>CM077643.1:77665104-78265104 GCA_039707465.1 Rhabdophis nuchalis
AAGGATTCGGCGTCCGTTAGGGAGGGTTGCTCTGGCAGGTCCCAGGAGTCCCACCATCGGCGAGGGTGGACGAAGAGCCGCACTTGAGGGGCCAAAGAGCCGCATGTGGCTCACGAGCTGCGGTTTGCCGACCACTGTCTTAGGGGAAATATTAGTTTTAACTAACATGCAATTTGAGTTGGGTGACTTGGAATAGCTTTGCATGAATGAACAAAATAAAAATGATCAAGAAGGAAGTAAAACTTCTAAGATGCAAGAGCTATTGGGAAAACCTATTTTTAGATTTAATGCAGGTTGTGCTCATCCTTTCAAGGTGGCAGTCATCCAAATGAGGGTCAAGACAATATAACTGGAGAATTTCAAATATTGTGCAGATGAAAATAAGGAAGGTAGCTCAAAATTACAAACTGGACAAAGTGAAGTAAAAGTTAAAATGTGCTGCTAAAATCTCTACATCAAAACAATCATAATGTTTATTTCATATTGCATGCCGAGTATAACATAATGTTTTATCAGTGGTTACTTCAATTCTCTTTTAGGAAAGTAGACTCAACTTTCTGGATATGCTTTGATGCCCTTCCCATTGGGGAATGCTCTGACTGAGGAGTAAGCAAACCCATATCAATAGGGAAAAGGAAGCAACTCCCTGATCAGCAGAATTAGGATTTCTGGAAATTATATTATGTTTAGTTAGAATCATACAAGCCATGCAGTCCTGAAAAAATGTCACTGGGAAATGCCTTTTTGCTACTGTGAACCAGCTTCTGGTTTCCCACAGAGATCTATAGTGTTCCTGAAGTTATTTTACATGTACATGACACTACTAGGACAGTCCATCAAGGGCTATGAGGCTGAGTATCACCTATCTGGAATAACACCCAGCAGTGTATTTCCATCAATATTCACCCAGCATACCCACAATTATTCCCAATTTAAGTAAATTGAAAGTAAAGCAGGACAAGAGAGAGATCCTCTTTCTTACAGTAAAGATTAATATATACCTAACTTTAATGCATTCCTTTAATTTTCATGTGGGGTTGCATGCTAATCCCTTAAATTATATCTAAAGTGCAACTACTACAGTATTGCTAGTATTTAACATTGGTTCTTATCAATGTTATCAAATTGCATCAGGTCATACAGCAATGATGAATTATAAGCTGAATGTGGAAAAGCAAGGACATCAGTCTAGCAACCAAATGTAGGTTAGGCCACTCTATTGTGTTCCCCATTATTACCTATGGTTTTCAAAGTTGGACCTTAAAAAAGCAAAATAGGAAGAAAATTGAGTCATTTGAGCTGTGATGCTAGAGGCAGCTCCTGCATGTGCCCTGGACACTAAAGATGACTCACAACAGCAAACCTGTCACTAGAATGCAAAATCACGAAATTGTGTCTCACTTACTTTGGCCATGTTATGCGGAGGGAGACTGCAATGGAGAAGTGTTAGTGGTAAAAGGAAACCAGGCCATCAAAGAACATGAAGGTTGGATACCATCAAAGCTGACACCAATCAGAGCATAGGAAAACCTCAAAGAAGTAGTGCAAGATTGGAAGGTGTGGAGAGATCTGGCCCATAGAATCACCAAGAAGAGGACATAGTTGAATGGATAACATCCTCATCATATTTTAACTGTCTTATAATCATTACCAATTCAGTCACCAATTCAAGCTGTTACCAATTCAGTTCTGAGGGCTAAAGGACTGAAAGGAGTATCCTGTGCCAGATGTAAATTTCCCCATGTCAGAGATTGCTTCTCTCCAGAGAGAATCTGACCAGATCCAAAACTGGATTTGGTCTAATCTGAATGCAAATAGCTATTAAATGGAAGGCTTTCACTGCTTTTGCTCTTCCATTTAATAGACTTAGGGGGCTTGGGGTTTTCTTTTTCTTTTTACCATGTTGTAAAATATCTTTATAATCCCTTACATTCAGGCAAGTTAATATTGTACTTTAAATAGTATGACTTTTATTCATAATTAGTTGTTTGGAGTGTCTTGGGGGGGCAGAATCCAGCAATGTTTAAAAATTGGCACTACAGCACGCAGCCAAGCTGCATCCTAATTATTCTAAAATGGATGACTGGCTTATAATAACTAGTAAGCTTCTTGGTTCTGGTGCTCAGCTGAAACCTGAGATTAGAAAATTAATGGGAAGTCCATAATAAATTGTGAAATTTGAGACAAAGAAACATCCATCCACAATGGTAAATATAGAGTTTTTCTGTTTTGGAAGTAAGAGAATGGCAGAATATGTGACTACCTGTTAGGCTTGTTCAGCTCACCAATCTTCAATGACTCAAAAAAGCTATGCAGGGTCAAATGTCTGGGAAAATATCAGGAAACCTAACTGTAGGCTGGACTGAAAAATAGGGAAAAAACAAATCTCTGAAGAAAGCAATGATAAATCCATTTCTCTCGTGTTGCCAATCCCCACCCCTTGCCTCCCATAGATGTGTCCATGAAGACACCAAGAGTCAAGGAGAACTTGGACACTTTATCTTTACTTCAGCACAGGTATTACAGCATCAGTTCCCAGATTTCTAATCTTGCAAACACTTGGAAAAACAAAAAACAAAAAACACCTTGACCATCACTTCGAAGAATTCTCCATGATAAAATATAATTTATAAACAGGTGAAAGCTATATATTGTATATTTAATTTAAACTTTCAGGGCTTAATAAATGTAAAAAATAAACCCGGCCTGATATGATTTATATACATAAGTTGTTGTTGTTAGTTGCAAAGTCACGTCCGACCCAGCGCAACCCTATGGACAATGTTCCTCTAGGCCCGTGATGGCGAACCTATGGCACGGGTGCCACAGGTGGCACACAGAACCATTTCTTAGGGCACGTGAGGTGTTGCCCTGTCAGCTCCAGCATGCATGTGTGCACTGGCCAGCTGATTTAGGCCTCCTTTTGAGGGCGTTTTTCACCCTCTGGAGGATTCAGGGAAGCTCCTGAAGCCTCTGGAGGTGGGGAGGGGAGGCTGTTTTCACTCTCCCCAGGCTCCTAGAAAGCCTCTGGAGCCTGGGGAGAGTGAAAAAAGCACGCCAGAAGCAGGGGGTCACTCATATAGCATTATGGGTGTGGCATGCCCACGCACGACCCCCCTGCGCTGCCCCCCCTTTTGGCACGCGGGCCAAAAAGGTTAGCCATCACTGCTCTAGGCCTTCCTGTCCTCTCCCATCCTCTGGAGTCCATTTAAGCTCACGTCTACAGCTTCGATGACTCCATCCAGCCACCTCATTCTCTGCCATTCCATTCTTCTTTTGCTCTCAGTCTTTCCCAGATATACATAAGTAGCAATAGGGATAAATGTTTAATTCTGAAACAGAGAACATTTAGCCCATCTATTCGAGTTCAAATTATAAAATCATAAATGCTCAAATATGGACTTCTCCCCACCCTCCACACATACACACAAAAGCTGTCTTTAGTCTAACGCAGGGGTAGTCAACCTTTTTATACCTACCGTCCACTTTTGTATCTCTGGTAGTAGTAAAAGTTTCTAACCGCCCACCGGTTCCACAGTAATGGTGATTTATAAAGTAGGGAAGTCAATTAAAGTAAAAAAAGGAAAGTGCTTCAGTACCGGACAAAACCCCTACTGCCCTCCAGGAAAGCTGGAACGCCCACTAGTGTGCGGTAGGGATCAGGTTGACTACCATTGGTCTAAAGTTTCTAAGTCAAACATATTGAAGATCAGGGGTCAGCAATCTACAACCTGAGACCATATGTGGCCCTGTAAAACATTGAATTTGGGCCTCAGAGCTGCCATCAAATTGTATTCCCTACACGTTCCTTTGTTTCTAGGCATATTGATTTTAGAAACTGGGCAACCATGAGTTCTAGTTCTGTGTTATACATGAAGCCAGCTCGGTGATCTTGGATCAATCACTGTTGGCCTGAAGAAACAGGCCAGTGGTGGGTTCCGGATTCCGTTCCAACCGGTACGGTATGGTACAGTTGGAATGGGCCCAATAGTGTCCACATTGATGTGCACAGCACATGAATGTATCTTAGCGCCCCCGCAAACCTCTGCGATGCTCCAGCTGCTCAGCAGAGCGTTGCGTAGGCGCTGTATGCACCATGCACATGCACAGAAGCACCAAAGACTTAAAAGGGGAGGAGCTCAGGCGGGCAGGTGGGCCCTCTGGAGCACTGTAGCGGAATGGTATCCGATGCTCCGGGCAGGCTCCGGTATGCCCGTACCGGGGTGTACCACCTGCAACCCGCCACTGAAACAGGCACTGGCAAACTATTTCCGAAAAATCTTTCTGAGAAAACTGAAGGGACATGTTCAGGCAGTCACAAGTCAACATTGATTTGAAGGCATCAAAATAAATAAAAATAAAATGATATCTAGCTGAGTGGCTACACCTAACAGATTTGGGTATCATTATAAAACTAAGCCAGGTGGAACTGAGTTAGCATTTGGATGGGGGATTATGAGGGTTGCAGGTTAGGTTAGAAATTAAAAAGGAGACTCCCAGGGAAAAAAAAAACACGCACACACAATAGCAAACCACTTTCATATAATTGTGGTGAAACCTACATGAATGTGTCCATGAAGTCACCAAGAGTTAAGCTCAATTTAAAAGGTAATTTTTAATAGCAAAAATGAAGTTTAGACAAGTTAGTATTTACCCAATAAAGAGAAAATGCCACCTAAGTGATCTGCATAGAAGGAAAGAAAATAGAGAACTCCCTCTTCTGGCTGTTGGTAATAACTGCTAGGAAAATTCATATACAGTCACAATCCTTTATGCCAACTAAAGTTTATGAGTTGAATTATACAAACTTTCAAGCATCTGAGAATTTTTTTCATCAGGTTCAAATCCAAGGAAAAACATCAAAAACTGCAGTGATGATTGTAAGCTTCCCAGACTTACCTTGAGGTAAGAAGGGAGACCTATACATTTTATAAACAAATAAACAAACCAATAAATAAATATATTTCAGCCATGTTTGTAGAATTATAGCAACAATGCAAATTATTGCAACACACTCTACGTGGGACTGTCCTTGAAGAGCATTCAGAAACTTCAACTTCAACTAGTGCAGAACGTGGCTATGGAGGTAGTAAATAGTGCCGGATATGCAGCACATATGACACCACTATTACCTGAGCTGCACTGGCTGCTAGTGTTTTTAGGTTGAATTCAAGGTGTCGCTTTTCAAGCCCTACATGACTTAGACTGGGTTACCTTAGGGACCATCTTTTTCCAGTCTCCTCCCATCCAGTTCAATCAGACAGATTGGGTGTGCTGCAGATACCACAGCCAGTGTTGACTGGCAGGAACTAGAAGATGAGCCTTCTCTCTTGTAGCCTCTGCTTTGTGGAATATCCTCCCCTCAGAAATTAAAATGGTCCCAACCCTATTAGCCTTTCCTAAGGTTTTAAACATTTAGCTGTGTATCCAGGCCTGGGACTCGGAATGCGTTAATGGCCACATTACTTGGTTTTACTGTTAGTTGATTAATGTATGCATGTATTAATGCTGCTGAATGTATTTAATTTTTGGATGCTTTTGTTCTTTTTAATTGTTTTAACTTTTTTTTTTTAGAATTGTAAGCTGCCCAGCCACTTGGCTTAGCTGGTCACCTACATAAATTGAATAAATGGATAATAAATAAAGATTTAGAGAGCATCATAAATCATGTAGTCCAACAGCACAGTTCTAGCCCAGAGCATGCTGGTGGGGGCTTGCAGGGGGGGGGGATCAACTACATCAAAATGGGAAGCTGAAGGAGGCAATGGAAGACCTTCCCCCTTTTACATGCATAGAATGGCCTTTAAAGGAGAATGGGGTTTCTATTCCTTAGTCATGAGCACCATTGTGACATCTTTGATATACCCAAGGACACTATCTACGGATTTGTATTCCAAGGAATTCCCCCATAACTGGAGATTACTTTTTGGTTTTCTTCTACCGTGCTTCCTCAAAAATAAGACAGGGTCTTATTTTCTTTTCTCCCCCAAAATAAGGACTTGGCCTTATTTTCGGGAAGGTCTTATTATTTTTGAGGTGCATGAGGCAACGAATGTGGTCACCTCATGGCTGCTGCTGTGTTGCAATATTTTCAGGGAAGGCTTCTTTTCAGGGGAGGTTTTATTTTAGTGCATGCACTCAAAAGCCCAATTAAGCTTATTATCCAGGGATGTCTTATTTCAGGAAAACAGGGTAAATAAGTCAGAAATGACTCCTTGCTGAAATTTATTGTTAAGAACAGAGCATTTCGATGCACAATTTGATTCATTGTAATTAAGACCTGTTTGAATATGTGCATATGTATATAAGACTCAGGGATAGTCTACATCAGGGGTTCCCAAACTTGGCAACTTTAAGACTTGTGGACTTCAACTCCCAGAATTCTCCAGCCAGCTATGGTTCTCCAGCCAACCCCTGGTCTACATGAGATATAGAGGCTAATAAAACATATTTTTAGAATATTTAATAATAATGATCAAAATTAACTCAAATTCCAGTTACACAAACCTGCAGCACCAATTTCAGTCACGGTACGAACGAGGTATTTCTTTAGAGTATTAGCAAAAACGGCAAAACAAATTACCTTTCTGTACATTTTTATTGGGGACATTGTGGAATTTACAGTATTTCCTCACTCCAATTTTTGGAATATCTCCATCCCAAGAAGTCCAATTCTTTTTATTATTTTTTATTTTAAAAAGGAAAGGAAAATAGAACATGGAGTAGTCTAAAATGTTGCTTGATTTTTTTAAAAATCAGTAGTTAGCTGACAGCTGACACTTTCGGGATTTGATCAATTATATCATAAATGTACAAGAATCTAAATCTATTCTGTTTTTTCTTTTTTAATTACATACTTGTAACTATAGCAACTATAAACATAATCATTTTCAGTTCTTATGCTTCAACATGGTGATTTCCTTTCAGCAGAGAACCGAAGAAATCATCCTTCTTTAGAACTCTGGACATTTTGTTTTCTGAATATCCCTTAATTAGTATGCCATAAGATTAAATCCAGTTGCGCATCTTTTGAAACCAAGAAGCTAACTGATGTTGAGCAGATATGGGAAGAGACAAGAAGCGATGGGAGCATCTATATCTGTTGGCAGGAATTTGCTGCCATCTTCAGGCATCAGTATTAAACTATCCCCTGCATTAGAACTACTTTTCCGAAGCAGGGTTTAGCAGACCAAGCTTCTGAAGACACTGGATCTACCTGTAAAAGGAAGTTTTTTTTAAAGTATAAACAAAATACTCTTTATTTTGTAGTGGGGACAAAAATCAAGTGTGTAGCAGCTAGATATTCAGTATCATTCATCTTGCTTTTCATATTTCCTTTTAGCGTCATTTTACGTTGCTGTCAACATTTTTTTAGCTCATGCAACAGAAAGCCTCAAATCCGAAGCCATTCCGAATTGTACTGGTGCCAGGACAAATGGCACTCACGCTGCAGGATTTTTAAAAATATATTTTATTTTTATACCTCTCCAGCCCCCTTTAGCAAGGCAACTGGATATTCTGACAACTTTCCTTTGACATTTGAAATGTGTTGGCGACAACCGCCCATAATCAATTTTTCAACATGAACTGCCAGTTCCCTGCAGCCAGATGGTTCATAAGCAGTGGCAATGTCCTAGCTTTGGATGATCAACTGGGAAAGCAGGGCAGCAGCTCAACATGGAACCCTTCATCAGTTGCACTAAATACAAAGTGCACAAACCCACTAAGAATGAATCTAAAAGGTGATACCTTCTGTCAGGGGTCTCCAACCTTTGCAACTTTAAGTCTGAAGGACTTCAGCTCCCAGAATTCTCCAGCCAGCAAAGCTGGCTGGAGAATTCTGGGAGCTGAAGTCCTTCAGACTTAAAGTTGCAAAGGTTGGAGACCCCTGCCTTATGTTATTTTTGTTGTAACTCTCCTGTTCCAGCAGGAGGGAGATAATCCAGAAGGATTTACAGAAGCAGAGGGTAGGCTGCATATTCCCCAATTTAACTGTAAAAGAGATACAATGTATCCATGGTGTATTTGATCCAATTATCCTCCCCCCCTTCAAATAATGTCATTACCCTTCACCCCCTGCCCAAGAAGATACTGCAGCATCTTGGCATTTTGGCAGCAATAGTCCCAAATAAGAACCTCGATGACAAACAAGCAATCATAAACTTCTCCATTACCTCCAAGATATGCTCAAAGTACCCCCTGAGATATATGAACACTATCTGTTCACAGCCCAGAGGGACAGTCATCTTTGATTGGCTTTTGATTTTGGATCACAAGCGGGATTCTTGAGGTAAAGTTGTATAACAACAATACAAGAGTCAGTCTGCTCAGAAATGAATAGCAAACAGCTTTAAACAGCTGTAACGAAACAGTGCCGTGCATTAAGCATGCTGGATTTTCAAACTCTATGCTTTGCAATTACATTTCAACTAAAAATTCCTTGGTGGGACTCAGCAGGTGTTCCATCTTAAGCAACTTTTCTTGCTCATACAATTAAACTTTACAAACAAAGACAGTTGGTTAGACAAACATGGTATAATTAAATCATTAAGCAGCGTCCTTCTGATTGCTCAGCTCAATCAATAGATTTTAAAATAGTTCAATGGTCTCCCAGCCTTTTTTTTTCCCCAGAAAAGAATTTGGCTGTGCTTCACTCAGTCAACTATTCATAGCAGTTACTTAGGATGAGATGTTTCTTAAATAAAATATAAAATAGCTTCAGTGAAAGTAAACTTTTTTTAATAGAACTCTCCCTCAACCATTGTGGCTAAAAATAGTTGGCAATGAGCTTAACAAACTAGCTTAAGCAAATAGTTATTAATTCTGAAGATAAACTTCGTCAAAAGAGATAAATAGCATCAGCTTGGTAACTGAAGATTAACATAAATAGCCCCAACTGGAAAGGAGGGGGGGCTGGGAGAGAGACACCAAGAAAGTCATTTTGGAGGGAGTGGGTGGAAGATATAGTGATCAATCTGCCAGACTTAATGAGACTAATACTAAACCCTAGTTTTAACCAGAAAGCTTACACCTTGTATTGTAAACAGTGGTAGGCATGGTCGCACGGGTTTGGGCAAACCCCTAGCTTTGATCACGGGATGGGCCCACCCACCTGCCTGTTGTGGCCCACCAGCAGCCAGTGGAGCTATCCATTTATAATTAACTTTTGGTTCGTTCCATCCACCCCTGCTGGCCAGCTGAGTTTTGTGTGGCCCCTGCTTTACTCACCAGAGCTGCCTGAGTTGATCACCAGCTTCTTTAAAGCTCCATTTTACTCCCAAAGGAGCATGTGTGAGCGAAGCTAGCGTGCATGTGCTCACAACCAGTGAACCGCTTGTGAACATAAGTGCAGTCCACCTCCGACTATAAAAGGGCCAAGCCCTCAAGACCTCATTTCATGGATTACCCCCCCCCCCATGGCAATAAAAATATAGAAATATATAACTAAGGAAGTGTATAACTTTTATAATTCCTTAGAAGTAATAATATCAAAAGTACATGAACTCAAGGAATCGGTGTTCAATACATAGTTTTTTTCAAGTATTGATCAGCATGCTATTTATATTTTTAAGATACACACAGTAGGGTATTGTGTATATCTTGATATATTAAACCTATTAGCTCTACTACACAATGTGGCATAAGTTGAAAACTACTTTCACGAGAGACTCTTGATTTCAGTTTCATATTTACAGAAGGGAAACCACACAGACAGTAGGTTTAATTATCTGGATTTTCCATGATGAGTTATTTTATTTATACACTAGGTTAAAAAATACAAATATTTCATCATTACAAAAAAAGCTTTATCAAACTGTGTACATACAGAGGGGTTGTCAAAGCCAACCTGTCATTAATACTTTATATACGTTTGGCTAATATGAGATACGTAGAGTAAGATGGGTTAGTTTTCTGCAGACTTTTGGCAATGGTCAAACTGTTTTCCAACATCAGCAAATGCATTTTCATAAAAAGTTGAAAGCAGTTTTGTTGTTTTGAGGCTTAGTAACGGTAACAAAATAAACTGACAAGCAGGAGCGGTGAAAATTTGTTAACTGGCAACTGAGACCTATTGCCAGTTACACAGAAGCAAGCAAACATGACGTGAGCGGGTAACCAACAGTTTTAAGCAATAAGCTAGACCTCCACAATTCCCTGCCACACTTTGCTTGTGGCCTACTTTGGGAGGCAAAAGAGTTTGTAACACATTGCAGACAGAATGAGACAGATGTGTTTCCAACCTATGGATCTGTACAAAAACAGATGCTGCTGATCCTTCATGCCAGAAACAAAATAAATACATTCCAAGACACACAAAGCCATTTCTGAATAGTGACAGGCACTTCCTGATGAATGACAGTTGATATTCTTCTGATTGCCAAAAGCTTGCACGGTAAGGACTTGAAACGAGAGTTGTCAGAATCAAGATCACAGAATTGAGATTTGAGCAACATTCCCCACCCCCAAGACTTTTTAACACTTAAAAAAACCCATAAAAATGCTTGCCTGAAGCTGAGTGGCTGATTCATATATAGCCTTCTGGTATTTACATCTTCCAGGGATGACTGTGTTCACATTTCCATTGTAAAAGAAGTTTCAGTTTTCTTTATATAGCTCCCCATGCTTGTCATTACAATGTTTGCCGAGACTATTATTAATTTATCCACGGAACCTCTAGTCAAGACTGTAAGAAAGACTGAGGCCGCCTATTAACAGTCAGATTTAGCACCAATCTAAGCCGAAGCTTCAAACACTTTTGGCAGTTATTTCCATCAGACAAAGTCCCTCCCCTGAAACTTCATCTTAATGGATTTAAAGTGCACAGAAACCACCAAATAATGTCTTCTCCCCACACCCACAACCATCCCCTTCTATTGCTTCAAACATGTAAAGCTAGAAGATCCTACCTCCATATTAAATTTTACAAATTCAAACCTTCCTAGAATTTTGAAGCAGCAAACATCGCAATTTTTTTTTGCCCAATATACAATTTTGAAAGGTTACACTGTGCTTGACTATAGATACATTTCATTATAGGATACATTTCATTTTCAATATGCAGTATATGCGCAGTAAGTTTTGCTATTATTTCGTCATTTATTGAATTGGCACTTTTAACTTGAAGAAAAAGACCATTTAATACTACAGGACACAGTGCCATTTGCCTTGAAGCAATGTACTTATGGCTACTTTTTATTTTTGTCATCACAAAAAAACTGGTAACACAAATATAGTAGCATAAATAGGCAAACCCTTTGAGACCTCCATTTTTTTGTTGTTTTCAATTAATTTAAAAAATATTTCACTACCAGACTATATCCATGTAACTCCTGCAAAAGGTCATCTATATTTGCAAGAGCAGCAAGACTGCTAAAACGCAAGAGCAAATGCTAGGCAGCAATGGACTTCACAATTACATGATTTCAGATAACTCTACTCCTGTCAATTTTATACAACTGGTTTTTAGAGTATAACTGTAAAAAGAGAGGTGCCAGTATCAGAGGTGGAGAAGCCCAGCAGCTCTAGCTCACAGGAGCAATGCAAAGGGATGCTGGGAGTTGTAGTTCAGCAGCATCTGGAAGCCACAGATCCACATGAAGATATAATATTCAGAAAGAATAGTTCCATGCATCCTTTTTCAATTCCAGCACCTCTGCAATTAAGCAAGTTCAAAATTGGCTTGTTGACTAAGTCATACAAGCTGTTAAAGGAAACATATAAATAAAAGTGCCTTGTACCTGTATGTACAATTTTAGCTCATGCATGCACAAAGCTTTACAGGACTGCAGTCTTAACCATGAATTCCAGACAATCCAAAGCTATTTTTTGTGTCACGCATTGAACCCAAATTAAGAGGCAAAACGTCATGTTCAACATGATAATGTGTTACCTATTCTAAAACATCTGCATGAAGATTACTTGTACTACTAAAAATACACAGATACGGCCACAAAGATAGATGACAGCATACAGTAAATACATTTTCCATCTTATGACACTTCAAGCAGACTAACACTGTCTGGTTAGTTTAATAGTCAGTTGTGATTATGTCTGATGGAATATTTTCCTTTTTGTAGCTGGGAAATATATAGTTTGGATTTGCTTCCATCAGACCTCTTAAACCACACTTCATCATGGTTAATTGTTGTAATTGTAGCACTGAAAAGAGGGAAAAGAGAAATTAGTGTCCCTATACAACTGTAATGTTACCCCAACCTGCATGGCAATTGACAGGACTATAATTACGGGTAATAAAACTTTAAAGTATAATAGCAAATGCCTGGAAAATGAAGGAAAAATAACAGAATATTACAATACTAAAAAAATATTCAATATTACTGCATTGGTTTGAAAATAATTCACTTTTTAAAACAGTTTTCCTCTGCCAAGAAAAAACATATATGGACTAGACTAGACTAGATACAATAAGAGACTAAGTAAATAGGGAACATTTATATCCTCAAAACTTTTATCTGTTTTGTTGCCTATTTATAGAAATGCAACAATAATCTAAGTATAATCATTAGGTCTGTTTTATTTAAAAAACTATGGCCCATTAAGGTAAAACAGAGCACAACTGCGAATGCTTATTTCATTTCGTCTGTATTTCTTTTTCCTTGGGGTATGCATAAAAAGAGACAGAGATATGTATAATGAAGGAAGACATGAAGGAAGATCATGAAGTATACTGCACCCAGTTTCAAGGACAATATGTAAGGCTTACAGTTATAGTTCTTGGAAAGTTAACACAAGGGTTGCAGTATACCATATGAAGAATATTCTTCCCATTATAAACAGATGAATTGGAAAATAAAACAAGAAAAATTGATTGAAGTAGAAATAAAAAAAGGCATTGAGCTGCAAGTTTTCCATATTCTATATTCCACCAAGAGCCTTGGTGGCACAGTGGTTAAAATGCAGTATTGTAGGCTAACTCTACCCACAGCCTGGATTTCAATTCTGATGGGGTTCAAGGCTGACACAGCCTTTTATCCCTTCGAGATCAGTAAAACGAGGATCCAGATTTGGGGGCAATATGCAAATAATGCTTCTACATTGTAAAGCACCTGAAGAGTTCTAAAAAGCACTATGGGGCAGTATATAAACCCAAATACTATTGCTATTATGCTCTAGCTGATGCTATCCTGCTTTACTATCTGATTGATGCACACTAAGGATGCTTTACTATAAACTCTCACCCTCCCCAGTTACACAACTGTTATGCCCAAATTTGCTACACATGCCTAAACCACTTAATACAAGGGAGGGGGGGATCTCTGAAGTGCATTCAATTTATTTTAAAAAATCATACCTTGTAGGGCATTCATCTTTTCTATCAATACATATTGTATGTCCACGTCCATACCATTCCCCATTATAGTAGAGTCTTCCTTCCTCAGATCGTGTACTGTGTAGGTGTTTTTCCATCTTGACAGGTGCTGAAAAGACGCAGTATAAACAATGCCGATGAAATGTAGCAGTTGCTTTAAGAAGTTAACCAATTTCTCTCTACTTTACATCCCGTTAATGCATGCATGAGTGATTTTACCTTCTGCTCTTAAGCAGAAATAGATTGTAGATTCTTACTGAAAATGCATTCATAAGAATAAATTTTCTTCAGTCGGCTATGTAATAGTTAGCTTGGGATGTAAACTGTCTATTGCTGGATAAATGTTATTCATATTATAAGAACGTTTAAACAAATTTATTATTATTTTTAAATAAACCCATTTATTGATTGATTTGATGTAGGTATCACCTGCCTCGGATCAACTCTTCTCAACTTTCCAAAATAACAAAAATCGCCCTCAAATCATCAAGGCTACAAATCAGTTTCCCATTATTGTCTTTTTTGTATTTAAACCTTACATTCAGCTAATTGCCAGAAACTGAAGCCTAGCTTTTAGGGTGGGAAAGAAAATAGAAAGTGAGAAGGAAGCCATTGTAGATATTGGTACTCTACAAAAGATTACAGCCGGGAAAAGGGGAACTGACTGCATCATCAGTGAATTCATGGTCACAGTGCCTCTGCTTTTCATCAGCAGCAGCTGAGTAGGGCATGATAGTCATAATTGCCTACTCTATGAATTAACTGCAAAAGAGTAAAGTAAGTTGCCTTACGTTCTGCTTTCACTCTATGTGGTCCCAATGTAGCCATTGCCTGAAATTTAAAAAAAAGCTTTTCATTTTTTTTAAAAATTATTCTTTAGTAAGCTATCTTCAAAAGAAATTTCATTTTAAAGAGCAATTTCATGACAACGCCCACAAAACAAATATATGGACACATAGACAACTTATTCTGAAGAAGTGTGTATATTGCAATTGGACAGCATAGTAATTATTTATTTATTTATTTATTTTTCATATTTATAACCCGCTCCCATCTCACAACAAGGGACTCGGGGCGGCGAACATAGAATTAAATCAATAAATACAAAATACAAATACATAGATATTAGATGCCTGTGTTGTAACCGTTTTTAAAACCCTCGTTTATAATTGGCGGTGCTGGGGTTACGCAAGGCCGGCTAGTTGAAAGAAGTGAGTCTTAAGACATTTGCGGAAGAGGCGGAGGTCAGGAATGGTGCGGATTTCAGGGGGCAGGTCGTTCCAAAGGGCCGGCCCTGCCACAGAGAAGGCCCTCCCCCTGGGCGCCGCCAGTCGACATTGCCCGACCGACGGCACCCTGAGGAGGCCCTCTCTGTGGGAGCGTGTCGGTCCCAGGGATGTATGGGGCAGGAGACGGTCTTGCAGATAGCTAGGTCCCGAGCCATGGAGCGTTTTGAAGATGGTCTTAGGACCTTGAAGCGCACCCGAAAGACCACAGGAAGCCAGTGGAGCTCGCGTAGGACAGGTGTTATATGGGAGTGTTTAGGCGCTCCTGTAATTATCCGTGCGGCCGCGTTCTGGACTAACTGTAGTCTTCAGGTGCACTTCAAGGGAAGCCCCATGTAGAGAGAATTGCAATAGTCAAGTCGAGATGTGACGAGTGCTTGAGTGACTGTGCGTAAGGCTCCCCGATCCAGTAAGGGACGCAATTGGCGCATCAGGCGTACCTGATGGAATGCCCCCCTGGCCACGGCCGCCACCTGGTCTTCCATAGTCAGCCGGGAGTCCAGGAGGACACCTAGATTGCATGCCTTCTCCACAGGGGCTGGTGTTTCGCCCCCAATGGCCAGAGTTGGAATAATCTGGCTGAAACGGGGTGCCGGAAGCCACAGCCACTCAGTCTTGGACGGGCTGAGCCTGAGTTTATTACTACCCATCCAGATCCGTACAGCCTCTAAGCACCGGGACATAACCTCGGCGGCATCATTGGGGTGGTCCGGGGTGGATATGTACAGCTTGGTATCATCAGTGTACAGATGATATCCCACCCCGAAACCACGGATGATCTCAGCCAGCGGCTTCATATATATGTTGAACAGCAGGGGCGAGAGGACCAACCCCTGAGGGACCCCACATAAGAGGGATCTAGAAGTCGACCTCTTCCCCCCCGTCAACACATATTGTGACCGACCAGAGAGGTAATAATAATAATAATAATAATAATAATTTAATTTTATATCCCGCTCTCTCTCCCCGAGGGGACTCGAGGCGGGGCACAGGCAATTAAAGATACAAATAAAACCACAGACAAATACAAAATACAAGTTAAAAATAGATTAAATTGATCCTGCGCTAAAACCCATAAACTAAACTAAAAATTACCCCTAAAAACCCCTAACCTAAAAAGAGACTACCCAAGGCCGGCCAGACGAAAAAAGTGTGTCTTTAATTTTAAGCGGAAGGAGCGGAGGTCCGTGGTTGTCCTGATATCGGGGGGAAGGTCATTCCAGAGGGCTGGGCCCGCCACAGAGAAGGCCCTTCCCCTGGGCGTCGCCCGCTGACAAAGTCTAGTGGACGGCACCCGGAGAAGTCCCTTTCTGTGGGAGCGAATCGGCCGTGAGGATGTATGGGGCAGGATCCGATCCCGCAGGTAGCTAGGTCCCGAGCCATGGAGCGCTTTGAAGATGGTAATTAACACCTTGAAGCGCACCCGGAAGACGACAGGTAGCCAGTGCAGCTCGCGCAAGAGCGGTGTTACGTGGACAAACCTAGACGTGCCCATAATTGCTAGCGCGGCTGCATTCTGGACCAACTGAAGCCTCCGGGTACACCTCAAGGGGAGCCCCATGTAGAGAGAGTTGCAATAATCCAGTCGGGATGTCACGAGAGCATGAGTGACTGTGCGAAGGGCGTCCCGATCCAATAGGGGGCGCAACTGGCGTACCAGGCGAACCTGGTAAAACGCCCTCCTGGCCACGGCTGTCACTTGATCTTCCATGGACAGCCGGGTATCCAGGAGGACACCCAAGTTGCGCGCCCCATCCACAGGGGCAAGATGTTCGCCCCCTATGGCCAGCGTTGGAGAAAGCTGGTTGAATCGGGCAGCCGGAAACCACAGCCACTCGGTCTTGGTCGGGTTGAGCCTAAGTCCGTTACTTCCCATCCAGATCCGCACGGCTTCCAGGCACTGGCACATCACCGCTACGGCATCGTTGGGGTGGTTTGGGGTAGATATGTACAGCTGGGTGTCATCAGCGTACAGGTGGTACTCTACCCCAAAACCACGGATGATCTCACCCAGCGGCTTCATGTATGCGTTAAACAGGAGAGGCGAGAGGACCGACCCCTGAGGCACCCCGCATGTGAGGGGTCTCGGGGTCGACCTCTGCTCTCCTGCCCGCACAAATTGCGATCGGCCAGAGAGGTAGGAGGAGAACCACCGTAAAACGGTGCCTCCCACCCCCAACCCCCCCAGCCGATGCAATAGGATACCATGGTCGATGGTATCGAAAGCCGCCGAGAGGTCTAATAGGACCAGGATGGAGGAACATCCCCCATCTCTGGCCCTCCAGAGATCATCTACCAACGCGACCAATGCCGTCTCGGTGCTATGCCCGGGCCGAAAGCCGGACTGGCGCGGATCTAGATAGTCAACTTCCTCCAGGTGACGGGGAAACTGTTGTGCCACCACACTCTCAACAACCTTCGCCAAGAAGGGAAGGTTGGAGACTGGACGGTAGTTGTTCAAAAGAGCTGGGTCCAAAGAGGGCTTCTTGAGGAGGGGCCTCACCATGGCCTCTTTTAGGGAGGCAGGCAAGGAACCCTCACTCAAGGATGCGTTGACAACCTCTTGGAGCCAGCCTCGTGTCACCTCCCAGGATGCCAGTACAAGCCAGGAGGGGCACGGGTCCAATAAACATGTGGTGGCTCGCAGTCGCCCACGTAGCCTGTCCATATCCTCGGAAGTAACGGAGTCAAACTCCTCCCAAACAAGATCTCTCTCGTGGCATCCCACTGGGCCATGAATGGGGGTTAGCTCACTCTGTATCTGGGCGGTTTTCTCCTGCAGAAAAATCACAAATTCCTCTGCTCTACCCTGTAGTGGGGCTTCCCGTTCCCTCTGTTGAAGGAGGGCGCGGGTCACCCTAAACAGGGCGGCAGGGCGGTTTTCTGCGGATGCTATGAGAGTGGCACAATGATGACGTTTGGCCACCCTCAGCGCCACAATGTAAGTCCGTAAATGGGCTCTTACCTGTGTCCGGTCAGATTCAGAGCGGCTAGCCCTCCATCTTCTCTCTAGGCATCTCTTGCGGCGTTTCATCACCCGCAGCTCCTCAGTGAACCAAGGAGCCAGGGTGGTTCGCCGCCGCGAGAGAGGCCGCAAGGGCGCGACCCGATCTAAGGCTCCCACGGCCGCACTATTCCATGCGGCCGTGAGGTCCTCCATCGGGGCGCGGGTCAGGGATACAGGAAATGGCCCAAGCGCTGTCTGGAACCCATCCGGGTCCATCAAGCGCCTGGGGCGGTACCAGATTGGTGACTCTGGTTCCGCCTCCCCGCGGAGGGGAGCAGCGGTCGGAAAGTCGAGCCGGAGAAGTGAGTGGTCTGACCATGACAAGGGTGTGATGACTATATCCCCTGTACCCAGATCACTTTTCCATTGGCCCGAGACGAAGATGAGGTCCGGCGTATGTCCACCCTCGTGGGTGGGGCCCTGAATTACTTGGGTCAGGTCCATGGCCGTCATGGAAGCCATGAACTCCCGAGCTACCACGGATGATTCGCCCAACGATGGCAGGTTAAAGTCCCCCATGACTATAAGTCTGGGGGTCTCCACTGCCACCGTAGCGATCACCTCCAGGAGCTCGGGCAGGGCTGCTGCTACATAGCGGGGAGCCAGGTATACAACCAGCAAGCCCAACTGCCTCCCTAGGCCCCACTTCACGCAGAGGGACTCACAGCCGGAAGTCTGAGGCACAATGGTCTCTCTCGGCTCAAGGCCTTCCTTAATAATGACCGCTACCCCACCACCCCTGCCTAGGGCCCGCGGCTGATGAAATGCGCGGTAGCCTGGTGGGCACATTTCAACGAGGGGATGTCCTCCCTCGTGGCCCAACCAGGTCTCCGCAATTCCTACCAGGTCCGGCTCCCCCTCTGACACAAGGTCACTAATGAGGGGGGCTTTGTTGACAACGGACCTGGCGTTGCAAAACATCAGCCGCAGACCCTGGCTCTGTATTCCCTGGCCACCTAGCCTGCGGGGGTTGTGGCACCTGACCGTTTGTAACCAACGGCTACGTGCCTCCAACCGGGAGGAAGGAACTTGTCTCCCCTCGGACCTGCCCCTCCCCACGACCCTCTGGATGGGGAAGCCCTCCACCGGAATGACTTGTGTTTCCCCCCTCTTAACGGAACCATCCGCCTCCCTCCGTCGTCTGCTGGCTCGGCCCGTTCCCTTCTGGCTAGTCTCAACCTGTCTAAACCCTCCCCCCTCCCTGGTACCCCCTAAAATAAACAGCAATTTTTTAACTAAAAAACCCCTACACCTGCGCTTTCGCCAGGTAGGACGAGAACCACCATAAAACGGTGCCTCTCAGCCCCAACCCCCCCAGTCAGCGTAATAGGATACCATGGTCGATAGTATCAAAAGCCGCTGAGAGGTCTAATAGGACTAGGATAGAGGAAAATCCTCTATCTCGTGCCCTCCAGAGATCATCGACCAATGCGACTAATGCCGTCTCGGTACTGTGCCCGGGTCGGAAGCCGGACTGGCGCGAATCTAGATAGTCAACTTCATCCAAGTGTCGTGGAAACTGTTGGGCCACCACACTCTCAACAACCTTCACTAGAAAGTGGAGGTTGGAGACGGGACGATAGTTTTCTAATAATGCCGGATCCAGGGACGGCTTCTTGAGGAGGGGCCTCACCACCGCCTCTTTCAAGACGGTAGGTAAGGACCCCTCACTCAGAGATGCGTTGACAATGCCCTGAAGCCAGCCTCGTGTCGTCTCCCAGGATTCCAGTACAAGCCAGGAGGGACACGGGTCCAGTAAACATGTGGTGGCCCTGAGTCTCTTTGACAGCTTGTCCATATCTTTGATAGTAACAAAGTCAAACTCCTCCCACAATGGTGTCTCAAGAGCTGCTTTGGCACTCTCGACAGGGCTATTGACAATGGAGGGTAACTCGCTTCGAATCCGAGTGATTTTCTCCTGCAGATAAATCCCAAATTCCTCTGCTCGACCCTGTAAAGAGGCTTCCCGCGGCCTCTGTTGGAGGAGGGAGCGGGTTACCTTAAACAGGGCGGCAGGGCGGTTTTCTGCGGATGCAATAAGTGTGGCACAATATTCACGTTTGGCCAGCCTTATTGCCACTAAATAAGTCCTAATGTGGTCTCTTATTAGTGTTCGGTCGGAATTAGAGCACTAGCCTTTGATGTGGGAGACGCAGGGCTTGAATCTCAGTTGGTACTTATCTTACCAGTCTTTGGGCAAAGACTTTCCTAACCTTTCACCTGCCTACCTCAGGATATGGGTGATATGACCCAAGAAAGTCATGCCATGCATTTTGACATGAAGATGTTGTCCCGGTATTCATTGTCTTTGTGGTGCTCAATGCGCTGGAATAGGAAAAGGGGGATGGCTGCAGAGAGTGGACAGAAAATCAAGCATGCCGGAAAAGTTGCTGCAAAAGGAAGAGGGGAACAACCGCAGAGGACAGACAGGAAGTTGACTCTAGTGGGAAGGTCGCTGATATAGGAAAAGGGACAGACATGAAGTCTGTTTCAGCCAAAACAAAAGGTGATGTGGTTAAGTTATGTGTTTTGTTTGGCATTCATCATTTTTAGTACTTGTGCCTCGCGGAACCAATTAACAACTATTCGTGTAAACCACCTTGAGTCGCCATGAGTGAGTAGGCGGCAATAGACATCTTCTAAAATAAATAAATAAACAAGTACTGAGGTACTATTGTAACTCAATATATACACATATTTTGTAGGAGCAACCTATGAATACACCATCAAACCAATCAATACGACACCCCATCATATATCTCTCTTCCTACAAAATAGTTACAGGGTCATCTTTTTCTTTATTTGCATAGTCTAAAAATGGACATACGACAACTTGTAAATATTTTAAAACTAGTCACTTAAAAATGTACATACCTTCCTTATTGTTGTCCAGTCTTCAAGTATATCAAGATCTTGTAGCATATACACAATATAGGGCCGTTAATATGTTAAGGAGGTTGTACTTTTTCCAAAATGGATCACATTTTTAAAAAAATCTATGTGTCATCCCCACCAAGTGGATCAAACCAGAAATCAACTACATAAGAAGGCTAAAATTACTTTGTATAAATTCATAAATTATTTCCCCACATTTATTTTCAAGCAGAGATTAAAATTAAAAGGGATGCTTTTCATTGTATAGCATATAGTATTATATCCTTTCAAGCTGGAAGGGAAAAAAATCTGAAAATCGTTTTCTGGAAAAAAATGTGATCCACACATACACGTAAAAGTCCTAAACCAATGAAAAGAAATCTGGGGTAGATGTGTTCATAACAAGATGTCAGCGCCAATCTTTTTATTACTCTACAGATGACAATATTTAGAGGGGTTAATATTATGATACTATATTGCTCACACTAAACATATAGTAACTACAGTGGTGAAATTTATCCTTAGGCTCTATTAAAATATACCGTATTTTTCAGGGTGAGAGTTCATAGTAAAGCATCCTTAGGGGGCTGGGGAAGGGCAAAAGCAAGCAAAAAAATGGGCCATTTTTGCTCCGCCTCCCAAAGCATCTGCGTGCTCTTTTTTTCTGGAAAAATTGGCCCATTTTTGCGAAAAACGGGCCATTTTTTGCTCCTCTCCCCCCAGCCCACAGGAGTACTCTACAAGCCTCCGAAAGCTCTGCATTACCCCCCCCCCCGGGTTTCTTTTTGCAAAAAACAAGGCGTGCAGAGGGTTTGTGAGGCCTGCAGAGTGCAAAACCTTTTTTTAAAAAAAATTTACCTCTTCAAAATCATGGTGCATCTTATACTCCGAAAATACAGTAATGTGATTTTGTCACAGTCTCAAACGATCAGCCTATGTTTCCCTAAGGTGATGAATAAGCAACAATGTAACTGAACTGACTATATCCCAGTAGTTAATTATAGAAATGAAAGCTAATTTTGTGTGGTGATTAAAGTAGCAGGCTAGAAACCAGGAGCCTGGGAGTTCTAGTCCTTTCTTAGGCACAAAAGTCAGATTGTAACCTTGTTACAATCACTCTCAGTCTAGAAATAACTGAATGGCAAAGCGTTCTGAAATCTTGCCAAAAATCCTTGCAGGGTCTTGTCCATGGAGGCATCAAAGGGCAATAATTCGAAGGCACCAAAAGAAAAAAAAAAGTTAAATTTATAAAAACTCTTCATTTGTAATTAGAAAGGCATGGAGAGATAGGTTGAACAGTGTTGATGCAAATTAAAATTAATTTGATTTGATTTTTCTTTAGTCTTATCTCCTGAGTTTCATTAATTTTGCTTACTGCTTCTTGCTGTTTTTCAACACTTTGCAGTGTTGCTTATTCCAAAATAGAATAGCATGATGAATGTATGTTTATGGCAGCTGCTAAAGGATATCTGAAACAACAACAGGTTTCTTCTTCTCTGGACTAAATAGATCCTTTCTTTTTTTCCTAGATTGAAGTTCATCATTCCATAACTCTAAGAAAGAGGGGGGAAATGTTGCAATTACACCTTTTTAATCCCACAATTCATAGGTTAAGCCCTTCAAAAAAGACAAACTTCTACATTTGTGGAAAAATCAGATTCATATCTTAAATTGTATTTAAGAAATTATGAGGATTATTTTAAAACAGTAAGAAACGAAGAACCACCACAAGTATGTTTATTTTCGCTTATTCCACCACACTTTCTTCCTCTCTTTCAAAAACTACCCACCTTCAAATAGGCCAGGGGTTCACAGAATGGTGAATCATTTTTATTCACGCATCCTTTCAATCAGGGTTCCCCAAAGTGATCAATATCAATCCCCAAGGATCAATGAGATTATCCAGGGGTCTGTCATTATTGTTATTGATATTATCATTAGTGAAAGTAGTACTTATTAAGTTATTTTCATATTATAAATATTTGAGGATCAATGAAAAATCGGAAATTTCATGAAAGGGTCAATCAAAGAGATTGGGGACCCCTGTTTTAGGTTAATTTTAAGTATCAGAAGGCAACAGAGAACAAACTTGAGGCCTCACAAAGAGGCATGAGCAAGCTCAATCTTTCTCAACCTCAGCAAGTTTAAGATGGGTAAACCTCAACATTCAGCATGCTAGCTCCGGAATTCTGGGAGTTGAAGTCCACCCATCTTAAAGTTGCTGAGGGGGAAAAACAATGAGCTAGGTGATAAAAATTTTGAGGTCGAATATACAAGCAGAAGTAAATCTAAAACATAACTTAAGACTCTTAATTCTTCTCAATTTGCTTTGTAGACAAAATAGCAGCTCCAAAGATAAACCCAGTAAGTGCTATAATTCACTGCAATCTTTATTACACAGATTCTAATTAATTTGGGTAGTGACTCATTCATTCAAGCTTTATCTGTTGAATAGTAACTTACCTGAAGTGATGTCAATACTATGTCGGTCTTCTTCAAGTCGTCTGATTTTCTCTTCTAGTTCACTTTGAACAGTATCATACAACAAGAGCTTTTCACTCTGAAAGGAAAAAATTAATAAGGTATTCACATCGAAAGATCACAAATACTTGCATGAAGCAGATAGCGTCCTACAAATATTGTAGAGATGTTTTCTTTTCACAGAAATTCCAAGTGGGTATATGTCATAACAAGCATTAAAAGGGATTTTCTTGGCCCAAGTAGTATTTAAACTCCATAAAATAAAATAAAATCTAATTTCATAAGTATGGGAAATGAAAACCCACTGAATAAACACAACAATAAGAACAGAAAAGGAGAAGTGTATGCGTTCTCAGTAAAACAGATTCCCTAAACATATTACACTTAGAAAACAAAGAATTTCACTTTAAAAAAATGTTTTATAATTTTCAGCTACTTTCAATAAAGGCCAGACAAAATAAAGTAGACCCTGAAGCTTTCTAAACCCCATTTATATGCAAAAACAATCCAAATGGCAAACTTTTATATCTGTTACACTCATCCAGATCTGTTTTGCCCAGTAATGATCAGCCTTGCCTTGCCTCAAGACAGTTTGGGCCACTGCAAGCAGGAATTTGAGATTCATATAAAAGTTCATACAAAATTCAATCCTGATGCACTGATATTTCTGACATTATTTGAGCAAAAATCCATCTGACATGTTCAACATTCGGCCTGGGGCTATTCGCCATTGACAAAGCCCTTTCCATGCTTGTTTGAATCTGTGCTGAATATCTTCAAATGATTAGGGACTGTATGAGACTTAATGTAATGATATTGGGAGACAGAGGGAAGAGCCAAAACTAGGGGAAAAGTTGGAAAAGAGGCAGCTTAGCTTGCAGAAGGAATATGGGCATGGGAAATGCGTCAGGAGGGACTCTCCCTTGTTTCTTCGGCTATAAAGACAAGGGGGAGGGGAGAAATGTATTTTCATACTTGCAGGCTTCTGTTAATGTAACCTTATAATAAAGTAAAATTAGTTAACCTAGGCGTACTTCCTTGAAAGGCTCACATGGTTTATCAAATTGGCAATAAATTGTGTCCTAATGCCTTCTCTCTTATTAGCATCAGATTCTGGAGAGAGACTTTAAGCAGTTTCTTGGTTCACTGAAAACAAAAGATACTTCATCAAAAGTAGGTAGGGATACAAGATTATGGGAAATAAGTGAAATAATTTGTCCCCGCTCATTTATCCATCAAATGTGCATTCTGCTGTAATGGACTAAAGACTATATATAGTCCAAGATTATTACAATATAATTGGGCTTTACCATCATAAATAAAAATCCACTAATCTTATAACTGCTCTTGGTGTTTTTGAGAATTATTTTAATACTACAAAAATCATATATGCTACATAAACAACTTTGGGAGGGTGTTTGTAGAATTTACTGTTAGGCTTCATGAAAGCTCTATTGTTTTTGTTTTTTCCCCACATTTATATCCCGCCCTTCTCCACGAAGGACCCAGGGCGGCGCACAGGAATTTAAAAACATACAAAACGATAAATACAAAATTTAAAAACATATTAAATTAACATTCCTATGCTAAAACCAAATTAAAATCCCCCGTTTAAAAACTATCTAAAATAGCCCCGACGGGAGGTTAGGTTAGGCTGGCTTGCTGAAAGAGATGTGTCTTTATACACTGGCGGAAGAGGTGGAGGTCCGAGATGGTACGCAATTCAGGGGGTAGGTCGTTCCAAAGGGCAGGGCCCGCCACAGAGAAGGCTCTTCCCCTGGGTGTCGCCAGTCGGCATTGCGCATCAGGCGTACCTGATGAAAGACCTGATGTGGCCACGACCGCCACATGGTCCTCCATGGACAGCTGGGATTGTCTTGTAAAACAATGTTTTGTTTCATTCATTCATTCATTCATTCATTCATTCATTCATTCATTCATTCATTCATTTAATTTCTATCTTGGCAAATGACACTGAACAGCTCACAATTCAGAAACATACAACTAAATTCTTAAAAACATTTTAAAAACAATAAAAACAATAAAACCATCAATGCATCAAAATATTAGTTATACAGTTTCCGTTATAGCTATGTGCCTAATTCTTTTAGAAAAAAACAAATTCCATTCATTACGCTGATATCATTTAATAATACTAAATAGCTTATAAACAAATTGAAATAAATATTATTTGAATGGTTTTTTTTTCCTTCTTGAGTATGCAGTTTATATGCCAGATCACAGAAGTGTTTCTTGAAACTAAAACTGCACACAAAATATGCAAAATGTGGTTCAGGTGATGTTATAAAGCTGATACATATCTTAAAATAGCCTGGGTATAATTTATGCAGGATGTATATTATCTCTTAAGTATACAAAAGCTGGAGC
Organism: Rhabdophis nuchalis; assembly: GCA_039707465.1. Lineage (NCBI taxonomy): Eukaryota > Metazoa > Chordata > Lepidosauria > Squamata > Natricidae > Rhabdophis > Rhabdophis nuchalis. The sequence continues at coordinate 77,690,471 of CM077643.1, forward strand.
CAACTGATTCATTATAGGCTTTCAACATAACTGCAAGAACATAATAATAATAAAAAACTTTAAGAATTTCACAAGAACAGTTAGTAAGAGTGACAAAGCTGTCAAGATATTTTAAAGCAACTTGACTTTTTTGTAAAGTATATAATAAAATGTATAAGTATATAATATTTTCAAATTGTTTTTCAACTATATAGCTTAGTGTAGTGAATTTATTCTATTCTACACTTATTCTATGCGGCCGGCCTGGCATAGTTTTTAAATAGTTTTAATCTTGGTTTTAGTAGAGGTTTCTATTGTAATTTTAGCACAGGTTTCTTAGTTTAATTTATTTTTAAGATATTTTTATTGTATTTATTGTCTACAGTATTTTATTATTGCCTGTGCACTGCCCTGAGTCCCGCAAGGGAGATAGGGCGGTATATAAATGCGAATAAATTCAAATTCAAATTACCTCAGAACTAAGTACAATCAATTATAGACAGATTAAAACATTTCTAGCTCAAACCAGTACCTCACAATGCTGTCGGGAAGCCTGAATTTCACATTCATACTTGTTTTTCACAGATTCCAAGCAAAGTTCTCTGTAGATACCTATAAATAAACATTCATTTAATGTTATTTAATAGGAGAAGGGCATCATGAAATGTATTTCCAAGTCATTCTAAAAATTCCCTACAGGCAGCAGTGGGGTTTATAAAAAAGATTTGCTCTCCAAGGCACCTGGGGGCAGGACAAGAAGCAATGGGTGGAAACTAATCAAGGAGAGAAGCAACTTAGAACTAAGGAGAAATTTCCTGACAGTTAGAACAATTAACCAGTGGAACAGCTTGCCTCCAGAAGTTGTGAATGCCCCAACCCTGGAAGTCTTTAAGAAGATGCTAGATAGCCATTTGTCTGAAATGGTATAAGCTTCCTGCCTATGGAAGGGATTGGACTAGAAGACCTACAAGGTCACTTCCAACTCTGCTATTGTACTGTATTGTATTGAACATCTCCATTTGTGCAAAACCTAAATTAATTTTAATCCCAATCCATGGAGATATCAGACCTGGTTTTACAAAACTCAAGTGCTGCTTTGAAAATTATAAATCTTAACATTATCTGTAAGAATATTTGCTACTTTACCGAAGGGCTGAGGGAGGGGCTTGCTAGGCTTTTTATAATCTGCTCAGCCCCACCTGGTTCCTGTTCCTGTGTAAGAAATGTATTCTGATTGGCCATCAGACTCACATGGGGCCAGGTAGGGGCAACTCTAGAGTCCAGGTTTGGTTGAGTTCTCAGATGCCATGTGGTTAGTAAGGCTAATACTAGCATACCTTGATTCCATCACTCTGGAGTTAATGGGGAGGGGTCTTTGTTATGTTAAATTGGCTTGGCCTCTTAATGGCCCATTGCCAAAGGGTGGGGGTAGACAGGAAGCTGCAGGAATTAAAACATGTTTCTCCCTTTTCACCTCCAGGGAAGTATAATATTCTGCCTTTTCAATATTTCCTAGGATATTTCATTTTTCTAGGAGAGCGGTGGGTTTTAACTTCCTACATATTATTAGACTTGTCCAGTGAACATTAATTCAGACCCCAACATGGGCAGCCATTAAATTTTATATTCCATTTACTAATTGAACAACCCTTTCCCCCCATGTTTTTGAATTCTACATCAGTGGTATTCAACCTGGTTCCTGGTTCCACTAGTGGGCGTTCCAGCTTTCATTGTGGGCGGTAGGGGTTTTGTCCGATACTGAAGCATTTTCCTTTTTTAAATTTAATTGACTTCCCTACTTTATAAATTACCATTACTGTGGAACTGGTGGGCAGTTAGAAAATTGTACTACTAACAGGATGCAAAAGTGGGCGGTAGGTATAAAAAGGTTGACTACCCCTGTTCTACATCATTTGTTGCATGGCCTGAAAAAATCAAAATCAAAAGGGAAGCACTGACAGTAAACAGTTTGGAGAGTGTGAACAAGTGGCATATAATGCAATCTTAATTCTAAAAACCAAGATTCAGAAAACTTTCTTCCCTCCCTCTCTCCCGTCCTTCCTTGAGATAATGATGATCACAATGACACCAATGCAGACAGGTTTCTGACAACACTGAAAAGCACCATTGAATTTCTCCAACGACCCTGAAGTGTTTATCTTTCTGTCTTGTTTGCTACTTGCTCTACACAACACTACACAACACAAGAGCGGTGGTGGCACAGGGGTTAGAATGCAGTAACGATCAAGGATCCCCTCGCACATATGTGCTAGTCATTCCCAAATCTAGGGGGCAGTGCTCATTTCCGTTTCAAAGCCGAAGAACCAGCGCTGTCTAAAGAAATCTCTGTGATCATGTGGCTGGCATGACTAAACACCGAAGGTGCACGGAATGCTGTTACCTTCCCACCAAAGGTGGTTCCTATTTTTCTACTTGCATTTTTACATGCTTTCGAACTGCTAGGTTGGCAGAAGCTGGGACAAGTAATGGGAGCTCACTCCGCTATGCAGCACTAGGGATTCAAACTGTCAACCTTTCTGATCAACAAGTTCAGCATCTTAGCCACTGAGCCACCACGTCCCGTCTTAGAATGCAGTATGGCAATCTAATTCTGCCCATTGCCAAGAATTTGATCCTGACGGTCTCGAGATTGATTCAGCCTTCCATCCTTCCAAGATCAGTAAAATGAGGACCCAGATTGTTGGGGGGAGGGGGGGGGAATATGCTGACTCTGTAAAACATTTAGAAGGGCTGGAAAGCACTATGAAGTGGCATATAAGTCTAAGTGCTCCTGCTATGCTATTGAATGGAAGAACCACTTCCTTGTAGAAAGCAAATAAGAAATCGGCCATTGATCCTTTCCTGCTATAAAGCTGATAGGCAGTAAAAACAAAACAAAACCAATCCATTTGGGGGTTTTTTCTTTCTGAGTGAAGAAACAGACTGGATAGAAGGGAGAAATGGCATTTTCTGTTTGCAGAAAAACAAAATGGACAACAAGAAACATATTCTTAGGAGGTGGGAGGTACAGTTTGATGAGAAAAGCCTTGGGGAGTTTCTAGAGCCAACACAAAGAGATCTCCCTGCCTAGCCTCTAAACCAGTGTTTCTGAACCTTAGCAACTTGAAGCTGTCTGGATTTCAACTCCCAGAATTCCCCAGCCAGCAAATGCTGGCTGGGGAATTCTGGGAGTTGAAGTCCGGACATCTTCAAGTTGCCAAGGTTCAGAAACACGGCTCTAAGCTGTGATTCAAGAATATATTTTCTTCTTGCATCAACTGTAACAAAACAGTATGCAAAAAGTAATACTTTGCATAAAGTATAAAAACCTTATTTCAATTTAGCAACAATGTGTAAGCAGATATGTGGCAACCAGCAAGATATAAAAATTTTCTTCCTCAATTTACAGGTAGTCCTCGGCTTACAATCATTCATTTAGTGACCATTTGAAGTTAAAACAGCACTGAAAAAAGTGACATGAGCGTTTTGCCACATTTATGATGATGCAGCATTCCCGTGGTCATATGATCAAAATTCGGGCACTTGGCAACTGGAATGTATTTATGATGGTTACAGTGCCACAGGGTCATCGGAACACTTTTTGAGACCTTCTGACAAGCAAAGACAATGAGGAAGCCAGATTCATTTAACTACTGTTAATATTTAATTAACTTAACAGTGTTTCACTTAACAACTGTGGCAAGAAAAGTCGTAAAATGGGCCAAAACTCACTTAACAATTGTCTTGCTTATCAACAGAAATTTTGTGCTCAATTGTGATCATAAGTCAAGGATTATCTGTAGTGGATTACAAAAAGTTTTTTGCAAATGTATGATCATTAAGGTGGGTTCCATCTCGCCTTTCTTTTTTTTTTCTTTTTTTTTATTGAAAAAGTTTTATTGGTTTTACATTTTTTCTATAGGGTAGGGTAAGGGATACAAAGAAATTTTGAGAGCATTCACGTCAGAGTCGTCGGCCCTTCCGAGACCTCAAAATACAAAGTATAAAATAACAAAAAAAAAACATTTTTCATAACACTACAAGGTAAAAGCAAGTACATATACCTAAATTCTCAATTCCATGCTGTCAGACATTTACAAAAATCCAGATAAAATATTATGCAAAATTGTTCAGAAAAATCAAGGCAAAGTTATTTTTTCGATCTAAGTCTCTTGGCTATTGTATCTTCTTTTTCTCCTCCCTGGCCCCCAGCGGGCGGGGCCGCGGCCCCCTCCGTCCCCCCTGGATCTTCCCCCAGGGCAGAGGAATGTTTTTTAAGAAAGGCTTCCGCCTCAACAACTGTTTTAATCCTCACTCTTCCTCCTTCCCAGAACACCAGCATCCCTTCGGGTGTCACCCACTTGAACCAAATCCCGTGATCAAATAAAATTTTTGACAAGAAGGAAAATTCCCTCCTTGCTTCTCGAATCTTTCTAGGGATCTGCTTCAAGATAGCAACCTCTTTTTGTTGGTAAATTAATGGACTACCTCTCTGCACTTTCAGGATTTCCTCTCTGGTTGACCTTCTAACAAATTTCACATGTATCTCTCTAGGCACTTCATTTATCCTGGCATATGCTGAGTTAATTCTGTAGGCTAGGTCAATGTCCCCCCTGATCTGCCTTTCAACAGCATCTCAGTTACTAAGTTTCCAAATTCTTGTTTTCCATTCTGGTTTGCAAATAATTCATTGTGCAAGAAAGAGGATGCCTGTTTGCTCAAGGTGTATACAGGAAAACTTAATCGAAAACATCCAAAATACGGGGGGAGGAAAGAAAACAAATATGTTCAATCCACAATGAATTAAAATTATGTCAAAAATATTATGACAATATATTCATTATTCTACTTGGTCCAGACTTTTTTGTATAGTACCCTAGTATATTTCTTACATACAAATCTATTGTATAGACTTGTCCTAATATTATATATATTGTGCAAATATATTGTAATGCTCCAAGTGTTAACAAATTGGTTTTCTAAAATAGAAATAAACATAGTACAGTGATGGCGAACCTTTTTCTTATGGCATGCCAAAATTGTGTGTGTGCGCTCACGCGTGCCCACACCAATTCAATCCTCCCCGCCCACCTGCACATGACCTCCCACGCATGCACGCACAACCCCTCCCCAGGCTCCCGAGGCTTTCCTGAAGCCTGGGGAGGGCAAAAATGACTTTCCCCAACCCCCCCGAAGGCCCTCTGGAAGCCGGAAACAGATTGTTTCTGAACTTCCAGTTGGCCCATTGGGCCTTTTTTTTTGCCCTCCCCAGCCTCTGGAGGCTTTCCTGCAGTGATATAGTATATCTAACTGAGTCAACAACATCTACTTCATGGACTCACCTGCCACTTTTGTTCGGATTTGCATGTTTTCTTGCAGAGCTGCCAATGGTTCCAAGTACTCTGGTGCCTTTCCCGCAATGACTTCCTGTAGCTTTGCATCCACTTGGCTTAATCTCTCTTTGTAAAGTCTGAATATAATGAACATCGAGTACATTATATTAAAGCCAGGCAAAGAACCATGTAGATCAGTGCTTCTCAAATAGTGGGGCGCGCCCCCCAGGGGGGGCCCGAGGCTCCGTAAAGGGGGGCGCGTTTGACTGCGCATGCTCCTCCCTTTCGAGGAGAACAGACCCGATTGGATAGACATGATGCTCTATCCTGATTAGCCAAACCCGCCCGTGTGACTTTTAGACCCGGAGGATACTATTTACAGTCGCGCGGGGGGCGCGAAATGTTTTCTTCTTCCTAGGGGGGCATGACAGAAAATAATTGAGAAGCACTGATGTAGATTAACATTTCTAAGATTTTCTCAACTGGCAATAGGCATTCTATAAAGCCCATCAGCCCAGAAGAAATTAGTAAGATTCAAAAAACAGACTGAGATATACATTAAATTACAGTCAACTTTTTATTTAGACATCTGAAATTGTTCGTCCTATTCACTGAATGAACCTTCTGGCAGGAAAGGGAAGCATTATTTATTTTGATTCGCTGTCTTTAAGAAGGGCCTAAACTTTTACAATAAAATTAGTTACAAGGAGAAAAAAATTAAAAGACATCACCACCTCCCTTCTTCAGGAAGAAGGAATGTCTCCTGAGACAAATGCCATCTTGGGGGATGTTCCATTTGAGGAAGCAACATCTATATTTAAATCAGCGTCTTCTGCATTCTTCGAATAAATCTTTTATAAAAAAAATCTCTTGTTTTCAGCATTGCTGCTTTCAGGAAAACTGATAAAAATAAATATTCAGCACATAATACACAACTGTAAATAAAATACAATCAAGTAGTTAAGAGGGTGAAGAATTTAGAGTATTTAGATGGGTCTACAATAGTTAGAACCATCATTGCCATTATGTTCACATTGCTAATATAAAAATATTAAGCAACTTCAGTCTCTACAACAAAACATTTTGCAAAGGTAGGCTATGATCATGGAAGCCAGTACTATTTACACACACAATAAGAATGGACAGCTCTTTATGTGAAGAATGTGAAAATCTTACTTTGCCCAACACTTTGGACAACTTCAATTTTCTCATTGCCCAGTCCCAGTTCAAAAGGAGAGCAAGCAATTGTAAGAAGCAGGAAACAATTGATAAGGTAAAAAGGGACTAACTTCTCTTCCTGCTCTCATAAACTTTCCATGTCAAACAAGAACAAACATGTATGAACTAAACCCACCTATATACAATGTGATTGTCTTATCTAACTGCCATTCTTTAGAAATCCCCATGATTGTCCAAAGAAATGCCCACCTGAATGTTTCTGGTATGCTTCAGAAGACAGAGTTCAATTAACAAATTACAGTTTCTGAAGTTTGCATAGAATATTATCCTATTAGCTACCATCTCTACTAGCAAGATCTAGGAGAAGCTTGCAGTCTTCTAACTGCCAGCTGATTACAGCAGAAAGTTCCAAAAGCAGCCACCATTTCTATAAAGAATTGCAGGTGTGCTGAAAAAAAGTGGTCACTTCCAGGAGGCAGTCACACAGCCCAGGGATGAGTGGCTTTGCCCAACATGAGGTCTGGAGATCTTCAAAAAGTAAGTGTATGTTGGGTAAGGAGCAGGTGTGAAGCAGACCCAAGCATTGTGGGGGTCTGATTATGTGGAATGGGGGAAGAGAGAGGGGCACAGCAACATCTCTGTGGTAAGTTATAAGGGCAATGGTGGGGTTGCTGCAGCAGCCATAACTTCAAAGCAAGAGGGGGGAAATTTTGAATGGTTGTTAAGTGACTGGTCATATCTCGAGGACTACTGCATATAAAGTTCTTAATTGCAGCAGCAGTTTTTAGAATGGAGAAGGAACAATAACACACAATGAGCATTAATGATTTTTTTTATCAGAAGTCATTTCAACGTGTGTGTGTGTGTGATAGAGAGAGAGAGAGAGAAAGGGAGGAAGCTTTAGCTAATATTTCCTTTGCTTCAGAGTTCTAAGAAAGAAATTATTTTTTAATTGTAGCAATTCATAAATAACTGACAGTTTAAAAATTCTTGTTCTGTTATAAGTTGCTCAGAGATTCACCAAAAGCTAATGAGCAGTCTGATTTAGATGGATAAGTTAAAGTTCAAGACTACAGCTGAATTAACATTTAAGAGGCGTTCTAGATCATTAGTTTACTTACTGATCTTTGAGATCTGTAAACTGTTTTTCAAGATCAGACATCTCATCTAAACACTCCATTCTTCTTCTTTCACAATCTTCATCATCCATTTCTGCAATGAAAATTATATACTTTTACAAATATAACTAGTTTGTCTCTTCCAATGTACTTTACTAAAAAATTAATGGAATAATTAATAAATCTGCTGGAAAACAGATATAATATATAAAATTATTTCAATATATCTCTGTTCTTTGATTAATATGATGAAAGAACTAAAGTGATAAGCATTTGTTTCATCTTACAGCCAGCTATGTTATACAGGTAGCCTTTGATTCATCTACCACACTTACCACCCTGTTCTGAGCTATCACACCCACACATGCACCCAGGGTCACATATCCACATTTTGGACACTTGGCAACCAGCTCACTTTTTTGCCAGTTTAAACAATGGTAACTTATGTTTCCATAATTTCATAATAATATGCCTAGTTCTATAAAACAAACTTTATGCACCTACAGCAACATTTCAATTTGCTCTCTAGGTTGCATGAAAAACCCTGTGCCATTGCATTAACTGACAGAGCAACTTTAAACTTTTGCTATTGTAGGCCTATTAGATATTATGTGCCATCCCTAGTGGAAGAGCAGAACCAACAGTTACGAGAATATTTCTTTCTTTCATTGTTGCATTCTTCCCTTCTCCTCAACACTTCATCATCTCACCCAGGTAAAAACATCCATGGATAAACATTTTCTATACATCACTTCTTAATTCAGACAGCAAGGAGCTAAACATGTACATGGTTCCAGCTTCTATCAGTATGGTAATGAAACTTAATTCAATATATTCTATACCAAGTTTGCATATTAGAAAATCAAGTTCATAATCTAAGCAGCAACTTTTAGCCACTCAGGATGTTTAGCATACATTTTCCAATTCCATATTCGTAACCTATATCCGTAGAAGAAGGAATAGATCAGGCACCCAGCCCTTGCTTATCAATGGAGACTGAGTAGAGCAAGTAGCCAGTTTTAAGTTTCTGGGTGTTATCTTAAAAGAGGACCTGACCTGAGGCACTCACATTGCAGCACTGGTCAAAAGGGACCAGCAGAATATACTACCTGAGACTTCTCAGGAAACAACTGAATGAAAAATTGCTGTTGACCTTCTATTCCTGCACCATAGAGTACCCTCTATGGTACTTACTGCATTTGTGTATGGTTTGCCAATTGCACAGTGGCAGATAGGACAGCACTCCAGAGAGTCAACATCATTGCCCAGAGGGTCATTGGTTGCCCTCTCCCCTCTTTGGAAGAGCATTATAGTTCCTGCTGCCTTAAGAAAGTTCAAAACATTCTCAAAGATCCATCTCATCCTGGGCACTTTTTTTTTTTGAACTATTACCATCTGGCAGACAGACAGGATAATAAAAACAAGGACAAACAAGCAGAAAAACAGCTTCTATCCCAAGGCAATAACCTTACTGAAACCTACGGTATAGTGCAATGTCAGGTTTTCAATTTCAATTATATAGAGTGTAAAGGATGTATGTTTGTGTTTTTATTTTTATAATTGCAATGTACACTGAAGATAGCATTTAATTTCCTGTGCGATGACAATAAAGTAAACTAAACTAAATTACGATGCTATTTTTCCCATACTACAAATGGAAGAAGACTGATGAAAATAAATGATGCCTTTGGGCAATCCATTTAAAGTGTTTGTTGTTTAGCCAAGATTTGAAATAGAAACCACCTCCTGATGATTTACATATCACTCAAAAACAGTATCTCAAAGTATTTTTTCAACGTTGCTTACACCATCAATTGCAAAGATCTGTCCCCCTACTAATTTACACTTCCCCTTTCCTTTCTCTAGTTGTAAAAAAGCAATCAGAAGCTCATTTGAATCCTAAACGTCAATTTATACTGAAACAAGTCACAAGTACTGAAATGTGTTTCATACATGCAACTGTATATTTATTTTGTTAAACTAGTATTGTACTATTTTCTCAAGAGTTCAAGGTGGCCCACACAATGCTGCCTGTCCAATCAGTATCTCTGTGATATGGGTTAAGATGAGAAACAATGATTGGCCTAAAGACACTCAAATGACCTTTTGGGCACAAGATTGATTTCAACATTTTTGTCTGCACTGAATCAAAGATAGAACATTAAGCATTTAGAGAGCAGAAGCACTTCTCATTCTTGACCCTTTAAAACATGATTCTTCAAGTTACTCAATAGCAGCCTCCTTCACCCATCCAGACTATTAGTCTGTAAGTTAATGAACTCAAAATAATATTTGGGGGAGAAATAAGAATTTATTTGAAACCAAGATACTTCAGCTAATTTACATAACCCATAAGACATTAGCACACCATTATCTGAATGTGGAATCTGTGTCAGCTGCTTATAGAAGTGCTCTTGACATGATGGCTAAAAGGTCCAATAAAAAGCCCAATAATTTGTTGAACAGCCTCCTTGATGTACATCAGTCCAGACTTTATGATCTTGAGGAAGTGAGTTGCATGGGTAGAAGAGCTTGCCCCTAGGCAATTTACCCTGTTTCTGGGAAGTAGAGTGATTGATACATCAAGAACAACCCAACTTGTCTATATAATCTTGTCAGATACAAGAGATAAGGGAACTCACCCGCCTCCCATTGTCCTTCACCTCAAAGTCACTTCTGAAGTCCCTATAATTACTTTGTTAAATTTATATCCATTCTTTTGCCTAAAAGTTCATCCATATTCCTTCCTCCAATCAATCAAATGTGTAAGGTAGCTGACAGAAAATAAGACCCAAAATTATAGTACCGTATTTTTCGGAGTATAAGACGCACTGGAGTATAAGACGCACCCAGGTTTTGAAGAGGCAATTTTTTTTAAAGTAGGTAGGTAGATAAGAGGGAGAGAGAGGGAGAGAAAGAGAGAGAAATACAGTAGGTAGGTAGGAAGAGAGAGAGAGTAGTTAGGTAGGTAGGTAGGTAGATAAAGGGATAGAGAGAGAGAGAAAGAGAGAGAAATACAGTAGGTAGATAGGTAGGGAGAGAGTGTAGTTAACTAGGTAGGTAGATAAAGGGAGAGAGAGAGAAATAGAAATACAGTAGGTAGATAGGTAGGGGGAGAGAGAGGGTAGGTAGGTAGGTGGATAGAGGGAGAAAAATAGAGAGAGAAATACAATAGATAGGTGGGGGGGGGGAGAAGGTAGGTAGTTATATAGGTAGATAGAGGGAGAGAGAGAGAGAGAGAAAGAGAAATACAGTAGGTAGGTAGGTAGATGTTTCCAGGTGTATTTATCCATGTACTGGAGAAGGAAATCTCTGTAGCACCTAAAACTTTGTTTCTGCTGGCACAACACTTGATCAATGTAATTCTCATCAATCCCTCTAACTCAGGAGTTCCCAAACTTGGCAACTTTAAGACTTGTGGACTTCAATTCCCAGAATTCTCCAGCCAGATTTGTCCACAAGCTATGCTGGCTGGAGAATTTTGGGAGTTGGAAGTCCACAAGTCTTAAAGTTGCCAAGTAACTAAACAGCCTTCCGAAAGGAAAAAAAAAGTTTTTTGCACTCTGCAAACCTCCCCAAAATGGCCTGTTTTTCGCAAAAACTGGCCCGTTGTTTTTCAAATGAAAGGCATGAATAGCCTTGGGGGGGCTTGCAGAGTGCTCCTAGGGGGGGGGGGCAAAAATGAGCAAACAAATGGCCCATTTTTTGTGAAAACGGGACATTTTTATGTCAAAATAATTGCATGCATAGCCTTATGGAGGCTTATAGAGTGCTGATGGAGGGCAAAAATGGCCCATTTTAGGCTCATTTCTACCCTTCCCAGCCCCCAGGAGCTCTGGAAGCCTCTATAAGGCTATGCACAGCCATTTTGGTGAAGGGGTGGGGTTTCGGGAGACAAAAAAAATGCTGTATTCGATGTATAAGACACACCCAGATTTTCAGCCTCTTTTTAGAGGAAACAAGGTGTGTCTTATACTCTGAAAAATACGGCAAATCTTCCATATTTATTCTAGGTTTTATGTAATTTTAAGTGTTTTATTTAATACCTATGTCTTTAATAGTACTTGTGCTTCTTATATAGTTTTATATATATAGTTTTCAGCAATGGGTGGAAACTAATCAAGGAGAGAAGCAACCTACAACAAAGGAGAAATTTCCTGAGAGTTAGAACAATTAATCAGTGGAACAGCTTGCCTCCAGAAGTTGTAAATGCTCCAACATTGGAAGTTTTTAAGAAGATATTGGATAACCATTTATCTTAAGTGTTGTAGGGTTTCCTATCTAAGGGGGCTGGACTAGAAGACCTCCCAGGTCTGCTATTCTGTTTCTGTTTTCTGATCATTGTTAAAGAGCTTATGTCAATTAAATGGATATTTTCCCTTGACCTGTGGACATTTTTTAATTTGAAAACATTATTTTTGCAATCTCTGTTGAATTTCTGGAGTACAGTATTATCAGGTTATACAGTATGTTCCTCTAAGAGAAGTAATTTAATATACTCACAAATTTGGACAGTAAACATTCCAATTTGTTTTTCTAAAATTCAATTTCTTCCACAATTAAAAATTGAGTTTAGCAAATACACATTAGATAAAATTCAGAACCTCCTGGGTTCATTGATTAACAAGTCTTTAAAATATATAAAGGAAAAAATGATGCAGAAGGGTATTAATATTAGCAATAAGACATTCTAATAATTTTATTGAATTTATTAATTGTTCTTGATTTATTAAAAACCATCCCAGAGTTTTTCAAAAGTGTTTTAGACATCAATTTCTTAAGCTCTGTATAAGATAATTATACCTACTGAGAAAACCTAGTTTAATCAGTTGTTTAATTCAAGGCATCAATGAAAGTCTTTAGAACCCTGGCTTTCTATTTTGTGCGCATACAACCTCCAATTCCAAGGGATCTATAACTGGCTCATGGATGACATAATTAAGGGGTCTTTTCAGAAGTACAAAGGAAACTAAGGGGTGACTCATTCTATTTATTATATATTCCTCCATTCCTCCCTGGAAAATGCTGTTCTAAAGTCTTCCAAGAATATATGAGATTCTGTATTCAGATGCATCTTCGGTGGTATAAGTGCTGTTCCACTGTAATGACTTCTTTTCAGCAGTGGAATTAGTTCAAGGTTTCTCAACCTTGACAACTTCTGTTGACTTAAATTCTCAGAATTTCTTACCCATCATTATCTTAAAATTGCCACGGTTGAGAAATACTAAGTAGACACAAACTAAAGCTAAAAGGATTTCCTCCAACTGCTATGATTAGATGCCACAAAATATTATTTTAGATCTGTTTTGTAAACTAATAGAGATGACCTTTGACCCAAAGATTAAAAAAATATTTCCCATTCCCATAAATTGTAATAGATTTTATTCCCATCTGTCTGGATTGACACCAAAATAAAGAGCAGTTACCAAAAAGAGGAATTTTGGTGCCTCCTCACTATTGAAACTGAAGCAGGAGAAACTTGAGAGCATACTATTATACTTTAATAACTCTTAGGAATGCTGGAGAATAATATACAGAAACTGTTTTTCCTCATAAAGAGAGCATAAACATTAAATATAGCTAAAGACACAATGATTAAACAAGAAACAAAAACCCTAACCTTCCCAAAGTAAAACATGAAAAGCAAGTAAGGAGCCTAGCAATGTCTTTAACCAGCGGAAGCATCTCCATCTGTACTTTTTAATATGCTGCCCTGTTTTATGTTGTCCTATTGTTAGCAACATATAGTGTAATAACAATTTATTCCTACATTAGCGGAAAAGGATGCATGTCAACAGGTAACAGCACTAGTTGGCCTGGTCTAAGTTTATAGGGTAATGCCCGGTTAGGCCTTCAATGAGATAATTCCAGGATTATAGAGTAGACTGAGAAACTGGGGTGGGTTGGGGGGAATCACCTTCCAAAGACCATTCGTTATAAACCTTTTCCATAGTCTTGCTAAGAAAACTGCAGGGGTCTATGAAGTCATCAGGAATCAAACCCAACTTGATTTTAAAGAAGGATGTAATAAACAGAAAAATATCTCTGCAATAGCATCTGTGATGGGAATACATTGTGGATGGAAGATAGCCTCACAATCCTTCCCACGGAATATATTTACTCATACTGTATTTTAGATTAATAAAAATAAGCAACACTAATTACAGTAACTAAGTTATTGCATTTATTCCCACAATATCTAAATATATGATATGCACTGAATATAATTTATTGATTACATGTACATTCTCTCATTCCTCCAGGATTGGTAAACCCATATTCTACAGTCATGGAAGCTCACTGGTCCCAGTCCAATACCCTAATACCATAGGATGCCATAGGCATAATGCCTAAGATGCTAAAATGAACCGACCATATTCTGAGATGGATCATCATTAAGCTCACGATGCTTTACTTCTAAGTGTCCAAGATATACTTAGCAGAAAAACATTAAAGATAAGAATTCCATATTAGGCATACTAACTCGGGGTTTTTTTAAATACTTTTGGCAAGCGAACATACCTAATATTTCTCCTCTTATTTTCCCAACCCTACGAGGTGAGGTGAGCTTTAGAGCGAGTAACCGAAGGTATTGAATAAAAAGTCAAATAACATTTTAAGTTACTGTTCTGCAGTTTGTTTTATGTTTATTTATTTGTGCACTGAAATCATTATCATTTAACCTTAACCCTAAAAAAGATAGGATAGAAAAATGCCTTGTGAACATTTCTCAGGCAAACAAACATGGAACATTCCAAAGATTTTGGTACACAGAGAAAAAAATAATAATAGAGGCTTCAACAAACTAAGTTATATTGGCACATTCCGTGTTTGTAGAAGGCAATGACAATACACAAAGCACTTGTTCTTTAAAGGGAAGGGGGAAAACACCAAGACAACAAAACTGCAGCCTTCTTACTAGTAGTTCCATCTTGCATAAAGCTACTCGTCCAAGAATTGCCTATCTGTCTGAATGCATTTGTATTTTTCTTTCTTTTCTTTTCTTTCTTTCCTTCCTTTCTTTTTTTGGGTGCCACACCAAATCAACTCTTTTACAGCTTATAGAAATTCCTCCGCCACCCTCCACCCCCTCTTCCCGGGGCTGGCTGCAGACAATACACCACACCATGGGTTTATATTATCACCGAATGAGGGAGGGGAAATTAAAGGCAAAGGAGAGCATAGCTCCCCCCAATGAGCCCGGGAGGAAACTTATTAGGAGAGTGAGGCCATTACCTTGCCCGCCCAGGTGAGGGGGCGTAAAACCCCGGGGGGGGGGGGCTTTCCTAACAAGTCGCCCGGGGCGAAGGAGTGGGAGGAAATGCCGAAAGGGGCCATAAGGGTTGCAGAAACCGCAGAATCGCCCCCCGGCTCACCAACACAGCCGGACGGGGCGGGGCTGAGCCCTCCTCCCTTCTGCCCCCATCTAACCCCAGGCGAGGCAGATCCGCTCTAGCATGTGCCGCCCAGGAGGAGCCCTTTTCCCCGCTTCACCTGAGCTGTCGCCCTCCTCGGAGACGGACGAGCTCTCCGACTCCTCTTCCTCGGAGCTGCTGCCGTCGTTCTCCCCGTAGTCCACCTCCATGTCATCGTGGTTGTTTTCTTTCTTCTCCCTCGAATGGACCGGCATCGCGCCCGCTCTCGGCAGACGCCCGGCGTCACCCGCTTGGAGACCCAGGACGGCAGCTTCGCCAGCCCGGCCCTCTAACGCGCCGAAGCTCCGCCCCACCGAAACCCCGCCATCCACCTAGGGGCCGCGCCGCTCGACCCGCCTCTCGGTCGCTGATTGGTGGGGACGCCTTGCCGGCGGAGCGGGGTTTCGTAGTCGGGCGTGGTTGGGGGGGGGGGGAGTTCTGCGTTGCTGAGGATTTCGGGAGATGTAGTCTTTGGTGGGAAGGCTTGTAGATCCCAGTAATAAGTAATAGAAGTAGGGCATGGAGAGGGAGGAAGAGAGGCTTTTGAAGGGTCTACGTCAGAGGTCCCCAAACTTGGCAACTTTAAGACTTGTGGACTTCAACTCCCAGAATTCTCCAGCCAGCTATGCTGGGAGTTGAAGTCCATAAGTCTTAAAGTTGCCAAAGCTCTGCTTTATGTGCTTTAAACACAGATTTGGAGCAGGGAGATTAACACTGTTTTCATCTTGTTTGAAATTAAGAACAAAATTGATGAAAGGAAGAATAGCCACCGATTGATTTCTCTTCCCTTTCAAGGATAGCTGCATTTAGGTAACGGGGAGGTACAAATTAGGGAACGCGTGAGTGAAGACAGCGTCTACTCCTCCTGCCTCTGAGACGCTCACTTTCCCTGGATTCTGTGTAGGTGAGAAGATTGAGCCCAATAGCGCTCCCAGAGGCCGAAGGGAGTTCCTGCAGCGTCGCCTTTTGCGTCGTCACCCGTTAACATCCCCAGAGGCGGTTTTTAAAATCACGATTTATCACTTGCAATTGGCTGGTTCGCGCCACACATTAAGGCATAAAACTACCGTATGTCTCCCTCAGAGATGTGAGGCCCGATCTTAGTTAGATGCAGAAAAAGTGGGGAGTGACTGGGGGATTGTTTTTCGAGGACTTTTCTTTACCAAGCAAATTGGAAAAGATTGCTCAAAATAATTATTTTGAAACGTCACTTTTAGACTGGATGGACCACTTGTCAAAATGGCAAAAGTTGTTCATATAAAACAAATATAAGCCGCAGTGGTTAGAATGCAGTACTGCAAGTTGCTACTTGCTGACTGCCGGCTGCCTGCAATTTGACAGTTCGAATCTCACCAGGCTCAAGGTTGACTCACCTTCCATCCTTCTATAGGAAAGTACCGGGAAACTCATTTTAGAAATTAATAAATATATAAGGGCAAGAGCCATAGCCAGGAGAAAACCATACATGTAGCCAAAATGGATTGAGTGTAATCACAAAAGGAAACGTAGTATAAAGGATTAAGAATAACCAAAGCACAGGAAAACCCTGAGTCTGGCGATGACCACTAGACATAAAATCTAATCTAAGGCAAGACAAACATCATAACCATTTACCTAAAGCTGACACCTACTCACAGGAAACACGCTTCCTTGCCTTTTCTGACAGGATTAACCCCAAGGACCAGGCACCAGACGAACAGAATCAACATCAAAGCAATCATCCCAAATAAATAAATCTTTGTTAATCAGAAATGTACACAAAGGCCTCAAAGGAGGAAAATTGTATAAAGGTGGGAAACCAATTCATGTATGGTGTCCTGCAGACCCGGGAACGTCAGACTGCGTCTTGTCCTTCCCGTCTTTCCTTTCCTTTAATAAAGTGCATAACTTCCAGGCAGCTGTCTTCACGAAATTCTCTTTTAGCATAGGTGGTGATTCCCGGCTGGGAACAAACCCTGAACTCTATACTTCCAACACTTTCAAGGTGAGTAAAATGAGGATCCAGATTGTTGGGGACAGTATGCTGACTCTGTAAACTACTTAGAGAGGTCTGTAAAGGACTGTGAACCGGTATATAAGTCTAAGAAAAAAATACATATTGCAGAATTCGATGTTTTCAATAATAGCATGTTTTAATTTGATAATCCAGGTATAGATAGATCTCACTTAACTGCCCTGTTTAGCAACCATTCAATTTACAGTAGTGCTGAAATGACTTATGAGCAGTCCTCACATTTACAACTGTCAGAGAGTCCCACAGTCATGATCACCATATTCTTGAGCTGCAATTCAGAGCACCCTTGGTGACAAGAAAGCCCATGGAAAAGAATAAATCTACGGCAATAGTAAACAAACATCATTTTTTAAAAAAAATCTCTTCTATGGCCCCTTAAAGTTGGCCTTATAACTCTTTTTATTGTTACAAATAACTCAAAGCACCAGGCATATCCAAAATATGCTGTCCAAATTCCAACCACTCTGGGTAGATGACAACAATCAAAACAATGCATTAACAGAAATAAAATTTAATAGTTTTGTAGATTTTTTCAATTTAATAATTAAGCTAAGCCAATTTTGAAGGAAAAAGGTTAACACTGCCATAGGGGGACCCCAACTCATTTTTTGTTGATTTCAGAAGGATTAAAGCTTAAAAGAAGTACATATTGTACAGCTACTTGGGTGGCCACATTTTTTACTGTGATGTGTGTGCTTAGGCTTTAAATGGGAAGGAATTTGTAGAATAGACAAATTAGAAGCAAAGGGAAACAAAGGAACAGACATAGTAAAGGTATAAGATCATAGGTAAAAATGAATAGAACCATAAGCATTTTTGAGAAAGCTGTATCCTGTATGAGAAATATAATATAGATATTTATATTCCACCATCCTAATCTGAAACTATAAGAAATGCTACAGCACTATAATTCTTTTCTCAAAAAATATTTATATAAATAATTGTGGTATTTTGAAGGATGTGCTAAGACTACACACCTGTATTACTAGAGCATTATATGTAAACATATGAACCAGTGTATGTTATTAGTTATTAAAATAAAATAGGAGTATTTTAATAAATTACCATTAACTATCTTTGTAACACAAGTCTATTCTTTTCCTTCTCTTTTACTGAAAACACAAATGATGGTATTTAGCAATTGTTACAACAAAGGAGCAGAGCAAGTTCCTTTTAATCAGATGCATGTGGAATTCAATGTCAATCAATAGGTAGAGAAAAGACTACCTAGTAAAGTTTAACCACTCCCCCCCCCACACACACACTTGTATTTCATTACTCTATGATACATGTCTTGTCACTTGCCTATCCCCAGCAGATGCCAAACTGGATTGATAAGTGGTACAGCCATGTATATGAAAGAAATAGCATATCAAACAGTGATAGCAAGAATGCTGGACAACAGGATGTGCCTAAATTGGACAGAGTGGCAGATAAAGAAAAAAGTTATTGCATACAAGTCCCAAATGGTAAAAAAACTCAAATGATATTTGTTTTGCATTCAGATGACACATTGAACTACAAAGCTTGGTCAAATAGTAGAATATCATGCAAATATAGATGAAAACATGAAAAGGAATTCCTTTAGTCCTTTTGAGTTTTGTGGTTAGGACAAAACTAGCATCTGTTGATTGGGGTGACAAATGGTATAGACAAAACTTATTTAACTAGAAAAAGGTTAGTTATGACAAGAAGTCATATAATAGTTAATCAAATGCTAGATTCCAAATTGAATTAAGCTTAGCCAGTATGAGACAGGAAAACATAGGAAAATAGTGATTAAGGCACCAGGCTAGAAATTTGGGAAATTGACAGCTAGGTGACTTTGAGCCAGTCAATTTCTCGCAGCCCAGCCCTTTCACAGGGTGGTTGTTGTGTGGAAAATAGGAGGAAGGTGTGTTGGATATATTCACTGCCTTGAGTTATTCATAAAAACAATAAAGGTGGATCATAAATAAACAAACAAGCATTTATTCTTCCCAGGAAAGAAAATTCAAATCTTGACTAAGCAAGATTTGTACATGTAACTATTTGCCATATATAATGGCAAATTTGGTGAGTGTCAAGAGCCACATTTAAACTTTCAAAGCGTTTAATGAAGCCTGAAAATTGCTCACCCAATATCTGTCCATATTGTAGGAAGATAGAGGACCGATTATAGCAATGCAATCACATACCCTATATTATCTGCTGCATATTATTATGTCATTTGCTGTGTACCAGAGAGGATATATAGAGTGAATTCTCTCAGGTAATTTTTACATATATCTGACAAGCATTTCTTAAAACAAAGGACCTGCCATATGATTGGAGTTCCATAGGCTTGACTTGAACAAGATAAAGTAAGTCTGAATATATAATCTGGACCATAAAATGGCAGCAAAGCACTTTTCTGGCTCTTTGCTGTCATCTAGTGGTGGGCCAGATTTTTTGCATTTTTTTTTCTTTTTCTGCCAATTTTTATATATTGAATTCCGGAGTCATCTATCATTACACATTCGTTAGGCTATTGTCTAAACTTTTGTACATCTAAAATAGGCAAAGGTTAGCATAGCATCATTAGTGGAAGGGACTTCCCAGGACCAAAACAGAATTCCAGACTACGCACACCACTGCTGTGTAATAATTTAGTAACCGAGCTACGACATCGGTGTTCGAAGAATTACAAAAGATATCCCTGTTCTCTAAATCGGTTCCTTTCCTCCCTCTTCCCCCTCCCCACCCACCCAAAAAAAAGTAAAGAATCCCTAAAGACAAGAGGTATCCGATGACCTAAAAGGCAAGCGACGATTGAGGAGAGGCGGATAAACAAGTCTCCCAGTGATGACGTCAAGGAGAGGCGTTGTCATGGGGACCTTCGCATTCGCGCCCGACGACTGTCGTGAAAGGAGACGAACACGGAGGGCGTAGGGAAGGAGGAGGAGTAACGCGATGTTGCGCGGGGGGGAAGCCTAAAGCCATTCCCCCCCCCTTCCCCGGTCTCCCAGTCCTGCGCTTCGCTGGGATTGCGCCGGCCGCACCCCCTTTGCTTCGAAGCCTCGAGGCGGCGCCTCGGCTATGTAGGGAAAGCCGAATTGGGGAGGGAGGGAGGGGGGCGGATTTCAAGGCCGCGGCTCTCTCCTCCCGAGCTTTCGGGGAGGAGAGGGGGCGGGGGGTTGGTGGTCCCCGGCGGCGATTGGCGCACCAACAGCCCGAGAACCGGGAACCGCGACGACCCGTCCCCGAGCGCTCGGCAGTCGGGATGTTCTCCAAGAAGCCGCACGGCGATGTGCGGAAATCCACCCAGAAGGTGCTGGATACCCGCAAGGACCCACTGACCCGGCTGAAGCACCTGCGCGTGGTAATCGGTGAGGAGGGGGGTGGGGAGGGGCCTTAAGGGCTGAGGTGCGGGACCCCGGCAGCAAGGGCTGCCCGTGTCTCTCTCTGGACCAGGTTGTGTAGCCCGAGGGAAGGATCGGATCCTCTTTTTGCGCAGGGAGCTCTTTCCTCTCTGCACAGCATTTTACTTCTTTTTGAGGATAATTATTTCACCCGAGGAAGTGTCAACAGTGCATTGGGATGTGGAAAAACAGGTGCTTTTTTTCTTCTCCCCCAGATGAGCCCCAGGAAGCGCCAAGGCTTTGTTGGCATGACAACTGGGGGCAATATGGGGAGGCCAAAGGCAGGGAAGAGATACCTGAAATGAGCTGAAACCATCCTGGGTTTTTGTTTGTTTGTTTTGGCTTTTTATATACACTGAGAGTCTATGCACCAAAGACAAATTCCTTGTGTGTCCAATCACACTTGATCAATAAAGAATTCAATTCTATTCTGTTCTATTTTGCAAGCCTAGGCCCCTTCTTTACTCCCTGTTTATAGGCGTGTCAGATGAGGTAGATTCCCTGCTGTTTCTGTCACCACAATATTTTAATCGTCTTTCCAATAGGGTATATAGGATGTGCTTTCCTCAACTGGATTCAGGAGCTTT
The DNA here is from genome assembly GCA_039707465.1 of Rhabdophis nuchalis. Classification (NCBI taxonomy): domain Eukaryota; kingdom Metazoa; phylum Chordata; class Lepidosauria; order Squamata; family Natricidae; genus Rhabdophis; species Rhabdophis nuchalis. The sequence goes on from CM077643.1 coordinate 77,711,476, forward strand.
CAATCCTGTGGTTAAAGTAGGAGGTCCTGGTTTGGGAAACTAGTGTACTGCCATGTAACTTCGAGCACCTGTTGTCTAGATTGCAGAAAAAACACTGCCCTGCTTTGTGATGCTTCAGACATCTAAAAGAGAAAGGGATACTGTTTGATCTGAATTGTTCAGCTTTTGTGTAGTTGCATGAAGTGACCACCTGGATAGTCCCTTATATTAAAATTTGTGTGTCTTTGTTTCTCTTTGCTGTTCCATTTAATGAACAGTTTACAGTTTTTCTGGTCTCTGTTTTTTGACAATTTCCAGAGAAGCTGCTGTGTTATACGGTTGGGTCAGACAAGAATATTTTGACATCTTAGAGACAAATACATTTACTAAAACTTTGCCTTCAGTGGCATGGAATCTACTTAATCTTGATTCTTCTATTTACAGAATCATAGAATTCGGGGGGGGGGGGGAGAAGTCTTGTGACTTTGCCTTATGATAAGGATTTATACACTACAATTATTCTTAATAGATAAGGAATAGGAGAAAGTTGCCTCATAAAGTATCTGATTGTTGGTACAACAAGTAATTAATGCTTCAGATAACTTTTCAAATAAAATGTTTGCCAGTTATCTAGAGATTCCAGTAGTTGGTGTTAGAATTTTTGGAATACAAAACATATGATCTGCTATTGAATTATAACATTTCCTGATGTATATGTTACATGAATGTCACTGCCAAGAAAATTAATACATTTTGTTGACTTTCCTTAAAGTACCAGTAGTTTCTTCAGTCTCTCATGACAATTGTTTCAAGCAATAAAACAGTCAGATAAAGAATAGGCCTGTCTAAATGTAGTTTTGTCAGTCCAATTAAACTTACATATCATACAAACTATGAAATGGTTTGGCTTTTAGATTTGATAATAAGAGTAGAACATTCATTTGCAATAGCATTGGATTCTATGACTTGATAGGCATTGAATGAAATAAAATTGTTTACTGAATTTCCTGTTAACTTTAAAATGTATTTCTGCAGATTCCACTTTTAAGAAGAATGCTCTATAAAATGAATATAATTAAAATAATACATGTAGAAATATGTATGTTTTGAGGTCAATAACTAATTCAATTTTATCCATGTTAGGTCTTTATTATGTGGATAAATTAGTACCAAAGTTGAGGGAAATGTGGCCCTTGCTACTACAGTTTAAGAATGGATATATGTCATACTTATTTCTCATGACGTTTAATGCCATTATTTATATTTTGCATTATATATCTATTATTACTTTTTGAATAAATATTAGTGATGCTTTTGCTGTATATTGTAAACAGCTTAGGCCATTGTGTGTGTGTGTGTGTTATACATTTTATAAATAATTAAATAAGAGGCAATATAGTTAACAGAGGCATTCCCTAGGGCAAATTTTATTTATAAAGTATACCATTCACATAAGCCAAATTGCTGTATTAATTTTAATATGCAACCTTATTTATTCTGTTAGTCATTTAATAATATGTATTATTTATAAAAATAAAGACAAAAAGAATAAAGCAATTAGCAATATAAGATCCTTATAACATGAACATTAGGAAAGTGATCACAAAGGAGAGCCACTAATAGAAAAGCTTTCCTTTCCATACCAGTTCTTCAGATTACCATTTGAGGTGCCTCTGTATATAGTTTTAAGGAATAGACATATGGAATAAGGTATTCCTCTTAAGTCTTGAAATTTTAAGCCAAGTAGGCAACTTGTAGACACTTCTCCTGTTTCTTATTTTTAACAAAAACTTTAATACTCTGGCCATCAAGTGTCAACATATAGTCCTCATTCAATAACTGCCTCGCTTAGAAACCATTCTTAGTTGCTGATGAGAATGTAACTTTATTACCAGTCCTTGCATTTATGACCTTCACAGATCTGTAAAGCAAAAGATAGCTGAAATAAGATCATAAGTTAGTTACGTTTTTACTAAGTGACTACTTTGCTTACTAGTAAAGTTGCCAATACTAATTGTGGTCACTAAATGAGGATTGTGTGTGTGTGTGTGTGTGTGTGTGTGTGTGTGCGTGCACACCACACACACACCAATAAATGCAACTGTTTAAGAACTTCTGTTGAGATTTTATTTTCAGTTTTGGAAAGCTCTCAAAACTTGGTTTTGCCACTGAGCCTGGGGATCCCACAGAAGCATGGAGTTTATTAAATAGTTGGTATAAATTTAGACTTGACTTTTCCCTGTCTTTTTGTTATTATATTATTAATTGTTTTTAATAGGTTTATTGGTTGAATTGTAACAAGAGCCAGTTTATGTAATAGCTAAAGCATCAGGTTAGAGCCCGAAGGCTTGTGAGTTCGAAGTCCGCCTTGGGCACAAAACCAGTTGCATGAATTTGGATCACTCACTTTTTCTTAGTCCTAGGAAGAAGGCAATGACAAACAATTTCTTTAAAAACTTGTCAAGAAAACTGTAGCAATTTGTCCAGGCAATCTTGAAGAATCTGACCAATCAATATTGATTGTTTAGTTCCAGCTTAAATTGTGTACACTGCCTAGACCAGTGTCATATGTAATTGAGATGGGCAGCTATACAAATCAGTAAATGTATAAATAAGAAACAATAGAAGCTGGCATAACCTCTACATGGTACAGAATAAGACATGACAGCTCAAAAGTTGAATACATACTTGTTATTTTTTTAGTTCTTGAGCTTGTTTAAAATAATTATTTGATGGAATTTAAAGATATCCCACTAGAAGAGATTTTGACAGTGGTATGGTTCTGCAGATTTATGAAAAAAAATTGATGGAAAACATTTTACAATGTGCATTAGTATTTGTATTAACATGTATCTTGAGACATTTGTGCTAATATGTATTTTGGCTTACTCTTTCAGAGACCACATGAGGTCTTGAGCTACTAGGAGCATACATTTTTAATCTTCATATAAGGATTTGCATGATTTGCAAATGTGCAAGTTTTATTTTTTTAATTGTCCTGCACTTATAATAAAGCCTGTCAGAGTCACTGATATAATAACTGCATTCTATTTTTTTAAAACAAATCTTAACTTTTTTGCTTATATACAGTATAAAGGTGAAAAATAGAAATACACGTTCAAAGGCATTTAATTATAAACATTCACACTGTCTAAATCATATTTACTTTTTAAGGGTAGATTTAATGAGGTAGACAGTATATTTGAAATATTTATTAATTTGATATTTATGTGAGTGTGTTCAGTGTTCAAAAGTTTATAATGTTAAAAATACAAATTGACATGTTGGGTAACACACTCAAGATAAATGAAACATGCCCTCAAATTGTTCCCACTTTTACATGATTGCCAAAAAATAATTTTAAAAAATCTAAAAGAGGCAGATAATACAAAAAACCCTGTACTGCAAAAAGAAATAGAAACTATAGTTCTGAATATGGAAATTCCATAAGACGTTTACAGGAGAAAAAAATTTAGCCAAATTTTTGTCACAGAAAATGTCCTGTCTCCATCAACAAATTATCTTGACGTTGGGGCATATATGTTATCTTGCATCAGAAGAAAATAATTTTAGCAACAGGAAACTCCAATTACATTGTATCTGGGTTCAGTTACATCTAATGCTAACAGTGAAGGTGAAGGTTTTCAGGAACCTTTATGTCTATACAAGCCTTCTTACAAAGGCTTTTTATAAGTACAGTAAGAGATTTTGTTATCCTCTCCTAGTCCTTTAATGTAAGTCTCAACCTATTATTTTGTAGTCATGTTGCTCCATCTCTTTCTTATCTCTCCTTACAGATTCTATTTTCTCAATTTAATCTACTTTTATCTTTGCTTTTAACATAAACAACCGTAAATAATGATAGCATACAGACCATATCTTTTGGATGTTTTTTTTTCAATCAAGCTCTGTTCTTGGTAATATCACCAGGTAAAAGGCGGCAGGAGAGGTTAGAACTGAGGAAATAGCAAATGTTGAGCTGCTACCCAAGTGCCTTTTCTATAGAGATATATAAGAATTTTAAAAATTCTAAATTGTATTTATAAAATAAATAAATAGTCCTGATTTACCTTAGTGGCAGGACGCTTTTGAGCTTCTTGGTATTGATCCTAAGGCTCAGTTAGTTCATATAACTGTGATTGAGTCTTCAAACTTTAAGAAATTTCAATGACTGTATTTTAGGTCAAAGAAGTTGATGGTATCTCAATACTAAACATCAAATCATAGGAAAAATGTATCACAATTATATTATAAAATGATCTCCTCTGTAGCTATGTTTGTTATTTATATGGTAGGAAATTAGTTTAATTTATTAATAGTATTTTCAGTCAGAAGTACATAACTCAGGTACCTAAAAATTTGTTCCCATAATGTGACAGAAAGGGAAACTAAAGTAAAACAAATGTAGTTCGTCTTAGCCATGCCTGTTTTAGCAAGAACACCCTCCTGTATGTCATCAAAGGGCAAATGAAATATTCAACCAGTCAAAACATGCACCTCAATTATATTGCAGGTTTGGCCAAACAAATAAACTTGCTATTTAAAGTTATTTTGCTTAGTGCCTCTTAAATTAATAGGACTATAGTGTATTGCTGTTTTATCTACGAAATAATTAATGGCTTATACACAATAACATATTAGATAGAGTGTGAGAGCATGTGTAATAGCACTGAGCTTACGATTGCTAATATCTGAAATGTGATACGGTATATATTAGCTTATATGTAGAATATACAACTATTTTTGCATATTTCCCTACTAAATTACAGGATTAATTTAAATTAATTAAATTAAATTAAATCAGGACAAATTTCCTGTTGTCCCATGAAAGCCTTGTTTTACATACTGTTAAAATATATCATATCACTTTTATAGATTTCATTATTTCTATTTGTAAAAAGTTTATGTTTTCAACATTGATTAGCTTGCTTTAAAACATTATATACATTAACATTATGTCCTACTTATTTTGCAGAGAATTCAGAATCTATTGACCTTAAGCAGTTTTTTGAATTACATTTTTCACATATATATTACGTGTTTTTTGAAAATTTTGTGACTATTGAAATAAGTCTGAAACAGAAAGGTAAGAAGAAAAGTTAAATATATAACTTCATTTGTAGTCCTGATTTTTAAAATAATTTTTGTATAAACATAATTTATTGAAAAGATTTACCAAAATGTTTCAGTTTCCAACTATTTACTGTTATGATTAATCCTATTGATACACATTAATAAGCCACTACTTTATGGCTGTATTTATACATATTAGTAAAACATTATTTATGATATAAACCAATATGATAAAGTATTGGATTGCTATCATGGTGACCAGATTCATGTTTGTGCTGAGCCATGAAAACTTAATGAATGATTATTAACTATTAACATATTATTAGCTCAGTCTACTTCATGTTGCTATTGTTGATATAAAGAAAAATAGGAGTGCTGTGTTCTGATTAGTTGGTTTATTATTCCCTACCTTTATTTTGTACAACTCAGGGTAGTGTACATAATGCTTTATCCTTTTAACCTTGAACTTCTGAAAAGAAAGCAGCATGTAAAGCTAACAAATACCCTGCCAATATACATTCAGTAATTAAAACCTGATAATAATTTGATTTTTAAAAATTCTTCACTGATCTGTGAATATCAGTATGATTTCAATTTACTTGTTTACAATTCCAATTGTTCCGGCAAACAAAAGTTTATTTGTTTGAAAGTATACTTACTTTCATGTCAATTTTATTTCACTACAGGTAGTCTTCAACTTATGACCACAATTGAGTTGCACCCTATTTTATGACTTTTTTGCTTTGTTGTTAAGCAAATCATTGCAGTTGTTAAGTGACTCATGCAGTCATTAAGCAAATATGACTTCCCTCATTGACTTTGTTTGTTAGAAGCAGGTTGGGAAGGTCACAAATGGCAATTGTATGACCCCGGGATGTTGCAACCATTATAAATACATGCCAGTTGCGCCTGAATTTTTGATTACATGACCTTGGGGGATGCTGAGACAGTTGTAAATGTGAGCACTGGTCGGAAGTCATTTTTTTTTAGAGCCATTGTAACTTTGAATGGTTGCTGAGTGAATGGTTATAAGTTGAGCACTCTCTGTATGAACTTGTTGATCCATCATTAAAAATTCTTATATCAACAACATTGGAGGGAAAAAGAATATTAAAGCAATCAAGAGTTTGCACTTCTTATTTAAAAACCTAGTCAAAGTTTGTCAATGGGTATGGAATTGTATAAACTGAAACTTGATTACAAATGGCAAAATGTCAGATATTTTTAATCCATTTTTAGAGATTCTTGCTTTCTCATTTTACATATGAGGTAGTGGATAGAACAGCAAACACCAGAACCTATTGGTAGGAGAGATCAAATGGTTGATATGGATCAGGTCTTGCTGTTCCACCTTTTCCTCTAGATAGCTGACATAAATCTTACACAGTATCTTGTAAGAAAAATATTTTTCTGAATGGAATTCATTGTGTCATAGTATTTTCATCATTTAATATTCAGTTGCTGTAACCTACCCTTTTCTCTTCTGTTTAGGTCACAAATCTCAAAGGGAAGAACTAGATGCTATACTTTTTATTTTTGAGGTATGGATATAGAATTACTTCCACTGTACCATGAACATACTTTATTTTGGTGAACTTGTGATATATTTTCTTAACTTGTAAAACCCCAGAATTTACTCTAATAATTCCATGCTTTTTACACTTTAGGTTTTAATTAGCTTCTCTTTCTTTCTCTTCAACATTGGCAGAACTCAAATGTCAAAAAAGAGAGGGCTGTAGAGTGTTATCTTGGGACATAGTCTAGATCCGTGATGGCGAACCTATGGCAGGTGTCCCACAGGTGGCACGCGGAGCCATTTGTCTGGGCACGCAAAGCTTGCCCCGTCAGCTGGCCAACGCGCACTGGCCAGCTGACTTCAGCCTTCTTTTGAGGCCATTTTTCGCCCTCCAGAGGCTTCAGGAGCTTCTCTTAAGTCTCCAGAGTACAAAAAAACCGCCCTAAAGGCAAACTGGAAGTTCGTGAACAGACTTCCTGTTTGCTCATAGGGCTGGTTTTAGCCCTCTGGCGCGTTCAGGAGCTCTCAGGAGGCTTCCCTGAAGGCTCCGGAGGACTAAAACCAGCCCTATGAGCAACCCGGAAGTAACTGTTTTTTCACCCTCCCCAGGCTCCAGAGGCTTTCAAGGAGCCTGGGAGGGCAAAAACAGTTCCCCCCTCCCTCTGGACGCTTCAGGAGCTTCCCTGAACGCTCCAGAGGGCTAAAACCAGCTCTATAAGCAAACAGGAAGTTCGTTCCCAAACTTCCGGTTTGCCCATAGGGCCAGTTTTCACACTCCGGAGGCTTCAGGGAAGGTCCTGAAGCGTCCAGAGGGCGGGGGGAGCTGTTTTTGCCCTCCCAGGCTCCTTGAAAGCCTCTGGAGCCTGGGGAGGGTGAAAAAAACAGCACCAACAGCGGGGGCGATTTTATGCACATGTATGGGGGGGTGCACATAGTAATATGGGGTGGCACGCTCGTGCACAGCCCCCTGTGCTCCCCCTGTTTTTGGCACGTGAGCCACAAAATGTTCTCCATCACTGGTCTAGATAGTTCTTTTAGGCGAAACATAAATGTGTGTATTCAAAAACATTTCTGATTCACTGCCAATTGCATTTTCAAATTTGAACACAAGTGAAATTAAATCTTGAGTACTTTATTAAAAATGTGGATATTCACAAAGCATACCCTATCATTTCTTTGTATTACAGTAATTGTGTATCATGCATAGAATTCCATATTCTCATAACTGTAGATAACATACACATTTTCTTTCCTTGTTTGCAGCTTGCTTGAAAAAGTAGAATTTTCAAATAATTTGAGTTAAACAATAAATATTGAGTAATAATTTTTGTTTTCAATATATTATTCAAATTTTTCACAAAAGAAAATTTAACACATACTAGTCTGGATTGTCAGTTTGCTTTATCTCCATGGCAGTCAAAAATACTTGTAGATTGTCAGAATTTGAGGCCTAAAAGTAGGCAGCGACAGTAGCTGTATTTGCACATGTTATATCATTTGTGTGCTAATATCGATATTGCCTTCATAAAGTTAATTAGCTATGTCATGGCTTATTAAAGAGCTTTGAAGAATTAAGACATCATGACTAAGCATGGGACTAGAACAAACTGTAATGTGTGCGTTCACAATAACCAGGACAATTTAATGTTTCCTGTGAATGAACCTATAAATCTGATCATTCACAAGAGTAATTTTTTTATTATTTCAGAATATGTATTTTTAGTTTGTGAAATGGCATCATAGTTTTTGCAATTTTCAAGGTAGTCTGATGTTGAATACTGGAATGCAAAAAATTATTCAAGTAAAAAACTTAATAGAATCTAGAAATAGATCTCTACAATGAAAAGCAGGACATACAGTAAATGTCTTAACTGAAATAATAAACATTATTAATGTTATAAATGCAGTTTATGTATTACTTTATTTAGTGGATTTTACTTAATTTTATTACATTTGCTGTTTATTTCCATTCCTAGTGATTGTGTCATGATTTGTTTTCATTCTGTTTTTTAGAAAATTTTACAACTTCTTCCAGAAAGAATTCACCAGAGATGGCAATTTCACAGTATTGGTATGTATTTGCCTTTGAGTCAGGACTTGCCTAGTAATAATTTTTCTGTCCTTGGTTCCTATTTTGAATGTAATGTCAGTGTGGTTTAAAAATTTGACAACACTATCGTCTTGGCAGGAAAAAGATTGGCAGTTCTAAGAACTAGAGAGATTTCAGAACCAAATGTTCTGAATAATAAATCTAATGTGATTTATTGAAATGATTGTATTCATTATTGTGATTGAAATGCTAGACATATATTAATCAATAGTGGGTCTAATATACATGAGGAAAATAATAGGAGTAATGTAAAGATAGAAGACATTGCCTTAGAACAGTGATGGCTAACCTTTTTGTCATCGCATGCTGAAAGCGCATGTGCATGACAGCACCCATAATGCAATGCATGCGTGACACCCCCACGTGCATGCATACATTACTTCTGTGCTCCTCTCACGTGACCCCCTGCACCCCATTTTGGGCCTAGTAGGCTTCCCTGCATCCTCCTGGGACCAGAAATGGGCCACTGGGGATGTGTTGCAGTCCCCTGTGCATGTGTGTGTGCCCCACGCATGCACGGCAGACACCCAGAAATCAACTGGCCGGTGCACGCACATGCGTGGTAGAATTGGGGTGACAGCCTGCATGCCAGCAGAGAGGGCTCTATGTGCCACAGGTTTGCCATCATGGCCTTAGAGCAAATAATGGGAGCCTGTGGCCCTTTAGGCACTGCAAGCCTAGATTAGAGAAGCTACATGCCGCAATAGTTAGAAGGCCAAAGTTAGTTACCTCTTCTTGGTAAGAGTTCATACGAATATCTTTTGTAAATAATCAAAATATGTTAAGAAAGATTCTGTGGGGACCTTCCTTGGTGTTCTCTGAGGTTGGTTTTTTCTTGCAGTTGTTTCATTACCAGTACACTGATAATGTTAGCAATAACGATTGCACTTAGACTTATATACCACTTTACAGCCCTCTGTAAGCGGTTTACAGAGTCAGTATATTTCCCCCCAAAATTTGGGTCCTCATTTTACCCACCTTGGAAGGATGGAAGGCTGAGTCAACCTTGAACCTGGTGAGATTTGAACTGCCAAATTGCAGTCAGCAGAAGTAGCCTGCAGTACTATATTCTAACCATTGCACCACCATGGCTCACGTTACCTAATTTGATAATGAAACATCTGCAAGAAAAGAACCAAGCTCAGAGAGCACCAAGGACCCTGGAGTTCAACCCTCAGCTACAAATATTCTCATCTATAAGAAAGATTCTGTCAGAATGGTGATTTATATATGGTCTTTATATTATTTGTGTTTATGAATTTAATTCAAATTGAAATCTGATGAATGTTTTATAAAGAATGAATATCCTGTTGTTGTTATAATCCTGTAATGCTCTTTGTAATGACCATACAAAGTTCATCAATGCTGCATTTTTTCATTCACAGAAGATGCAGTTTAAACTGTCAAGAATATACTGTTGTGTATATTGTATTTGTTTGGAAAATAGAGTCATAAAATGATTCAAAGGTGATCTTTTGTCACTTCTGGTATATAGCCTATTACCAGTTGGAATTAAGATCACCAAAAGTAATCTAGAGATTGCCAAGGACTTGTTAAAAGACTTTATCAAGTCTGACCGAGAACTCTCACAGTTTATCTTACCTGTAAAGGGATGAATATTAACTGTACTGTTTTCTATTTTTCAGGCTTAATTTTAAAGAAATTACTTCACACAGGGAATTCTTTAAAGGTATGCTTAAAATGTTTTAGGTATAAAATCTAAGAACTGAAGACGACACGTAGATTTTTTTTGTAATACAGCTAATCTGTGATTTACAACTATTCATTTAGCAACCATTCCAAGTTATAACAGCACTGAAAAAAGTGATTTATTACCATTAGTCACGCTTACGACTATCATAACATTTCCAAAGACACATGAACAAAATTCAGGTGCTTGTCAACCAGCTTGTATTTATTGCTGTAGGGTCTTAGGTCATGTGACTGCCATTTGCAATCTTGTCAGCCAACCTCTGGCAAGCAAACTCAATGAGGAAAGTCAGAGTCACTAACTGATTGTACAATTCACTTAACAACTGCAGTGATTCTCTAATTAATCATGACAAAAAAGATTGTAAAATCGTGTGTGACTCCCTTAAAAAAACTGCCTTTGTTAGCAATGGAAATTCTGGTCCCAATTCTGGTAGTAAATTAATGACTATTTCTATTCAGAATTTTAAAAATCTTATTCAAGGTGTCTTATTTAATATATTGGGAGTGTCTCTAATTGTTATTTTAGCACTGGAATAATACAACTGAAGTATTCAAAGTTATCATTAAATAAATATGAAATCTAACCTTTTTTATTTCGTTATTTAAGATTCGTCGTGAAGGTGTCCGTCTATTCCTCTTATGGTTGCAAGCACTTCAAAATAATTGTAGTAAAGAACAGTTGTGTATGTTTTCTTGTTTAATCCCTGGATTTCCACCACCACAGTCTGAACATGGTCCTCAGACACTAGATAATCTCATAAACCCTGTGCTAAATGTACAAGAAAGTAAGTATGAAATGTGCATTTTCAAAAAAAATAAATTTGTGATGGTTAGTATAATCCCAAACATATTAACTTAAATGTAATTCCTATTTTTATGATGATGTTGCATCCTCATAATTGGTGCTCTGCTGGAGTATGTCAGTCGTTATGTAGAAAGTAAGGAGTGTCCCTTGTAAGGGCTGAAACCTCCTTAGTATTCTGGTTCTTTTAAGAAAAAATAAGAACCTCCGTGTGTTTTGTGTGAACTTTAATTATTGCAAAATATCAACTAGCCAACAGTGCCAGGATTATTTTCTGCAGAATACCAGACTCACGTTTGCTTGTGCTTGCATTGGGCCGCATGAGCTGCACAGTTTGCTTTTATTTGTTTGCTAGTTGGTTTTGATGTAAGCCTGACCATGAACTAATACCAGAGGGCACATGCCTCCTTATAAGTGCTCAGAATTTCAGAGGTCAGTTGGTCAAGTGAAGAAGAGAGACCCTTCACATTGCTTTCAAGTTGTGAACTGTACTTGGACTGTACTTATCTTTTGCTTTTAGGAACAATGTTAGGAGACATGACAGGGTTGGCTTAGTTAATAACAAAATCATTACATTTATCTGAGACTTAAAAGGGGTGTGTGTGTGCGTGTGTGTGGTTTTTTTAAATATGTACCTCCATCCTTCTGATGAAACTGTGTGTGTGTTGTTGTTGACGGTTTTGATTGATTCCAGGAATGGAGGGATAAAAGTACATATTTTTAAAAAAACCAAGCATGAATAGATAATGCTGAATTATGGCAAAGGCCTTTCTAGTCCAATCCCACAGTTACCCATCAAATCTCTGTGCGTTGTGTATTTTAATTACTCTTAGCTACATTAAGTAACTGCAATGCTCTCTACATGGGACTCCCCTTGAGGTGCACCCGGAGGTTCCAGCTAGTGCAGAATGCAGCCACGCGGGGGATTCTGGGAGTTTCACGGTACTCCCATGTAACACCTCTCCTGCGCGAGCTGCACTGGCTGCCTGTGGTCTTCCGTGTGCGCTTCAAGGTGTTAGTAACCATCTTCAAAGCGCTCCATGGCACGGGTCCTGGCTATCTGTGAGACCGCCTCCTGCCACATACCTCCCTTCAACCTGTCCGCTCCCACAGAGAGGGCCTCCTCAGGGTTCCGTCTGCTGCTCAATGCCGGCTGGTGACCCCCAGGGGAAGGGCCTTCTCTGTGGCGGGTCCAGCCCTCTGGAATGATCTGCCCCCCGACCTTCGCACCATCACGGACCTACGCCTCTTCCGCCGGGCGCTCAAAATGCACTTTTTCCATCTGGCTGGCCTGGCATAGATTAATGGTTTAATTTTAAATATAACATTTTTAATAGTTTTTACCTACTTTTAGCACAGACTTAATTATTTAATTCTATTTTATATTGTGATTGTTTGTTATGGGTGTTTTTATTCTTTCTGTGCACCGCCCTGAGTCCCACCAGGGAGAATATAAATCGGTATATAAATCTGAAAAATAAAAAAATAAAATAAAATAAGTGCTTATTTGAACAGAAAGACAGAACATTAAATTAAATAGACTATTAAATAAAACAAATAAGCCTAGCAAGCAGGACGGCATTCTCTTTAATTTCTCAACAAGTGTTATGAAGCATACAATTTCTGATGTTTGCAAACTGCATACTTGAGAGAAACTAGGATGGCCTTAAATGTTACAGGTTTATAATATACTGAAAATTACAATTCATAGTTGAAAAAATTGTACAACTGAATTTTCTTCTAATGCTGTATCTAAATTAATTTTATTGTGTGATTATATATATAAGCTGATAGAAATCCATTTTAGGCTTTTGCCAATTTAATGATCTTAATATTTATTATTGAACAGCACAAGTGACTGTAGAAGAAATTACTCCACTTGTCCCACCACAGTCAGGAGATAAAGGACAGGATGATCTGACAAGCTATTTTTTAGAAGCACTTTTAAAATATTTAGTAATTCAGGTAAGTTGGTTGTATTTTGGAAAGGGGGGGAGAGGGATTGGTTTTCTAATATAAACCAAATTAATAATTGGATAAGATTCAGTTTAATGCAGATATCTTTGTTCTCTAATAAAATGAGTATATGCTTAGAAGTATTTTTAAGGATTAGGAATTGAAATGTTTGATAAAATTAGTACATTTAAGGTATAATATGCACATAACAATATAAATTTTATAATAACTTGTTATATTTAGTTATTTACCAGTCAATAACATTACTTACGTAAATATAGTTTCTTAAAAAAGCAATTCTATAAATGAGGGAGTATATCTTTATTTATTACAATAGTTTGTATTAATATTTCAGAGTAATAGTATCCCCCAAAACAGTTTGCAAGTGGTTTAAGCAATTATAAACATAAACAATATATATTACAAAAATAAAAATAAACTTCCACAATCCTTCTGATGGGAAATTGATGGTGGTAATCTTCTTTTCTGCCCCTGAAGTTATCCTTGTGTTTTTTAATTCCTGGAAAAAAATGAAATAAGGGCAGAGTTTCAACCCCATCACATTGAAAATTCAGTCAAGATGCATCACACTGAAGAGCTACTACTATATCTTGCCGAAGACCCAGAGATTAAGAAGAAATAAAATCACAATCTGCTCATTTTAAAATAGGAACATACTAAAATGCAGAATGAAACAGATGGAAATGAGTGAAAATAACTATTAATAGCATATAGTTGATACATTTGAAATATGTAATTGCATTATATCTGCCTCTGAAATAGATATAAATAATCCAACATTCATATTGTAGGTCAAAAGTCTGGAATGGAAGAACAGAGAAAATCAAGAAAAGGGATTTTCATTCTTATTTTCACATTTTAAGAAATATTACTTGCCTTATATTTTCCCAAATATGTGTAAAGAAAACAGCTTGTATAACCCAGTTCTCGGTAAGCATTATTTCAGTGTTTTTTAGAAGCATTTTCCATGATTCATTGAATTTAATTCTGAGGAAATATAAGACGACTAAGTTAAATCAGAAACCCAAAACATTTACTTGGAAATTTGTCCTATTGATTTTATCGAAACACAGTCCTAAATGCCTGTATACACTTGCAGGTTTTGGCCTTTTATATTATATTTTTATCACAATATTTAAACTTGACCATATAGTTAACATATTTATATGCTTTGAAGAAAACAATTAGAGTCATTTTGAGATGGGCGGCTATACAAATTGAATAAATAAATAAATAAATTGTTTGTGCTTCATAAAATAAAAGCATTGGAAGGATTTTTGGAGATCACCTAGCTCAGTCCATTATCTACTGCAGGATTATAACATGTTTGCATCGAAACCTTTAAATTTTAGCCATTATGCATGTTTGATTATATTTAGGTAACTAGTAATCCAAAATTAACTTTGGCTTGAAATCTTTTTCATCTTATCATTGTTTCTCCTGTAGATATGCCTCAGATGAGACCAAAGCCACATTATATAATCATGAAGAAAGATGCTGAAACAAACGAAACAGTATATTGCACAAAGGAACCTTTCCTTAAAGCTCGCGTTATTGTCATCAGATGGTTGGTGTCTTTCTGGCTTGAGCCAAAACCTCCTGCAGGACCTCAGATTCCTGGAATGGAAGGGGAAATTGTGCCAAAGAATATTCAGGTAGAACCAAGAAGGTGATGTGATCAACTGAATAGGAAAAAAGCTGATCCGATTTATTTAATTTTCGTTCTCGCTTTTTTTCCAAATAATTCTAGATGACAAATATGGTCCCTTCTCTTTTACCCTCACAGCAGTCTATAATGTAGAGTAAGCTGGTTGACTAGTTCAAAGCTTTGCTACTGCAAATAAATGGCTAAAATATCTTCCTTTCTCTCTACCAGACTTCTCCAAAAAAGAGAGAGAGAAAGAGAGAGAGAGGCTTATCTTTTTATTTGTCATTTCATTTTTTATTTCAGAGAGCAGCTGCTACTTTGGCGTCCAGAGAAGACAGCAAAAGTGATGCCACTGATAGATCTGATAGAAATCCAGAAACTGAACAATCTCATTCTAACACAAGCACATTGACTGAAAGAGAACCTAGTTCCTCCAGCCTTTGCAGTATTGATGAGGAGCATCTTACAGACATTGAAATAGTCCGAAAAGTTTTTTCTTCTAAAAGGAGTAATGTTAACTTTCTCACAGAAATATTTCGTCAGGTAAAAAAAAATTCCTTTGTTTCTGAAAAGTATTTATGTTTGGATCCATGTTTATCATAAAATCTGTTCTGTGTTTCACATAATGTTCACAAATGTAGATTTTCATTATACTCCTAATTAATAGATGGTCAGAGGCAAAATCTCAATTTAGAATAATTTTTATCAATCTCCCTGAACTGAATACATCAATCATAACATCACAAAATGTTGAAGCTGTAGATATACCAGATCATTGGATAGGGATGACTGCTCTATGTGCTCAAAGTCATTCAATATTGCCAGGGTTAAGCCAAAGCCTATTGTCCCTCATCCAGCCCACACACACCCTGCAATAGGGTAGTAGCAACATTACTTGGGCCATTGGGTAGAGATATGGAGTTGAATATCATTAGCATACTGATATTTCAATCCATGGTGTTGGATTATCTCACCCAGCTGCTTCATATAAAAGTTAAAAAGGAGTGGAGAGAGTACTGAGCCCTGCAGCCCACTAGAAAGAGCTGCCAAGGGCTGGATCTCTCACTCCCTAGTAACACTGATTGGAATTGACCTTGGAGAAAGGAAAGACGAAAAAGGAGCCAAACCAATGGAAGACCGTCCACACCCAAATCCTATAGGCAGCCAAAAGAATACTATGTCTCCTGAGAAGTCAAGAAGAATTAGGATGATTGCAGTACCACTATTCTGCTTTCTCCAGAGATTATCCACAAGTGTGACAAGTGCTATTTCTGTCTCATAACCGGGCCTGAATCCTGACTAGGAGCAGTCAATATAATCCAGGCATCCTCAAACAACAACCCGTGGGCCGGATCTGGCCCACCAATGCAAACTACCCGGCCCGTGGAGTGATGGGATGAAAAGCAGCTGCCAGCTTGTAAAGTAGTGTGTTAAAAGTCTTTAAAAGTGCTTTAAAAATAGTTTTTCAGATGTTTTTCACAGCCTTGTGATCCAGGGCCGGTGGGTAAGTAGGAGAGGGGGTGGTCCCGGCTTGCAAAGCAGCTGTCAGCTTTTAAAGTGGTGTGCTAAAAGGCTTTTAAAATGCTTTAAAACTCTTTAAAAACAGCCTTTCAGATGTTTTTCAGACCCTTGTGATCCAGGGCCTGTGAGTGAGTAGGGAAGGGTCTGCTTTTAAAGTAGCATTTTAAAAGTAGGTGGGTAGGGACATGTCTCCACGTCTCCTAGCTTTTTCAAAATCAACTCCAGTTGGCTAACATTGATTCAAATGCAACCGCAGCATAATGCCTGAAGGAGAATTCACCCACTGCTTTGATTCTTCCCATATATAAAATACATCCACCAAATTGGTTGCTGAACAATTTTGGTAGATATTCATGTATACACATGCACAAGTGTGGCAAAAAGCAAATCAGTTTTTGAATTCTCCTCCAGGCTTAAAAGACCTTTAGCCCTGTAATGCCAAATAAGCAGGCCCACACTTCCAATTGAATTAGTAGTATATTTATGTTAAAATTGTTCTTCATTTTAAATATTGTATTATTTCATGTTTTTTTGCACTTCAAATAAAGATATGTGCAGTGTTCATAGAAATTTGTTCATGTTTTTTTCACTCATCAACAGTCTGAGGGACCATTATTTCTCCTTAATTCACCCTTGGAGGCTGGGGGTGTTGGTGTTTGATTCTCGCCTGCTTCCAATGTCTCTCAATGTCCATCTTGGGGGTTTTAGTTGCAGTCTTATTTGGTGCAGTTCTCAGTCTGATTTATTGTGTAAGTCATTTGAAACATACGATCAGGAGTTATTTTGAAGGAAATTCTGTTTGTTTTATTCTTTTTTTAAATGGCCTATTTTAAGGAGCCTGAAGCTGCTGTTTTAATGAAGTTAGGCAAGTGGCAAGAAAGTTTGTGCTATTTTTCCTAGGGGAGGGGGGAGGCTCTTAAGTAAATAGATTCCTTAGGTTGAGCAAGGTACAGCAAGGACAAAGGCAAAATGGACTGCTAAATTAGCCATGCCCACCCAGTCACATGACCAGCTAGCAACGGCCACCCAGCCGGTCCGCCCCCCCCCCCCCCAACAGTGTGAGAGACCCCTGATACCATCCGTTTCATCCAGGATCCTAAAAAGGGGAGATGGGAAACTGGTGGGGTTTGTCCAGTCAGGTGGGATCTAGCAATGGTGTTTTCCCCAACATTATGATGCTGCTTTCATTATTTCCCCTTCAGATGCCTCTGAGTTCTGCTTTTCTAAGACCTATAAAGGTCTTTATAAATGTAGACATAAATAATAAATTGCTAAACTGGGTGGCAGTTTCTGATTTTTGTGCTGCTTTGCTCTCCTGTTTCTTTTCAAAAACAAATTGAGTGATTTTGAATTTCTAATGAAAATGATATTTTCAGTATGCTACTGTCACTGAAAGAATTCGTTGGCTTTTAAACAGAATACCTTAAATTTAAACCAAATAATCCTTTTAACTGTAATAGGAAGCTTGTTCCATAATCTACCTTATGACCCCTTTTCTCCTTAATTAGGCATTTTTATTGCCAATATGTGAAGCAGCAGCGATGAGGAAAGTGGTTAAAGTATATCAAGAATGGATCCAACAAGAAGAAAAGCCATTATTTATGAAAGAACCAGAAGAAATTGTTATATCGTTGAACATAGACAGTGATGAAAACATTGCAGAACATAATTCATCAGAGAAAGGAAAAGAAAGAGAGGAGGTAAAAACACCTGAAATAATTCTTTGATTTCTCTTTTTCCATATTTATACAACAGCATTTTCATTCATTGTACATCTGAGTAAATACATAAAAGAAGATTGTGAGAACCAAATGTAAAATTACCTAGTATAACTTGTTCCTGGAAAGAAGGAAAAAGGAAAGATAAGATTATATGTATAATACAGTTTTTATACTTAACAAACTCATTTGAAGATTAAGTGAGAAAGAACTATTATGCATTACGGCACTTGAAATTTTTTGGCCATTCTTAGACTAAAATATTATGTTCATGGATTATCTTTCCTCCATATTTTGTAGGTCCCAGAATTAATAATGCCTGTTTTTAAATAAAACCCAGTTTTATCTCCAGGGATACTTAATTCTGTTTACATATGATTAGCCATGAGATTTTCATGATTCTCTGTGTGATCAGATAGATATCTTTTTAAAAAAAAATCTTTATATAGTTGAAGAATGTGTAGTGTGAATATAATCATAGTTTATAATAATAGCAGTACATTATTGAAATTTGATGATGGCAGTAGCAATGGAGGAATTTTCTCCTAGAAGGAACAATAGAGTTTATTGTGATAAATTAAAATTGAAAATTGCAGTTCATTTCATTAATAGTATGAGATCTTGCTCTTAATTACAAATATATTTGCACAGTTTATATGGGATAGAGTATAAACAGTGAGGTATAAGAGAAATGTAATACAAAAAGTACAATGATAATTAGATTATAATTACTGTTCTTTAACAAATATATTGTTGGTTGGAACAGATGTAGCCCAGCTATTTATCTGAAGATTTCATTTAAAAAAGCTGAGAGTTGTTATGCTGGTACTTTTACTGAACGCTGGTAATTTTAAGAGAGTAGAAATAATTCTCTAATTTTTTGGGTCACTGCTGATCAGAGAATTCAGAAAGAGCAAGAAAATGTAAACTATGTATGTATGTATGTGTATCCCTCTGGATATTTGGAAAGAAATAATTACCTCTGTTTTAGGAAACTACAGGTAGTACCTGTCCTATTCGAAATTCAAACTGGACAAGAAATGGTTGTTATCAGGAAGTTCCCTATAAAACATCTGAGTTGGACAACCTGGAACAAGGTATACGAGCTGGAATACAAGCAGTACTACAAGTAAGCATCTATTTCTTTTTTATTTCCTACATAACATTTTCCAGTGTTCTTTGCAAAAATCTTTCCTAAAATGAAATGGATGCAATTTACACTAGAACTAAAATGTTTATGTATTTTGTTTTGTTGTTCTTGCATGTGCTGATGAAATGAAATTATGATGAACACCTAAACTACAGTACAAAGTTTTAAGAAGGGGACACATACAGACTATTACTTCAATCTGGCGTCAGATCACTTCCCCTGCTAAAAATATCATAAGAGATCACTAATAAATAATGCTGACTAGAGTTTGCAAACCAAAATATTTAACACTTGTATAATGCCTTTAATAGAAAAAAAATGAAGCAAGAAAATATCAGAACAACCAAAAGAAGGATTATGAATAGCATAAAGATACTCCTTATATATGAAGTGTAATTGGAAGGATGACAAAAGTATCAGAAGCCCCCCCCTCCCCCCCAAAAAAAGATTTGGGAGAATGAATAGGATAAAAATGTCAAGACTTCTTCATCAGTTAGTAATAGAAATTATCCATAAAGCAGGGTGTCAAAATCACGTCGTCACGGTGGTGTAACATGATTTTCCCCCTTCAAAAAAACCAGGCTTGGGCGTGGCCAGCATGTGACGCATTCAGCCCATGGACCAGGAGTTCGACAGCTCTGATCTAAGGAATTTGTCTCACTAAGGCCAATATTTATTAAGAAATAATATGACAGCACAAGAATTCCAGTTGTACTTTTACTTTCAAATGAGAAATATCTACCTAAGAAATTGTGTTTTTCCTGGCACATTTTTAATGCTTCTTCAAAAAGGGGCAGCCTATACTTGCAAATTGCTTTAAAAACAGCTGTTAGCCTTCTTAAAACTATGAATAGGCTCACACTAAGACAGCCACTGCCCTGTAATAATAAATTCCCAAAACTGAGAACCAAGGGAGTAAATACATTTCCAGCATTAGGACAGTTATATTGGATAACTCAGTATAGTATGGAATGCAGAATTTAAAAACAAGGGCCAAATCATAAAATAGACATATAGAGTGTCAGCAACCTGGTACAATTTAACAATTGTTTCCCCATACTTATAAGGAGACAGTACAAATAAACATCAAAGTAATTTAAATAGGGAGAAAAGTTATCAACTGTTATCTACAAAGTGGCTAGCAATTGGTTGTGAACATTCCATATGATTGAACCCTGGTGACTTATGAGAATGTGATATCTCTTAACATACTGAGTTTGAGATCTAGCAATATGTCTACCAAAATATCAGCACATATTTACTCTCTGTGTTTCAGACAACGATTCTGAATTTGAAAAATTCTATTTGATATTTGTTTTGGAAGTGTCTTTTTTTAACTCCTTAAAAATGCTCAATTAGATTTCATTCAGTTAATTCAGATGGATTTGTTTCCTCATTATAATCATTTTGGTAATATTTAGCTGATTTCTTAAGTATAATTGTTTTTATTTCTTTTAATTACAGGTGTTTATAACAAATTCCTCAAATATATTTCTTCTTGAACCAGCAAATGAGATTAAAAGTTTGTTAGATGAGCACACAGATATGTGTAAACGCATTCTTAATATCTACCGCTACATGGTGGTACAAGTAACAATGGATAAGAAAACTTGGTAAAGTATTTCTGTTTTAATAATATGGCACATACTTTTTCCCACTTAATGTAATATTTCCACAGTCTAAAAATACTGTTTTGTTTTTTTATATTGAAAAAGTTTTATTGGTTTTTACAATTTTCCAAAAGGATAGGGTAAGGGATACAGAAACATTTTGAGAACTTTCGCGTCGGGATCATTGGCCCTTCCAGGGCTTCATAATAAAACATTACGAAAACATTTTTCAAAAATACTACGAGGTGAAAATAAGTGCATACATCCTAAATTCTCAATTCAATGCTGGCAGTCATGTACAAACATCCAGATAAAAAGGTTATACTATGTTAATAAAAAAAGCAAAGTTATTTTTTTGATCTAAGTCTCTTGGCAATTGTGTCTTCTTTTTCTCCTTCCTGGCCCCCAGCGGGCGGGGCCGTGCCCCCCCTGCCCCCCCTAAATCTTCCCCCAGGACAGAGGAATGTTTTTTAAGAAAGGCTTCCGCCTCAACAACTGTTTTAATCCTAACTCTCCCTCCTTCCCAGAACACCAACATCCCTTCCGGCATCGCCCACTTAAACCAAGTCCTGTGGTCAAACAATTTTTTGGATAAGAAGGAATACCTCCTTCTCATCTCTCTAATCTTTTTTGGGATCTGCTTCAAGATGGCGACTTCCTTTTGTTGGTAAATTAACGGCCCGCCTCTCTGTGCCTTCAAAATTCCCTTTCTGGTTGACCTTCTAACAAATTTGATATGTATCTCTCTGGGTACTTCATTTATCCTGGCATATGTCGAGTTTATTCTGTAGACTAGGTCAATGTTCCCCCTGATCTCATCTTTAGGTTTCTGTAAATAGTCTGCTAAAATTGTACTCATGAGTTCAGGAAGACATTCACCAGGTTCTTCAGAAATGTTCTGAAATCTTAAAAAATATGACATCCTTTCAAAATCCATCCTAGACACATGCCCAGTCAGTTCTCCAACCTCACTGTTAACATTTTTAAGCTCTCCCTTTGCCCCAGCCAGCCCCCCTTCCAGCTCCTCAGTCTTCTGTGTGTTCTCCAGCACTTGTTTCCGTGTTTCCAAAAGATCCTTCTTGAAGCTGCTATTATCTTCTCTCAAAGCTTTAATTTCCTGCATCAAAGCTTGTAACACTGATTCCATTGATGTCATTCTTTGTTCCAAACCTGCCAATTCTGATTTTGATGCCATGGTAAGCTGTTAAAGTCAGTGCCACTAAGATGGCGTTCTTTGGGTGGGGCCGTTGAAGCAGGTCAGGAGAAAACAGTTCAAATCAGGGTTGTAAAAAGTTTAGGACCCAGAAGAGAAACACTTTTCACAGTCAGTAATTATAGCGTAGAAGGCACTCCAGGGAAGGAATCAATTAATCCAGAAATTTCTTCATTAGTAGAGAGAGGGAGTCCAAATCACAAAGAGATGTTGGCAATTTTCCATAAGTAAAAATAGTCATTCAGGAACAAAGGGCAGCCATCTTCCACCGCCCAGTCTGAGAGCCAGCAGGAGAAAGTAGCAAAAGAAAAATTGTTTCAAGCCAGCCGGACTTAGATACATTGTAAAGAAACAAGCCGCAAAACACTTTCACTTGCTTCAAAGCAATCCGGATGCGAAATGTCCGCTTCCTCGCAACGAGGAGCCATTTCAAGCGCCGCTTTAAATCCGAGGGGGGGGTTAACAAACAAACACCCCCCTCCACGTTCTTTCAGTCCAGGCTGCCAGCACAATAAAAGTTAAAATCACTCACTCTCCACCACGCCGCCGAAGCCCCGGAAAGCCTTCCGACCCGAACACTCAGCTCTCTTCAAATTCATTGTACGTCCTCCATTGGCGAAGGGAAATCCCCCCGCAGCATGTCTTCCTTCGCCTAAACCGAAGATAAGGGCCGTTTCCCAGCCGCCGCCAGGATAAACCAGCCCAGGCAAGCCAGTTTTACGGAGGGACCCCCCAAAAAAAGGGGTACCCCGCCCCGTTAGGGGCAGAAAAAAGAACAAAACGGCGGACGAACCCCAAGGTTCGTCCGTCGCCGCCGGGAACAGGAACAGGAAGCCACAGTCTAAAAATACTGTTAATAAATAATCATTGGAAGTTGAAAAAACTGCAGATAATTTACTTCATAGCCTGTATATTTTTGTTTTTGTTTGTTTTTATTTTCTGGAGAGTGCCCATATTCAGTAATAAAGTTAATTATTTGACTTTAAATAATACTAACTGCTCTTGTTTTGCAGGGAACAGATGCTGCTTGTGCTGCTCCGAGTAACAGAATCAGTATTGAAAATACCATCTCAAATTTTTCTACAGTATCAAGGAAGAAAGAATTTAACTTTAGCAGGAAGACTTGCTGGTCCTCTTTTTCAGGCAAATTAATACATTTTAATATTTTGCTTATTTCAAATATTATAGATGAGGTCTTTCATTCATTTGTCTCCTGTAAGAAATCATTAGTTATTTACGTTCTTATAAGTTAGTTTTCATAGCAGTTTATCTTATTGTCTGAATGCTCAGTGATAAATATTTTTATTTATAAATAACAGAAACACCAGATGAAATCTATTCATCTTTAAATATTTCTCCTGATTCCTTTACATAAAAATAGTTAATTATCTGTAATGGAGCTAAAAATAAGCCACATAGACAGCAACATCAAATAAAACAATTGCTGGTGGCATGGGTCATTCAGATGGGGGGTTATGTGTTTTGTCATTAATGTACATTTAAAACAGATAGAATTCCTTAGACTTAGACACATTGTGTGTGGAAGCTGATTCAACTCCTCCAAAAAGCTATATGCAAGGATAGCTTATTTTCCCCTACCATACAGGAAAGGTGAATGTTGAAAGACAGGGAAAATGAACAGGTGAGAAATAGATTCATAGCGACATTTTATGATGTAGGATGAAGAAAAAGAGATAAAAGGTTAAACACACTGAAGCAATATTATCAACTTGCATCAAAACATTTTTCATAGATAATTAACTATGCAGCTTTCATAATTTTAATTAAAATGACTGAGATATCAGTTGTTCTACTAAAAATATGTATTTTCCTCCCTATATATGTCTTTTTGTAGACTCTTATTGTAGCTTGGATCAAAGCAAATTTAAATGTGTACATTTCCCGAGAACTTTGGGATGACCTTTTAGCAGTATTGTCATCACTGACATATTGGGAAGAGTTGGCCACAGAGTGGTCATTAACTATGGAAACTCTGACAAAAGTATTGGCTAGAAACCTCTACAGCTTGGATCTCGGTGATCTACCACTTGACAAATTAAGTGAGCAGAAACAAAAAAAGCATAAGGGCAAAGGTAAGTGACATAATTTAGGTGTGATTTAATTAAATTTGAAAAATTATGATCCCAAAACAAATGAGTTCAGAGCTACAGAATATGGTTCTCCTTTAAAGAAACACTTCTTGTTATGTAATCTATTAATAATATAAAATAAATACAATAATACATACTATATTGTACATTCCTTTATTTATTTATGTAATTTGACTTCTGCTCTGCCCTACTCCAAACCATCTCTGGGCAGTTCACAATATAAAAATAAATACAATAAGATTAATAAAAAATACCATAAAGGAAGTGAACAAAATGGCAAATCTAAACCACTAACTTCAAAACATATGACAAACACATCTAACAATCCACCCTACCCTAAGATCTGGGATCGCAGCCAGGTCTGGAAGGCTTTCTGGAATGCCATTAGGGTGGGAACTGTCTAGATAAAATATACTCAGTTTCATCATTCTGTAATCTACTTTTTAAAAATAAAATAAGTCAGGGCATGTCCCCATTCTTCTGGAAGGTTTAATCAAGAGATCAGCATACAGAGTTCAAACAGCAAGAGGAAGTAGTATTTCAGGTTCTAGTCTGGCTTTAAAAAAGTGAAATCCTCATTAAAATCAAAGCCATCATTTTTACACAATGTACAGTTTTATGAAGAAATTGAATCTGCTCATGTATAAGCACTCTTAGTTGCTATGTAAAGTAATCAAAACATGAGAAAAAGGATTGCACTTCGCCGTGGAATGTTTTCTTAAGCAGAAAATACACTGTTAAGAGCTCTGAGTTCAATTGTCAGCATGAATCTTTACCACTTGTATAGCCGCATAAACAAGTATCTCATTGCTCCACAGGCCATACTGAGATGCTTGGGTTGTGGGGGTTTTTCCCTCTCTTCTTTGCTATTGCATACTACAACCAGGAATGAACAGAATCTTCAATTGGGTTTGGATTATGTAAACATAAACTGTGGGGAATTACAGTTAGTCCTTGACCAACTACGTTTTGGTCATTTAGTGACTGTTCAGAGTTAAATGGCTTTGGAAAAGTGACTGATGACCATTTTTCATATTTACAACTGTTGCAGCATCCCCATGGTCATGTGATCAAAATTTAGACACTTGGCAACTGACTATGATGGCTGCAGTGTCCTAGGGCCATGTGATCCCCTTTTGTTAACTTCTGATGAGCAAAGTCAATGGGGAATCCAGATTCACTTAGCAAGTTATTAATTTAACAATTATAGTGATTCATTTAACAACTGTGGCAAAAACATTAACAAATGTTTCACAATGTTCGTAATTCCAAGGACTAAGTCGAGGATGATATGTATATGCAGTGTGTTCAGCTGTGTCAGAGTTTTAACACTAACAGATTATCTGGATATTAAAGTTTTTATAAGTTTTTAAAATTTTTGAAACTTTTGCTCCTGCCTTGTCTCCCTACTTAGTAGTTCCCCAAAATCAAACTTGGCTTAAGAGACTCTATACAAGCTGGAAAAAAACATTCCTCACAGCATTGTTGTAAGAATACATTCAAATTTGAACTGATAGATAGGCATGGCAGATTTATATATAGGGGGGCGAGCTTTGTTTATATGTATGAAATTATGCATATTAAATGTGAGGAACTTCTTTTTTCTTATTGAGATAAGTCTTGGCTATAGTTTAGTAATGTGTTATTGAGTCAAAATCATCGATTAAACTTTTACTATAATAGCATTTCATTTCTTATAATGTCATTCTAAATTATTATGCATACATAATTCTCAGTGGATATGTGAATGCTCCCATATCAGGTATTGGACATGATTTTCAAAAAGCATCTGTGGACAAGTCATTTTCAAAAGGCTGGAGCCGTGATCAACCTGGGCAGGCCCCAATGAGACAGCGCAGTGCAACAACTACGGGATCTCCAGGAACAGAAAAGGCCAGAAGCATAGTGCGACAGAAAACAGTTGGTATGTTACAGAAAATATTCATATTGGGGATGCAAAATTAAAAGAAAAACTAATGGTTAAATACTTCTAACCATACATAAATGATTTCCTGCACATGTTTTATCTGTATTACATTTACATTGTGTGTGCATATTTTAGGAAATTTTATGCTGTGTATTGGACGTTTTCACTGCAAAATACAGATTGTTTAACAGATGTATCTAAATATGTAGTTGTTATATTCTGGTATATAAACCACTATATATGCATCAACTAAAAGCTGGTGTTTAGCTTTGACATTTTTAAAAATGCCTATTATAGGTATGTCTTGAAGGTTCTGAATTCGGTAATATGTTTTCAGTTTTTATTTTGCCTTCCTATAAAGTCTTAGTCTCAGTCACAAGATCTCATTGTGAAAATAAAAATATAATTAATATCAAATATGAAGAGTTAAAAAGAAAAACACTAAAACTAGCATAGATTAAAAATGTGGAATTAATTCCAGAAGTTACTTAGGTTTTGAATTTGTACAATTTTGGAAGAGATGCTAAAAAAAAGTGAATGCCTACATTTTCTGAATTTGGTAAAGAGATCAGTGCTATGATGCCTAATATAAAAAAAAATAGGAAAAACTTATCTTAAATAATGTATTTCTAATATAAGTGTTTTCCAGATACAACAGTTCAGTGATATGATCATCATTTTTCTTACATTCTTATTAACAGTTTTAGATAACATAATAGTTTGTGGTAATGTTTATTTTTGCCAAAAATAATAAGAAAATATTAAATCCTGATTCTTTTTGCATATTGTTAACACATCAAATAGACATATCATTAAGTCACCAGAATTTTTCTGGCTAATGTTTGAAAACTACAGATACATGGACAAGTTTTTTTAAATCATTAAAATAGATTGATAGGAAGTTAAGTTATGAGATATATGGTATAAGAATTCTCTTCATGTTCAACATTTCATTTGTAATCAAATTTATCTAATGCTAAGCATTTCACCTGTTTTGTACTAAGATGAACAAGGCTAATGCCAAAATTGCTTACTAGGAAGACACAGTTAGAGATTTAAATATTAAATTTCCATTTCTTTTTTCTCCCTACAATTTAAGAGCTATAAGTCATAAAAACTTTGAAGAAATAGTGGCAATAGCAAAGATTCTCTGTCTTTTTAATCATAAAAGTCTAGTGAATACACCAAACTATAGTGTATTTAGAAAGCTAAAGAAGAATTGAAAGAAATTATCTTCATAACTTGCAACATTATATAGTATTGTCTTCACACCTCAGTGTAAAATTAAAGTATTTGAAATGCACAGCAGACAGCAGTTTGTGAACTAGACAATTATGATATCTATGTAAGTAAAGATGAGAGAGAAACTCTTAAGCTTTAATGAAAGGGAATATATGATAGGATAGACCAGTAATCTGAGCCACCTGCTTGATAAATCTTATATATATCTTGTACATCCCACCTTTAAGGTCTGTTCAGCTCCTGCCTTGATGCAGTCACCCTACCCAATCTAAATAGAAACAGCACTTATATATCTTTACAGCCCTCTCTAAGCGGTTTACAGAGTCAGCATATTGCCCCCAACAATGTGGGTCTTCATATGCTTTGCATATGTCTTAAATTTAACATCTGGCATCTCAGCATAAGACTTGAAAAGGCTACAGAGCTGCAGTCAGTCATTGTAAGCTTAGCCTTTCTTAACCTAATGCCCTGAAATGGTTATAGACTAAAACTTCCATGTGGGACGCGGTAGCTAAGTGGCTAAGACGCTGAGCTTGTCAATCAGAACGTCAGCAGTTCAATGGTTCTAATCCCTAGTGCCACGTAACGGAGTGAGCTCCCGTTACTTGTCACAGCTTCTGCCAACCTAGCAGTTTGAAAGCATGTAAAAATGCAAGTAGAAAAATAGGAACCACCTTTGGTGGGAAGATAACAGCATTCCATGCGCCTTTGGCATTTACTCATGCCGGCCACATGACCACGGAGATGTCTTCAGACAGCGCTAGCACTTTAGCTTTGAAATGGAGATGAGCATTGCCCCCTAGAGTCGGGAACTACTAGCACATATGTGTGAGAGGAACCTTTACCTTTTAAAACCTCCGTCATTCCAAGGCATGAAGTGAATTCTAATCCAAAACATCCAGAAGGCACCCATACAGAACAGTTAAATGAACAGAACTAGTTTCCTGGGTTTCTCTTATCAATCACCTTCCATTTTTACCAAACAAGATCAAATCCCAAATAGATCTCATTTTATTCATTTAATAGCTTATTTTAATTTCAGAAATGACCCCGTAATCACCTTTTATACAGGGTAGTGTACTTGTATACTTTATGCAATTTATATATAGCTGTATCCAAATGTTCCTTTGAATAAAGAAGAAAGATATCCTGAGATTATTTCCTTAATTTTATGTATCTATATTTAAATTTGTAAATATTTAAGCAGCACTTCTATGTATAGAAATATATGCCATCCACATAAGTCTACATCAACAGGTAATATTATTGCATTTAATCTTCAAATTATTTGTTAATATCACTGTGGAAACATTTCTAGGACTCTGAAAATAATTCAGAAGAGGTGACTCATGCTACATAGATGAGAGAAGATTTTTTTTTTTCATATCATTAAAGCACCTGAATCTTTCACAGCATTCATGTGCATTGAACACCGTTAGAACTTTATTCCGGGACCACATAAAACGAAGGGCATATGCAAACACACACCTGCAGAAACATCTGGGAATAGCTTGTCTGCTTTAACAGTTCAGAGAACTGCTTTCTTTGTGTTCCTACATGTTACAAAGTGCCTTGTTTATATGCTTTGCATATCCCCATTTAGTCATTCCAACTATAATCTATTTTTCTACAGGCCCAAAGCCAAGTTGCAAAGTAGTTTGGGTCTGTTCTCTAAATATAACAGTATTGCAGTTACTTGATATATGTCAGAAATTCTGATTCTGATGCATATTGTGTGATTTTCATTCTTTGAGGATTGAAAAAACATTTTGGTATTTTGATACCTTGATACCCTCACTAGGCAGTGTTCTGTCTTATTTATGAATACATAATGGTCAGGTGTTCTTCATTTGCAACATCAGTTGTTAGGCTATAATGAGATGGCGTAGGATAAATACTTGACAGAAGTCATAAAGGAGTCAAGTTTGACATAAAATCAAATGAAATAATATGCAGATTTTGTGAGGTGTACATATGAGTGAAAGAGCTGGAAACAAGTGGATATGTGGATGAGATATGCCTGTTGTGGAGGTTCAGGTCCTTTAGCTTGCACAGTACAGTGCATTGCAGTCCCCAAAATGTTTTGGACTTTGGCTTTTATCTGCATGCTCTAATGAAACATATTTTTTCAGAGATTATTTTTCAAGAAGATTCAAAATAAAGCTGAGAAAAATCCCCAAATAGAAACTTGCTTGTATTTATCTGGAAGTCAAACATAGCGTAGAAGGCGAATGTGTTCATTTTTCAAATTTCTAAACTAGCTTTGAGTCAGCAGTACTCCTGTTGCTTACATTCATCAGTTTGTATACCACTTTCAGACTTTTGAATGTGAGTGAGCAAGCATAGTTGAATGTTGATGAGGAAAAAAGTATCCTTGTATCTCTTATTTACATATGAAACTAGAATAATGGCTATTTCATGTCATGTGCCACAAGCGAGATCTTTCAGCGTGGGTGTAATTTTTTTTTAATTCTTGTTTATTTTTCCACAAAATCAGTTCTATGGACTGCTCATTTTAGAACCCTTTGCAATCATTAATAAGATAATATATTATATATTAATACCTTATATAATAAAAGTAAGCTGTTGTCAATGTTTATTCCACTTGTGTTACTTTGAAATCCAGTGGAAGGGAGTTCATCAACATCTAGCTCTAAAGTCAATAAGAGGAAGCAAGCCAGTGAACAAAGATCTGAGTCCTTTCTTTTGTGAAAATATCAATGTAACCAAAGGGTGGGGGGGATCCATTATGGTCCTTGCATTTTCTTGTACTGTATAATTTGTTTCTATGTACAAGAAAGAGAGTGATTTGATATGGAACTACATTTTCCTAAAAGTCTTCCTGTTACATACTGTAGATCTGAGGAATTCCTTCAGAAAATAAAGGCTAATAGCAATATATGAATATTTCTTACTGTGTTATTTATAATTTGAAAAATAATATATGTCACAACACCCATTTCCTGTTTTCTCCCATTCGTTTTCAACGTATGATTCGGGTTTTTTTCTGATGTTCAGCTTGAACAATTAATGAACAACTGGAAATATTTTAAAATGCTTAATATCATACTATCTTAAAATAGTCCCTTATCAGAAAAAATAAAAACAAAGCATTCAATTTGCATTTTCTACCAGACAACAGAAACAAACAAACAAAGACTTGTTCCAAGTTTATCATTTTAATGTGCTTTGGGGAAGTATTTTTGCAGTTCATTTCTTGAAAAGTTCTGATCAGCCCAAGAGCAAAATATTTCAGTAGTATAAAATTATTCCAATTCTGCTTAATTCTTATGTATCCCACTGTTCAATTTCCCAGTTATTCCTAAATCAAGTGGCATTTTAAAGATTTCAAGACAATATTGTTTAAAACTTACTAGGCAGCATCTTCATTATAAGTTTAAATCCTAGTAGGTTATTCAAAGAGAGCTTCTCATTTAAAAAGGTATTTATATTCAGGTAAAAATATTTATTGCTTTATGACAGGTAGCAATTCAGTTACTCTTTAAGTAATAGCTGATCTGTGAATTGTTTCCCATATATTCCTGTTTATTATCTTTTCAGCCTGGAAGCAGATATCAGATATTTATAGTGACTTGTGCTGTTAGCAAAATTGATTTTTGTTACTTTGCTTACTTTGGATCCACTGAACATATGGATGGAATATCTAGAACTATATGAAAATGAAAACAATTAGCAAACAAATTATGGCAGGACAGAGAATCAGAATGAAAATATGATATGAAATAAAGTGGATAAAGAACAATCACAATTAGAATTGACTCTACAAATTTGTACTTGTACCAAAACTTAATAAGTAATATATCCTCCTTAATTGCCTCCAGTAATCTGAGAAATAAATTTAGTCAGTTCAACTTTTTTTCTTCTGTTAGGGAAGGGACTAGAATTATAAATTATAAATTTGATTATCAGCTCCAGTTGGAACATTGAAAGTGTTAGCTTTGAGAATGATAGAAACTAAAAATGAGAATGTATTACATGCTAAATAAATATAACGCTAGTTCATGGGAAACTTATATTAGTGTTTATTTATTTATTTATTTATTTATTTATTTAAATTTATACCCCGCCCTTCTCCTAAAAAAGGACCCAGGGCAGCGCACAGGCGTTATTAAAACGTTAGTCAGAAAAGATACTTAATCAGACCCATTCTAATTTTTTGCTTTAGATTTCTATTCAAAAATAGAATGGTACTAGTTTTGTTTTCATCTTGCAGAATTTTAGTATCTGGAGTATTTGTCAAACTTCAGTTTGTCAAGAAAAATTTATCAAACAGGTTATAAATAGATTACAAATTTAATCTTGAGTCTTGTTTCCCAAAGAGTGCGGGGAAAACTTTAAAAAAATTTCATACGTGTTTTGCCACATTTGGGAATATATAAGGAACCAGCATTTCATTTTGTCCTTTCCTATGAAGTGTCATTCTTTAAGTATTTGCCTAGATATGCTATTAAAATGAACATGAATTTGGGCAAACTCCAGGAGACAATAAAGGACAGAAAGGCCTGGCATGCTATGGTCCATGGAGTCGAGAAGAGTCGGACATGACTTAATGACTGAACAACAAAGCTGCTAAAAGTTGGATCTTATGCACAGTGACAGATGAACCTGGACAGTTATCAACAGCATATAAGATGTTTTTAAGACGTGTATGGATTTTTAAGTAGTATTTTATAATAATAATAATAATTTTAATTTATAACCTGCTCTCTCTCCCCAAAGGGACTCGAGGCGGGGCACAGGGAATTTAAAAATACAAATAAAAAGCACAAACATAATACAATATTAAAACGAATTAAACTAAAACCCTGCGCTAAAATCCCATATGAAAACTAAAACTAAGCCCCTAAAAGCCCTAAAAACAGTTTAATTACCCCAGGCTGGCCAAGCAGAAGAAGTGTGTTTTTAATTTTTGACGGAAGGAGCGAAGGTCCATGGTTGTTCTAATTTCGGGGGGGAAGGTCGTTCCAGAGGGTCGGGCCCGCCAGAGAGAAGGCCCTTCCCCTGGGCGTCGCCCGCTGGCATAGCCTAGTGGACGGCACCCGGAGAAGTCCCTCTCTGTGGGAGCGAATTGGCCGCAGGGATGTATGGGGCAGGATGCGATCCCGCAGATAGCTAGGTCCCATGCCTAGTTGTTGAGGATTTGGTGAACAGGGTTCCAAAAGGCTCTACTATATTTAGCTTAAAAAAGGTAAATCTTGCTATAAAATGGAACAGATTAGACCAGAGGTTCCCAAATTTGGCAACTTTAAGACTTGTGGACTTCAATTCCCAGAATTCTCCAGCCAGCAGAGCTGGCTGAAGAATTCTGGGAGTTGAAGTCCACAAGTCTTAAAGTTGCCAAATTTGGGAACTTCTGGACTAGACCTTTCAAGTGTAAGACTTTTGTCATTTTATTTCATACATCTTAATCTGTTGAGGAATCTTATCTTATAAAACATACTTTAACGTATAGTTTTATTTTTGCAATCATCCGTTTCTTTCTCTATTTAACAAATTAGACATTTATTGTTAGAGGCAGCTTTTAAGTTTATTTTAATCAAATAGTCTATTTACACACAACTCTTTAGATGAGGTATTAACCTTGTTCACATGACTGACATTTTTATGAAATGGAGTGTCCCATTTCAACAGAGTTGCTTATTGACTCTAGTCTAGTCTGACACTGGAACGTGCCTTGAAGTGAATTGGGTATTGCTAGAACACTCATATTACCCTTTTCACTTACTCAGGTGATTTTTCATTTATTCATTTTCTGAATTTCTGACACTGCATATCTCTCCTTGAAAATAAAATTTGTTGCCGTTTAAAAGGAATCCTTTAACAAGAACTAAATAAAATTGGCTTGAGTTTTCTGTAACAAACCCATTAGTATTTTTGCAGATCAGGAGCATCCTAAATAAAACCAACTACCCTTAAATCTCAATTGCTTTGTCCATTTCAATGTTTTTAAATGAAGCAAACATTCAAGCTGATACCCATTTTTCTTTAGATGCTCATTGAATTAATATTGCAGAGTTTTGAAAAGCAATAGGAAATGAGGAAATTAAGATGAGTTAGGAAGAGTGTGTAATTAGCATTTATAATACCATAATTAATAATGCAATCTTTTCCAATATACTCTTTTAAACATCCAAAGCTAAATTAGATTTAACATAAATAACATTCATTTCTTATGTATTTAATATATTTACCTTCCATTTCATTAAAAAAGAACTTACAAAACAATATTTAATTTGCAGTGTTAAGGAGGGGGTATGGTAATTTAGATCCAAAAAATTAAGCAGAAAGTTAGTTGAGCTTTCATTTTGTGTTTAAGTGCCCTTTTTGTGTTTTGTTTTCTTTTTGTCTTATGTTTCCATTTACAAAGCACATCTTGTAATTTGTTATTGTGGCTTGCTTTAAATTGTAGTGCTGCAACAGAATTTTAGTCTTTGATTTGATATTAATATCAAATGTCTGTAAATATTTCACTGAAGATTGGTAACATTCATTCTTTGAACCAATGAAGTGATTCAGATAATTTTTACTGCCAAAGAAAATAATTTTAGGTATAGTCGCAGGTATTTTTGTATTGCTCAGACTGTCAGAATCACTACCCACAAACGTCTGGCATTAAGTGAAAGCACATTAGATATACTATGAGAAATAGGTGTTTAAAAAATAATAAAATCAGAAAATAAGGATAGGCATAGGACAATGCTTTCTTCTCTTACATGATGTTTATGGCAATATTTTTCAAACCCTGATGGAATGAAAAATAGATCATTTCAAGCTTCAATTGTACACAAATTTTCCTGGGAGTAAATTTGATTCAATTTGGGGATTTAATTCTAAATACATGTATATAACATTGGTCTGTCAGTGTTTTACTTTGAATACTGAGGGTTTTTGTACTTATGAAAATATAAGTGTTACTGTTTGTCTTGCATTGAAAGAAATGAATACAAAACTGTTTTATGTGCCCACTGATTATTTTTTCCTTACAGCTCTGCCAATATCTGCCGTGCTGAAATGTTTTAATTTAATTTTTCTTCCTTTTATCTTTGTTTTCTCTGTTGCTGCTTTTTCTGTGACACAATCTTCCATTACAGTCACTCTTCTTTTTTCCCCCTTCCCTACTTCTTTCTTTTCCTTTTTTAAAGCCATGAGAAGCCGATCCATTGGTGAATGTGCTCTGCCATCGGCCTATATACGCAGTGCTAAAAGTGCTCCTGTCCTGATCCATACTTCCAAACCCTTCTTGCCTGATATTGTTCTCACTCCCCTTTCTGATGAGCTTTCAGGTAGTGCCACCTCTGCTAATTTCTGCACTCCCTTTCCACTTTTTTAATCCTTCTGCTTTCAAAAATCTGCAAAATCAGTACTTTTTCAAAGTAAAACATTCAGGGGTGGGGAGAAAATAACGGAGATGCAGCTATTTGACTTTTGTGACATGCTATATTTTCGGCTCATTTTGGTACTGTGAGAAGCTAGCGCTGTGCCAATTGCTATTCAAAATGCAAATTTTCTGCCTGTGCAACTACATTTTAAAAATTTTGATTCAAGGATCTGAAATATTTTTGAAGTAAGTTTTCTTTTTGAACAAAGAAATGTTGAGGAATTTTCAGCATACTGTTTGGTAAATTGTAATTGCTGTTTATTATTTTTATTTATTTTCTGACATGGCTTTTGCTTATTATAATTAGGGGAATATGGCAGCACAATTATTACTAAATGAGTATGAGAGTTGTTTTACTAAATATTGTACAAATAACTTTAGAGGAAAATAATTCTTTATAGCTGGCTTTTAAAGTGGAGCTTTAAACTGATATTATTACTGTGGTAATGAAATTGATTACCATCTGATAAAAATTTTGATGCTCCCAGTAAACCATTTTGTACTAATTTTTAATCTACATCCCTGTATTCTGTGTTTAGTGCTAAGTAGTTTGACATGTTTCACACTGATGATAATTTCTGAAGCAAGTCAGATTTATTTCTTAATGCCTCAGAATTGTGAATTATATATTTCTTACCATAGAAAAGGCAATTTAAATTCGATTTTGACATTACAAAAGTCCCTCCCTTGCCTGATTTTAGATTCTTTTAATTAAAATTCATAAATAGACAAGATATTGGTAGGCTGTGAAGCAGCTTCCAGAATAAACACTTCAAGGGGTTTCATCTGTAGCTACTTTACACCTTCAAGGAATGGATCCGGAGGAGCACTTTGCTCAAATATAAAACCAGGAAGTGGGATTGTTTTATATTGATCTATTGTATTTGTGTATTAACATATTGCCGTGTTCAGTTTCTTCTATAATCCCATATTTTAAGAATGACATTTCACTTCATAAATATTTATTAGCTGCAATACAACACATATATATTTATATTTTATTTTAGAATATGCAGTATGATATTATTATTCATTACTTGAAAATCCCTTTTTCTTGAAACATTCATCAAACCAGCTGATATCTTTAGTCACTTAACAAAGCTGTTGTGTTTAGTGTGTTTCAACCTGAAGTGTTAGTTTAAGAGCAAGTTATTGTGTTAAATTTCTGTAGTGGAAAGTAAAGAATATATTTTGACAGACTAAAAGGAGTATTTCAAACCCAAAAGGTTTTGCATATTATCAGTAGTAAGTTTCTAACACCATAGTACCTTATACAAAGAAGTGGGGATGTTGTACATTTATCTCCTTTTAAAGACTCCTTCAGATATGTACCGTTGGGGGTTTTTTTGACAGACTTTAATTGATCCCATTGGGTAGATTGTTCATTTTCTGAAATTCCTGTGCCTCCCAAAATTTTATCTGGAGTATTGGAAGATGTGAATGAAAAAATAATTTAGTAGCAGTCGATTCAAGTAGAATGACATATGCCCAAGGAGAATTTCCAGGTTAGGTATTACAATCCTATTTAATCAGTACAAATAAGTTTGTTCAGGATTTTTGTTTATTTTATTTGTTTAATCAATCATTTACTAATTAACTCTAGTACAACAGCTGAGAATTTCAGGAATAGAATTTTTCAAAATCCTATTGCATGGAACCAAATGCAGAAAAGAATTATTCACTATTAATAATTGAGCTAACACATGTGAAATGCCGTATATTTTTGAACAAGCTATGTTTGGCTTTTGAAAATGTTTCCAAAGCACTAGTGTCATAAAGATCTTATTGGACTTGTATAATTATAGATAACATCACTAAAATGTCTCATGTTATATCAGTGTGTGACTGTATCTTTTCTACTTGTCCCAAGAAAGATTTTCTAGGTAAACAACAGGGATAGCTTAGATTCAATTCCAAACAGATGTTTCAGTGAATGCTGTGGCACAACCCTAGCCCCTGCTTTAAAGTAACCATATCTTTCCTGAGGACACGTAGCTGCCCTACATACCTGCCATATAGGAAATAATGCAATACTACTAGTATATACTACTTATAGTATATACTACTACAATATACTACTACTATTTTGTAAGGAGTAGCAAATATATTTGTCTGCTGCAGAGAATGTTTTTAAGATGAATCTAAAGCATTTGCCAACTTTAATATAGAAGAAGATAGTATGGAAGTAAACACTGCAGGAAAAATATTATTGGAATAATAGGTATTGGTAATTAGATGTTGGGTCACAAAGATCCTTATTGTTCTAGGTCTGCTTTCTCTTCTTTTGAAACTTTTGGGTAGATTTATTTGCTCTAATCTTCAAGAATCAATGTTTGAAGTAATTATTTGATAAAGTATTGATTTTTATCAAATACAGAAACCTTGATGAAAAAAACCTTATAGACACGTGTGTATGGAAGAATTGGGAAGCTAATATCTTGACTTAGGTAATATAGCAAACAATGTTCCAATACCAAGTAAGGAACTGGAACACTATGTGTACGAGGGACCTATGCTGATCCCTTTGGGTGAATGCAATTCCAGAGTTGTTCAAGATGATCTTATGAAGCAGACTATTTTATAATGAAACCATTCCAGTGGTGCGTTTCCAGTTCTTTTATTACCAGTTCACTCGTGTGCATGCAATGCTGTTATGCATGTAAAGAAGTGTCCGTGCATGCACAGAAGCATCCTCACATGTACAGAAGCATCCAGGTGGGTGGGTGGAGCCTCCCGCCGTCGCTACTACCGGTTTGCCCAATCCGTGCCAAACCGGGAACAACCCACCTCTGAACCTATTAACAATAGTTTTTCCATACAAAATTAGAAATACTTTAAAGCAGTATTGAGAAGAATCATGAAGGTTTAGTCCAAAATCTCATTGCATAAAAGAATTTACCCTGAACATTAACATACCAATATATACAGGGAAGTCATAAAAATGATCAGGAGAGTATTCATCATTATTCAGTGCTGTTCCCTAATACTTGTTATCTATGCTATATGATACTATTTTGCTGGTTTCAGAGGTAACACAAACTGTCAGGAGTAATCACCTTTGGTAAACTGATCTGCCATGAATGTGTTTAATTCCCTTTCTAAATTGCATTACATAAAGCAGTACTTCTTGTTATGGGTCTCGAATTAATTTCTCTCTCTAAATTATCATATAATGAAAATTTACTGTGTATTTTTCATACCATACCAAATATTATATATACCTATCATGCCACCTCTTATTTGCTCCAAACTAAAAAACCCTGCCTCATAAAATAATTGCTCCAATCTCCTCATCATTCATGGTGGCTTTTTTGCAGGCACTATAATACTATAGTCTTCAAGTATGGTGATGCTAATTATAATAATAATAATAATAATAATAATAATGATAATGATAATGATAATGATAATGATAATGATAATAATAATAAAAAAATTTAATTTGTAGACCGCTCCCTCTCCCCATAGGGACTCGGAGCGGTGCACAGGGAGAATAAAAAACAATAAATATACAAACATATTTAAAAACAGATTAAACGATATTCCTGTGCTAAAAATCCCATTAAAATACTAAGATTCCCCACAAATTAATATATTAAAAACCCTATAGAAGAGAGACTACCCTAGGCCGGCCAAGCAGAAAAGATGTGTTTTTAATTTTAGACGGAAGGAGCGGAGGTCCGTAGTCATTCTAATGTCGGGATTAGAACGTACACAATTAGAATTGTACACAGAATTGCCAAGGGCAGTCTTATAATAATTATATAATGTTGTTAGTCTCTCGGGGTGTTATATGTTCATTTCCTCTTCTAATAATTGTCAACCCACATATCCAAAGTTAGTAGGAAATCATAATTCTTAAAAGAACTTGACATTTTAGAAAAGCAGTTAGAAACTGATATATATTCTGAAGATTTAACTTGCATGCTTCTTGTTCTCACCTTCCTGAGTTAATACAAGCTGTCCTCAATTTATAACCATAATTAAGCTAAAAAAATTCCATTGCTAAGTAAGATAGTTGTTGATTATGTTTTCCCCTTTTTATTACCTTTCTTGCCAAATTTCTTAAGGGAATCATAGCAGTTGTTAAGTGAATCATTCGGTCATAAACTAATCTGGCTTCCCCCATTGACTGTCATAAATACATGCCAGGTGCCAAGTGTCTGGATTTTGATCATGTGTGAGAACAGGTTAAAATCACTTTTTTCAGTACTGGGGTAACTTTGGTCACAAATTGTTGTATGTCAAGGACTGTCTGTAAAAACTGCCTGTAGACCTTAAGCAATTCCAATACAGTGGCCCATTTTAATCTGGCAATCACTATTTCCTATCCGCCCACCACTTATCCCCAGTCTCAGTCCTTATAGTAATTCTAAACAGGAGACATGTTTAAGTTGCCTCATATCTATTTATTAATCACTAATTGCCAGTTTAAATCTTACTTGTAGTATATGCTATTGAGATTTTGTGCATTTATGCATTCATTTGCATTTGTTTACATTAAGCTACGTCATCTTGAGCCTGTTCACTAATTGGGAGGTATCTTTTAAAAGCTTATCGTAATGTACAAGTCCAGATGATTTATAAATATAAATAAATTAAAAACTATTGGTTATTTAATCTCAACAATGATTCCTGGAAGCCCCTCCTTAAGCATCTCTCTATTTGAATACTGTCCACTATTTCCTATTGGTTTCTGTTCTTTGGTTAGTTTTAAGTCTATCAGATCCTCTTTTCCATAGGTGCTACATTATTCAGGAGCATTTGGTGAGGTATTTTATCAGATTTTTTTTTCTTTGTTTGTAAAAAGTTTTATTGGTTTTAACAATTTATATTAGGAAAGGGGTAAGTAAGGTAGTTGATAATATTTGGAGCATCCACAGCGGGTTTGATGACCACCTCCGAGTCTTCATACATATTCAATTAAAAAAAATTATTAAAGGGAAGGGGTACATAAAATCATAAAATTTCATATTATTTTATACATTCAATTACTTTGTTATTGACATCCGTGCATGAATTACCATCATAAAGAAATATAACAAATTATTTTTGCGGTCTGAGCCTCTTTGCTATAGTCTCTTCCTCCTCCCCCCCACCAGCAGGCGGACCCGTGGCCCCTCCCATTCCCATCTCATTGTCATCCAGGATTGAGGAGTGTTTTTTAAGAAAATTATGCGTCTCTTCAACTGTTTTGATTCTAACTCTTCCTCCCTCCCAAAATACCAGCATCCCTTCAGGCATCAACCACTTGAACCACACCCCCTTTTTAAATAATTTTTTAGTTAAGAAGGAATAATTCCTTCTTATATCTCTTATTTTCTTTGGAATCTGCTTCAATATGGCCACCTCGTTTTGCTGATACATCAAAGGGCCCCCTCTTTGCGCTCTCAGTATCTCTTCTCTCGTTGACCTTCTTATAAATTTAATATGTATCTCTCTGGGTACCTCATTTATTCTGGCAAATGCTGAATTAATTCTATAAATCAAATCAATGTCCCCCCAAATAAATTCCTTATCTTTCTTAATATAATCCGCTAACATAGTAGCCATCAACTCTCTTAAATTCTCATCCGGTAATTCTGGAACATTCTGAAATCTTAAAAAGAAAGACATGCGTTCAAAATCAATTTTAGACATTTGACCAGTAATATCTGTAAGTTCTTTCTTAAAGTCTTTTATCTCTTCCTTCATCTCAACCGCCCCCCCTTCCAGCCCCACAATTTTTTGTTTATTATTTGTTATTTCTCTTTGCGCCTCCAATAATTCCAATCTTGTGCTTAAATTGTCTTTCCGGATTTGTTGCATTTCATTCATTATCCTTTGAAACATCTCCTCTACATTTAATGGCTGAGGGCTTGGTGACTTAGGAACCTCTGCTTCTACTTCCTTCTGTAACAAAACTGAAATCTTTGGTTGTGAGGATGGACTGGGTTTTGTAGATGCTGGAGCAGAGCTTGGTTTCCCAGATGGAGGTTTCCTCGATGCCATAATTAAAGTTTTAGGTGTCAATGCGTAGAGAAGAAGAAAGGGAAGAAAAATATGGCGCTGTTGGGCGGGCAGTCTGTGAAGTCCGAGACAAAAGCAGCTGGGGTTCAAATTGAGTTTACAACGTCCAGAGAGAAAAAGGAAAAAAAACGAAAAAGAATTCCAAACAAAGCAGAAAGTTTCACAAAAGGAGAGAACATCGAAAGACACCAGAGCAGGTCCTTTTCTTATATATTTTGAAATTAGTCTAGCTTTGTTGATAGAGGAATGCTTATTTTCAAAAAGAAAAAGTTCCATCCTGAGAACAAAGAGAACGCCACCTTTCCGCCTTGCCGGCAGGGTGGAAGAAGCAAAAGTGCAAACAGTCAATTTAAAATGTAGCAAGGCTGAGGATACATTGTTTAACAGCAAATCCCTTGGTTAACAAGAGACTTCCTTTTTCAATAAATCCAACGGAAGTCACTTTCACTCTCTCCGCAGCGCGGGACTCTTATTCAATGCCGCTTTATTTCCAGGGGGGTTGTTTCCAACTCCCCCCTATCTTCTCTTTCTATCGAATTTTTTTTTTTAATTGAAAAAGTTTTATTGAGTTTTACAAAAAAAATTAAGTAGGGTAGGGTAAAGTGAATTGAGAAAATATTTTGAGAACTTTCACGTCGAGATCGTTGGCCCCCTCCGGGACTTCTTAACAAAACATAGATAATACATATTTCAATGGTACTACAAGGTGAAGAGAAGTGCATACATCATTGTAAATTCCAAATTCTATGCTAGCAATCGTGTACAAACATCCAAACAAAAGTTATACTGTATTAAAAAAGTCATTTTTTAGATCTAAGTCTCTTGGCAATTGTATCTTCTTGTTCTCCTCCCTGACCCCCAGTGGGCGGGGCCGTGGCCCCCTCCGCTCCTCCAGTTTCATCCCCCAGGATAGAGGAATATTTTTTAAGAAAGGCTTCCGCCTCAGCAACTGTTTTAATCCTTACTCTTCCTCCTTCCCAGAACACCAACATCCCTTCTGGCATCACCCACTTGAACCAAATCCCCTGGTTAAACAATTTTTTAGATAAGAAGGAATATTTCCTCCTCATCTCTCTAATCTTTTTCGGGATCTGCTTCAAGATAGTGACTTCCTTTTGTTGGTACGTTAACGGACCCTCTCTCTGCGCCCTCAATTCTTTCTATCAAATTGAATGTAAAAAAAAAAAAAATCCAAATAAGGCACATACCACTATTTTTTAATCCGGAGCCTCGGCGCAGCCATTCAGCCCCGGAGTTTCAGCTCTTTCTAACATCCTCCACGTTCCAGCGTCTTCAGCGAAGGGGAAGCTCCCCCCGCGAAAGTTCCCCAGCCCCTAGGGCGAAGCGGGATCAGCCCCCCCGACCGCCGTCGAGATTGGGGCTCTCACCGCAAGCCGCCCGTGCAGAGGGGGGGATTTTAAACCTCCCCCCCGCGCCCAAGAGCGCAGCTGAGGCAACACAGTGGCGGACGTGAGAATCCACATCCGTCTGCGTCCGAAGCCGGAAACAATCTCCTTATCAGATTTTTTTAATCTACTAAAGATTAAGCAAACAAAAGCTTAATGAGGCAAGAATTATACTTGCAGAAATCACTCTGACTCCTTTTAAATAAGAATTAATATATGTTATATCTGTTTGATTTTTTTTCTTTTTCTTTTTTTAAAGTTTGCTTTTTATCAAGTAAAGAAGTCTATAATTATCTGTATCTCCCTTTCATTAATTATCTTTTTTTTTTAAAAATAAAATAAAAGGAGTCATGCTGTCTGTCTTGAGAACAAATGCCAACTTTTATTAGTATTTGTTCCCAAAACACTGAACCCTAGTGGCATAATAGTTAGAAAGCTAAATACTGCAGGCAAACTGGTCTCACAGCCAGGAGTTTGATCCTGAGAGGACTCAGGGTTAACTCAGCCTTCCATCTTTCTGAGGTCAGTAAAATGACCCAAATTGTTGGGTTCGATATACTGACATTATAAAGTATTCAGAGAGGGCTGTAAAGCACTATGAGGCAATATATGTTTAAGTGCTATTGCTTTGGTATTTATGTTATTTTACGGTTAGTATTACTATAGTATTAGAGCCTTTTGTCTGATGTCCAACATCCTACGTTGCTTGTCTTTTGAATGTGCTTCTCAGTCTTTTTTTCAACTGCTTATATTTCTTTTGAAAAGTTTACGTTATTTTCATTTTTTTTGCAAAACTTGTATTTTATAAAGGATTCTTTCTTGCCTCTGTATTACACTGATCTTCAATCAATCATAAGTTGTTGGACTGGCATGAAGAACACTAATTTTCAAGTCTCCACTTAGCAACAGAAGCTCCCTGGGTAACTGTAGGCCACTCAGTTTCTTTCATCCTAATCTATGTCACATGAAATGTAAGTGCGGTTGACATATTTCTGCAGTACACAAATAAGTAGCTTTGGATTATTTCCTCAATAAATAAATGAACAAGTATAATTTTTTGGATTCATTTGTTTAATTGAGTTCTCTTTATCTAGTGTTAGGGCTTGTGTAGAGAATAAATCATATTTTATGCAAAAATACAAACGATTCAAAAGGAGTCACAAACTTTTAAGCACCTTTGTAAATGTAGCAAATAGTTTTTCTGGTTTTGCTTATTAGCCTCTCTTATTCTGTACCTCATAGCATCTCTCATGGTTTAAGCTATAGAATGAGCATCTCTACCACTGTAATGTTGAATAATCTCCATGCTTTCTAGAGTCTTGACCTTCTTGTCTCCTATTTTCTGGCACTTTACTCTTTTCAATTCAAATTTGACCATGTTGCCTTTTTCAAAAATGTCTTTACTTCATTGAATGTAATAGTATTAACAGCCCTTTTCTAATTAGTTTCATAACCTTTCATAACCATGTCCCAAGCCAGGCCCTAGGCACCACTGAAAAATTATTTGAAAATAATATACTTTCTAAAATGCTATCTTGCTATAACCATAATGATTCTGTGGAAGAGATGTTCCATTTATGAGATCTTTTTGTAGAACTCTATTCTTTATTTGACTTACAGAGAAAAAACTGGCTCTAAGATGTTGTTCCTTGTACTTCTATGCAGCTTATACCCTAAGATCGTGTGCTGTAGATACTCCTATCCATCTGCACTCCTATTAATTGAATCAGGAGTCTCCTTCCTCCTAGAGGCGTATCCTTAATCCAAAATTATATGTCTTTAACCTTCAAGGAATGTCTCCCTTTTCTTTCTTGTAGTGATAACCTCTCTCCCTTAGAACTTCATTCTAAGAAGCAGTCACACCTGGAGTAGCATGCCATTCTGTCCCTTGTGAATCCCTCTTTCTCCATAGCGCTGCTTGGAGAGTCCAAGGATGGGTAAATTCAGCCTCGCTGCCCTAGGACTGAGTGTCAATTTCTTTGACCACGCCTTCTTTGCCTCTCCGTGGTCAGTTTTAAAAAACTCAGTCTGCCTGTTAGGACTCAATTTGGAGAGCTCTTAAAAATTTGGCAGATAGGCTGAATTTATTCCTGGGACTCTCCAAGTAAAGCTTTAGAATAGTTAGGTTTATTATTTTTGTCAATTTCCTTCCATAGTTATTTAGGTTTCCCTTTTAGGTGGACTACAAATTTTACCTTTACTGAGAGGTTGACAGAGCCAGGGCTGTCTGCTGGTCTATCTCTCCAAGAGCAGCTACCTTGCCCTTGGGAAAAAAATAAACTTGCTCCTTCTGTCTTTAGAGACAGAAGCTTTTTGCAGTGATTCCATACTCATGACTTCTGCCTGCCTACAGGGAGATGTTTTTTACACAATACAATATATTATGTTTGGGTGAGATGTATATGGTTAATTTTAGTAAGTTGCTTTTTATAATAGGAAAAAAAGGACTTAGCTGGCCTAGCATATTCTCATATTCACTTGGGTGGATCTGCTTAACTTGTATTTATTCTCCTTTATTGTATTTATCTGGCTAGTTTTGAACTGCAGTATGTTTTTTTTTTTTTTGCTGGGAGTCCTTTGGATTTGGGGACTTGAGCTTCCTTTTCTGTTCTGTCCCATATTTATTTCTGTGGCTAATTCCCCACAATTTCTAGCTATAGTTTAGAAGTAAAGGTGTGTAGAAATGTATTGCTTGTAAACTTACTGAGTATCATAATTCTTATTAGTCAGTGACGATTAAGAGAACCTTGACTTGGCATAATTTGGGGGGTGGGGAATCTATATTCTTCTTTCATTAAGAAAACTAAAGACTC
Organism: Rhabdophis nuchalis; assembly: GCA_039707465.1. NCBI lineage: Eukaryota > Metazoa > Chordata > Lepidosauria > Squamata > Natricidae > Rhabdophis > Rhabdophis nuchalis. The sequence goes on from CM077643.1 coordinate 77,756,413, forward strand.
TGCATTGACCTTTGTTCCTCCTGTCACTGTATAGATTTCCTAGCAACAGTGCAGAACTGATTTGTTGTTGCTTTTCTTCCAGGAAGGTTTTTTCTTCCTTCTTAGTCTAACCTGCATCTTTGGAATTCCCCGAGATTCACCCATGCAGGTATTAACCAGGTCTAAACTTGCTTAATTTTTGAGCTCAGAGGAGATAACACTGCCATTTGCTGAAAATTTCTTATCATAGGTGTTTTTTAATCCTCTTTTTTGTTCTATTATAAATATGATAGGCAATAGTTTCTGAAGGGCTTGTGTTTGGAATGAACCTATTTCTTATGTTGAATTTATTTTCTATGTATTATAAAATGTGACCTGGAATGTATAATTCTTACCTGCTTCATTTGCTTGATTGCACAACATACAGTTTAGGATAATCCGCTAGAGTTGTTTCCACAAATACATCAAACCATTTACAACACCTTATGACTTGCATTCTCAGCAGTCACATACTGTATACTGAAGTGTTTTAAAGCTAAATAGAATTCATAGTAACTATCATAACCAAGTTTCCAATATTTATACAGTGCTGTCTGCTGCTGCATGAAGAAGAAGATTAATCTATTCTATGATTAGACTAGATTACTACGGGGCCATTATTTTGCCATTTATGATCTGCATATTCCTGATATAGACTTAGAACTTCTTCCTAGAAAAACTAATCTAATCAGAATCATTGTTACAGTCCATATCTATCAATTATATTGTTGCTTAAGTCCGCTGGGAGGACATTAGAGGTGTGAGACACTAAATATAAATTTTATGTTACATAATAAAACGGCCATGTTCTTGATGAATACCGTACTTTTCAGAGTATAAGACACACCTTTTTTCCTCAAAAAAGAGGTGAAAATCTGGGTGCGTCTTATACACTGAATACAGCATTTTTGGCCTATTGAACCCTGCCCCCTTTGCAAATTTGGACTTGCAGAGGGTTTGGGAGGCTTCCGAAGTGCTCCTGAGGGCTGGGGAGGGCAAAAACAAGGAAAAAATGGGGTGTTTTTGCTCATTGTTGCCCCCACTCCCACCCCCAGGATAATTCTTCAAGGCTCTCAAAGCCTCTGCATGCCCTTTTTGAGTTGTTGTTGTTTGTTTCTTTTTGCAAAAACTGGCCCATTTTTGTGAAAAGCAGGCCATTTTTTGCTTGTTTTTGTCTCCCTCCTGCAACCTCCCAAAGCTCTGCATGCCTTTTTGTTTCAAAAAATGGCCCATTTTTTGCTCATTTTTGCCCCAGTTCCCAGGAGCACTCTACAAGCCTCCCAAAGCTCTGCATGCCCTCCCTTTTTTTTAATGAAGCGTGCAGAGGGTTTGGGAGTCCTGCAGAGTGCAAAAACTTTTTTTAATTTGCCTCTTCAAAATCATGGTGCATCTTATACTCAGATGCGTCTTATAGTCTGAAAGATACGGTGTTTGTCTATAAATTGATTAAAATGCTGAATATTTATTTAGTTTTTAAAAAAAATGTATATCCCATTTTTGGTGAAATACTTAAGATGTACTACAACCAGGTAAGAGTATTAAAGCTAAATATTTGTAAAACTACCAATACCAAACTAATCAAAAAGAACAAGTTTAAAAGGGAATAATAATAAAATGTAAAATTTGAAAACATTGTTGAACTAAAATAACTAAATGACTATCAGAACACTTTATAATATATCTCAACTTATCTCATTGACCCTTAAAAACTGCAGACATGCTTCTATGGCCAGATATAATACTTTAAAATATATCTGCTTTGTGTTAGGTCACCTTGAAAAAAGTTGCAATAGGCAGTTATAATTGTTTTCATTAACCTCTGAGCTGGCCATTAGAGTTACGCTCCTATGCAGTAAATATTGGCACAGAACAGTATGAACAACTCTGCTTTTGCTATTCAGTGCTTACTAATTTTCTGTTGGTCTTCATGTATTTGGACTGATCCTAAAACATCAAAGACAAATTCTGTATTACAAGTGCTGATCCCACTTACCTGCAGGGAATAACAAACTGTTATTTGTTAGGATCAAGATACAATTTTGCATATTGAGAAAGAAATAAAGTAAATATGAAATTAGCATAGAGTATAGGTTCAATTTGCTTGACTTCTGAAATACTATGTTGTGTTTATTTACTAGTTTTATTCAAAAACTAGTTTTTGTATGTTTAGGGGAATATAGGCTGTTTTTGAAGGATCCGATTAGAGGCTGAAAAGTATTTTGTATGTGCATATTTTTAAGCAAACCTGAGACGTGGGAGAAAAGATAGTGTTCTATTATGCATGATTATAATAATTTAAAGCAATATTTAAAAACAGCATAACCCTTTCATTTTTATATTTGTGGTTTGTATTTCTTTTCGTATAGATTTACATTAGGACTTTTTATTTATCTTGCCCTATACATAGAGCCATCTAAATTATGACAGACTGTCCATTTTTGCATTGCATTTCCTCTAAATAAGCAAAATAATTAAATATTTGTTTTGAGTACCTGAATTAAATTAGTATTTAATAATTCATTGGCACAGCCCTAGTTTTAACAGTGTTTCCAAATCTCCCATTATTTTGTTATTTATTTATATGAACGTTAACATTTTAAAAGTGTCCTGATGATGCACATTATATACATTTTATATATGAATGCAGATATTTACTAAAACTTTAAAAAAACAGTATTTCATTTTACTTAACAAAGCATTTTGGCAACCTTCTTAAAATTCTGTATTATTGTACTAAACATTTAAATACTAGGAAAATAAAAATATGGATATAATATGTACTAAATGCATACTTTTTCTGCAGACATTGATGATGCTCAAATCCTCCCACGTCCACCTCGCATCAGACATTTTTCACAGAGCGAAGAAACTCCTAGTGAAGTTTTTGATGCATTGAATGAGGAGCAGCCACTTCCAAGAAGTAGCAGCACATCTGATATACTGGAACCATTCACTGTTGAGCGAGTCAAAGGTGCAGTTCCTGTCATTGACGGTTCATCCCATCATGCGCCAAGCTTACAGAGTTCCACAGAGGCCTCTTCAATATGTAGATCCACTGAAAGTCAAATTACCGATACAAATAGCAGAGAGTCCTCTCTGGAAGTTGGGGATAGTATTTATGATCATCTTTGTCAGTTGGTAGGCCCTGTAGAACTTGCAGATGCAGCCTTTGAACAAAACGAGTATGTTGACCTTGAAGGTGAAGATGATCTTCTTTCATCTCTGAGAGAATATCTTAAAGAAAAAGAAGAATTTTTCAGTAGCATTGAGATAGATAAGCATGGGTCTTCTCCTCATGAATTTGTTGCAGGAATAAGTAGGAGTGATAACTTGCCATTGGATGAAGTAGAGTGTACAGACCAGACTGTTGCAAGTAGTACTATTCTTGCAGAAAATACCAATAATACAGAACTACAATTGGAACAAAATCAAACTGGCTTTATAAGTAATATTGCACCTACACAAGTAGATACTTCTACAAGAAACCAAGCTGATAATGCTAAACAATTAAATATTGATAAACACGCCCAAAACCTGCTTGATCCCAGGTCAAGTATCCCTATTGACAAGGAAAGGAAGAGATATTTGTACAGACAAATTGCCACTGATGTAGATGTATCCGTGGAAACAGTGTTAGCTGAAAAACATAAGAGTGCCCTCTTTAATGAAAAAATAACCAACACAAGTGTTATGCATGCAAAGAAAATGCCACATAAAGCCTTAGTTAACCCTGAAATGCTTCAACTTACAGGCATGAGCAAAGTGACACCAACTAAGAGAAGTATATCTGAAACAGTAACTCATAAGGCTAAAATCATGAAAATAGCAACTAAAAAGCGAAACAGTGTCCACGTTACTTTTAGGCCATCTACTGAATGTGTTCAGTTTTATAATCCTCTAGAAAACAAAGAGGCCCCATGGAAAGCAAGACTGCGTAAACTCAGTGGTTTCAGTAGTGGGATCAATAGCAGCAGCAGCAGCAGCAATACAAGCACAAGCACAAGTACCAGCTCATCCTCTGGGGCTGTGCTGGTCAGACCTGGAATCTATAGGCATCTAGATGCAGTCAGTGCAACGCCTGCTAATAGTAAGCAGAATAAAGAATCAGGAGATGTTCCAGCATTCCCGCTGCAGAAGGAAAGTGTTGGAATAAATCAAATGTCTAATCGTAGCCCACCTAAACCATCAAGTCAGGAGTCGGGACAACAGCAGGGCTCCCTGGGTGGTGTGTATAAATCTGTTGTACATGCTCTTTCGAAGCCGAAGGCAAATGTTTCCCCACAGAGGCAGAGCAGAGTGCCAGCAGAGGCTCCACTGAGGGATCTGTACAGTCATGTAATGGGCTATTTTGGAAAGAAAGCTGCAGGTGAGCACTAATACTGTGCAGCGCACAAAAGGAGAAAAGGCAGCATCAGTTTGGCTTTATGCACCTAAAGCAAGCTGTTACAAAGCAATCAAAAGGCTTTGGGGTGATCAGTGCTTTTTCTTGTTTGGTTTTGCATGCGCAATGGCCAGCTGAATTTTTTCCCCCAAGCGTAAATTAAATGTGCGAACTATAAATTACTAATTATCTTTTTAAAAAAACATTTAATGAATCACTTTGCTGCTGAACACTCAAGGTAGGGAAGAGGAAGAGACAGTAAATCTACAAACAGATTGAATCTTTGCCATGCTTCTCCTGGCATTCCCTGGAATCCAACCATTTAGATACAATTGGCATATATTTGGTTTCTAATAGAAACAGTAGGTGTGATATCTCTAGTACTTCTCCTTAGTTATCACTTACTCCTTAGTTATCACTTGTATTTGAACTAATTGCAGATGCAATTAGGTTCCTCCTCCTTCTCCTCCTCCTCCTGAAAACAAAAATTTAAAGCAGATGTCAACATTTCATGTTTGGATTACTTCATCATAACAGTCCAGTGTGGATTTTGGCATTTTATCTGAGCAGTTTCAAAATATGCTTTAGCGCTTTCTTGGTGCATTCACTGAAATGGATGCCTCATTTTCATGGCAACATCTATCACTGCTTTTGTTTTCTGGAATCACAGAAGTGCATAAAGGAACCGTGATAGTTCTTCTGGAGCTAACTGTGAAGCCTCTATGTACTAATAAAAATGGACAAGGCTGGCTGTCATTCTAATATCACCATCTTAGTTGACATGCTAAGTAACTTTTAAATAGTAATCAGAATTCAATTCATTTTCAGCAGTGAGGTAGGATTTTGGTGTTTTTGTTTTGGTTTTTCCGTAAATTGTATGCTGGCATGATTAACAGAATGTTCTATAATGCATCCTGCATTGAGATGTTAATGCCATCTGAGGGCAGTCTTTGTTAGCATATCATAACAAATTAGTGAATAATGCAACAAATTATTTCAGAGTGATATATTTTATTATATTTAATGCATCTCCTTGTTGAAGATGTTTAGCTTGAATACTAGGAATATTTAGAGAGGGTTTTTAAACTTTATTTAATACCTTGAAAGTGTAATATCAAAATCAAATTTCTATCTCAGAGTAGCAACACATTTACTCTTTTTTTGGGAGAGACAACATTTAATTAACAAAAATAAACCAGAACATTTGGGACCCTCAAGGTTAAAATAACAAAATACAATAGGATAAGTACAGTGTAATGCTTTGCAGTACTGATCAGCAACTATATTCCATTTTGTAACTACAATTTTTCATTCTCAATGCTGTATTTTGAATATGCAGTGAAACATATAATTCAGTGTACTCTAAATAATGCATTTAATGTCAACTGACCTGTTTTCATTAGCACACATTCTCAAAGCTCTAGAGCATTACACATTCAGTGATATGAAGGAGTGAAGCAAGCATTAACAACTTTAATAGTGCTTATCTGTAAGCTTTCTTGCTTTTTTCAAGGTCACACTGGAGATTGACTAACACTTGCTCAGTGGTGATGGGATGGGATGGTTTAATAGGTGGAACAGCTGTACTAATTCTTATAACTAAATCTGTTTTTAAAGAACATATTTTAACTGCATGTTCAGTAAATAATTATTTGTATTGTCTAACTTATTTTATAATGTTTTTAAAGTATTTCTTGTTGAAAATGTTTTTTTTTACTATATACAGTCATTCATTTGCTTTTAGCCAATAGGGAGGATATGAGCCAAAAGCAGATCTCTCTTGGTAATGATAATGGCAGTAGTAATGCAAATATTCCTGACCTCATGGATGAGTTTATAGCTGAAAGACTACGCAGTGGTAGCTCTTTGGTAAGCTTTTAGCTTTTTCTTTTATCGTAAAGTATCAGATACAAGTATGATTATGATTGAGTTGCATAATTAATTTTAACTGCAAATACTAATGGGCTGGGAAATAAATAGGGAGAACTAGAGATCCTCATTCAGGAAGACAAATGTGATGTAATGGATATAATGGAATCTTGGTGATGTGATATTCATGATTGACACATAACAATAAAAAGCTGCAACATATTCAAAAGGCACACCTCCCACAGAAGGGTGATGTTACATTGTTATGCAAAAAAAAACATGCTTGCGCAAAAAATCAGGTATCATCAAATGCTATTAGAGTGTTTGGGTTGGAAAAAAGAGGGAAATGAAAGTGGTACTATCATAAGCAACCTAGCAGTCAGAAGATGTGGATGAAGATTTTTGCCATCAGATCACCAATCTTTCAAAGAGTGTAATAGTCTGGTAGTAATGATAGTACTAGTACAAGGTAGGGCAAATGGTAGTAATAATAGAGAATTTTGATTATCCTTACCAACGTAGGAATCTAATAAGTCACAGGTCCATCTTAGGTTAGGTCTTACCTTCTCTCGCTGTGATCTTTATTTATCAGAAGATAGAACAAAAAATAAGAGTGTCAGCTATCCCAAACCTACTTCACATGAACAGGGAGAAATTGATTGCAAAAGTAGCACTTTAAAGATGCTTTAGGAAAAGAAAAGAATTGTGTTAATCTGTGGCAGCAAAGATGGAAAAATGGGAGCAATTTAAAGAGATCAGAATGATTTATGCAGAACTCTTTAAAATGCTGAAGAGAAAGAGGAGTATGAAAGGAGGAACATATGACTAATGATGATTTCAAGGTATACAAAATTGTAGTAATTGTGGGCTAAGTTTTAAATGAGCAGAGATTTGTGAGAGCTACCAGAAGCAAAAAAAACAACTAACTGTGGATTTTATCACAAATAAAAAGAATACCAAAGATCCTATAGATCAGTTGTGAGCAGAAAATGGTAACTTGATCATAGTTGATTGTGTGATGAGATGGTAGAATCTCTTATCTCCTATTTTGCATCTCTCTTCTCTCAGAAGAGAGTGGAACTCTCACTGATCATTTCCCTACCCACTGGAGAAAGGAGGAAATTGAGGCATAGATACCTCAAGCTACATTGGCATTCATTTAAATGAATTCAGACCAGCAATGTATTACATCCTAGAATACTGAAAAGGGCCAGCTGGACTTCCTTTGTTTTTGCTTGAAGATGTTTCATGTCTCATCCGAGAAGTTTCTTCAGATGATAACTGAAGAAGCTTCTTGAGTGAGAAGTAAATGTCTTCAAGCAAAAGCAAAGTCCAGATGCCTTTTGAAAAAGCACCTTCGGGACAAAAGATTGGAGGAAAACAAAAGTTCCAGTCTTCAAAAAATGAAAGAAGGAGTATCCCGAATGCTTCAGAGCTATGTGCATCTATGCCAGGCAATATTACTGTGATTATTAAACAGCATGTATGTGAGCATTTGAATAGGTATGATACAATTAATAGGAGTCAGCATGGGTTTATTGCAAATAAAATAATGCCAAACTAACTTTTCTTTGATAGAGTTACTAGTTAAGATACTATAAAAATGCCATATACATTATGTATCTGGATCTCAGCAAAGCTTTCAACAAAATACCTCATAATATTTTCCTTAGTAAAATGGTAAAATATGGGCAAGATGGACTCCTAATTGTTTGAATGAATACTCCCAAGGAGTACTTGTCAATCGGTTCCAGGAAAGTGTTGAATATCACACAGTTCTCTTCTGGGACCTGTATCATTCATGATTTTATTAATGACTTTGATAAGGAATTAGAAAGTCCCTTGTCAAGTTTGTAGGTGACAGAAAAGTGGCAGAGATGGTTTGTATCTTAAAAGCGCTGATCATGTTTGAATGGTGGGCTAAAATGATCAGGATGAAATTTAATAGGCAAAAATATAAACTTCTGCATCTGGTTAGAACAAATGAAAGACACAATTATAGGATGGCAAAGACCCAACTACATGTGAAAAAGATCTGATTGTTCTTATCAACCACAGTTGAAACCTGAGCCAGCAAAGAGATGCAGCCTCTAGAAAAGAGAAATGCTTCCATGAAGTGCATTAATAAGAGCATAGAATACCTCATGGAATTATGAAGGGTCCATTTAGAGTACTGTGTCCACTTCTGGGCTTCATAGTTCAAAAAGGATAGTGATAAATTCAAGAAAATGGCAAGGGACCTGGAAACCATTTTATTATCATGTGCCACCCAGAGTATCCTTTGGGGGGAGATGGGCAGCTATATAAATCTCGGTTAATTAACGAATAAATTAACCATTCAGAAGTATCTTGATTGTGTTTAGCCTACACTGATTGGGGAAAATATGGTAGGCTGTAACTATTTGAAAGGCTGTCACATAGAACAGGGAGTAGCCTTAGATTCCATTGCCTCAGGCCAGAAAAAGACCCAGTGGGTTACAGGTACAATTAATTCTTGTCATTTCTGACTATATATTTTTTCTTAAATTACCTGAAATATTATTTCAATTAGAATGTGGCAAGAAGAGGAAGCAGTCCAGGAAGCTTAGAAGTACCAAAAGATCTTCCTGATATACTGAACAAGCAGAATCAAATGCGTCCTGTTGATGATCCCGGTGTACCTTCTGAATGGACATCTCCTGCCAGTGCAGGCAGCAGCGACCTTGTCAGTTCTGACAGCCACTCTGATTCCTTCAGTGCATTCCAATATGATGGCCATAAATTTGAAAGCAAGTATATCCTCACTGAATCTTATATACAATTATATAATAAAGAGTTTTAAGGAGAAAATTCAATTGCTGTTTGATTAGTATCACTTCATTGACAGAACATCTTTCAATCAAGTGGAAGCATGTAACTGAAATGTGTGGAGGGGGGGGGGAGAATTCTTTTATCTTCTCTGCAGACAATCTCCTACCTATCTATATTCCTATCTCCCATGTTTTCGAAGAATGGCCTCAATCATCCAGAGCAGATGGATAAGGTGTAGGTTGCTGCAGAACGGGTAGATTGCTGATAACCATCTTCTTCCCCTATTTACGTAGTTCATGTAAGCTTCTGTTGTATGAAAATGTTTTCCATCAACGTAGCAACAGATTTTGGAGTAAATCTAAATTTGAATGGGTTAACATTAGTAAATTAATTTCAAAAATCTGGAGTAAAATCCACAAGGAAGAGCCTTTTATCAAAATGTATTGTTTCAGAGCAGGAAGTTCTGTCTTGATAGGTTTATCTTGCCTATGGGTAATACATATTTAAACAGATATTTTAAAAAGTGCTGTTCCTACTACATGAGTTTTTCAATAACATTACTATAAACGTTTCAAGCTACAGGGTACGTATGGCATCCAATAAGACTTAATGAATATTCAGCCAATAGAGAAAATGATGTGAGCATGTCTTATACCTGTCTGAACAACACACATTCTCTCCTGTTTACAACAGCATAAATTCATGATTAGTTCCTTGGGCTTATTTCATCAGAACCAATCCTCAAGAATTATCTTAGTTGGGGAAGATCCTTATTTTTAGATGTACACATGTTGAATACATTCAGCATTTTGTAGTTGAAATGAAGTTCCCTTGATGAGGTCCTATCTTGGGCTTTCTTTTTGGTACTTCTCTCAATAGATCTATCTCCAATGGCTAAACTTACAATCTTGCTTTTACACATAGATAAGCCAACTGCAAGGGACCCTCTCTGATGTAGTAGTTAAGGCACTATGCTAGGAACCAGGAGTCTAGGAATTCTAGTCTCCTTTTAGGCATGAAGCCAGCTGAGTGACATTGGGTCAGTTGCTCTTTCGCAGTCCTCAGAAGGAGGCAATGACAAAACACTTCAGAAATAAAAACTGCAAGTAAGAGCACATTGCCAAAAAAGTTAGTCTCAGTTTATTGTTTTCCAGGAAAAATAAATGTTATTTCTAGAACTCCAATGCAACCTTTTTTATTCTCTAATATACACCCTATCTCCAAATATAGATAACAGTTCTTTGGCAGTTACCCTTGAGTGTACATCTTAATAACATTACAGCAAGCATAAAACAAGAAGTAGCAATAGACTGTTTCTGCAAATAATAATAATAATAATAATATAATAATAATATATTTAATTTCTAGACCGCTCCCTCTCCCCAAGGGGACTCGGAGCGGTGCACAGGGAAATTAAGACAATAAATATATACAAAACAGTTAAAAACAGATTAAACATAAGACCCTGCGCTAAAATTCCCCAAAACCAATCACTAAAACCCTAAACCCTATAATACTGTAATAAGAGGCTACCCTAGGCCGGCCAAGCAGAAAAAGTGCGTCTTCAATTTCAGACGGAAGGTACGGAGGTCTGTGGTAGTTCTAATATCGGGGGGGAGGTCGTTCCAGAGGGCAGGGCCCGCCACAGAGAGAGCCCTTCCCCTGGGCGTCGCCTGCTGACAAAGTCTAGTGGACGGCACCCGGAGAAGTCCCTCTCTGTGGGAGCGAATCGGCCGTGAGGAAGTATGGGGCAGAATCCGATCCCGCAGATAGCTAGGTCCCGAGCCATGGAGCGCTTTAAAGATGATGACTAACACCTTGAAGCGCACCCGAAAAACTACAGCTGGATCCAAAGAGGGCTTCTTCAGGAGGGGCCTCACCATGGCCTCTTTAAGGGAGGCAGGCAAGGAACCCTCCCTCAGAGAAGCGTTGACAACCTCTTGGAGCCAGCCTCGTGTCACCTCCCAGTACAAGCCAGGAGGGACACGGGTCCAATAAACATGTGGTGGCTCGCAGTCGCCCACGTAACCTGTCCATATCCTCGGAAGTAACGGAGTCAAACTCCTCCCAAACAAGATCCGCCTCGTGGCAACCCACTGGGCCATGAATGGGGGCTAGCTCGTTCTGTATCTGAGCGGTTTTCTCCTGCAGATAAATCACAAATTCCTCTGCTCTACCCTGTAGCGGGGCTTCCCGCACCCTCTGTTGAAGGAGGGAGCGGGTCACCCTAAACAGGGCGGCAGGGCGGTTATCTGCGGATGCTATGAGAGTGGCACAATGATGACGTTTGGCCACTCTCAGCGCCACAATGTAAGTCCGTAAATGGGCTCTTACCTGTGTCCGGTCAGATTCAGATCGGGTAGACCTCCATCTTCTCTCTAGGCATCTCTTGTGGCGTTTCATCACCCTCAGCTCCTCGGTAAACCCCTGTTTCTATAATGGTAATGGCTGTGTTTTTAACTTAGGTCTGAACAATGGCCTCTTTTTTTTTTTTAAGATTTCAGTTTATGCCCTGAAGGTGGCACAACAACTTCTGCTGAATCCGATGCAGGTTCTGGTCCTCAGCAGAGTGCTGAAGAACAAGAAGTGGCTAGTTTGACTACCCTCCACATTGACTCTGAGACCAGCAGTCTCAATCAACAAGCACTGTCTGCTGAAGCAGCTACAATTACAGGTGAAATAAAGGGGTTGGGAGAAAAAAATCTAATTGTAGATGCTTGTATCACCTTCCCATCCTATAGCTATCTCTATTTAGCTTGTAAGATATTTGTTTAACCATTTTCTAGATAGTCATTTTATTACAGCAAAATCAAAACAAATTTAAGAGCTCTTAAAGATAGCATATACATTACTGTATGAGCTTTTGTGGAATAAAATCCACTTACCATATGTTTAATTCTACTCCATGGCAAATTAAGCGTGCTTAAACAGAACGATAACAGGTTTCTAATCTTGCATATTAATTTGATTAAGAATTACTTGAACATGGAGGATACCATTCCAAATGAAACAAGCTTTTCAACATCTTGAGAAGCTGCTTCCTCTAGCCACCTCCTCATTTTCTAGGTGTATTTTGGCTCACAATTATTATTATTTTTAAAAATTACATTTGCAGCTCCCATGCCTAGAAAAATAGCCAGATCTTCAAGGCATTCTGAAAAGTGAGCAGAGTTCGGGCCACATTCATCTCAGGCAGCATTTTATTTATTTTATTTTTTTATTTATTTTAATATGTTAAAATTAATATGTTAAAATTTATTTTAATATGTGCAGACACCAACTCCTGTGTCCTGCTAGATGACAATCCCTGATTGGTCCCTCCTACCTAACATCATGGAATGAGTAGAATGCTATGGGATTAAGGCAGTCCCTCAAATACTCCAACCTCATGCCATGTAGAGCTTTATAGGTAGTAATAAGCACTGTCAGTTGTGCCCAGAAGCAAATTAGTATGTAGTGTAGATCTTAAAACAAAGGTGCAATATGAGGATAATGAGGCATATCTATATTTGCTCCTAATCCTACATTCTGAATTACCGTATTTATCGGCGTATAACACGCACTTTTCCCCCCTGAAAATAGGGGGCAAATGATGTATGCGTGTTATACGCCGATATGCGCGTTATACGCCGATATATTATGCCGGGTCATCCGCGAGGTCCTGTTGTGTGTCTGTTAGACTCTGATTCCCTCCCCCCCGTCTTTCTCTCGCTCTCTGCCCAGAGCGAGAGAAAGACGGGGGGAGGGAATCAGAGTCTAACAGACACACAGAGGGGAAGAGACAGAGGGGGAAGGAGGAAACCCTCCACAGCCGCGCGGAGACTCCACGCCGTCTCCGCGCGGCTGTGGAGGGTTTCATCCCTCCCCCTCTGTCTCTTCCCCTCTGTGTGTCTGTTAGACTCTGATTCCCTCCCCCCGTCTTTCTACAGACACACAGAGGGGAAAGAGAGAGGGGGAAGGAGGAAACCCTCCACAGCCGTGCGGAGACGCCGTCTCCGGGAGAGGTGGTGGCAGTCCACGGAGGGCGGATGCCCACTTCTCGCTGCGGGTGAAAGAGCCGCCGTCCACCTCTTGGCGGGAGGAGGAGGAGGAGGAGGCGGCAGAAGAGCGGACGGGCGGGGTGGGGCTGGAGACGGAGAAAGCCGCGAGGCCGAGGCCGCTCTGGCGTGCGAGTGCAGAGGCGTCGGTTGCCCTGGCATATGGCAGCACGGGCGCGCGCTCAGGGAAAGGCAGGGAAGGTGGGAAGAGCGCCCCCCCATTCCTCCCCGCCCGCCAATGGTAGCCCCGCCGCCAGAAGTGGAGGGCCTGGTATCCAAGGGGAACGGAGAAGCATCCCTCCTCCCCCGGCACCAGCAGCGTGGGAGCTGGACGGCAAGCAGGCAAGCGATCTTGTCGCTCTCGTGCCCAAGCAGGTGCCTCTGCTGCTGCTGCTCCCCTCCCCGCCTCACCCCTTGCCAAACCCTGGTAATATGGTGGAAGAGGGGGGGGAGGGAAAGAAGGAAGGGTGGGTGAGTTGCTTTCCCAGGAAGCTGGTGGCAGGGGCTTTTCCTATGTGGCCTTGGATCGCTCCTTTCCACCCACCCCCCTCACCGTTTCTCTGCCTGCTCTACACCTTTTCCCCAAGAAATCGGTAGAATCAGGGCAGAGGCGTAGCGTGGGGGGTGCAGGGGGGGGCCGGCCGCACCGGGCAGCTAACACTGCGGGGTTCGGATGCGTCGGGCAAAGGTAACTCACTCCCCCCCCCCCAGTCCGGGCTCACACACACACACAAACACACCCTCCTCCCCTTCTCCTCCACCCCACCGCCTCTCAGGGCCACGCCGCCACTCTTAAGCGAAAGAGGTCGCGGGGTGGGCAGCCTTGCCTCCCTGCCTATTCTCCCCCCCTCGTCTTCACCCTTCCCGTAAAATATCCCAAGCCGGCTCCCGCACACGGGAAAGGCTGGCGGAGTTTGCCGGCGACTTTTTTCTTCTTCTTTTCCTTCCCTGGCGTGCGTTCTGCTGAATGAATGAGCAGCGGTCTGGTCCTCCTTGTGCGCAGCCGGTTCATTTGAATGTAAATGGGAGGAGGGGATGCGGGGATGTGTGTTGAGAGGGGGGGAGTGAGAGAGAGAAACGAGCGAGGGAGAGGAAGGAAGGAAGGAAGAAAAGAGGCGCTTATTAAAATGGATGAGTCTGCAAGTTAGGGGGCGCAAATTACTTGCCTTGCCCCGGGTGCTGACAACCCACGCTACGCCACTGAATCAGGGTGATGTGGCCTGTGGAGAGATTAATTTGCCGGGAGTTCAAAGTTCTTTATTTGAAATTTAAATTTTTTTCCTGAAATTTCCCTCTTAAAATGAAGGTGCGTGTTATACGCCTGTGCGTGTTATACGCCGATAAATACGGTAACTGAAGCATCCAGATATTTTTCAAGGGAAGATCAATATAGAGTGCAGTAATCTAATGGAAGGTGGTCAAATCATGAATGATCACATATGACGTGTCCTGATCAAGGAAAGGGTACAATGAAGGAATAGCATAAAGCAAAGCATCCTTTGGCCACAAGTGCTCTTTAAACAAGAGCCTCAAGTGCAAAAGGACTACCAAATTGCATAGCCATTCTGCCTGTGGTAGTATAACTAGAACTAAGGACCCAGATTCCTAAAAATCCAAAGCCTCTCCATACTGCTAGGCTGAGTTGAAATCTGTTTTCCCCCATCCAGAATGCCCCCATTCCATTCCATAACCTCCGGGCACTGACAGAAGCATCAGTTGGTTGGCCTGGAGCAGAGATATGCAGTCAGCTTATTAATGACGGCTCACTCTGTGCCATCGAATGATCTCATTCAAACACTTCATATAGATATTAAATGGACATAGCAAGAGTATTGAGGCACTCCAGTCAAGAGGATCTCTAAAGCAGAACCCTTCCCTTTCCCCCTCCCCCCGTCAACACTAACTGGAACTGATTTCAGTGGAAGGAGGAGAATTAGCGTAATACTATATTCCAGCATCTAACTGTTAGAGATAATACAGAAGAATACAGAAGGCTTCTGAGAAGATAAAGAGAAAAAGAATTGATGCAATTCCCCATCCCATTCCCACTTAAAGGAGGGAGCAGCTTTAGGACACTCTCTAAGGCCGTGATGGTGAACCTATGGCACACAGGTGGCACGCAGCACCCTCTCTGTGGGCATCCAAGCCGTTGCCCCAATTCAGCTCTGCCATGCATGTGCGCACACCTCCCGCTAGCCAGCTGGTCAATGGGTTTCTGCGGCGCATGCAGGATTATTCATTTTATTCTGATAGTTAAAATTCTTTTACAGGTTCCGAAAGTGTTTCACCAGTTCAGTCTGCTCTTGGATCACGGTCCCAGACTCCGTCACCTGCTACTTTGAGTGCAGATCACAATGAACAAAAGGATCTGCAATTGGATGAGAAACTCCACCACTCTGTTTTACAGACACCGGATGATCTAGGCAATGCCTTCGATAGCAAACTTACGATTACCTTTTCTTTCATTTCCTATTTAGTACAGACTATTTTTAAAAAGCTTGTATTTGGGGCCAATTTTTGAAGTTGTAAATAATAAAAAAGCCTTTATTCTCTTAAATAAAGCAGATTTTTATTTTTAAGTTAATGATTGAAGCTACATAGCCTATTCATAAATCTAAGTGTGTAAACTCAAGGTAGTTTAAAACAGTAGAATTATCTTTCCTATCATGAACTAACTGCCACGTGAAAATGTACTTTGCTTTCATTGACTGTTCCACTTCTCCAGCTTTCCTCCAGATTAGTGGGGCTAATAAATTGCCTATCCTATCTATGCTAATTTTAGCTGGAATAAACAGGAGTATGTGGCCCTGAGGAAGCCTAAAATAAGACGTTACTATGATTTCTAGGTAGTTCTTAGTGAATATAGCCTATTACATCTGGACATTTCCCAGCTATGCTGCGGCAAAATGTAGAAAGCAGTAGTTGCAGTGGGCATTAATGTAACATTATACCGTGGTTCAGGATATAATGCATACAGTATGATTTTTGCACCAGATGCATGCCATTGTACACAAAACAGATTTATATAATAGTATGACCAATGAGAATGAAACAATTAAGGAGGAAGCATGATCCAATGAATACGCCTTGGCTTCAACCTTGTTTTCTAGATAAATGCAACACATTTATTGTAAAAAGATGGACTACACTTTAGGTGTGCACATAAATACAGTGCCTTCATTTTTCTGAATTTGTTCTAAGGCTAGTGTTTCACTGAATTCTCAATTTGCTTTTTAAATTCCCTCTACTTCAAAACACTTTTTGGAGGTAAGAAGCGAGGTTACACTGGGAAAATATTTGGAAAAAGAATGCAAAGGAAAAAAAGTAGCGTTCCTTTGTCTTTTTGTATTAGGTAAAGCATTGCTTCAGTCTAATCTAACAAATACTTGTACAAATTAAGTTTCATAGTATATTTCTTTGCTTTGAATCTCTTCACACACAAAAAACAACTGCCTGATAATATGTGTTTTTCTCTTCCTATAGAAACCAGTGATTTTCCATCTGAATGTTGCAGTGTGATGGCAGGAGGAACCCTGACTGGCTGGCATGCAGATGTAGCAACTGTAATGTGGAGACGGATGCTAGGAATTTTAGGAGATGTCAATTGCATTATGGACCCTGAAATACATGCTCAGGTTTTTGATTACCTTTGTGAACTCTGGCAAAATCTTGCTAAGGTACGGAGAGAATCTCAACTTGAAGAATAATTCTTTAGAAGAATTATTTTGTCAATATCTTACTCATATAAATGTTTGTTACACTTTATAATATTTTCAGATTAGAGATAATCTTGGAATTTCAATTGATAATATGATATCACCATCTCCACCAGTCTTAATTCCTCCATTGAGAATTCTTACTCCATGGCTTTTTAAGGTATAATTTTAATTTGATTTTTTTTTTTAAAAAAAATGATGTGATAGAATTTTGTTAATATTTTGGCCTTCCTTTTTAATATTAGGCAACCATGTTGAGTGACAAGTACAAACAAGGCAAATTGCATGCTTATAAGCTCATTTGTAATACAATGAAGCGAAGACAAGATGTTTCTCCAAACAGAGACTTTTTAACTCATTTTTACAATATAATGCATTGTGGACTGCTTCACGTTGATCAGGTAAAGGTTTCTACCTCATCTTACCTTCCTAACAAAAAATCCAATTTCCTTTTTTATGTGGTTTACAGGCAGTCATCCCTGTCATTAAGGCATCCATAAAAAGTATTTTTGTTGGTTACATAATGTTCAAATACTACTCAGCTCCTGCTGCTGAAAATATATTCTACTTCTCTTCCAACTCATTTTTGCAGGTTTATGTTTCAGGGGAAGCTCAGAAA
The DNA here is from genome assembly GCA_039707465.1 of Rhabdophis nuchalis. Taxonomy (NCBI): domain Eukaryota; kingdom Metazoa; phylum Chordata; class Lepidosauria; order Squamata; family Natricidae; genus Rhabdophis; species Rhabdophis nuchalis. The sequence goes on from CM077643.1 coordinate 77,773,843, forward strand.
AAATGGACATCTTTTTTGAATATTTCCTTGTCATTTTCTAAATTATTTAGGAATCACCAAAAAGGTTTTTTAAAAATCCTAGATTTGTTTGAGAACACATTTTGGGGAAAAAGCAGTTTAGTTTAGTTTTCTTGACAGTGGACAAGCTTTTTTAATAATATTTTTTTTTTGAATACAAATAATACAAACATGGGATGCAGTGGCTCAGTGGATAAGATGCTGAGCTTATCGATCAGAAGCAGGGGTGAAATTCAGCAGGTTCTGGAGAAATTTTGAGAAGTTCGGAGAACTGGCAGATACCACCTCTGGCTGGCCCCAGAGTGAGGTGGGAATAGAGATTTTACAATATCCTTCCCTGGAGTGGGATGGGAATGGAGATTTTGCAGTATCCTTCCCCTGCCACGCCCACTAAGCCACACCCACAGAACCATTAATAAAAACATTTGAATTTTACAACTGATCAGACGTTTGGCAGTTCAGCAGTTCAAATCCCTAGCACCGCCTAATGAGGTGAGATCCCATTACCTGTCCCAGCTTCTGGCAACCTAGTATTCGAAAACATGTAAAAATGCAAGTAGAAAAATAGGGACCACTTTGGTGGGAAGATACAGCGCTCCATGCACCTTCAGCATTTAGTCATGCTGGTCACATGACCACGGAGACGTCTTTGGACAGCACTGGCTGTTCGGCTTAGAAACAGAGATGAGCACCGCACCTAGGGTTGGGAATAACTAGCACACATGCACGAGGAAACCTTTACCTTAATACAAATAATACATATAAATCTAAATACCAAAAAAAGGAAAAATACAAATATTACAGTGCACACACACCCTAGAGGCCATTTTTTCCTTATATTTCTTCTTCTATAACAACTAAAAGATATATAATAAATTCCAATTGTTCCTTTACCCCCTCCAAAACAACATATATTCTTGAGCAGGTTTATTCCCTTTGTCTTCCACCAACATTGTTTTTATAAAATCTCCTCCATATTTCATTATAATTGTTTACTTTAATCGTCCCTTTTTAAAATTTAATTTCTGTTAATTTATCATTTGTTGCCATACTCCAAATTTCATGATACCACTCATTTCTTTGAATATCCTACTATTACACAAACTTAAACTTGAACATCAGGGCTTTCCCTTGTTCTTCCTGCTTAATACATCTGTTTACATGCTCCAAATCTACTCCACAGTGCTCTCCCAATTTTCAGAAAAGATCTCCACCTTTCTGAAGACAAGATCTTCAGAAAAATGGAAATGAGAAAAGGAATCTGTTATCCTGGTGGATGCCATCCAATTACAGACAAAAAAAGTTGAAGTTATTTTAGGTGTGCTATTTTGAATTGTGTATGTGATTTCTATATCAGAAAAAGAAGTTTGTGTATAAATGAAGTAGATGACAGAAATATTCTAGACAAATATTCTTATTGATATTTCTTTGTCTATATTAAAGGGTTTTTTAAAACCCAAAATAATATTTAATTGTTTGAGTTGCATCTACAATGTAAAACAGTAAGGCTATAAACAACTTTTGTCTAAAAGAACTGATTTATAGTTGTACAAATGTTCTAGGCAATCTACTCAGAATTTGACTGACAAATAATTTAGTTACAAGTTTTTTACCTTGTACATACTCTTTCTATTTCTTGCTAAACAATCTAATTACCATTTTATAACAGTTCTGGTAAAGCAGTATTTTCAACATAATTGCCAGAATTTATCATACTGCTCAATAGGACGTCTTCCCAGAAATCTAAGGGTCATTAGCAAAAATGAAACACTGATTCCTGTAATATTATTCAGACTTCATCTTGTTTTAGAGAGTTATTAGAGACATTATATTTCAAAAATAAAGTGTGCTTTTATAGAACATGATATTACATCCCTATTACTAAGTAAACATGTAGGTAAAGGTCTAAATTTATGTTTGCTATATACATGGTTGGAAAAATGTTGCCTTATTCTTAAAATATACTCAGCTTCATTAAAATGATGTCCTGAACAAAAAATTTAAATTCCAATTTGAGCCTCCTTTTTTTTTCTTATTTAGTGAATTATATATTTTGAAAGAATATTTTAGTGGGACATCATAATTCTATCTAGGATAAGATGTTGTTGCTTGTTGGAGAACCAAACACAGATTTGTCTAAATATTAACTGGCAGTTTATCTATTAAAGAGATGGAAAAGTAAACAAATTCTTAGTGACTAAAATCAACGCAGAGCAAGATTTTGGTAAACCATTTACATCAGAAGATTTTGCTAAACCATTTACATCAGAATAGATTGAAAAGTGTGAGCAAAGGAGATATTAGTTAAGGCTGTAAAACTCTGTACCACCACTCAGTGCCAACTATACTTTTAAGGTGTTTTTTTTCTGTTTTCCATCGTTTTTAGTTCGTATAGAAGAATAGGTTTACACTTAGGACGGTGCTTTTGCTTAATGATTTTAGATTCTTTTAACAAACCCTACAAAAAATGTTATAAGATCAGGTCTGGCCACAGTGTCTCTACTTATGACTATAATAACGTACAACCAGAAATCCAGTCCCAATTGTGGTTGCAAGCCAAGAATAACCATTATGTTGTCAGACCAGCAGCATTTGGATTTGTGATCGTACTTAAGTTATCCTATGCTTAAAAACCCAAGTTAGTCCCAATTGTGCTCACTAAATGAGGACTATTTATATTAAACTATGATTAATGTGAAACCTTTTTTTTTAAGGTTCATTCCATTTTGATACTTTCCTGTATATTATGTTTAACACATTATCTACGGTTTCCTTGATAGACAATCAGAATCTTGTGTTTCTTTTCCTCCAAGGACATTGTCAATACAATCATAAAGCACTGTTCTCCACAATTTTTTTCCCTTGGTTTACCTGGTGCTACCATGCTGATAATGGATTTCATTGTAGCTGCTGGCAGAGTAGCAGCATCATCTTTTCTCAATGTAAGTTTATTCTTTTGCAAGTGTTACTATTTAATATTAATTTTACTATAACAATAACAGTTATGTTAAGTTGCAATGTTTATTAGTTAAAATTTGTCATAGCAGGAAGCTTGTAACACTATCGGCAACCTAGTATATTATGTACAAAGTAATTACAGAATCCTTTTATTATAATATCAATAATATTCTACATGTAAAGCTGATTATGCCTTCCGCAATAAAGTTGCTGAATTTAGGCTGACTTTTAATTTAAACTGGTAAACAGTTTTTTTACAAAACAATGTTTGCTAAAAAGCATTTAGTGTAAGGTATCCAATGCGAGAGATGGTAAATGGAGAGCTACGAACATTAAACAACAAAGCAAAAGGGGAGCAAATATAATGAAATTTATATAAATAGTAAATGATTTTATTCAATTTTGTTCGTGATTAAATACTAACTCAAATATTACTAACATCATATTGTTATTTATTACTCAGGCACCAAGACTAGAAGCACAAGTTCTCTTAGGCTCTCTAGTGTGTTTACCCAATTTATATTGTGAATTACCAGCATTGCACCCAAACACTCCTGATATTGCCGTGTCTCAGTTTACAGAAGTAAAGGTAGGTTTTGAAATCTGTGTGTTTGTCAGGGTTCCAAGTAACAGACCCAATGCAATCAAAACTCAAGGGCCAAGGTGTTCCTCAAAGTCCAAATTTATTAGGCATGTCATATTGGCACATTAGTGAAAACCTGACTCTGAAGGTCCCAATTAAGGTCCCAAATTAAAATCAAAATTCTTTCCCCCAGTCCACATTTTCATCTCATGGTCCAACCAGGTCACAGTCCCAACTCCAGTTGGTTTCAATTCCCGCCTCCCCAGCACCTGGTGAGAACATCCTTGGTTCCCAGAAGAAATAATTTTTTTTTTGGCTACAAGTCTTCATTCCAAAATGGCTTCAGGGTTGACAGTGTTATTTTTATATTTTCTGTCATATAAACTAATTTTTGTAGCCTTGTAGCTACTTAAATATGACACAACACCATATGAAGAATGCTGCTGGGGTGCAGGCTGTTTGTGTAACATTTTATGATATATGGTGCCAATTGTTAAAGCAGAATTGGGAAGTCCCTTTCCATTGTCACTTCTCAGTGACCAGTATTTAAAGCACATTCTTTTGATTCAAAGAATTAGCATGTGATAGCCTAATTCTCTGTAAACCTATCCAGCCCTTTAAAAAAAACATCCATATTACTTGTCATTACCAATTTAGCAGACAGAACCTCTTGCAGCAAAATTCAAAGTTTAAAATATCCATTGAGAGAAAAAGTAATTCCTTCTACCCATTCTCCCTGCACATAGTTTCAGTATTATTATTATTATTATTATTATTATTTAGATTTTTATACCGCCTTTCTCCCTTTCAGGACTCAGGGCGGTGTACAGACAACGATAAAAATCAATAGTATAAAACATAAAATACGTTAAAAATATATTAAATGATTAGCCTGTCCTAAAACCCCTACTAAAACCCCTACTAAAAACAATTAAAACTACGCCAGGCCAGCCACACAAAATAAATAGGTCTTCAAGGCCCAACGGAAAAGGCGCAGGTCCGTAGTCGTCCGTAGGTCAGGGAGTAGGTCATTCCAGAGGGCAGGAGCTGCCACAGAGAAGGCTCTCCCCCTAGGGGTCGCCAGCCGACATTGCCTGGCCAACAGCACCCTGAGGAGGCCCTCTCTGTGGGAGCGAACTGGTCGGCGGGAGTTGTTTGGTAGCAGGAGGCGGTCTTGCAGGTAACCAAGTCCCTTGCCATGGAGCGCTTTAAAGGTGGTTACTAGTACCGTGAAGCACACCCGGAAAGCCAAAGGCAGCCAGTGCAGCTCGCACAGGAGAGGTGTCACATGGGAGCATCCCAGAATCCCCCGCGCGGCCGCATTCTGAACTAACTGGAACCTCCGGGTGCACCTCAAGGGGAGCCCCATGTAGAGAGCGTTGCAGTAGTCCAGACGGGAGGTGACGAGGGCTTGAGTGACCGTGCGTAAAGCGTCACAATCCAGAAAGGGGCGCAACTGGCGTATCAGGCGAACCTGATAAAAAGCCCCCCTGGCCACAGCTGTCATATGGTCTTCTAGAGACAGCCGAGAGTCCAGGAGGACACCCAAGTTGCGAGCCCTCTCTGTAGGGGCCAATGACTCGCCCCCAATAGCCAGAGATGGAACCAACTGGCTATATCGTGACACCGGAAGCCACAGCCACTCGATCTTGGACGGGTTGAGTCGGAGCCTGTTTCTCCCCATCCAGACTCGCACGGCCTCCAGACACCGGGACATCACTTCCACGGTATCGTTGGGGTGGTCTGGGGTAGAGATGTACAGCTGAGTATCGTCAGCGTACTGGTGGAACTCTACCCCGAAACCACGGATGATCTCACCCAACGGCTTCATATAAATGTTGAACAGGAGAGGCGAGAGGACCGACCCCTGTGGTACCCCACAAGTGAGGCACCTCGACGTCGACCTCTGCCCCCCTGCCAACACAAATTGCGACCGGTCGGAGGGGTAGGAGGAGAACCACTGTAAAACGGAAAATAGAAAGAATAGGCATCTTTTTTAATTGTGCTGTTCGTTGAAGTTCCCAAACAATGTAGTCGAATCCCTCGTTTCTTTCCGCATCTCATCAAGGTCACTTCTCTAGGAAAAAAAGGAAGATCTAGGGTAGGGATTCCAAAACTTTTAGATCCATGTGTACATTTTGAATTTGTATGGATGTGGATACTCTTTTAAAATGAATGCCATTCATAACACATTTATATATCAGAAAGTATCATTCACATTGTTTCTTAGCATTTCTAGTTTCTTAACTTGCCCTCCACCACTTTAATGTGCCTTTTGCTTTTTTTAAACATAAATGAGTATACTTCCATTATAGCCACTATGGGATCTTTATATGACCAAGAGGCATTTTTGGATATTATAATGACTGAGATGGACTTTTTCTTTCCATCATACCAGCTTTCCATTTTCTTAATTTATATATATACTAGCTATACCCGGCCACGCGTTGCTGTGGCCCAGTCTGGTTAAATGGCCAACTAATCTGTGTGTAGATCTACACCTGCACACATACACACAACCATCATATAAGGCCCAACCTACCTACCTACTGTATTTCTCCCTCTATCTATCTATCCCTCTACCTACCTACCTACTGTATTTCTTTCTTTCTCCTTCTATCTACCTACCTACCTACTATATTTCCCCCTCTTTCTCTATTCCTCTACCTACCTACCTACTGTATTTCTCGCTATCTATCTATACACCTACCTACCTACCTACCTATGGTATTTCTCCCTCTCTGTCTATCCTTCTACTTACCTACCTATTGTATTTCTTGCTTTCTCCCTCTACCTACCTACCTACCTACCTACCTACTGCATTTCTCCCTCTCTATCTATCCCCCTATCTACCTACCTGCCTACCTACTATATTTCTCCCTCTCTGTCTATCCCTCTACCTACCAACCTACTGTATTTCTCCCTCTCTATCTATCCCTCTACCTACCTACCTACCTACTGTATTTCTTTCTTTCTACCTCTATCTACCTACCTACCTACTGTATTTCCCCCTCTCTATCCCTCTACCTACCTACCTACTGTATTTCTCCCTCTTTCTCTATTCCTCTACCTACCTACCTACTGTATTTCTCGCTATCTATCTATACACCTACCTACCTACCGTATTTCTCCCTCTCTGTCTATCCCTCTACTTACCTACCTATTGTATTTCTTGCTTTCTCCCTCTACCTGCCTACCTACCTACCTACCTACCTACCTACCTACCTACCTACTGTGTTTCTTTCTTTCTTCTTTCCTTCCTCTTTCTCTTTCTTTCTTTATTTCTTCCTTCCTTCCTTCCTTCCTTTTTCTTTCTTTCTTTCTTTCTTTCTTTCTTTCTTTCTTTCTTTTTCTATCTATCTATCTATCAATCTATCAATCTATCTATCTATCCACCTACCTATCTAGTCCAACTCCCTGCCTAGGCAGGAAGCCCTATACCCATGATGGCGAACCTATGGCACGGGTGCCACAGGTGGCACACGGAACCATTTCTTAGGCCACGCGAGGCATTGCCCTGTCAGCTTCAGTGTGTATGTGTGCCCTGGCCAGCTGATTTAGGCCTTCTTTTGAGGCTGTTTTATGCCCTCTGGAGGTGGGGGAAGGCTGTTTTCACCCTCTCCAGGCTCCTATGAAGCCTTTGGAGCCTGGGGATGACGTAAAAAGCATGCCAAATGCAGGGGGTCATGCACATAGCATTATGGATGTGGCACACCTGTGCACATGACCCCTGCATTCCCCCTGCTTTTGGCACGTGAGCCAAAAAAGGTTAGCCATCACTGCCCTATACCATTTCAGACAAATGGCTATCCAACATCTTCTTGAAGACTTCCAGTGTTGGGGCATTCACAACTTCTGGAGGCAAGCTGTTCCACTGATTAACTGTCCTAACTGTCAGGAAATTTCTCCTCAGTTCTAAGTTGCTTCTCTCCTTGATTAGTTTCCACCCATTGTTTCTTGTTCTGCCTTCAGGTGCTTTGGAGAATGGCTTGACTCCCTCTTCTTTGTGGCAACCTCTGAGATATTGGAAGGCTGCTATCCTGTCTCCCCGTCTCTCTTTTATTAAACTGTATTTCTCACTGTCTCTCTATTCCCCTATCTACCTACCTACTGTAATACAATAATACAATAACAGAGTTGGAAGGGACCTTGGAGGTCATCTAGTCCAACCCCGCTGCTCAAGCAGGAGACCCTATACTGTGTCAGACAAATGGTTTTCCAGTTTCTTCTTAAAAACACATCCAATGTTGGGGCATCCATAACTTCTGGTGGCAAGCTGTTCCACTGGTTAATAGTTCTCACTGCCAGGAAATTTCCCCTAAGTTGCTTCTCTCCTGGATTAGTTTCCACCCATTGCTTCTTGTTCTGCCATCAGGTGTTTTGGAGAGTTGGAAGGGACCTTGGAGGTCATCTAGTCCAACCCCGGTGCTCAAGCAGGAGACCCTATACCGTGTCAGACAAATGGTTTTCCAGTCTCTTCTTAAAAACACATCCAATGTTGGGGCATCCATAACTTCTGGTGGCAAGCTGTTCCACTTGTTAATAGTTCTCACTGCCAGGAAATTTCCCCTCAGTTCTAAGTTGCTTCTCTCCTGGATTAGTTTCCACCCATTGCTTCTTGTTCTGCCCTCAGGTGCCTTGGTGAATAGCTTGACTCCCTCTTCTTTTGGGCAACCCCTGAGATATTGGAAGGCTGCTATCATGTCTTCCCTAGTCCCTCTTTTATTAAACTCTATTTGCTGTCAGATGGGTCGTTCTTTGTTACAGTTTGGTTCAGTTCGTATTAAACAGTTTAAAGCAGCTGCCTGCCTCCGTGTTTTTACCTCAGAGAACAGTATTGAGCAGTATTTCTCCCCCCCCCTCTCTCTATTGGCCACCTGGGAGTTTGCTATCCCAGTGCCTTTTTGGCCCCAAGAGGCCTCCATTCCAACACTGACAGTTGAAAAGCAGTTTGATGGGCGTGGCTACAGGGAAGTTAAAACACATTTCAGTGGGTACATTTTATTTGTGTGTAATTTGCACACGGCACATGCGTGCTAGGCACAAAACCGTCACTTTTTAGTGAAGGTTGTCGAGAGTGTGGTGGCTCAACAGTTTCCCCGACATCTGGAGGAAGTTGATTATCTAGACCCGCGCCAGTCCGGCTTCCGGCCCGGTCACAGCACTGAGACGGCATTGGTCGCGTTGGTGGATGATCTCTGGAGGGCACGGGATAGAGGCTGTTCCTCTATCCTTGTCCTATTAGATCTCTCAGCGGCTTTTGATACCATCGACCATGGTATCTTATTGCACCGATTGGGGGGGTTGGGGCTGAGAGGCACCGTTTTACGGTGATTCTTGTCCTACCTCTCTGGTCGGTCGCAATGGGTGTTGGCAGGAGGGCAGAGGTCGTCCCCGAGGCCCCTCACATGTGGGGTTCCTCAGGGGTCGGTCCTCTCGCCACTCCTGTTCAACACCTACATGAAGCTGCTGGGCGAGATCATCCGTGGTTTTGGGGTGGAATACCATCTGTACGCTGATGACACTCAGTTGTACATATCCACCCCAAACCACCCCAACGATGCCGTCGAGGTGCTGTCCCGGTGTCTGGAGGCCGTACGGATCTGGACGGGTAGTAACAAACTCAGGCTCAACCCGTCCAAGACCGAGTGGCTGTGGTTTCCCGCACCCCGGTTCAGCCAGATAAGTCCAACACTGGCCATTGGGGGCGAACAACTGGCCCCCGTGGAGAGGGCGCGCAACTTGGGCGTCCTCCTGGATTCCCGGCTGTCCATGGAGGACCATGTGGCGGCCGTGGCCGGGGGGCGTTCTATCAGGTATGCCTGATACGCCAGTTGCGCCCCTTACTGGACCGGGGAGCCCTTCGCACAGTCACTCAAGCGCTTGTGACGTCCCGGCTGGATTACTGTAATGCTCTCTACATGGGGCTCCCCTTGAGGTGCACTCAAAAGCTACAGTTAGTATAGAATGCGGCCGCGCGGGTGATTATGGGTGCCTCAAGGCAAACCCACGTAACACCTCTCCTGCGCGAGCTGCACTGGCTGCCTGTGGTCTTTCGAATGCGCTTCAAGGTATTGACGACCATCTTTAAATCGCTCCATGGCTCGGGGCCTAGCTGTATACGAGACCGCCTCCTGCCCCATACATCCCTTCGTCCGATCCGCTCCCACAGAGAGGATCTTCTTCGGGTGCCGTCGGCGGGGCAATGCCGGTTGGCGACACCCAGGGGAAGGGCCTTCTCTGTGACGGGCCCGGCTCTCTGAAACGACCTACCCCCCGACCTTCGTACTATCTCGGACCTCCGCCTCTTCCGCCAACGTCCTAAGACGTATTTATTTCAACAAGCCGGCCTAGGATAGCCCCCCGTTTCTGACTTTTTAAAGAAAAATTTATAATTTGGTAAGGGTTTTAATATTGGGTTTTAGCACGGGTTTATTAATTTAATACATTTTAATTGATATTTATTGTATTTTGTGTTTTTAAATAATGCCTGTGCGCCGCCCTGGGTCCTAACAAGGAGAAGGGCGGGGTATAAATTTAATAAAATAAATAAATAAATAAAATGAGTAGCTATTCTATTATCGGAAATCCTTGGCTACATTGTGTGAAAGTTTGGTGTAAATCGATCCAGTAGTTTTTGAGATTAGTGGATTCGTACAAACTATTTTACATTTTTATTTATATAGATAAAGACAGGTAACTTAGACTCTGGAAGGCACCAAGGAACAAGTTCTAAGAAATATCATGCAAATTATTAGCTGCCAAAATAGACATGTACACAGTCTTCCCTCCCCCTTCCCTCTATTAGTTTGGCATAGTTGTGAAAAATACATCTGCATGTTAAGCTGTGGTTAGCAATGGTTTATTAAAAGAAACCAGTTCTATGTATCATATTTATGGATCAGGTTTCTGCTGTCAGTAAACCAAAATTAACATTAATCATTAAAAATATTAGCACTTCTGATCTCATGTTATTTATATGACAATATTGAGTAACTTATTATGTTAAAATTATTTAAATAAAATTAAAATTAAATTATTGTGGTAATTTTCCCATGCAAGCAGGAATTTGAAGACTTTACTCTCTTCCTCTTTCTCACTACTAGAGAATATTAAGCTTAACTCATTCCAGAACACTTTAGAAGAAAATATTTTAAAATTAGTTTTAAAGAAGAAAGATATTAGCCGTGTGTGTGTTTATTATGAAGAAACAAGTAGACAGTGAAGGTGCGTATGGAGATTCTCAATCATCCAGGTCATGGTTGTCCCAATGCTGCTTTTCAAAAAGCAAATGGACTTTGGAGAAACAAAATAACCACTTCACAAACGCATGGCACAACGTAGGAGACCAAGCCTATCAGGACAAGATTTAGCAGTCCATCTGGATTTGGAAGACAAAGGTCACTCTTTTGAAGGCAGCAAAGTCCACATTCTGGACAGAAAGGACATTGATTTGAAAGAGGGGTCAAAGAAGCCATCTGTGTTAAAATTGAAAAGCCCTCTCTCAACTGAGGGGAAGGGATGTAATATCTCCTGTCTACAGCACAGTTCTTTTAGCAATCACAAGAAGATCTCACACCCATTTGCACTCTGATTCAGGTGATCCTGAGGATACAGATAAACCCCCAAAGTAGCCTCAATGATCCTCAGAGAGTTAATGACTTTCAGACTGCTAATGACCAGATGATTGCAAGGAATATAAATCCTTCCATTTTCAACCATTCAATTAGAACTGAAGAAGCTTCTTGAATGAGAAGCGAAACGTTTTCAAGGGGGAAAAAATAAGAAAGTCTAGTTTCCTTTTGAAAAGCACCCTTGGGATAGAGATTGGAAGGTATATCTGACTGCATGACTCAAATTGTCTGCCTACATATCCATCTGAAAGACTTAAAATATAAATCAATTTTCCATTTTTGAGATTTGTACATTACTAATTTTTTTAATATTACATTAAGCTGTTTAGAGATAACTTATCTTCAATGTTCTTACTTTAGGAACTGGTTATCAAAACAATATTAAGCTCTGCAAAAGAGGAGCCATCGGGACCTGCAAGGTATGGATAAACAAGGAATGTTCCAAAGCATTTTGTAAATTGGTTAATTTGGGTACTTGGTTAAATTTTTAAATAATATATTATGAAATATGTTTTTAACATTTCTTAACAATTTAGTAGTAATAATACATAGCTTTAAAAGTTGTAGCAGAATATTTAGTGAAGAAAATACCCAATATATAGTGAATATATGTTGGCATTTGCTTCACTAAATATTCTGCCACAATGTTTTAATTTTTAAAAAATGTAGCCAAATAGTAAAGGCTTCCATTGAAGGCTTCCATAATCAGAACAACTAGTTTCTCCTCCCCAATTTTAAAGGATTTTTGTAACCATAGGAACAGAACAAATGATAGCTTGGAGTGTTAATGAGAGAACTTGTGACATCCTTCATCCAATATGTTGATAGAAACTTTTCTTGATCAAAAAATATTTACTTTAATTAGAAGACATACCAGGGCATAAGATCTAACTCTAAGAAAACATAATGTATCACGGTTTTTCACTCCTTTATATTATCAGGTACAGTTAGTTTAAAATAAGTCTGTAACTTGTTTTATAGATGTGTTGCTATTTGTAGCCTTGGCATTTGGATCTGTGAAGAACTAGTACATGAAACCCATCATCCTCAGATCAAGGAAGCTCTGAATGTAATCTGTGCTTCATTGAAAGTAAGTATGTAATCATTAGAACATGATAAACTGAGATATGACATTATTTTTACTAATTTTATTCTTGTATGGGCAGCTTTTAATCTATTTTAAGCATATATTCCAAATTTGTAGCCTATTAAAGCTTTTTCATATAGCTTACAACTTCTCGCAAACTTAATGCTTTGCTGCCAGAGCCTGTCTACTTTGTTGCCTTCTCCTATGCATGGATGGTATGCTGCAATGTGTGCCCATAACAGCTCAAAAAATTTAAGGTTCTGCCAGAACCCAAATCCTACCAGAGTGGGTCTGCAGACCCTGCTCTCTGCTGCTACCATTCTGCCTTTCTGCTTTGTGTCATACATAGACACTGCACCAACAGCTAATACCTGTGCAAGCAGATAGAGGGAACATTGCTGGTGGGATGGTTATTTGTCTCTGCTAGTTGACACTAATGCAGAAATTGGTAAGAATTGCGACAACAGCCCATCAGAGATTGCATTCATAGAAATAGAATATTTTACTGTTTTATAGTAGGCAAACTGTTTGTTTTTACTAACCATCAATAATGCTATTTTAATTTAAATTTTAGTTAGACATTAATAATGTGTTAATTTAATTGTCTGTGGAGATTCTCAGTCATTCAGGTCGTAGTTGTCCTTAAGGTGCTTTTTCAAAAGGCGACTGAACTTAATTTGTTTTTCCTTGAAGACATTTTGCTTCTCATCCAAGAAGCTTCTTCGCTTCTGAAGAGAACCTTTTGAAAGAGCACCTTTTGAATGTTAATTTAGTTATTTTATTTATTTCATTAACTAGCTGTACCCGGCCACGTGTTGCTATGGCCCAGTCTGGTTAAATGATCAACCAATCTGTGTGTAGATCTACACCTGCACACACAAACACGTACACACAACCACCGTATAACCCCCAACCTACCTACCTACTGTATTTCTTCCTCTCTCCCTCTACCTACCTACTGTATTTTTCCCTCTCTCTCTATCCCTCTACCTACCTACCTACATACTGTATTTCTCCCTCTCTATCCCTCTACCTACCTACCTACCTACTGTATTTCTCGCCTCTCCATCTATCCCTCTGCCTGCCTACCTACCTACCTACTGTATTTTCCCTCTCCATCTCTATCCCTCTACCTACCTACTGTAATTTCTTCCTCTCTCTCTCTATCCCTCTACCTACCTACCTACCTACTGTATTTTTCCCTATCTCTCTCTATTCCTCTACATAACTACCTACTGTATTTTTCCCTCCCTCTCTCTATCCCTCTACCTAACTACCTACTGTATTTTCCCTCCCTCTCTCTATCCCTCTACCTACATACCTACCTACTGTATTTCTCCCTCTCTCTATCCCTCTACCTACCTACCTACCTACTGTATTTTTTCCTCTCTCTCTCTTTATCCCTCTACCTACCTACGTACTGTATTTTCCCTATCTCTCTCTATCCCTCTACCTACCTACCTACTGTATTTTTTCCTCTCACTCTCTCTATCCCTCTACCTACCAACGTACTGTATTTTCCCTATCTCTCTCTATCCCTCTACCTACCAACCTACTGTATTTCGTCCTCTCTCTCTCTTTATCCCTCTACCTACCTACTGTATTTTTTCCTCTCACTCTCTCTATCCCTCTACCTACCAACGTACTGTATTTTCCCTATCTCTCTCTATCCCTCTACCTACCAACCTACTGTATTTCGCCCTCTCTCTCTTTATCCCTCTACCTACCTACCTACTGTATTTTCCCTCTCTCTCTCTTTATACCCCTACTTACCTACCTACCTACCTACCTACCTACCGTATTTTTCCCTCTCTCTCTATCCCTCTACCTATCTACCTACCTACTGTATTTTTCCCTATCTCTCTCTATCTCTACCTACCTACCTACCTACGGTATCCCCCCCCCCCTCTCTATCCCTCTACCTACCTACCTACCATGCAGCCTTCTGGGACCAAAAATGGGCCACATTGGAATGTGCCACCTCCCCCATGCCTAGTTTTGGACCTAGTAGGCCTGCCTGAAGCCTCCTGGGACCAAAAATGGGCCACCTGGGAGTGTGCCACCCCCTGCATCTTGTTTTGGGCCTAGTAGGCCCAAAAGTAGGCCTGCCTGGGCCACCTGGGAGTGTACCACCACCTGCATCTTGTTTTGGGCCTAGTAGGCTTGCCTGGGCCACATGGGAGTGTGCCATGTGTGAGGGAACATTGGAGGCTTATTCAGTTGCTGAGGAAACGACCGTTGGAAATGTGAGGGGCGTGTGCGTGAAGCATCATAAGAAGCAGCTGGGTGGGAGGAGCTTAAGGGAGATGACAACCTCAGACTTTTACATTTGTGCTGCTTGTACATGACACAGGTGTGCCAGACACAAAAACTGTATGTATGATTGCTTCGGAAGTTCTTGGGAACATTGTGTGAAAATTTGGTGCCAATCGGTGCAGTACTTTCTGAGATTAGTGGCTTTGTACAAACTATTTTAAATTTTTATTTATATAGATTAAAAATTAACAAATGTTACTTGCATTTGCCAATTTAGTCTAAACAATGCCTAACTTTGCATACATTGTTGTGCTTTGATAGTTTTAAAAAGTTTTAAAAAGATTTTAAATTAAAAATAGAGTATAATTTTAAAACAATATATACAGTGAGAGAAAATAATTGAGATATATCCTCTCTGTACTGTTCGGAAACTGAATGTAAAGCTCAACAATAATTTGTGATAAACAATTATTGGGCATTTATTTGGAACATATATTATTACGGTTAAAATTAGGCTCATTTTCTACTGAAGAAATATGAATAAGTATAGATACTAAATGCTTTATAACTTGTCAGTTTTATTTACAGGCAGTATGTACACTATTAGAATGAAATGGCAGTTGATAAAAGCAAATTGCAGGCTTATAAGTGATGAACAACAGTTTCTGAACTCCAACCAAGCTGTTGTGTCGAAATACAGGGAGCATTTATTTCTTCTAGACAGCGTGAAATCACAACTTTTCTGATTCAACCATATTGAAAGGCTGGGATCCTATCCACTCCTATTAACTGCTGCAGTTAGCAGCTATGTTGCACACTGCTCCAAAATGACATGTCTTTTAAGTGCGTAGAAAGCCTTACTATGTTGCAGAAAGTACCATATTTTTCGGAGTATAAGACGCACCTTTTTTCCTCTAAAATGAGGCTGAAAATCTGGGTGCGTCTTATACATCGAATACAGCATTTTTTTGCCTCCTGAAACCCCGCCCCTTCACCAAAATGGCCGCACGCATACGCTTATGGAGGCTTCCAGAGAGCTCCTGGGGGCTGGGGAGGGCAGAAATGAGCAAAAAAACAGGGCGTTTTTGCCCCCCCAGCCCCCAGCAGCACTCTATAAGGCTATGCATGCTATTTTTTTGACCAAAAAACGGCCCGTTTTCACACACAAAACGGGCCGTTGTTCCTCGTTTTGGGACTCCCCACTCCCCCAGGAGCACTCTGCAAGCCCCCCAAGGCTATTAATGCCTTTTATTTGGAAAAAGGGGGGGCCATTTTCATGAAAAACGGGCCGTTTGAGGGAGGTTTGCACAGTGCAAAAAGGGTTTTTTTTCCCTTTTGGAAAACTGTTTAGTTAGAGTGATTGATGAGAATTACGTTGGTCAAGTACTTTGCCAGCAGGAACAAAGATTTGTTCCAAAGGTGGTCAGTGATTTCCTTCTCCAGCACATGGGTAAATACACCTGGAAACATCTACCTACCTACCTAGCTACTCACTCTCTCTCTCTTCCTACCCATCTACTGTATTTCTTTCTCTCTATTTCTCTCTATTTTTCTCTCTCTATCCCTCTACCTACCTACCTACCTACCTATCTACATTCTCTCTCTCCCTACCTACCTATTGTATTTCTCTCTCTCTCCTCTATCTACCTATCTACCTACTCTCTCCGCTCACCCATCTACTGTATTTCTCTCTCTTTCTCTCTCTTTATCCCTCTACCTACTTACCTATCTACACACACTCTCTCCCCCTACTTACCTACCTACTGTATTTCTCTCTCTCTCTCTCTCTCTCTCTCTCTCTCTCTCTCTCTTTATCTACCTACCTAACTACACACTCTGTCTACCTACCTACCTACCTACCTACCTACCTACCTAACTACTCTCTCTCCCTACCTATCTACTGTATTTCTCTCTCTTTCTCGCCCTCTCTATCCCTCTATCTGCCTACCTACTTTTTTTTTTTAATTGCCTCTTCAAAACCTGGGTGCGTCTTATACTCCAGTGCATCTTATACTCTGAAAAATACGGTATCATTAAAACATTTTTTTTAAATATGTACACTCTGCTGAAATTTGATACTTGAGAAAACATACAGGCTACATGATCACCCCAGACTCTTAACTGCAATTTAACCCAAATGTGCTTTTTTCAAAAGGCAAATTGACTTCCTTGTTTTTTTCGTTTGAAAAGGTTTCACTTCTTATCCATGAAGTTTCTTCAGTTCTAATGGTCTGATGGGGAATGGAAGAATTTAAACAAATCCTTAAATAAATCTTTTCATTCCTCACCAGTTTGAAAAAAGCACCTTTGAGACAACCATGATCTGGATGATTGAGAATCTCCATAGATAAGTGCAATTTGAGTTACTGTATAGAAAATAGTAATAGAAAAGTACATGAGCCAGTTTGTTGTAGTAGTTAAGGCATCAGGCTGGAAACCAGGTAACTGTGAGTTCTAATGCCACCTTGGGCACAAAGCCATCTGGATGAATTTGAATCAGATATTCTCTCTCAGTCCTAAGAAGGAGGCAATGACAAACCACTTTATTTTATTTATTTTATTTTATTACATTTATACCCCGCCCTTCTCCTACAAAAGGACCCAGGGCGGCGCACAGGTAAATTAAAACACAACGTACATAAATATTATTAAATAATATGGTGATGAGCCGAAAGGCAGAAAAGGAAACAGTATGTCTCCTCCCTTAATTGGGGCTCTAACAGAGTGTTGTGAAACAATTATATATATATATATATGATGAGTGTTGTGAAACAATTATATATATATATATGAGTATTGTGAAACAATTATATATATATATGATGATGATGGGGGTGATCCCATCGAAACGTTGCAAAAACACCTTTAATTTTACACGGGAAAAGACCCGAATAAACCAAAATCTACATACCTATACCCGTGAAAATCTACGAAAACATATATATAACATATACATATATATATGTAATTGTTTCACAACAACCTGTTATTATTAGGCCCCAATTAAGGGAGGAGACATACTGTTTCCCTTACTGCCTGTCGGCTCATCGCTAGAGACCATCCAGACAGCAAGCCAAGAATTACATTGTATAATGCAACATAGCCCCGGTTCGAATCCCAGTAAGGGGTATGGCCAGCTGATGAGAGCTAATAAGCTCGAAATAGAGCTATCCTGGTCTCTTCTAATTTAATTTATTGATCAGCTCATAAAACTAACACACACACATATATATATATACTAGCTATACCCGGCTACGCGTTGCTGTGGCCCAGTCTGGTTAAATGGCCAACCAATCTGTGTGTAGATCTACACCTGCACACATACACACAACCACCATATAACCCCCAACCTACCTACCTACTGTATTTCTCCCTATCTATCTATCCCTCTACCTACCTACATACTGTATTTCTTCCTTTCTCCCTCTATCTATCTACCTACCTACTGTATTTCCCCCTCTCTATCCCTCTACCTACCTACCTACTGTATTTCTCCCTCTCTCTCTATTCCTCTACCTACCTACCTACTGTATTTCTCGCTATCTATCTATACACCTACCTACCTACAAACCTACTGTATTTCTTCCTCTCTATCTATCCCCCTATCTACCTACCTACCTACCTACATACCTACTGTGCTGTTCCCTATCTATCTATCCCCCTACCTACCAACCTACCTACCGTATTTCTCCCTATCCCTCTATCTACATACCTACCTACCTACTGTATTTCTCCCTATCTATATATTCCCCTATCTACCTACCTACTATAATACAATAATACAATAGCAGAGTTGGAAGGGACCTCGGAGGTCATCTAGTCCAACTCCCTGCCTAGACAGGAAGCCCTCTACCATTTCAGACAAATGGCTATCCAACATCTTCTTGAAGACATGCAGTGTTGGGGCATTCACAACTTCTGGAGGCAATTTCTCTTCCACTGGTTAATTGTTCTAACTGTCAGGAAATTTCTCCTCAGTTCTAAGTTGCTTCTCTCCTTGATTAGTTTCCACCCATTGCTTCTTGTTCTGCCCTCAGGTGCTTTGGAGAATAGTTTGACTCCCTCTTCTTTGTGGCAACCCTCTCTCTCTATTCCCCTATCTACCTACCTACTATAATACAATAATACAATAGCAGAGTTGGAAGGAACCTCGGAGGTCATCTAGTCCAACTCCCTGCCTAGGCAGGAAGCTTTATACCATTTCAAACAAATGGCTATCCAACATCTTCTTGAAGACATGCAGTGTTGGGGCATTCACAACTTCTGGAGGCAATTTCTCTTCCACTGGTTAATTGTTCTAACTGTCAGGAAATTTCTCCTCAGTTCTAAGTTGCTTCTCTCCTTGATTAGTTTCCACCCATTGCTTCTTGTTCTGCCCTCAGGTGCTTTGGAGAATAGTTTGACTCCCTCTTCTTTGTGGCAACCCTCTCTCTCTATTCCCCTATCTACCTACCTACTATAATACAATAATACAATAGCAGAGTTGGAAGGAACCTCGGAGGTCATCTAGTCCAACTCCCTGCCTAGGCAGGAAGCCCTATACCATTTCTGACAAATGGCTATCTAACATCTTCTTAAAGACTTCCAGTGTTGGGGCATTCACAACTTCTGGAGGCAATTTCTGTTCCACTGATTAATTGTCCTAACTGTCAGGAAATTTGCTAACTAATCAAGTTGCATCTCTCCTTGATTAGTTTCCACCCATTGCTTCTTGTTCTGCCCTCAGGTGCTTTGGGGAATAGTTTGACTCCAGTGCCTTTTTGGCCCTAAGAGGCCTCCGTAATTAATGACTGTTGGTGGGCGGAGTTACAGGGAGTAAAAACATTTTTCAGTTAGTACCTTTTATTTGTGTTTACTTTACACACGATACAAGTGTGCTAGGCACAAAATGAGTAGCTATTCTATTATCGGAAGTCCTTGGCTACATTGTGTGAAAGTTTGGTGTAAATCGATCCAGTAGTTTTTGAGATTAGTGGATTCGTACAAACTATTTTACATTTTATTTATATAGATATAGATATATATATATATGCTGGCATTGCTGGCTTCGGGGATTTTCCCGTGTATATATGCACGAGAAAATCCCCGAAACCAGCAATGCCAGCATACCTACACCCGTTAAAATCTACGAAAACATATATATAGCCCTTAAAAATCTAACACATATCTAAAAAATTTCACACAGCAGTAATCTAATTGGTTCTCTGTCTGGATGATCTCTAGGTTGAGTCGAAGGGCAGAGAGGGATGATGTTAAGTCTCCTCCCCTTAAAGGGACCTTGAACAGGAGCTGTGAAAATATTCTCTCATTAAGAGTCCTGTAAATTGGCTGATGTATCAGGGATACCGGATAGCTCAAGGCATAGAAAGGCTTGCCTCATATACTGGAGAGCGCCGGTTCAAATCCCAGTAGAAGGAGTATGGCCAGCTGAAGTGTTATTGCAACGTTTCGACAAGATCTCACTTGTCATCATCAGGCAGGCTTCTGTCTGTGACTGTGACTGCGGAGGCATCGCCCCTCTTTAAATCTTGGTGGGGGTGGTGGTGGAGTGCTGACTATTGTTGTGAGTGGGTTGATTGGCTGTGCAGCTGCATCATGACTGGATCAGCATCAATCTACCAGTCATGATGCAGCTGCACAGCCAATCAACCCACTCACAACAATAGTCAGCACTCCACCCCCCCCACCAAGATTTAAAGAGGGGCGATGCCTCCGCAGTCACAGCCACAGACAGAAGCCTGCCTGATAGTCGGACCTAGACGACTATCGGGAGTTCCAAATGTATTCTAGGTGTGATCTCCTTTGCCTGCGGGAGTCTCCCCTCTCGCAGGCCTGGCCCCCTTATCTAACACGGGCCCACCTCGAGGATGGACTGATTGCTCCTGAGAGGTAGGCGAAGCGCAGACTAAGGGGGTTTTTATTTAAACATTTTATTCGACTTTTAGGGGGTTCCAGGGAGGGGGGGAGGGAGAGTCAGGTGGGGGAATGCCAAAAAGGGCCGGCAGGAAGCGGAAGTAGAGTAACGGAGGAGGGGGCAGGGGGGGTCGTTTCCACTGGGGTATTTTCCATCAATACGGTCTTGGGGAGGGGCAGGGGCGGTGGGAAGGGGGATGGACATCACCAGTTGGAGGACCGGGGCCGCTGGTTACGGGTGGTCACGCGCTCCAACTCCCCCTGTCCCCATCGCAGACTAGGTGGGCAAGAACCACAGACCCGGGGCCCTAGGCTGATGCTATGCAACGCCAGGTCCGTGGTACAAAAAGCCCCCCTCATCCATGACCTTGTGTCAGAGGGGGACCCGGACCTGGTAGGCATTACGGAAACCTGGTTGGGCCACGAGGGAGGACATCCCCTCGTAGAAATGTGCCCACCAGGATACCGAGCCTTCCATCAGCCTAGGGCCCTAGGGAGGGGTGGGGGGGTGGCGATTATGGTTAGGGAAGGTCTTGAGCCAAAGGAGACCACGATCCCTCAGACGACCGGGTGCGAGTCCCTCCTTGTGAAGTGGGGCCTTGGGAGGCAGTTGGGCATGTTAGTTGTATACCTGGCTCCTCGCTATGCAACAACAGCCCTGCCCGAGCTCCTAGAGGTGATAGCCGAGGAGGCGGTTGAGACCCCCAGACTTTTAGTCATGGGGGACTTTAACCTGCCGTCGGCAGGCGAAACCTCTGGTGCAGCTCGGGAGTTCATGGCTTCCATGACAGCCATGGACCTGACCCAGGTAGTTTTAGGCCCTACTCACGAGGGCGGACACACCCTGGATCTCATCTTCGTCTCGGGACAGTGGAGTAGTGATCTGGGAATAGGGGATTTAGTCATCACACCCCTGTCATGGACAGATCACGCTCTCCTTCGGCTCGACTTTCCGATCGCTGCACCTCACTGCGGGGAGGCGGAACCGGACATTCCTATATGGTTCCGCCCCAGGCTCCTGATGGACCCGATAAGGTTCCAGAGGGAGCTTGGGCCAATTCCTGTGGACTTGCCCCGCGACTCGACTGAGGACCTAGTGGCTGCATGGTTAAGTGCGGCCACGGGGGCCTTGGACCGAGTTGCGCCCTTGCGGCCTCTCTTGCGGCGACGAACCACCTGGGCTCCTTGGTTTACCGAGGGGCTTAGGGAGATGAAGCGCCACAAGAGACGCCTAGAGAGCAGATGGAGATCTTCTCACTCCGAAGCCGACCGAACACTAGTGAGAGACCATATTAGGACTTACTTAGTGGCGATAAAAGTGGCCAAACGTGAGTATTGCGCCACTCTTATTGCATCCGCAGATAACCGCCCTGCCGCCCTGTTTGGGGTGACCCGCTCCCTCCTTCAACAGAGGCCGCGGGAAGCCCCTTTACAG
Source organism: Rhabdophis nuchalis (assembly GCA_039707465.1). NCBI lineage: Eukaryota > Metazoa > Chordata > Lepidosauria > Squamata > Natricidae > Rhabdophis > Rhabdophis nuchalis. The sequence goes on from CM077643.1 coordinate 77,795,727, forward strand.
GGTCGAGCAGAGGAATTTGGGATTTATCTGCAGGAGAAAATCACTCGGATTCGGAACGAGCTACCCTCCATCGACAGTGGTCCAGTCGACAGTGGTCCAGCCGAGGCTGTTCTTGTGACACCATCCTGGGAGGAGTTTGATTTTGTTACCACCGAGGATATGGACAAGTTGTCAAAGAGACTTAGGGCTACCACATGTTTATTGGACCCGTGTCCCTCCTGGCTTGTACTGGCATCCTGGGAGACGACACGAGGCTGGCTCCAGGGCATTGTCAACGCATCTTTGAGTGAGGGGTCCTTGCCTGCCGTCCTGAAAGAGGCGGTGGTGAGGCCCCTCCTCAAGAAGCCGTCCCTGGATCCAGCATTATTAGAGAACTATCGTCCCGTCTCCAACCTCCACTTTTTAGTGAAGGTTGTTGAGAGTGTGGTGGCCCAACAGTTTCCGCGACACTTGGAGGAAGTTGATTATCTAGACCCGCGCCAGTCCGGCTTCCGACCCGGGCACAGCACCGAGACGGCATTGGTCGCGTTGGTTGATGATCTCTGGAGGGCGCGGGATAGAGGATATTCCTCTATCCTAGTCCTATTAGACCTCTCAGCGGCTTTTGATACCATCGACCATGGTATCCTATTGCACCGACTGGGGAGGTTGGGGTTGGGAGGCACCGTTCTGCGGTGGTTCTCATCCTACCTCTCTGGTCGGTCGCAATATGTGTTGGCAGGGGGGCAGAGGTCGGCCTCGAGGTCCCTCATATGTGGGGTTCCTCAGGGGTCGGTCCTCTCGCCCTTACTGTTCAACACATATATGAAGCCGCTGGGCGAGATCATCCGTGGTTTTGGGGTGGGATATCATCTGTACGCTGATGATACTCAGTTGTACATATCCACCCCAGACCACCCCAACGATGCCGTCGAGGTTATGTCCCGGTGTTTGGAGGCCGTACGGATCTGGATGGGTGGTAACAAACTCAGGCTCAACCCGTCCAAGACTGAGTGGCTGTGGCTTCCGGCGCCCCGGTTCAGCCAGATTATTCCAACTCTGGCCATTGGGGGCGAAACACCGGCCCCCGTGGAGAGGGCGCGCAATTTGGGTGTCCTCCTGGATTCCCGGCTGTCTATGGAAGATCATGTGGCAGCCGTGGCCAGGGGGGCATTCCATCAGGTACGCCTGATGCGCCAATTGCGCCCCTTACTGGACCGGGGTGCCTTACGCACAGTCACTCAAGCACTCGTCACCTCTCGACTTGACTACTATAATGCTCTCTACATGGGGCTTCCCTTGAGGTGCACCCGAAAGCTGCAGCTAGTCCAGAACGCAGCCGCGCGGGTGATTACGGGAGCGCCTAGACACTCCCACATAACACCTATCCTGCACGAGCTGCACTGGCTCCCTGTGGTCTTTCGGGTGCGCTTCAAGGTTTTAACGACCATCTTTAAAGCGCTCCATGGCTCGGGGCCTAGTTATATGCTAGACCGCCTCCTGCCCCATACATCCCTCAGACCGATACGCTCCCACAGAGAGGGCCTCCTCAGGGTGCCGTCGGCTGGACAATGCCGACTGGCGACACCCAGGGGAAGAGCCTTCTCTGTGGCGGGCCCTGCCCTTTGGAACGACCTACCCCCTGAACTCCGCACCATCTCTGACCTCCGCCTCTTCCGCAAGTGTCTGAAGACACACCTATTCCATCTAGCCGGCCTAGCATAACCCCCATTACTGACTCTTAGATAGTTTTAAATTTGGGTTTTTTAAATTCGGTTTTTAGCGCAGGGTCTATTAGAATAAGTTTTTTAAAATTTTATATGTTTTATATGTGTTTTAACATCCCTGGGTCCGTTTGGAGAAGGGCGGGGTATAAATTTAATAAAATAAAAATAAATAAAAAAGTGAGATCTTATTAGGCCCCAATTAAGGGAGGAGACATACTGTTTCCTTTCCTGCCTTTCGACTCATCACCAGAGATCATCTAGACAGCAAGCCAAGAATTACGTTGTGTGATTTTTTAGATATGTGTGTTAGTTGATTGATCAGCTCATAAAACTAACACACACACACATATATATATATATGCTGGCATAGCTGGCTTCGGGGATTTTCCCGTGTATAAGGCCTTATACACGGGAAAATCCCCGAAGCCAGCTATGCCAGCATACCTACACCCGTGAAAATCTACGAAAACATATATATATATATACACATACATACATACATACATACATACATACATACATACATGAGAGAATATTTTTACAGCTCCTGTTTTTAGGCCCGTTTAAGGGAGGAGACAAACTGTCATCCTTCTCTGCCCTTCGACTCAACCTAGAGATCATCCAGACAGATATATATATATATATGTTTTGTGCATTATAGTAATATTTATTTTAGATATTTTGTCATTTATTTTTTATTTACATTTGTATGTGCGCTGAGGACAAATTCCTTGTACAGCCAATCACACTCGGTCAATAAAGAATTCCTCTATTCTGTTCTATTCTATTCCATTCCATTCTATTCCAATAGGACTTAGACTTATATACCACTTCACAGTGCTGTATGGCCCTCTATAAGCGGTTTACAGGGTCAGAATATTAACCCGAACAATCTGGATCCTCATTTTACTGATCTCAGAAGGATGGAAGTCTGAGTCAACCTTGAGCCAGTGAGAATCTAACTGGTGGCAGTCAGCAGAATTAGCATGGAGTACTGCATTCTAATACTGTGCCACCACAGCTCAATCTACTTTGTTCTGTTCTGTTTTGTTCTGTTCTATTTAAATGTTTTCATTAGCTGAAATTTTTTCTTCTATATATCAGGGGTATGGAACTTTTCTTTTAAGAACATACCCTTATTAACAGAAATAAACCTTTTCTCAATCTGTATAAAATTCAGAGTTTGCTTACAGTGTATTATTTGTATTCTTTGGATTTGTGTACCTATCTTAGATTCGTAGACATAATTAATTTCTGGTTTAAAGCTATTCAAGAATTGGACAATATGTTTGATCACATCTGAGCACTTTTTTAAACTTTGAATGTATATTTTCCTCTCAACATAAAATAGTAATGAAATGAACCATTTTTGTCTAGTGATTAAAGTGCTAGGCTAGAAACTAGAAGACCTAGAAAGCTTTCTGGGTGATTTTAGGCCAGCCAACCCCTCCCACCCACCTCACAGAATTATTGTTACAGTGGGAAAAGAAGGAAGGATGAGTACTAGGTATGTTCACCACCTTGAATTACTTATAAAATTAATGAAGGTCGGGTAAAAACTAAATAAAAATGTTACTCTATTACATTACTATATTGCATTCAGTAATGTTCTTTTTGTGTTTTTTTATAGTTTCCAAATAAAACAGTTGCACATGTGGCTTGCAATATGCTTAATATGCTGGTTCATTATGTACACAGGCTACAATTGTACCAGTCTGATTCACCATTAAAAATAATTCAAGTAAGTAAAAGCAAAAGATATATTTGAAGATGGATTTTCATATAATAATATTTAGTAAAATATTTTCAGAATGGCGCATGGTACATGTGCCATGCAAATTTCACAGTGTAATATTGAAATTTACAGTTTATAGAATATTGTATGTTTTCATCAGAATTGTTCATTACCAATACACATATTGGTCAAGAAGGCCAGTTCAAATATAGATACTATGAGGAAGAATGAAAACAGGGACTAAAAATGTTTTTCGCAGTGTGTGTGTATCTCCTAAAATTAGAATATATAGATATGGATAAAGGTTTAAGAGTCATTTAAAATCAACCAATTATGTGGTCATTTACAGTAAGATACCTCAGATGTTCAATCTCTTCCATTAGAGAAACAAAAGGCAGTCACAATTGTAAATGAAACAAAAAAATTGAAGTAATGAAAAAGAGGAATAACATTTTAATGTTTAATATAAAGTATATGAAAAATGTTTTAATATTTTTCAATGTCATCTCAATGTTTTGCCATAACAGTAAAAGCTTTTTACACACCAGTATATAGTACATATTTTAAAATACATTATATTGACTCACACTGAATCAAGGTAACTGACTTCTAAGTAAATGTGATTAATATCAATTTTTGCAGAACTGATAGCAGTAATTCTTGAATACTGATATTTTGACATTATTCAGTTTCATAAACAGCTTCCAAACAATAACCTAAGATTTTGAAGAGGTTAATCATTTTAAATTAAGCCTTCTCTGTGGCGGGCCCAGCCCTTTGGAACGACCTGCCCCCCGAATTACGCACCATCACCGACCTCCGCCTCTTCCGCCAATGTCTAAAGACATACTTATTCCAACAAGCCGGCCTAGCCTAACCTCCCATGGGGACTTTTAGATAGTTTTAAATCGGGTATTTTAAAATTGGGTTTTTAGCATAGGATAAGATGGTTTAATTTATATTTTAAATTGTGTATTTATTTTGTATTTTGTATGTTTTTTAAATTTCCTGTGCGCCGCCCTGGGTCCTCTGCGGAGAAGGGCGGGATATAAATGTAAATTAAAAATTAAAAAATTAAAAAAAAATAGTTGCTAAGTAAGATCATAGTGATTATATAGAACAGAATGAAATAGCTGTTTTGTACTAACAATGCTAAATTAAAACCGCATAGAAAAATTAAATATACAATAATTAATTTACAAACAAGTATCTATGTGTCTTAAACAATACAAAAGCTATGTCCATACACCACAAAATTTATTCACCAGATAAAGGCAATTGCGCATACAATATGCATACAAATGCAAAAATAAAAACAGCATCATTTTTCTTGTTCAAAAAATATTAAGCTTAGAAATATAGTCCTATATATTATTAAAACTTTCCTTTAAACAAAATGGTGCATCATAGGCAACAAGTTTTGAACCAAGGTACAGATAGTCTTCAACTTATAACAGTTCATTTAGTGACTGTTTGCAGTTATAACTACACTGAAAAAGTGACTTGTGACGATTTTTCACACTTATGATCATTGCAGCACCCATGGTGAGATGATCAAAATGCAGCTTTTGGGAAGCTGACTCATATTTATGACAATTGCAGTGCCCTAGGGTGATGTGATCTCCTTTTGTGACTTTTTGACAAACGAAATCAGTGGGGAAGCTAGATTCATTTAACAACTGTATTGGTAACTTAACAAGTACGGTGATTCATTTAACAACTGTGGCAAGAAAGATTGTAAAATGTGGCAAAACTCACTTAACCAGTTTCTCAGGAACAAATATCTTGGGCTCAATTTTGGTCATGAGTCAAGGATTATCTGTACCTAAACCAGGCCAATTTACAGAATGTGTCCAAAATCTGGTATCCATGATTCCAATGGAAATGAAATTTGGCAAATCTTATAAAACATTTCATGACATAAACATTATCATAAAATAGTTAAATGTCATGAAACATTTCCTCTGCTGGTATTTGACTGCTATATAGTTCAACATTTGCTATTTTCAAAACATCCCTAAATGTATCCCAGCTGTTCTACTGAAGATATTACACTAGAGGTTTGTCATTGTTGAAGGCATTGAGGAATCTGGTAAAGAAATATTTCTGAAAGGATAATCCAACAGGTCATTGGTAGTCTAATTTCTTTTTTAAAAATATGTCTTATTATCCATAGATATTGATAGCTACTATCACTCATCTCTTGCCCAGCACAGAAGCTTCTTCTTATGAGCAAGATAAAAGGGTAAGAAGATTTATTTTATGTTACTCTATGTATGTTTATGACAATAAAGAATTGAAGAAGTACAGATAGTTTGGGTTATAAATGAAAGCATGAAGTATAAGTGCAAATTGCATATGTAGGCTTCGACTCCATTGTTCCTGGATGGACAAGGAGTTTAGGTCCCCCCTCATTTGTGTTGCTTCCTCATTAACACATTCCTGCTCTCACCACCATCAATTCCATTTCACTTACTTGCTTATTTACAGATTTTTATCCTGCCATTATTTTTTTGTTCGGTCAGCTCAAGGCAGTATACCTCAATAATACTCCTGCATGCAATTCTTCCTGAAACTAGAACCTTGTGCGGTAGGTTGGGCTAAAAAACAAGGACTGGCCCAAAATCACTGAAGCTCAAATGTACATCGGAAGAGCAAAAGATCAATTATTTATTTATCTTTTACTAAACAAGAAATCAGCAGAGTTGAGTTTCATCATCTACAATCAGCAGATGATTTTGAAATATAATAATACACAGCCTCCTTCTGACTTCAGAACACACTCTGTAAATTCGGAGTGGCCATGTGAACAGCATTATTAACTGGAATACTCTTAGTAGAAGTGTATAAGGCTGCAGAGTCATTGACCTTTGTGAAATATTACAAAATAGATATGCGCGACATAGGCATAGCCTTTGGTCATGCTGTGTAACAAAAAGTGCTATAAATTGTTACACCAGTTCACCCTGGGAACACTGCTATTGTCTAGCCCCTTCCTTTCAGCTCACAGTAGTTGGGCTTCCCTTTCTGATCACTGTAAGATAGACCCAACAATCCACCCTATTTGGAAAGAAGAGAAAAATATATCTAAGAAGCCAAGTGAGATTCAGGATTCATCACTGCATTAAATGTTATTCTTTCATTTCTATGCATTTTAGCAGTTACAAGTTTGTTATGAACACACACAGTAAAAGAAGAAATAAAACAACTGAACTAAAATCAGTACAAATGAATGAATGGAATGGGTTTCCTAAAAAAGAAGAAACTGTAACCTCTTTTTTCTAGCTAGAAGTACAAAATCGTCCTTCCCAATTTCTGTCCAACACATTCTAGAGAAGAGAAATCCTTTATTTTATTTTCCTGCTAGGTTTAACTTCCACTGACTACAAAGTTATTTCACAGCAGGTTTGATTGTCAATGAGTAACTGACAAAGATCCAACAAGGGTCTTTAATATGAAACAAATTCTTTTTTGTGATATAGGCCCCTTTTATGTTTTAGTTTCATACAAAAGTAGCACAGTTATCTGGATCCAAAGTTTGCAGTCTTCAAAAGAAAGTCTGTTTCAATCCATGGAATAGATGTGATCTGCTAGTTTGTGGGAATGTAGAAAGAGTCTCCTTTGGCAAATGATCTTTCCCCTTATAGATTCTTACATAGCCAGATCATCGTCTTCTATAAGTTGGGGTGATTTCCCAAATATTTATTATTTATATTTTAGATTTATACTCTACTTTACCTCAAGGAGCTTAAGGCAGTGAGAAAGAAAAGTTGTGTATTGGCACTGTTATTACTGTTTGAATGTGACTCCAGGAATCTAGCTCAATGGGAATTCAAGTGCAGCATATTGGATAAAATAGCATATCAGACAATTGCCTCAATGAACCACGAAAAAAGGTGAAATGGTTCAGAAATGGCTCATAGTTTTAGGGTTTCCCATGTTTGCTTTCTTAGAATGCTAAAGCTGTTTAATGTTTTTTATTCATAATAGTAAAAAATTTTAAAGTTGACATTAGAATTTCAGTGATTGCTGAGAACATGTGCCATAAATGATTTCATGTTTACTTTGCTTTTTTATATGTCTATGTAAAAAAACTAAGAACATTTTGCTTAATCATTCTGCTATACATTGATTACAAATATAATCCATCTAAAATTATGTTTCTTTGAAGTTCTGTTGGATTTAACTTTCCTACTGAAACTAAAAAGACATTCTCTTTTAGTAGGATAAAGACTTACTTGTTTGTTTCTGTATTTCTACTATCAAACCGTAGTGGGTTGCAGGCGGTATGCCCCGGTACCAGCATACTGGAGAACCGGGTACCGTTCCGGTATGGTGCTCCGGAGGGCCCACCCACCCGCCTGAGCTCCTTATCGGTGTTTTAAAGTTTTCAGCACTTACGCTCATGGCGCATATAGCGCCTATATGACACTCTGATGAGCAGCTGGAGTGTCGCAGAGGCTTGCGGAAGTATCGTTGGCATCTACAATGTATGTGTGCCCCCGTGCATGTGTGCGCACACCACGCGCGTCCATGTGGCCGACACTGGGCCTGTTCCAACAGTAGCAATTGGAACTGGATCCAGTACCCACCACTGTATCAAACTGTTGGCATAACCCATATTTAGCTACAAAATGCTTTCCATATGGATTCCTGCTGAAGCTACAGTTAAAAGGGGAGCATGGAAAAGTAAAGCAAATAAATTATCCTTCATGATTATCTGTAATTTAGAAATATTTCTATTACAGCTGGTGGTATCTCTACTTCTTTGCTTGTTGGACTGGACAATGGCATTGCCACTACGGACCTTATTACAGCCTATTAATCCTGCTGCATTTGAAAATGATAAAACTGAAAAATCTGTTCTTAATTACATATATAAGGTATTTGCTACTCCTTTTACTTTTAGTTTGGTCTTATAAAAATTTTGTCTTTGAATTTTTTTAACTTTTTCTTTTTGCAAATAAGAAAAGAAGCAAAACTGAAAAAAATAGAAGAGTTATTTTCATGTGTATTTTTTTCAGAATTGTAAGAACCCTGAGCAAGTTTGAGAAGTGAATGAGAAGTATGTTGCACCCTGTTCCATTCACTTCCACTGATGGCTCTGCTAGCAGATAGAGCTAACAAATCCAAATGAAGCTTGTTTACCAGTTGTATAAGTCAGAGAATATGTCTTATGAAAGGAAAAAGCAAAATACCTAATTCATATAAAACATATCATGAGCAGAACCATCTGGATTTCACAACTATGCCTGTTGGGAAGAGTAACCAGCAGAAATAATTGGATAACTTTTTCTATTCACTAACAAGACAAAATCTGAGCATATCCTGACATTCCTAATCACAGTGTACTTTGGACTATTCACTGAACAGAAATAATATATTAAAAGTTCAAAAATACAATGAAAATAAAATAAGATAAATTATTTTGAAACCTTATAGATGTTATAAATAAAAACAAAGAACTAATGCTAACAGAATAAAACAATATTAAATATTAGGACAGATTGAAAACATTTTGGAAACCAGAAAGGCCTTTGCATGGACCCAAGCAGACTGGCCATTTATAAACCTTTTTATTCATTTAAAACATTTATATAGCCGCCAATCTTCTAACCAACTCCGGGCGGCTCCCAATCAAAGATTAAAACAGCATATAAAGCCATATTAAAACTATAAAACTAAACACAGTAAAAAAATTACAAACAACAAAAACCTTGTGCCAAGCCAGACGTCTAATCTACAGTTATCAAATCTTATCTTAATGCTTCATGGAAAAGCAGTATTTCAGTACTTTATAGAAGGCTTGGATGGTAAAGACCTATGTGTGTATGTGGAGTGTTCCATACCGCAGGATATGCAATAATAAAGGTGTGCTCCCATCAGATGACACTATTTGGGGGGAGACATTAGGAATATGCCCATCCCATCTGGCTATTGTACCACAGTTAAAGGGGTGTCTGCCTCTGTGAGGAGGCAGACTCAAGCATCGGTCTCATATAAAATCTCAATCTAGATAAAAGCATTGGGGATTTATTTTTTTAATAACGATTTTCCAAACCTAAAAAATCCTTTAAAAATGAAAACAGTACTCTAAATTACCAATAACAAGGTTCTTCAGTACCCAGCCATATTCAGTAGCAGTTCATTTTAGAAGGCTACTCTTTGCTGGAGTGTGACAGGCAGTTTGGACTGGAGAGAGATCAAGCCATTCACTGACCTATTAACTTCACTGGATTAACTCAAAATATCTTTCTCTTTCTCTCTTAAACCAATGTAGCTCAATTACAGGAACAAATGTACTGCATGAAAGGAAAAGCCGGATATGAATACAATAATGGATACTACCTTAAATAATAATGACATATCATGATAATAGTTACAAATCAGAATAGTATGAAATGATTTTCACCATCTTTTCCATTGACAAATAAAATTATGTACTCTTTCGCATAAATGTAGTTATATCACTTATTTAAGAAATCTGTGTATCCTGGGTAGATGTTATGTCAATCTTCTGAGAAGCAATCCTGGTTTCACTTTAGTCTTTCATACTTATATACATAGATTTTAGTACATTTTGGTTTTTTTAAGGTTCTTCATGGATGTGTCTATGGATCTCAGTGCTTTAGTAACGTGAAGTATTTTCCAATGAGCCTGTCTGATTTGGCATCTTTGGATTATGATCCTTTTATGCATTTGGAAAATTTAAAAGAACCAGAACCACTCCATTCACCTGATTCAGAACGGTCTTCCAAACTACAGCCAGTCACAGAAGGTTTGTTTGCTTTAATTAACTTCCTTTTCTGACCACGTATCATAAATTTTCTAATATTGGAGTATCAGTTTTGAGTATTAATTCTTAAATTATACTGTCATACAGGGGTAGTCAACCTTTTTATACCTCCCGCCCACTTTTGTATCTCTGTTAGTAGTAAAATTTTCTAACTGCCCAGCGGTTCCACAGTAATGGTGATTTATAAAGTAGGGAAGTCAATTAAATTAAAAAAAGGAAAGTGCTTCAATATTGAACAAAACCCCTACCATCCACCATGAAAGCTGGAACGCCCACTAGTGGGCGGTAGGGACCAGGTTGACTACCACTGCTCTAATAGTTCAGTTATAGATTATAGGTAGTGTCAATAAGCATTGAATAGATTAATATAATTTTGAGTAATTACAACTCCTTTTGGTATAATAGGTATTCCTTTACAACACGTGTCAACTTCATAACAGATTTTTCTCTACCCCAGTAAACAAGTAAAACATTTTTTTTAATTTTTATTGATAAATATTTACATATGTTATTTAGCAAGCAATCAAATACAACATGTTTAACTTAGTATGCACTATTTTGCAATTTTTAAAATTTGCTTCATGCTTATGAACTTATTTTTTTCAAACTTTATTTTTTTAAATACCTTGAATTAATAATTCAAATAATTCTAATTTAGATTTTTTTTCTTGTATGAAATATTAAATGGTACCAGTGAAAATAAATTTGGAGACACAGGCTTTCATACTGAGGCTAAATATTCTGTGTAGGATCATTCTCCTCCAATATTAAGCTGTTCCCTTTAGGCTTCCTTAAAGGTATTAAGGACTAGATAAATACAGAACCTTTTTGTAGCAGCTGTGTGCTAACAGCAGGTGATTTTGTGGTCTGTAGTGACTCCGTGCTGTTTTTTTTATGTGGAGAAAATGGCTAATCATTGTACCCTTGTCTAAGGCATGCTTCATCATTTTCAAGTACTTTTTTGGCCAAAGAATTCTGAACACAGAGCTGTCCTCTAATAAGCTCAGTATTGGATTGAACAAATCTGATTTGAGAACTATTGGCAGGAGGAACCGTAATTATTAAATTTACTGAGCAGTGAAGCAAGCTACTGTAGTTGGCTTTTTGTCAAATGGCTGTGGTCTTATTAGTGAAGAGTAATCATCTGCAGGGTCAGAATGAAAGCAGCACCGAAGGATTCATTCCCTCCTAATTACAGTTTCACCTATACATATTATGCAAAGCTAATATTTAAACTAGTTGCCAAGATTAATTTCCTCTACATGTTACATTGCAAGGGTAAAGAATTGCAGCCGGTTTTTGTGCCTTCCTGCTTTTGTATGCTGTAATAATGTGTAATTATGGGTTCACAGCAAATACTCTGTGATTTGTTTAATCTGCCTATTTGAAAAGACAACCTTGAATAGTTCCCTCCGCCTCTTCTTAAATTAGTATCTATTGGAGAAAACACCAGCATTGCTGTCCTTTATTTGTGCATTTCCACACAGGAATAAGTCCTGGGTATTTTTTAAAATGCTAAATGATATTTTTTTCTTCTTCTATTATATTGTCTTAGGTAAGTTAATAACCTATTTTAAAAAGATCCCTGACAATCCTGGTTGGGTAACCAGTATATATAGCAGTTATTTTGTCAATTTTGGTACTCCTAATATTAAATTTTCAGTAATTTTTATTTTCCACAGCACCCTACAATTCTAAAAGATGCAAAGCTGATTGTTGCTTATATAAGTCAGAATGAGTTCATATCAAAAAGCATGACCTAAATTATATTTGGTATGCAACAGTGTTAGCATAATTCTTTGATTGCCTTTCTTCTCACTTCCTAAGATTCCCCTTTTATTTTAAGACTTGGTATGATTCCAATTTGTTTATGTCAGAAAGAAATGTTGCTATTTTGGCCTACAAAAATAAGTTATCTTAAACATATGGCAATATTATTATTCTCCAAAAAAGATACATTACTTTCAGATTTAAGTCATTTTTCCCTGGCAAAACTGGGAAGTATATTAAATGAAGCTTGTTTGAAATTTGTGTTGCTTCAGAATGTTTACACTCTATAATAGGGCTATCAATTTCCCACCCCAGGGGCCGGATGCATCACGCACTGGCCACGCCCACACATGGTTTAGTGAAGGGGGGGGGAAGTCACGATACGTCATGTGACGCCAACGTAACAACATGAGTTTGATACCCCTGCTCTATAAGGAAATATTAAGAACTCTATAAAACCATTCAGTACAATGTTGAAACCCATAGCTTCATAAATATGTCAAGCTCTCAGAATTAATATTAATTAAAAAAAGAGGGAACTACAGGTCAAGAGCTGATTCCACTATGCCATTCAAGGTCAGGAGGTAATGAATTAGTTATAACACAAAATATGCTATATAAACTGTACTAAAAGAAAAAGGCACTATGGGGATTAGAAGAACCAAGTTTGGACCCACATTATGGCACCACACTCATCTTTTACAATAACTCTGTACACAGATGTCACCCGTTCTTCCCACTTAAGAATCTCATAGTCAAGAAAAAAAACAAAAAATCTAAACCCGAGGGTATCTGTATATCTCTTTCCCTCTGTGTATCTATATTTATATAATGGCTTGAGGCCTATAGTTGCCAGGTGCTAGTTTTCTGCCCTGAAAACAGCTTTTCTAAAATCTGTAATAAAATTAAATTAAAGAGTCGTGTTTTTTAATATCTGCCTGTTCATTTTCAAATCTAAATGAAGACACCATTTGGATTGTTCTATAGCTTCAGGCTTCGGGAATATGCAAGCCTTCTTTAGCATAAAGATTTGTGCTTATTATTTCATTTCATTTCATTTCATTTAATACTTATAAACCGCTCCCTCTCCCCATGGGGACTTATTAGAAAATAGCAGTATTGTTTTTAATATATTAATAATATTGTAATGAATTCACAACTGGCTATCATTCCAATCAACTTTTTGAATATTAATTCAAAGCATTATAATTAACTAGCTGCAGTAGAAAAATTATTAAAGTCTTCTAATGAACAACAGAATAAATCTAAACATATTTATTTAGTGTCTTTATAGTAAATTCAGCAAAATTTACTCCCAGCAAAAGATATTCAGGATTTCAACCTAACCTCAGGATTGTAATTATTTCTTTTCTGTTTTCTTTTCTTAAAAACAAGCAAATGTTTTGTAACTATTTCTGTTGTTAAATATTTATATTTTATACCATAAAAATGAACTTAATTTATTAGAACTGTTAAGAGCCATAATTTTTCTAAAACAGTATTGTCTATGAGAAAATATCCCTCAGTATCATTACAGCTATGAAATATCAGTTTCCTTCATAATATGCTGCACACATTACATGTTTGCTTCTTCTGTCTTCGTTCTGTATTTGCCATAATCCCCACAGTGGCCTTCTCTTTTTCAAGAATGAAAGCTAATAGCTTCAGTTCATATTTTTCATTTCTCTACGGTGTTGAAGTGTTAAAATATTTTGACAGTTATTTGTATTTTTAAAGCTGTATTCTATGTAAAAATGCTTTTTTATGTTATCATTTAATAATTGTTTTTATTTAAATTAAAATGCATATTATCCATAGTTAACAGTATTTTTCTTACAGCTCTTTATGAATATGGTGTCATGCAGGTCATACTGCATCTCTTCAGAGTCCATTAACATTTAAACAGATAGAAATTACATTTTTAATGCGAGGAATGAAACCTAAAGTATTGAATTTTGTTTTTGTGTTTTTCAGTAAAATCTCATATGCAACAAGGACTGATCTCTGTAGCAGCTCGTACTGTGATAGCTCATCTGGTAAACCACTTAGGCCATTATCCAATGAGCGGGGGGCCTGCTATGCTAACAAGTCAAGTATGTGAAAATAATGACAATCCTTTCTGCGAGAACCTTGAACTTTCTCCTGAACTTTTTGAGAACCCCAATCTCCAGTTCTTTGTATTAAATAATACCACATTAGTTTCATGTATACAGATAAGAGCCGAAGAGAACATGCCTGGAGGAGGTTTGTCTGCTGGACTTGTCTCAGCCAATTCAAACGTCCGAGTTATAGTGCGGGATCTGTCTGGGAAATATTCTTGGGATTCTGCCATCATGTATGGGCCTCCCCCTCTATGTGGCCTAAGTGAACCAACCACTTTTATGCTTTCACTGCCCCATCAAGAAAAATCAGAAAATGCCTCGGAACCTCCTACATATACAGAAGAAATGTATGTAAAGGATGGGATTACTCTTCCACTAAAAAGAAGACTTAGAGACACAGTGCCAACATGGGATACAATAAAGGATGAACAAGATGCTCTTGATGAGCTTTTGCAATATGTGGGAATCACTAGTCCTGAGTGTTTACAGAGGACAGGTGTGTCTCTCAATATACCTGCTCCTCAACCTATCTGTGTGTCAGAGAAGCAGGAAAATGATGTAATCAATGCAATCCTTAAACAAGACACTGAAGAGAGAGATTTTATTGAAAAGCACTTCAGCGACTTAAATATGAAGGCTATGGAGCAGGATGAACCAATTCCACAAAAGCCCTATTCGGCATTTTATTATTGCAGGTTACTCCTTAGTATTCTTGGAATGAATTCTTGGGATAAAAGGTAAAATTATAATATTATAATTTTAAAATCAACATAATTTGGTCTTTTTCAGAACTGAGAGAGATTTTAAGTGACATACATGCTACTACTAAAAACAATAGCAGAATATATCTTCTTCCAGTACAGCCACTCCTCATTTAGTAACTATCTTGGTTAGCAACCATTTGCAAATACAATAGTAATAAATACTAATAAAAATCGAATGTGTACATTTACAACCAATTTTTTGGGGTCTAAAAAAAACTTCAATGTGAAACTGATTAAGGTTTGGTCAATTTCAGGCAGCAGGCAAGCTGGACAAAAGGTTCTAATGAACTAATTAAGGTTACAGAGTTGTTAACCTGTCACTAGCACCTTTTAGGAAAGTGCAGCGCTACCAAGAAAAGTAGCTCAGGAAGAGCTTTTTAAGCAGTCTCTCCACCCTGAGAAGAGGCAAAAAAGAGGAAAAAGTGTAGTCAGGCATATGTTCTGTGTAAAGAGAACATTTTATGAATGAGACAGCAGCAACTAGTGATCTTCAGCGCATCTCTCCCTCCCTCCCTCTCTGTCTCTCTGTGTCTGTCTCTCTCTATCACATGTTCACATAGCAAAGTCACTGGAACAAATTGCAGTTGCTAAACAAGAAAAGTATGTAATGAAATTAAATCCAAATGTTCTCTTACTTCCGTATTAAGATTTTCTTAGCCATGAGTGTACATAATGCAAATCACTACACAACTGTAGGAGGATAGTGGTGTTGTTTTGTTTGTATTATGACACATTACAGAAGAGGAACAGCTAAATATATGCCATGATGTATTAATGTATCATCCAAGTTCTATCTACTTCTCAAAGATGCCTTCCTAGAGGCTTCCTAAAGTTCCCAAATCTCTAGTCCTAATTTGAGAGCCAGTTTGGTTCAGTGGCTTTTAGGCTGCAAGGGGAATGTTGTTCAGGTCACCAGGTTAAAGAAGTGGAATGAAGTAAGAATTACAATAAAGGCCCCAATAAGGATTCAGAAGATTACTAGGGATTTTAAAAAGTGTGTGTGTGTGTGTGTGTGTGTGTGAATAAACATCTTTTCATTTTTTATATGAAAAGATTTTTCAAAAGGCAAGAAAACTAGGAGATCTTAATAAATAGAAATGAAAAGGTATTATTGTTTGCTATATCTGTCATTCTACATAGATAATGAAAACATTTTTATTACATTTCCTTACATAGGAGAAGCTTTCATCTTCTGAAAAAAAATGAAAAACTACTTCGAGAACTTCGAAATTTGGATTCAAGACAATGGCAAGTTATCTGCTATAAGCAATTTTTAAGTGTGGTAATCTCCTTTTTTAAATTGCACTTCAATATAATTACTTTTTAAAATAATGTAGATTTCAAATTGTTATAAGATATACCAATTTCTGTGACAATAGACATTTTTATTTTAAAAAATGTATTAAAAGTTTTGCCTCTTAAAAATTGTCTTTAGCACTAATCTGCTAGTGCCTATAGTTATGAGTTAATACAATCTTATTTAATTTATTAGAACTCTTACATTCTTAAAACATAAAACAGCTAATATTAATTCTTAGCATTTGAACGGAATCATTCTTTAAGCCCTTAGTGCTTTAATAGAAATGGAAGTGTCTAGATATGAAATACGGACAGAGTATTTCTGTCAGCTTATAGGTAGTTCTTGACTTACAATCAGTCATTTAGTAGACATTCAAAGTTAAGATGGTTTCAACATCACACACACACACACACACACACACACACACACACACACCCATCATATAACTGCATGTTGGGCACTCATCAACTGGCCTAATTTACAGCCATTTGCAGTGTCTCGCAGTTGACAAAAACTAGCATTCACTTCCAGTTTCCAGCAAAAACTGGCCCATAGCAAACAGTGGGTTTGCTTAACGACCACTGCATAAAAAGATAATAAAATCAGGTCAGTCACATGATGACCGCTTTACAACCATCATGACTTACAACCTTAATTGCCAGGATCAATTACAGTCATTAATCAAGGGCTACATGTAAGTCATTAGTAAAAAAAAAAAAGTCATATTTCAGAAGAGCTTTATTTCAACTAGAGAACTGTATTTCTTTATTGGCGATAAGGTCAGTTTTTAAGAACTGTATAGGGTCTTTAAGCTTATAACTAATTGTAATGAAAGAAATTTATAACTCCATAACCTGTTAAAATATTGCTAATATATGTGTGTTCATAGCTTCCGACTATAGCAAATTTAAAGATTATTTTCAGCCATTTCAGGAGAAAATATTGGAGATTGCCAGATTTTATTGCTTTTTGGGGGTAAAACTTGTTTGCATGAGTGCAAACAAATTTCTGAATTACAGTCTTCTGTGCATAAGAATTTTAGCATTGACCTTTTTTAAGATATAGTAGTGAAAATGTCTGATTTGAAACATTTAGAAACCAAGCTAAGATATGGCTTCTCACGTTATTTCCCCTCCCCCCCCCCAAAATTGAGAAACTGTGAAACTTACTTTTGCAATGTTACAAATGTTATATAATCAAAAGTAGTATTTCTATAGTATAATAAAGTACATAATTTTGATTATATATTGTGAAGAGATTTTTTTTAATGACCCTTGCTTTAAGAGTATAAATAAATAAGCAAAGAAACGTATAAATAAAAGCTGAAATCGCCTTCAATCCCTTTCAGAACGAAGGAAATTATATTAGCCTTTCTATATACCCACTATGAGTGATGTCAGAGAATATTCTTATATAATTGCAATCATATGTCTTACAGCCGAGAGACACACAAAATTGCAGTGTTTTATGTTGCTGAGGGACAAGAAGATAAACACTCCATCCTGACTAACACTGGAGGAAGCCAAGCATATGAGGATTTTGTAGCAGGTCTTGGTTGGGAGGTACACCTCTATCTCTTCCCAATCTAATCAACTCATTTATTTTTTCAAATGTTATGATGCATTAAATAACAGCATTTATTTAAGAATTAGAAACATTAGAAACAATTTGAGATTTCTTTGCAAGGTACAGTATATGTGCTACCTCACTCAGTAGTGGTTTGTGAGAGGGATCTTGGAGTCCTAGTGGACAAAATGAGTCAGCGGTGTGCAGCAGCTGCCAAAAAAGCCAACACAGTTCTAGACTGCATAAACAGAGGGATAGAATCAAGATTGCTAAGGCCACACTTGAAATCGTGCATCAAGTTTTGGTTGCCACGATGTAAAAAAGATGTGCAGAGAAGAACAACAAAGATGATTAGGGGACTGGAGGCTAAAACATATGAAGAGAGGTTGCAGGAACTGGGTATGTCTAGTTTAATGAAAAGAAGGAATAGGGGAGACATGATAGCAGTGTTCCAATATCTCAGGGGCTGCCACAAAGAAGAGGGAGTCAAGTTATTTTCCAAAGCACCTGAGGGCAGAACAAGAAGCAATGGGTGGAAACTAATCAAGGAGAGAAACAACTTAGAACTGAGGAGAAATTTCCTGACAGAACAATTAATCAGTGGAACAACTTGCCTCCAGAAGTTGTGAATGTTCCAACACTGGAAGTTTTTAAGAACATATTGGATAACCATTTGTCTGGAGTGGTGTAGGGTTTCCTGCCTAGGTAGGGGCTTGGACTAGAAGACCTCCAAGGTCCCATCCAACTCTGTTATTCTGTTATTCTTTCTGTCTGATAACTATCATCCTATTTCACAAGCTACTTATAGGACTTATAAGAGGGTGACTAACATTTCTATCATGTATCTGAAGCAGATTTTTTTGTCATAACAGACTTTTATCAGCAGAAAATTTATTTATTTATTTATTTATTTTTTAATCACATTTATATCCCGCCCTTCTCCACGAAGGACCCAGGGCAGTCCTTCCTAGACATCACTTGGGTTTGTGATGCATGTGATTTTCTTAAAAGCAAAGTTTTCTTAAAAGCAAAGTTTTCTTTGGATGGTGGGAAGAACAGGGACATGTGTTAGTTTCACAATTATTCTTATAATACCTGAAGATTATTTTGTAAATTTTCATAAACATTTCAATATTTGCGAAATTTGCCAGTTCTATGTTTGGTGATAGGAAGACCAGCTCTGCTTCTTTTGCATCTAGGAACAACATCAAATCCTAGCTAGCAGCTGTTTAAAATTGTTCTCTTTAGAAGAGCTCCATTTATTAAGAGGAAATCTTATTGCTGAAAGACAGATCTTTCCCACTCACAATTCCAGTGTCCACTGCATTGAGCCTAAATTTGGCTACTAAAATGTCATAGTAGAGATCATCATTAAACCACCAGTATGAGAGTACAGGTAGTCCTCAACTTAAGACCATAATTAAGCCAAAAATTAATGTTGCTAAGTGAAACATTTAAGTGAGTTTTGCCTCATTTTATGACCTTTCTTGCCATAAATGAATCACTATTGTTTTTAAATTAGTAACATGATTGTTAAGTGAGTCTAGTTTCCCCATTGACTTTGCTTGTCAAAAAGTAAAAAGATGCTCACTTGACCCAGGGACATGCAACCATCATAAATATGAGCCAGTTGCTTTGTGTCTGAATTTTGATCACATGACCATGGGAGGCCGCAATGACCATAAGTGTGAAAAACGGTCATAAGTCACTTTTTTCAGTGATATAACTTTGAACGGTCAGTAAATGAACTGTTGTAAGTCGAGGACTACCTGTAGTATGTTTGAAAATTACCATTCCAATTGCCACTGGAAATAACAGTAGATGGGATTAATGTAGACTAGCTCAAATTTGCAGATGATACCAAGCTGGCAGGAATAGCCAACACTCCAGAAGACAGACTTAAGCTACAGAAGGATCTTGACAAACCTGAACATTGGGCACTATCTAACAAAATGAAATTCAATGGTGAAAAGAGTGAGATTCTACATTTAGGCAAGAAAAACAAAATGCACAGGTACAGTATAGGTGGTACCTTGCTCAATAGTAGTAACTGTGAGAGGGATCTTGGAGTCCTAGTGGATAACCATTTAAATATGAGCCAGCAGTGTGCAGCAGCTGTCAAAAAAGCCAACACAGTTCTAGGCTACGTAAATAGAGGGAAAGAATCAAGATCACGTGAAGTGTTAATACCACTTTATAATGCCTTGGTAAGGACACACTTGGAATACTGCATTCAGTTTTCGTCGCCACAATGTAGAAAAGATGTGGAGACTCTAGAAAGAGTGCAGAGAAGGGCAACAAAGATGATTAGGGGGCTGGAGACTAAAACATATGAAGAACGGTTGCAGGAACTGGGTATGTTTAGTTTAATGAAATGAAGGACTAGGGGAGACATGATAGCAGTGTTCCAATATCTCAGGGGTTGCCAAAAAGAAGAGGGAGTCAAGCTATTCACCAAGGCACCTGAGGGTAGAACAAGAAGCAATGGGTGGAAACTAATCAAGGAGAGAAGCAACTTAGAACTGAGGAGGAATTTCCTGACAGTTAGAACAATTAACCAGTGGAACAGCTTGCCTCCAGAAGTTGTGAATGCCCCAACACTGCAAGTCTTCAAGAAGATGTTGGATAGCCATTTGTCTGAAATGGTATAGGGCTTCCTGCCTAGGCAGGGAGTTGGACTAGATGACCTCCAAGGTCTCTTCCAACTCTGCTATTGTATTACAGTAGGTAGGTAGATAGAGGAATAGAGGGATAGTTAGAACAATTAGTCAGTGGAACAGCTTGCCTCCAGAAGTTGTGCATGCCCCAACACTGGAAGTCTTTAAGAAGATGTTGGGTAGCCATTTGTCTAAAACGGTATAAGGTTCCTGCCTAGGCAGGGGGTTAGACTAGAAGACCTCCAAAGTCCCTTCCAACTCGGCTATTGTATTACTTTTGGGAGTCCATGTGCTAGGTGTTCCATCTAACCATCACAAAGCATATGCTAAGAATAATTTTGTGGCAGAGTGGATTTGTTTATTATAGATTTAATTTGGTTGGACTAATATTTTTTAGCTTTGTGAACCCCAAATATTTGTTATCAAACAATCAGTAGTCTTGATTTCGAATGGGGTCAGTAAATATTAATGGCAATGAACAAATGTATATTTTCTCCCCTTCATTTAGTATCCTGTAGGCCTAAGGGCGGGATATAAATGTGATTAAATAAATAAATAAATAAAAAATAAATATTCCAAAAAATCTCTACTTTATATTATACAGATCCTTTATGTTGCAATGGCTTTTTATTTTAGGTGAACTTAACAAATCATTGTGGTTTTATGGGAGGACTACAGAAAAACAAAAGCACTGGATTGACCACTCCATATTTTGCTACCTCTATGGTTGAAGTAATGTTTCATGTATCAACCAGAATGCCTTCTGATTCAGATGACTCCCTAACAAAAAAGGTAGGTATTCCAAATTAACTTTTCACACTCTAATTAGTTAATGTGGTGTGGTGATTAAGTTATTGTACTAAAATCTGAGAGATTCTCAATCATAAAAGTCCCTGATTAACCTTGGGCCACTATCTCTCCATCAAATCCACCTCACTGAGTTATTCTGGCAAAACTTGGGAAAGGATGCACACTAATAGAGGAAAAACGGGATATTCAGTAAATCTAACAATTATAAAGATTGATTCATTACATGATTGGAGACCAGTTCAAAGTTCTGTCATTCCAGCATAGACAGCTACCTGGGAAGAGTCACACTAGCAGAAAAGGGTATCTCCTTTCAGGTATTTTTCACTCTTCTCATGTCATGATTGGGCCAAATAGTGACCCTCTTTAAAGTAACTGGTTAGGTGTGAATCTCAGTATCTATAGGACATGAAAAATATTCTATGTATCTGGCAAATAAACTCACTTGGTTACACTATTGAGTTGAACTCTTCTAGCCAGATCCTGTTGAGTTGGCCAACCTATCGTCTTGTCTTGTTAGATGTGAAGTATTTCAATTTGGGAAATCTGAAGAAGTGAGTTTTGCAACTTCTCAATTAATTCGGTCACAGTAAAAGACAACATGAATAATGGGAGGAATCTTAAAGAATAAGCTTGTAAAATTGTTCTGTATTTTGTACACAAGCACTACATGTATTCTCAAAGTAAACTGTGGGGAAAATGACACATGTCTCTGATAGTCTATGCTTTAGATATATCCTCACCCAAGAAATAATCCAAATTTATTTATAGTTGATAAACTATTTAAAGCAGCTCTTTTCCAAATATTTTGGCCCCATTTGACTGGCACTATGTGGCTATAATTATGTTTTTTATTGTGATATCGGGGTTTTTTTGCTTGCATTTATTGTAAACTGCTCAGTTCTTCATATCTGGAATGGATTATAAAAAGAGTTTCATTTTGAGTTAAATTCATTAACATGAATGTTAGCATAGTCTTTCAAAATAATATAAATCCAGTATCTAAAAGTATTGGGGCAATTTAAAATTCTTTTTTTTTTCCTGATCCACTTTCAACTTGGACATTTAAACATTGACTTCTGACCAAATAGATAGGGGATGCACACTTTACCATGAACAATCATATCTAAAATACTTTATCATCTAACAATTACATGTATTTGTAGCCAGTGTATGTAGTCAGCAACTCCAGACCTTTTATAACAATCTCAAAAATAAATTGTTTTGCACTATTGGTATTTCTTTTTTCATTTAAAATCCAATAAATTCCACATCACTGACATAAATTGAGAGATGAAATATTTGTTTTATTACAATGAATGGTTAGCTATCATTAGATTTTAAAACCTTCTATTCTGTACATATATCTTCAGATGTTCTAATCCATTCCGCAGACACATTAATGAGCATTCGTAGAAGTGCAATATTGGAAGAAGTGAGGCAGGTTGACCTCAGCATAGAGTTTAATACCTGTAACTGAATTATATCACCAACAGTTAGTTCAGAGAAATAGCTATGCCTCTGGCAATTTTCAGATTTGTTCTATGTTCAATCTCTAATAATTTCCTGTGTTATTATTTAACAGACTTTGTGCTCTAAAAATTTCCACTGATACCTTAAAAACTCCCATCAAACAGCCATTTTTCTCCTACAATTTAAGATGCCTATTTATTTAGATGTATAGACTGACAAACCCAGAGGCTCTAAGCAGTATTTCATAACATGAACTCAGCAATTCTGATTGGAAGATTACAGATGTAGCTCAGGCTGAATTAGGCTGTTTCATCTACAATACCTAAAGATGCCCAGATTCAGGCATCATAGCAAACTGCAGTTAAAACAAAATAAGCAAATACATCGGGGAGATTCATTGTTGTAGGAGTGAAACGTATCAAACCATGCAGAATTGAAATTCACAATCTTTCATTCCCGTGACAGCTGCTTAAACAATAGCACTTAGACTTATATACTGCTTCATAGTACTTTACAGCCCTCTCTAAGCATTTTACAGTCAGCATATTGCCCCTAACAATTGGGTCCTCTCTGGGAAAAGCTGTGGGTGTGTTCCACTTCTCAGGTGATTACAAATATCTTGTTAAAGGGACATCATAGCAGCATCTGCTTTCTAGATTTGTGAAATTGTTAGGCTGTTGGTTTGAGCTCCAAGCATGGCAATTTGGTTGCACATGTTTTGTTACCATTCAAGAAGACATCAGCAGTTCATTTTGAATTGTAAAATTGTCTCCTCTATTAGATATTTGTATAGTTTATTTTGTTCCTGCCTTCAGCTAATTTATATACAGTAGCCTCTATCTTTATGTGCATGATAATTTCCGCTAATAGTTGGCAAATCTGAACACAGAACAAAAAGCTAAGATAACAGCTACCTGAGACAGTGAAGACTGCTATCCTTCAGCCTTTGTGCATTCCATTTGAATTTTGATCAGATTTCTCTCAATTCTCCATCTGTCTCTAACTTGTTACAGAAACATTCCTCTTCCTTTAAGGAGTTAGCATTTCTGTTGTTGCAATACTAATTCAATAAAATACTATGTATTCTCAGAGCAAAAGTGGTACTGCATCATCATCATCATTTAATACTTATAAACCGCTCCCTCTCCCCATGGGGACTCGGGGTGGTGCACAGGTAGAATAAAAACAGTAAAAAACATACAAACAACAATAAAATATACAAACAATTTTAAAAGCCAAATTAAACTCAACCTGTGCTAAAATTCCCATTAAACTGACTGAACTAAAATCTACCCAGTAAAACCCCAAGACAGGGGGACTATCCCAAGCCGGCCAGACGGAAAAAGTAAGTTTTTAATTTAAGACGGAAGGAGCGGAGGTCCGTGGTCGTCCTAATATCGGGGGGAAGGTCGTTCCAGAGGGCCGGGCCCGCCACAGAGAGAGCCCTTCCCCTGGGTGTCGCCCGCTGACACAGTCTAGGATGTATGAGGCAGGATCCGATCCCGCAGATAGCTAGGTCCCGAGCCATGGAGCGCTTTAAAGATGATAATTAGCACCTTGAAGCGCACCCGGAAGACGACAGGTAGCCAGTGCAGCTCGCGCAAGAGCGGTGTTACATGGGTGGACCTTGCGGTCCCCATAATTGCTCGCGCGGCTGCATTCTGGACTAACTGAAGTCTCCGGGTGCATCTCAAGGGAAGCCCCATGTAGAGAGAGTTGCAATAGTCCAGTCGGGATGTCACGAGCGCATGAGTGACTGTGCGAAGGGCGTCCCGATCCAATAGGGGGCGCAACTGGCGAACCAGGCGAACCTGGTAAAACGCCCTCCTGGCCACGGCTGTCACTTGATCTTCCATGGACAGCCGGGCATCCAGGAGGACACCCAAGTTGCGCGCCCCATCCACAGGGGCAAGATGTTCGCCCCCTATGGCCAGCGATGGAGTCAGCTGGTTGAATCGGGCAGCCGGAAACCACAGCCACTTGGTCTTGGTCGGGTTGAGCCCGAGTCCGTTACTTCCCATCCAGATCCGCACGGCTTCCAGGCACTGGCACATCACTGCTACGGCATCGTTGGGGTGGTTTGGGGTAGAAATGTACAGCTGTGTATCATCAGCGTACAGGTGGTACTCTACCCCAAAACCACGGATGATCTCACCCAGCGGCTTCATATATGTGTTGAACAGGAGAGGCGAGAGGACCGACCCCTGAGGCACCCCACATGTGAGGGGTCTCGAGGTCGACCTCTGCTCTCCTGCCAACACAAATTGCGATCGGCCAGAGAGGTAGGAGGAGAACCACCGTAAAACGGTGCCTCCCACCCCCAACCCCCCCAGCCGATGCAATAGGATACCATGGTCGATGGTATCAAAAGCCGCCGAGAGGTCTAATAGGACCAGGATGGAGGAACAACCCCCATCTCTGGCCCTCCAGAGATCATCAACCAACGCGACCAATGCCGTCTCAATGCGTTGGATTGAAGTGATCCCAAATCATAATTACACCCTGCAGCAAAATGTGATCTTTCCTTGAGGTAGTCTAAAGTATTTCCCCAATAGGAAGCATATTTTTGAGCCAGCTGAGGAAAAGAAAGATTCAAATGTGGCTCTCATTTCTTTCCGCAACATCTTAGAAATATTGGAGCCTTTGACATAGAAGTACATCAACTAAAGGAGTATGATTGTCCTGTATGGCATTTATGTGAAACATTGATTTTTCTGTACTCCACATTGTGTTATTTAGTCCAGCATATTTTTAAAAAGAAAGCAATACCTTTGCTTCCAATTTGATTTTTTTTTTTAATGGAATTCAATTATTTTCAAAGTTAAAATTTTTACTGAGTGAACAAAGATAATTTTGCCATGAAATTCAGTAGGGAAAAGAAGGAAGAATGTCACAAAAACTGTTCTAAGGAGTTTAGCTGAGAGGGGTAAAAAAAGTAATCTCTTGAATAGCTGCTGATTTCAAGGGGTATATCTTGATTGCTGGTTGCTGAGAGTAGCTGATGGAATTACTGCTTCCTGTTCAGGAAGCAGAGAATGTAAGAGGAATACAAGGCAGCATGTTCCAGGAACGACCTCACTGGACAAACACATGTGGAGATATAATGGGAGTTTGACCCAGGAATTTAAGGAGCATATTCTTAACTATTTATTCATTTAAGTGAGGAGTTGCTAACCTCAGAGATTGAGAAAAAAAGAAATAAAGCCTTTATTGGTAGTTCCTTCAATAACAAAAGT
The DNA here is from genome assembly GCA_039707465.1 of Rhabdophis nuchalis. Taxonomy (NCBI): domain Eukaryota; kingdom Metazoa; phylum Chordata; class Lepidosauria; order Squamata; family Natricidae; genus Rhabdophis; species Rhabdophis nuchalis. Next base: position 77,821,639 of record CM077643.1, read on the forward strand.
GAAGGTTAAAAGACAGAAGTCAGGTTGCGATGCACTGCTGGTGACATGTTTGTGTTTCTGCCTGAGAACAGCCTGGCACATATTTGCAACAAATACAGCCTTGTAACCTTATAGCAGTGCTATAAGGTTACGGAAGACCAAATGGGTAGTGACTCTTCAGTAATTGCATTTTATCAGATTGAACAAAGGAAGCACTATGAGAAGACCTGACAGAGAATGCAGCTCTGCATGGTAAAGACAATTAAACTTCATTTGCAAAAAGACATGGTATATATTCTGCACAATTGGAATTCAAATGTATTTCTTCAGGTCCTAATTAAAAAAAAAACAGGTTTTGAAATTAAGGGAGCAGGGAGAGTGTAGGGATTGGTTCCCAGAGAGATTAGCATTCAAATTACTACTGTTGAACTAAGCAACTATTACAGAATCCCAGTATCAGAAAAAAGACTGGTGTCCTTACCACCACACTACAAGTCAATGAGAAAAAGAAATCAGAAAGTCGCTAAATAATGCAAATGGATATATTTCAGTTCCAAATAAAAAATGGTTCCTTTGCTGAAATATCTCAAAAGTGCTTTTTTCTTCAAAAGGCAATTAGGCTGGTTTTTTTCCTTTGAAGGAAGAAGAAGAAAATGTTTCACTTCACATCCAAGAAGCTTCATCAGTTCTGATGGGGTGTGTGTGGAAGGATAGGTGTTGACAGTTGAGACTGGATGGTGGTGGGATGGAAGGATAAGATGGTGTGAGAGGGAATGGAAGGATTGTATTTCTTTGTAGTCATCTAATCATTAGCACTCTCTAAGAGCTGTTGAGGCTACTTGGGGGTTTATCTGTGTCCTCAGGGCCACCTGAATCAGGGTGCAATTGATTGTGGAATCTTCTTGGAACTGCTGCAAGGGTTGCAATGTAGACTGGAGATAGGTAGTGTCTTATTTCTCCACCTCTATGTTCCATTCTAACATAGATGGATTCTTTTACCCTTCTTTCAAACCAATGGTCCTCCCGATCCAAAATGTGAACGTTGCTATGTTCAAAAGAGTGGCTTTTGCCTTTCAAATGCAAATGGTTCAACTGCACTCTGATTGAGGTGACCCTGAGAGCACAGATAAATCCCCAGAAAATACCACAGAGAACAATTACTGCTGCATAATCATGATATTTATTCATTTATTTGATTTAGTTTAGGCACCACCCAACTCCAGCTGACTCTGGGCAGCACATAATACAGTATAAAAAAGCCCAACACAAATCAAAACGAGATGTTATATAAACCAACCAAAACAAAAATCAAAAAGATGCCCCCAACAAGGGGCTCCACCCACTTCAATACCTGGAAAAAAATCCAGGACTTCAGAGTTTCCTGGAATGCCAACTGGGTGAGGATCTTGTGGACTTCAGGGGGGTATCTCTACCAAATATCACGCACCATTTACATGTTGTAGTCCATTGTGTAATTTAAATAAAAAATAAATGCAAATTTTACGTGCAGAAAAAATAAGCGCATCCTATATTTATCGCTATGTCAAATACCTAAAATCAGAATCAGGTATAGATTAGAACATTTTAGAGAAATCTGGGAGAACCTTATTTAATCTTCAGACATTTATTTCATTTGCTCTTTGTTGTTGAAATATGTAGTGTCACCACTTCAAAAGAATTCTCTGAAGCTTTTAAAAAAAGTATAAATTCCTGTAAGTCTGGGAAGGGATTTAAAAAAAATAACCAAGTAATTTGACATCATTCCACTGTCCACAACATCATCTGCAAATGGAGATTTCAGACAACTGCCCACTTGCCTGTGGCAGGCCATCCCAGGTTCAGTCAGAGAATTCCCTAATGTCATAAAGTGACCTACAGAGAGTTCTCACCACTATTAAAGCTGTATGAATCTATCAAAAGAAACTGCATGGGAGATGTCCCAGAAGGAAATCTTAACTGTCCTGAAGGAACATCAGGGGAAGACTAAAATTTGCTCTTAATTACCCAAGACTTCTGGAAAATTTGTTCTTGGACCGAAAGACAAATACAGAGTTATTTAGTTGCAGGGCTAGAAAACATGTTTGGCCAAAAAAAAAAAAAAAAAGCTTTTCACCAGAAGAGTCTGATACCAACTGTAAAGCATGGTAGTAGAAATGTTATGGTTTACTTTGCTGCAATAGGGCCTAGGCAGTTCACCATCATAAAAGCCACTATGAATTCTTCATTGAATAAGTATGTGCCTGAGGATAATGTTTGATCGTCTATCAGAAGATCAAAGTTCAACTGAAAATCTTCCAACATGGCAGTGATCCTCAGCATGCCAGTAAATCCATCAAGGAATGGCTAAAAGGAAACTAAGGGTTTGGGAGTGGCCAGGTCAGATCTAAATCCCATCATGCAGTTGTAAAGTGATTTGAAACCATTTAAATCATCACACAAATAACCTGAATGGAGGAATAGAAAAACAATTCTTCCCAGCCAATATCTGAGACTGGTACATGGTTATAAGGAACACTTACTTGTGGTTAACTCTACCAAAGAAGGCAATACCAAGGGTGCATTTATTTTTTGCACAGAAGGAAATACATAAACTATCTGCTATTTTTTTAAATAAATAATTACAAAGTCCATTTTTCATGTTTTTCCCCCAATTGCTTTATATACTGTTAGAACGAAGAGAAAGCTATTTATATGTTCACATATGCTTTAAAAAATCTATATGGGGTGTATTTACTTTCTCCTTTAGTTTTTTTTCCTCACTTTTTTTGTTCCCATTCTGTGCTCTGCATATCGTTATTTATGCTAAAAGAGAATTGCATTATGGGTACATTTGAATATATCCATTTTGAGAGTACATTTTCCTCTTCCCCTTTTTTTAAAGAAAAAAGTTAACAATTTAACTAGGATTGGTAAAAAGTGAAGTGGGTAACAAAAGCATCCTAAACAAAAGTAACTAGCCATCAAAAAAGTGTAATGTCCTCATCTCTTCTTTAGATCAGTGGGTTCTACACATTAGTGATAATTTTGGCAAGAGTTCAAGGGTTAATGTAATAGATAAATAAAAGGAAATTGAGCCCTGCATTATTTCACTTGTCTTCTCTTTCTAAAACTAACTTACTTAATTTTTTTAAAGTAAATACTTGAATTCTTCCTGCCAGTGTTCTTTGCTTTTACTATCGTTTATTACTTCAATTATACTTGGTATCACTTAGAATGATCTGCCATTTGGAAATCACAGTGTAGCCTGCAGCTTAGTATTAACTCTGGCTGGTATTGTAACATATACAGCATATGACATTAATGTATCAAAATTAAATTTGATCGTCCCTTCTGGTTATATTTATTTCACATTTCTTTTGTATTCAGTTAACGTAAACTTATTATGAAAGCTGACACATGATGAGGCTATAAAGGAAGAATGTTTTCAACTATTTCGATTTTTTTTAATGAAATTTCAGATATCTCTGCTTTTCCAGTGCTTGATTTCTTTTCAGTGCTTTAGTAGAAATTGTAGCCTGGTGCTGTAACTATAGAAATACTTCTAACCAATCATATTGGTTTATGACAGTTCTGTCTATCAATAATTGCAAAACAAAAACCTTATGTTAAAAAGTTGTTCATTTAAACATAATTATAACTATAAAAAGAAAACTAAACAAATTGTTAATAGTAACTGTTGTGGTAGCATCATTATATTCTAAGGATACAGTCTGGTGGTTTAAGATCATTTCCTATATTTATTTATTCATCATGTTTATATAACCACCTGTCTCACACATGTTACTCTGGGCAATGTACAATAAAATAAACCATAAAGCAAATATTAATTAAAACTTATAAATAAAATGAATAAAATTTATGTTTCTTAAAAAGATTGGGAGAAACATTTTGATATTATATGCAATGTAGCCATCTTGAATGTTTCTTTCATTTCTGGGAATTTCTTGATTAATGTATTATATAGGAACTATTATCCTAAAGGTGCTTTCTTTCAAAAGGCAGCGGGACATTCTTGTTTTGCTAGAAGATGTTTCGCTTTCTCATCCAAGGAATTTCCTCAGTTCTCACTGAATGGTGGAAAATGGAAGGATTTATATTCCTTGCAGTCATGAAGAACTGAAGAAGCTTCTTAGATGAAAAAGTGAAATGTCTTCTAGCAAAACAAGAAAGTCCAGTTGCCTTTTGAAAGTAAACATCTTTGGGACAACTATGACCTGGACAACTGAGAATCTCTATAGACGTTTGGGAACTACTATGTTATTTCTTTTGTTTCAGCTTAGGCATTTAGGAAATGATGAAGTTCACATTGTCTGGTCAGAGCATACTAGAGACTATCGAAGAGGAATCATTCCTACAGAATTTGGAGATGTACTTATTGTTATATATCCAATGAAAAATTATATGTTCAGTATTCAGATTATGAAAAAACCTGAGGTATGTTCCAACTATTCCTATTCAGCTAAGATGTTTAGAAAATGATGTTTACATTGTCTAGTCAAAGCATGTTACGGATTTCAGAAGAAAACATTAATTTAATAGAATTTGAAAATATGATTGCTATATATTCAGTGAAAAATTAATATGCTCTGTATTCAGAGTATGAAAAAATAAGGCATTGTCTAATGATTTATGCTATGTCCATCAATAGGGGATGAGGTACTGTGCTGGTTCCCAAGTTGAACATCTTGAAGAGTTCATCTTCAGCACAGATTTCAATAGATTGTTTGGGCTGCAGAACAATTGCATTAGTATTGTTTTTGTAATTAAATAGCTGCAGTTCAACAATAGCTATGGATAACCCTGGATCAGAGCATATATTAGTGAGCTTTCTCTGTTGTAATATCTGGAACCTTCCCATCTGAGAGTTGTAGCCCTCCCCCGCACTTTTTAAGGAACCTTTAAAACTTGGGTGTTTTCAGTTCTGAGTGAGAATGGATTATAGACCCCTTGTGGAGTGTTTCAATTTTTTATTTCATGGTTGTTTTTTCCAAAGCTTTCTTTGGATTTTACCACGTTTCCCCAAAAATAAAACAGGGTCTTATTTTCTTTTGATCCCAGAAATAAGCGTTTGGCTTTATTTTCGGGGAGGTCTTATTATTTGTGAAGTGTAGGAGGCCGCAAGCATTGGCACCTCATGGCTGCTGCTATGTTGCAATATTTTCGGTGAGGGCTTATTTTCATGGGAGGGCTTATGGGTATATTCTGTGTTTTAATTGTTTTTATTATTGCAAGTTATAGTAAGATATGGATGGCCTTTTATACCTGCATAAATTACCATTACCTCTTTTAAACATATACTTATATTTTGATATTAATTGCATTCATCAATTAATTGTATGTTAAGGTGTCCACAAACTATTTATATTTTTTCATAAACAACCATACCCCACAGTAAATTTGCAACCTCTGCAGCCTTTCTTATATTTTAACCTTTAAGAGAATTTTTCGTGATATTATTGTGTATATCAGATTAAGCTTAAAATAAATTTGAATATAGGTAATTATTGAAGCAGGCATTAATATAGAAAGAGAATTCTCTCTTTTTGAAAATGTTCAGATGATCATATTAGCATCAAGAACCAGTATTTTAAATAATTTATGATTAAGGAGAGGTTAAAGCTGATTGCTAATTGTTGTAGAAACTACTAATTTAATGGCTGAATTTCTCAACTTTTTGAATTCAGGTCCCATTCTTTGGTCCATTATTTGATGGTGCTATTGTGAATGGAAAAATTCTTCCTATTATGGTTCGAGCAACAGCTATAAATGCAAGCAGAGCTCTGAAATCGCTCATTCCATTATACCAAAATTTGTATCCTTTAACAAAAAGAAAACACGCAGAAACAAGTCCAGCTGAGCAGAAACTAATTTGCTTTCAAATAATCATGCCTAGGACTGTATCATATATTTATTTATTACATTTTATTTATTACATTTACATTTATATCCCGCCCTTCTCCGCAGAGGACCCAGAGGATTTATAACCGGAGTTTCCATAAATTCAGTTTTGATCAATCGTAAGATAGCATTGATTAAAATAAATTGCAAGAATAAAATGAGATGATAGAAAGACTTGGCTCCAACTTGATTATTTTATTTTATTTATCCAAATTTTTATTAGTTTATCAAAATATAAAATACAAAGAAAAAAATAAAAATAGTGGGAAAGTAGGGGATGAAAAAGGGAAGAAGAAAAAGTGTAAGGAAAAGGAGGAAAACAAAGAAAAGCATTGATTTATTATAGCACAATAGAATAAAATAATAAATACCATCCCAAATTTTCAATATATACTAGCCATTTCTATTACCACAAAACCCATCTAATCAGAAAAATCCAAACTCAGAGTTTCATTTTTTTTTCAACCTTAAGCTCAAGATCCAGAAGTGGTCTCCAAGTGAAAACAAAGTTAACTTGATTTAAAATACTTCATTTTGAATGACTTCTAAACAATTTAAATTATTTGTAAAAATATATTGTTCTAAATGTATTCATCTTTAAATAACCCGAAGAAACATTTTTTGACTACAAACCAGTCCATAAATAATTTTCACAATCAATAGCAAAGGACACTCATTTCACATGTTATATAAATGCTGTTGTCATATATTGCTGTTAAATTTCATTAATTGTAGTAGTGAGCTGCTACTTTTGAGCTAGACTTTGCATTTCTTGTCACTGTTATTCATTTCTTTACTAGACATAATTATTTCTAGTGAACAGGTTTGTGCTATTTTATTGTTTGGTTAGGAGTAGATATTATTTTAATTATTTTTTATAGCTTGGTTGGACATAGTGTAATGTGTTAAGGTAAGTCAGGCCTCTTTTGGACATTTCCCATGGAGTTGAAACTGGTATTTGATTTGATGAAGTTAGATTTAATTATATGTACCTAGTTTAAAATCTATACCCGATTATGGTAATTAAATACAATTTTAATTTTAAGATTTTATAAGAAGTAAAAAATATGCATTTTAAATTAACACTTATCTAAAAGATCTTTTTAGCAAATATCTGGGAGATCGTAATTCATATTATCGGCCACAACAATGAGTCTTTAAATATCAAAATTCTAATAATTTTACTTTATTATATGATAATAATTATATAGCAATGTCAGCTAAATTCCACTCACTCAATAGTGCTGAGATTCCAAAGCACATATTGTAAAAATTGTGTCCATTAAAAATAGTCTGGGACTGCAACATGTCTTGGTTAACTGTATATCAAATGTTGTTCAGTAAATTACAAGTGTATTGATTGGCATATGCTGCCTAAATCAATTGTTCTGACAGCCAAAATTACAGTAATCTGTCAGTATTGATGATTGTCTTTCAGACTTTGGTACCTTTCCTTCATTTGTCTTCTTTTCTTACTTGTTTCTAAAGTGCATTTTCTTGTAAGCATCTTGTATTGTAATAGTAGATACTTGATGGTCCTTTTTTGTCGATTGAAACCAATTTATGGGCTTGATCATGAAATTAGAGATAAAATACGGCACCAGGGAGTATGGGTAGGCAATATTTTGCCTAACAATTGGGTTGTGAATGCATCTTAGGCTTGTTATCAATCATTTATTAATTAGATGTTGAAAGAATATGGTTTGGTTGTATTTTTATGGCGAGGGAAGTAATGAGTAATTCCAAAGCATCACTTTAAATATGTTTGATTTTAGACATCGTAGATTCAATAGAAAACTGTGATTAATTTTAAAGCTTTCTCTTAAAATTTGTAATATACCGGTAGGTTGTATTCATCTTCATTTCAGAGATTTAAAGGGTTTTTTTTTTTTACATTATGCTTCTGTATCTGTGGGCTTACCTAAGGATCATACTGAAAATATTATATATTTTCTGCTAACTCTTCTAATCTGTGATGATTTGCACTAAACATAAAGATCTAGTTAGGGATAATTTAACAGGTAACTGAATGAATCCCACTAAACAAACAAAATTCTGCTCTTTCTCTCTGAAAAAGGGGTCGACAAATGAAATAAAACATAAATGAAATAAATATGATGGAATATACTTATCTATTTTTTCCATTAATTTTTATTTTAAAATTTAAATGATTTAAATACACAAGATGTGACTTTTGTGAGATCAATTTTGTTTTTACTTTGGAGAAAATATACTTATTGTATGAAGAATTGCTAAAATCACTGTACTATTATGCTACTTTAACAAAAAAAATGTATATTTTACATATAGTAACTGCACAATTCTTTGGTATAATTTTAATTATCCAGAATATATATATATTTATGTTTAGTTAAAACATAAGCAAAGAAGGATTTATACTGATTCTTCTCTTAATACTACCTCTAGGAGAATGAAATCTTGAAAAGTTGTTTTTTTTAAAGCTGATATTATGACAATGTGAATGTGTTCATTTTTTTAAAGAAATTGGATAAAGGTCATACATTATCCATTTCATTTAGAGTGCATCTACTTATTACTAGTATGGATTTTTTTTCAAAAAAACCCTGTTGCCAAGCCACGGTTTCTATCCATCTGTTCTTGCTGTTGTGAAAAGGTTCAATTTTCAGCAAAACCATGCATTTCACAGAAGGTATGTGAGGTGAAATTTCACAGAAGACATGATGGATCTTGATTCTTAGTGATAAACCAGCAGGGTTGGCATATGGTTCTGCATGATATGGAAGCTTGGGGTCCTTCGCTTTACATTTGTAGTGAGGAGCTGATAAAAACTGGCTCTGTATTGTTTCACTGGACACCAATCATAGGCAACAGGAACTGCCCATTTTAACTCGCGGTGGGAAGGAAACCCAGGCACAGTTCACAATAGTACTATTGTCATATTGCAAACTACTCTGAACAGCTTGACAGCTTTTAAAGGAGGGGGAGAAAAGTGTTGCTTTTCAAATTGGTGCTCAAAAGAGTGATGGGAAAAGCACAGTGCTGATTTATTAAGATTCTTTCTCTATAATATTATCAGCTTGTAATAATAAACAGTTGCCTGTTTTTTAAAGACCATAGTAATCATCATATATGGGAATGGGAATATAAAAGGTCAGGAATTATCAAGTCTCTGAGTTGAACTAATTTTAGTGTAAGCATTTCTAATTAAATCTGTGAAGATATACAATCTGCTATAGTCTATACTGATCCATGAGCAAAAATATAATTTAGAACACTTGGATATCAGTAAATCAGTCTTCCCCATCCTTTTCTTCACTTTAGTTTCCTTGGTGGTAATTGTAGTCTTATGCAGCTTGAGGGAGGCTGATCTAAGTAACTAAAACATTTATTTTAATCCTATGAATCAGATTACATATTCCTATTTTCAAAATTCAGAAAAGAAATTCCATTAGTCTTCAAAGAAATATATAGGAAGGCATATTTAATGTACTAGGAGGGGAAAGGCAAAGAGATTGGTAAGTATTCTTAATGTTTTAGCCTTCAGTACCTATACTGCCTTCAGTGAACCAATAGAAATCCAGATTGATAAAATACATAAAAATGAGAGTTTGAGTTTTAAAAGTAGATATTTTGGCAGCAGAAGCCCCAAAGTCCTATTTACAGTGACTTCCTTGAATAATCAGTGACTTCCTTGAATAATCTTCTTTTCTTTGATGATTTAGAATATTTTATTACTTTTTAAGGTATAGAAGAGTTGGATGATTGTCAGAATGACTCTCTGGCATTCAGATTCATTCAATTGTCTCCCTTTAGCAACATTCATTCACCAAAATATTGTCTACTGGCAGAAATGTGTCAATTTCTAGAGCCTTGTATAGGTGATGGCTAGTTACAATTTGCCATTGATATTTACCAATGTAGCATCATTCTGATGAAAAGCATCCACACCTGTTTGGGATAATTTGTCTACCAGAATTCTGCAGCATGGATGCTTGAACATTATTGATATCAACTCAGTGCTCAATCAGATGCTCCTTTATGTTACCATGCATAAACAATAATTTCAGTAACCACTCAGTTCCTGTTCCTCTTTTCTATTTATACAGACCAGTAGTGTCAAACTGGTGGCCCATGGGCCATGCCCAACCCAGCTCCACCCAGGGAAGAACATCACAATTTGTCACATGACAGCAACATAATGCTGTGAGTTTCACACCCTATAATAATAATAATTTTAATTTATAAACCGCTCTCTCCCCCCGAAGGGACTCGAGGCGGTGCACAGGGAATTTAAAAATACATATATAAAACCACAAGCATAATACAATATTAAAATAAATTAAACTAAAACCCTGCGCTAAAATCCCAAACTAAAACTAAACCCTTAAAAACCCTAAAAAACAGTTCAATTACCCCAGGCCAGCCAAGCAGAAGAAATGTGTTTTTAATTTTTGACGGAAGGAGCGGAGGTCCATAGTTGTTCTAATTTCGGGGGGAAGGTCATTCCAGAGGGTCGGGCCCGCCACAGATAAGGCCCTTCCCCTGGGCGTCGCCCGCTAGCATAGCCTAGTGGACGGCACCCGGAGAAGTCTCTCTCTGTGGGAGCGAATCGACTGCAGGGATGTATGGGGCAGGATGCTATCCTGCAGATAGCTAGGTCCCGTGCCATGGAGCGCTTTGAAGATGATGACCAACACCTTGAAGTGCACCCAAAAGACAACAGGCAGGCAATGCAGCTCGCGCAGGAGTGGTGTTACATGGGAGAACCTGGAGGTTCCCATAACTGCCCGTGCGGCTGCATTCTGGACAAGCTGCAGTCCTCGGGTGCACCTCAAGGGGAGCCCCATGTAGAGAGCGTTACAGTAGTCCAGTCGGGATGTCACGAGTGCATGAGTGACTGTGCAAAGGGCACCCCGGTCCAATAGGGGACGCAACTGGTGGACCAGGTGGACCTGGTAAAACGCCCTCCTGGCTACGGCCGTCACTTGATCTTCCATGGACAGCCGTGCATCAAGGAGGACGCCCAAGTTGCGTGCCCCATCCACAGGGGTTAGATGTTCGTCTCCTATGGCCAGTGATGGAGTCAACTGATTGTACCGGGTTGGCGGAAACCACAGCCACTCGGTCTTGAATGGGTTGAGTCTGAGTCTGTTACTTCCCATCCAGGCCCGCACGGCTTCCAGGCACTGGCACATCACCTCTACGGCATCGTTGGGGTGGTTTGGGGTAGATATATACAGCTGCGTGTTGTCAGCGTAGAAGTGGTATTCTACCCCGAAACCACGGATGATCTCGCCCAGAGGCTTCATATATGTGTTGAACAGGAGTGGCGAGAGGACCGACCCCTGAGGCACCCCACAAGTGAGGGGTCTTGAGGTCGACCTCTGCCCTCCTGCCAACACAAATTGCGATCGACCGGAGAGGTAAGAGGAGAACCACCATAACACGGTGCCCCTCACCCCCAACCCCTCCAGCCGATGCAATAGGATACCATGGTCGATGGTATCAAAAGCCGCTGAGAGGTCTAATAGGACCAGGATGGAGGAACAACCCCCATCTCTGGCCCTCCAGAGATCATCCACCAACGTGACCAATGCCGTCTCGGTGCTGTGCCCGGGCTGGAAGCCAGACTGGCGCGGGTCTAGATAATCAATTTGCTCCAGATGACGGGGGACCTGTTATGCCAACACACTCTCTACAACCTTCGCCAAAAAGTGAAGGTTGGAGGCCGGACAGTAATTTACCAACAATGCTGGGTCCAGAGAGGGCTTCTTGAGGAGGGGTCTCACCACCGCCTCTTTCAAGAGGGTAGGCAGGAACCCCTCACCCAAGGAAGCATTCACTACCTCCTGGAGCCAGCCTCGTGTAACCTCTCAGGATGCCAGTACAAGCCAGGAGGGACACGGGTCCAATAAACATGTGGTAGCTCGCAGTCGCCCACGTAACCTGTCCATATCTTCGGAAGTAACAGAGTCAAACTCTTCCCACAAAATTTTCTCAAGATCTGCCTCGGGGCATCCCGCTGGACCACTTTCGATGGAGGCCAACTCGCTCCGAATCTGAGCGATTTTATCCTGCAGATATTCCCCAAATTCCTCTGCTCTACCCTGCAAAAGGGCTTCCCGTGTCCTCTGTTGAAGGAGGGAGCGGGTCACCCTAAACAGGGCGGCAGGGCAGTTATCTGCGGATGCGATGAGAGTGGCACAATGATGACGTTTGGCCACTCTCAGCGCCACAAGGTAAGTCCGTAAATGGGCTCTCACCTGTGTTCGGTCAGATTTAGACCGTGTGGATCTCCATCTCCACTCTAGGCGTCTCTTGTGGCGTTTCATCACCCTCAACTCCTTGGTAAACCAAGGAGCCTGGGTGGCTCGTCGCCACAGGAGAGACCGCAAGGGCGCGACCCGATCCAAGGCCCCCGTGGCCGCGGTATTCCACACGGCCACCAGGTCCTCCGTCGGGGCGCGGGACAAGGACACAGGTAGTGGCCCAAGCACCGTCTGGAACCTATCCGGATCCATCAGGCGCCTGGGGCGGAACCATATAGCGAGTCCGGTTCCGCCTCCCCGCGGTGGGGCGTAGCGATTGGAAAGTCGATCCAGAGAAGTGAGTGGTCTGACCATGACAGGGGTATGATGGCTACGTCCCCTATACCCAGATCACTCTTCCACTGACCAGAGACAAAAATTAAGTCCAGTGTGTGTCCTCACTCGTGCGTGGGCCCCCGAATTACTTGGGTCAGGTCCATGGCCGTCATGGAGGCCATGAACTCCTGAGCTGCCTCTGATGATTCGCCCACCGATGGCAGGTTGAAGTCCCCCATGACAACCAGTCTGGGGGTCTCAACCGCCATCTCGGCGGTCACCTCAAGGAGCTCGGGCAGGGCTGCTGTTACATAGCGGGGAGCCAGGTATACAATCAGCACGCCCAACTGCCTCCCTAGGCCCCACTTCATGCAGAGGGACTCACAGCCGGTGGTCTGTGGTACAGTGGTCTCTCTCGGCTCAAGACTTTCCCTAACAATAACCGCTACCCCTCCACACCTGCCTAGGGCCCGTGGCTGATGAAACGCGCGGTAACCTGGTGGGCACATTTCTACGAGGGGAAGTCCTCCCTCGTGGCCCAGCCAGGTCTCCGCAATTCCCACCAGGTCCGGCTCCCCCTCCGACACAAGGTCATGGACGAGGGGGGCTTTGTTGACCACGGACCTGGCGTTGCAAAACATCAGCCTCGGGCCCTGGCTCTGTAATCCCTGACTACCTAGCCTGCGGGGGTTGTGGCACCTGACCGTTTGCAACCATCGGCCTTGTGCCCCCAAGGAAAAACCTGTCTCCCATCGCACCTACCCCTCCCTACGACCGTCTTGATAGATAGACCCTCAATGGAAACGGCTTGTGTATCCCCCCTCTTAATGGACCCTTCCTTCCTCACTCTGCTGACTCCGCCCGTTTTATTCTCATCTCCCTTAACCTGTCTACACCCTCCCTCCTCCCTGGTACCCCCTAAAATACGTAACATATATTTCACTAAAAAAAAACCTAAGACCATGCTTCGTCCACCTCTCCGGATTGATTAATCCCTCATCAAGGTGGGCCCTCGTTAGAGCGGAGGGCCAGGCCTGCGAGAGAGGGGCCTCTCGCAGTAATAAAAGGTCTGCCTTTGAGTACATATCAATATATATAAATAATTAAATAATTATGTATAAATATGAATATAGATATAAATATAAATGGGTCATATAGTTAATTATAGAAGACATCGTTGGCTGACATATAATATTTAAAATAGGTATATAAATAGATGTTATAAATAGATGTTAAAAACATAAATAGTTCATAGATCATATAAATTTCATGTGAACCAGTGGGGAATAGTCCGGCTATTGCAGTTCTATAGATCTTACAGTTCTTAGATTCTCGCCTTCATAGCTGATAAAAAGTCTGTCCGGATAGATGTATTGGAGTATAAACCGAGGGGGAAGGCAAGGCCCTCATTTTTCAGTCTGAGTCCACAGGCCATGGATGTTACCCAGTTGAGGCCTGTCCAGAACTTATTTGGACTCTCAGGGCTCTTCAGGTCTTTTGTTTTGTTAAAAGGCCCTAAATGGCCCGGGCTGACCACTCTTCCGCCTTTTGGCCTGGCCCAGCACGGATGAAAGGCGCCGGTAGCCAGGATGATGACTCTCGGCCTCTCAGGCCTCTCAATCCTCCCAGGGGCCCGAAAAGGTCCGAAAGGCCCAAAGCTGGCCGTACTTCCTCCTCCCCTCCCGGCCCGGCCGAAGGCACCCTCCTCTTCGGCCTCGGGCCTGTTCTTGTTAGGCCTCTCCCAGCCGTCCAATCTCACCATCACCTAAGGTCTCGGGCCGGCCACACTACCTCCTACTGGCCCGGCAGTCTCTCCTCACCCTCCACGCCCTCGGCTCGATCTTACTCTTCCTCTCCCGGCCGGAACTCAGCCCGCTGACCGCTCCTCCGTTCTGGCTCAGGCCATCCTCCTGGCCCCCGGCTCAGGCCATCCTCCTGGCTCAGAATGGCGTCGGCCTCAGCATCGGCGTCCTCCGGCGTCCTCCGGCATCCTTCGGTGTCCTCCGGGCCAGTCAACGCCCCAGCCAGCATCCACAGCAAACGTGAGGACGCCGACCACCGTCCCGGCGCTCTCACCGCAGTCTCCGCCGTAACCTCACCTTGGGAGGCCATTCCGGTCTCAATTGGCTACCAGGGTGGGCAGCTCACTGATCCCGGCCCTCAGAAAGGTAAATAGCGGGCCGGGGCACAAGAAATATGCCAACGAGTTCCATGACCCATACGGAGCTCAAAGCTAGACCGCCATCTTCGCGCACTGTGCCTGTTCAGATAAAAATATTAATATCCTAGCTAGGTCTTAATTCTATGGGGGTTTTTTCTTAGCCTTCTTTATTGTCCATTCTCTCTAAGCCAAATATTCAGTGATCAGGATTGTCTCCTAAGCTCCTAAACAGATACCCCTCTGAGTCAACAGACAGAGCTTTTAATAGTAAAGTTAGGTTGTTATGGCTGTTAAGCGGTCTTTGAACTTGAGAGCCATAACATTTGAAAAATGTCTTATCCCAGTACCTGGGACGTATCTGGATGGGGAACAACAGGCTTCAGCTAAATCCTGGCAAGACTGAGTGGCGTTGAGTTTTAGGGGTTTCCTATTCTCCATTTTTGGCGCCAAATGGAGTGGCACTGCCTCAGACAGATCCGATGTGCAAACTCGGGATCCTCCTGTACTCACAGTTCCTGCTTTGAAGAGCAGATGGCTATCATGTCTAGGAGGAACTTTGCACAGCTTCATGTAGTGCACAATTGCATCTATTCCTGGATTGGGGAGATCTGCTCACTGTCACCCATCCTAATCACCTCCCATTTGGATTTCTGAAATACGCTATACATGGGCTGCCCTTGAAGACTATCTGGAAGCTTCAGCTGCTGCAAAATGCATCAACATGAACAATAGCCTACCCTTGGAACAGTACTTGTTACATCTGTGCTCCACTGGTTATCAGTTCGCTTCCAGGTCCAATTCAAGGTGCTATTTTGCCTTTTAAAACATTTAATGGCATGGGGTTGGGTTATCTGAGGGGCCGCCTCTCCCTGATTATATCTGCTCATCAGTGTAGATATAGACATTTTGTGGATTGAGCATTCTGGTACATATTTTACCCTAGAACCAGTCTGACTTTTCTGATCTAGGAGTCAATTTATTTGTCCAAAGATTAATCACTATTGCTACCCAAATAAAATCTGTTGACTTCTGATTTTCAGAGGACCTGCTGCATCAAGGAAAGATTTTGTTAAGGGAATGTATTTGATCATGAGTGATAAGCAGGAACTTTTTCTAGAAGTCTGCTGACTTAAGGATGTACGGTCAGCTTCATTTTTTACCAGAACTACATTATTCACCAATTCATTTTTTACCAGAACTACATTATTCACCATATCATATTTACTCTAATAATTTGTTTAGGCAATCAGAACTGAAAATGGTCTGCACAAAATTCTACATCCAGTGCAGCCTTTTTGGGTTGGTCAGTATAATTTACAATGTGTAGGAAAGTCCAATTTGTTGTTATTATACATGAGTCAGATTGTAGCTGCCTGGCAAATTATAAAACAATTTCATTGAATCTTTTTTCAGAGAAAAACGGTATGCTGTCAACAAATATAAAGAGCTTCTTGGAATTTCATGGACTTGTTTTTAAACACTATCCAATCAGTATGCTGCATATATTTCACAGTTTATGGCATACGGGTAACTGTATCCCGAATTGCCAGGTGCTCTTTAGTTAGACTAAGGATACTAGCAGGAGCATGCTTAGAATAAAATAAAGGTGCAGTTGTTGTAAAATGTGCCAGAAGTGACAAGTATTGTGTCTTAGCGATAAAATGTGACAGGACTGACAAGTATTGTATTTTTAACATTAACAGAGAAAGCATGTTACTATGTTGGGTGATCTTGTCTTGTCTCTATCTTACTAAAAATCATTATACAAAAGCAGTGCTTCCCAAACCTGAATAAATTACCCCAAACCAAAATGTGTTTTTTTCCCCTTTGGGTGATGACACACAAAACCATTACCTAGTCATAATAGGAACATATGGATTGTCTTAAAGTATTTTACCTACATTGAGTAAAAAGGATTTTCTGATAAGTGTTTTTAAGTAATGAAGGAAAATAAATAAAAACTGGTTGATTGAAGGTAGGAAGTAGAGATCAATATTTAAGGGTCCATCTGTTCCCAATCATAGCATATGGAAGATAACAGAATAGTAAAAGAACATGATAAGTAAATTGAATGAAAACAATATTGTTTATGAAATCAAAAGGTCTCTGATCCTATGGGATGGAATTGATGAATGCATACATGGAATAAGAGTAAATATTTAATTTACTCTTAAAGCTAAAGAGTAAAGAGCTAAAATTTATGCCAGAAAGTATGTATTGTATGTTTTGAAAAATTATTGCAGATTTCATCAAGTAGAAACAAAAAAGCTTGTAGTTGTCATATATTATGCTCCAGTGAATGTGATAAGAGAGTTCTATAAAATGAGTATAAGAAGTTATAAATATTATGAGAATGTAAAATAAAATAGTAAGATTGCTTATGACTGGTGAAATGGTAGAGTATGAATCTGAACTGCTTACAGAGTTCTTGTTCAATATGGGCAAATATTTCTGAGCTTGACAATTAAAATAATTGTTATTTTACCCAAAGAGAGCTGTGACAAAAGTGAATTGTTAAATCTGCCTGAGAAGATGTTTGGCAGAACTCTTACTGAAGTGGTTCAAGAGCTGATAATGAGTAAAATTTGGGAAATGCAGGGCAGCTTTAGGGTAAATCAGTGTTTTATTCCTGAGCAGGTCATGCCATCTACACATACATGAATGTGTATACAATTATAGTATAATTGTAGATTTAGAGCAAGTGAATATGGGAGTGTTTTGCATAAACCATGGAGTTGGGAAAGCAACAAGAGTATGTAATGTATGATGGAAATAAAGCATGTAGTGTAGGCATGAAATTCTCTTACCTTCACTACCGGTTCAGAACTGGGAGCGTGTGCGCATGCGCAGAGCGTCTGTGATGACATCTGGGCAGTGGGTGGAACAAACTGGTGCGAACCGGCAGAATACCACCTCTGATGTAGTGAATAAATGAATGCTGAGTAATTCATTTAACATTGAGTAAGAAGTAAGAGAAGGACATGGAATGTCTATTTGTTGAGTGCATTTTTCAATTAATATATAAGAAATGCTTGTAATGATATTAGTGGTGCATTATTTGAGAATACCATGGAGTGTAGCCAGTACCATGTTGTTAGTTGACAATTTGAGTGGCTTGCAGCAAATGTTAGATAGATTGTCCAGTGCAGTGAGGAGTATGAATTTAATGTTAATAGCGTTAAGACAAAGATAGTTGTTTGGCAGGAAAATAAAGCATCTACTTCAAAATAGCAAAAAAAAGAGCCAATAGATAATTTTGTGGTTAATATCTAGTCAGTTGCAACAAACAAATGTTTGTTTAAGAATCATACTTCTGCCCTCATTTGAGAGTTGTGTGTGCCAGGGGAAACAGTAAAGTATATATAATGGAAATTGGTTGTTTAAGAAGGTGGGTAAAAGCAGGGAAGGGAATGAGTGGAGAAAGAGATTGAGTCAAGAATGAAAGGGTGTTGTGACTAGTACATTGACATGAATGATTTGGTCATATAGAGATAATGAATGAGCATTGAATTGCAAAGCAGCTGCATGAAGCAAGAGTGAATGAATCAAAAGGGTTTGTAAGACCAAAAAAGTGGTATTCTTTGAATGGAGCTGGTGAAATCCTCAGAGAGATGTGAGTTTAAAAAACAGCCTATAAAGGAAAACAATATAATTGGTATATATTCATGTGCATAGATCTTTAGATAACAATGCAAGGGTCATATGGTAATCATATGACTTCCTTAATAAAATTAAATTCTATAACCACCGAGCGTAACCAAGTGTTTCTGGGCAGTTAACCATTCTAACAGTATAAAACAAAACAATTTTTACACCATTAAAATAATAAAAAGATCGCCAAAATAAATAAGAATAAGCAATAGCCATGATGATTAATCAACTAATAGTAAAGCCATGTATTATATATTTATTCAATTTATACCCCGCCCTTCTCCAAATGGACTCAGGGCGGCGCACAGGAAAATTAAAATACATACAAAACATCATATAAAATTTAAAAAACTAATTCAATAGAACCTGTGCTAAAACCAGATTAAAATCCCCAAATTTAAAAACTATCTAAAAGTCAGTATAGGGGGCTACGCTAGGCCGGCTAGATGGAACAAATGTGTCTTAAGACACTTGCGGAAGAGGCGGAGGTCAGAGATGGTGCGAAGTTCAGGGGGTAAGTCGTTCCAAAGGGCTGGACCTGCCACAGAGAAGGCTCTCCCCCTGGGTGTCGCCAGTCGGCATTGTCCGGCCGACGGCACCCTGAGGAGGCCCTCTCTGTGGGAGCGTATTGGTCTGAGGGATGTATGGGGCAGGAGGCGGTCTCGCATATAACTAGGCCCCGAGCCATGGAGCGCTTTAAAGATGGTCGTCAGAACCTTGAAGCGCACCCGAAAGACCACAGGAAGCCAGTGCAGCTCGCGCAGGATAGGTGTTATGTGGGAGTGTCTAGGCGCTCCCGTAATCACCTGCGCGGCTGCATTCTGGACTAACTGCAGCTTTCGAGTGCACCTCAAGGGAAGCCCCATGTAGAGAGCATTACAGTAGTCGACAGTAGTGTAAGGGAACCCGTAACAGATTCCTAGCTCCCTAGACAAAATATTGTGTTTGTTTTAAAATAAAACTAGCACAAAATATTTGTCAATTTGTGCCTGTGCATTTGCTTTTGATTTACCATAATTTAGGTAACATTATGACAAGTTGGTCTTAAATATAGTATTTTACAAGGTTTCTCACTTCTCTGTCATTCACATTAAAGTAGATCAGTATAGGATGGCATAATAATACTTTAAAAAGTAAGTTGGATAGAGTTGTATGGGTACAGTTCTGTGATTCTCTTCAGTTTTTTTCAGTTAACATAAAAACAAAATAAAATCAAGCCACTCATGCACTTGATTTATTAGAATGTATAAGAGATCAAACTAAAATTTCTGCTTATATTATTGAGAAAATATATTACTGCTATATTTCATAATAGTAATTCATTGAATACCCATTCTTCCGCTTACCACAGGGGTAGATTATATTTAAGTCAAGATTAATGGATGGATTTTGATGTTAAAATCCAGTCTCTTGACCTGCCATTCCCTAGAGGCATATAATGCATTAGCTTAAACCAATATGCAGCTTATCAAAGATACTGTGACACAGTCTTAAATGATGGTTTGCTGTGCAAAATTACTGCTTTCTCTGATAATAAAATCACTATTTTGTATTCTTGATCATTGCAATATTAAATAGAAATGTAATCAAATTACTGCACATTTAGATACAGATAGCCCTTAAGTAATTGTGCACTGTAAAATTTCTATATTTATTTTTCTTCATGAAGTCTGTCAGTGTGTATGTTCGGTAAAATAGGATACTTGGATTTATTTAGCTGAAGTAAAAACTCCTAGAATCATAGAATCACAGGGCTGGAAGGCACTTTGGAGATCTTCTAATCCAATCCCTGCCTATGGCAGGACACTATATTAAACCGGGCAAATGGTTGTCCAATTTTTACTTGAAAACTTCCAGCGATGGTACACTGACTACTCCAGGAAACAAGCTATTCCATTAGTTAATTCTCATTGTCAGGAAGTTTCACCTTTGTCCCAGATTGGATCTCTCTTTAATCAATCTCCACCCGTTACTTCTTGTCCTGCCCACAGGAGCTTTGGACACTAAATGAACCCCACACCTCTGTCGCAATGCCTTATGTACTGGAAGACAGCAATCATGTCACCACTAACTCTTCTCTTCATTACAGTAGATATACCTAGTTCCCTTAACTATTCCTCATATATTTTCTTTTTCTAATTTTTACTTCTAAAACTTATAACTCACTTAGATTTTTTTTCCTTTTATGTTGTTTGTTTTATCTATTATAGATGATACTGTCTCCTCTGTCTCTTTCCTAGGCCAAGCACAGAGAATAGAAAGGAATTAAATTCCCCATGGGCTTTAATGGGACTTTGTTGGGCCAGCTAGGTGAAGAAGGAAAAGAAGGTTTTCCTTGCTAATGAAAAGACAGATAGCCTCCAGTACTTACATTCTGTTGCCAGAATTTTAGATATGGCCAAGTATTATATAGGTAGAATTTAGAAGTTGTTTAGCTGATCACTTCCTGAAAGCTTTCATGCTTATTTTATTTTCTTTGAATCTATGGCTATGGCTGGGGGTGGGTGGCACCGTTTTACGGTGGTTCTCCTCCTACCTCTCCAACCGGTCACAATTGGTGTTGGCAGGAGGGCAGAGGTCGACGTCAAGGTGCCTCACCTGTGGGGTACCACAGAGGTCGGTCCGCTCACCTCTCCTGTTCAACATTTACATGAAGCCTTTGGGTGAGATCATCCGTGGTTTCTGGGTAGAATTCCACCAGAACGCTGACGATACTCAGCTGTACATCTCTATCCCCCCCCCCCACCCCCCATCCCAACGATGCCGTGGAAGTGATGTCCCGGTGTCTGGAGGCCGTGCGAGTCTGGATGGGGAGAAACAGGCTCTGACTCAACCCATCCAAGACCGAGTGGCTGTGGCTTCTGGCAGCACGATATGGCCAGTTGGTGCCAGCTCTGGCTATTGGGGGCGTGTCTTTGGCCCCCACAGAGAGGGCTCGCAACTTGGGCGTCCTCCTGGACTCTCGGCTGTCGCTAGAAGATCATATGACAGCCGTGGCCAGGGGGGCCTTTTATCAGGTTCGCCTGATACGCCAGTTGCGCCCCTTTCTGGATCGTGACGCTTTACGCACGGTCACTCAAGCCCTCGTCATCTCCCGCCTGGACTACTGCAACGCACCCGGAGGCTCCAGTTAGTTCAGAATGCGGCCGCGCGGGGGATCCTGGGAGCTCCTAGATGCTCCCATGTGACACCTCTCCTGCGCGAGCTGCACTGGCTGCCTGTGGCTTTCCGTGTGCGCTTCAAGGTATTAGTAACTACCTTTAAAGCGCTCCACGGCAAGGGACCTGGCTACCTGCAAGACCACCTCCTGCCATCAAATACCTCCCACCGACCAGTGCACTCCCACAGAGAGGGCCTCCTCAGGGTGCCGACGGCCAGGCAATGTCGGCTGGCGACCCCCAGGGGGAGAGCCTTCTCTGTGGCGGCTCCTGCCCTCTGGAATGACCTACCCACCGACCTACGCATGGCCACAGACCTGCGCCTCTTCCGTTGGGCTTTGAAGACCTATCTATTTCGTGCGGCTGGCCTGGCGTAATTTTTTTAATGGTTTTAGTAGGTTTTATTAATGGTTTTAGAACAGGCGTATTATTTAGTATATTTTAAATATATATTTCATGTATTTTTATATTTTATATCACTAATTTTATTGCTGCCTGTACACCGCCCTGAGTCCCGGAAGGGAGAAGGGTGGTATAGAAATTAAATTAAATTAAATTAAATTAAATTAAATTAAATTAAATTACTAACGGTCTCTTATTAACAACTCTGCTATTTTCTAAACTATCCCATCTATATCAGTATATAAGGAGGCTTTTGTATAGTAGATATAGCCTGCAAATATATTTCCAAAAGCATATCTTTAGTCAAGAAGACTTCATAACAGATTGTTTTTGTGGTTAATATGTATATATTCTAATAATAGTATGAAATCAGAAGAGTATGGAATATAGTTACATTGACTTTGGCTATCAGAATACAGTTTAAAGAAAGTGCTATTTGGTCTGTCAACTGAGCTTTTCTCAAATGATTAAAGACAAGCCATATAGAATGATCAGGACTCACAGATTTTCCCCCATTTCTTCTGGAATCGGAAGGACAATTTGTATTTTATTTTCTGTGCCTTCGTCTTTGTAAGAAAAGATAATGCTATCCTTCAATAGTAGCAGTTCTCATGATGATTTATCTTTGCAACCTCTTTACTCAAACTGCAAGCATTGAAAACAAACTTTGCTTCACTTTTGTCCTCTCTGGATCTATGCACCCTATATATAATAAAATAAACCTTAAAAAGGTTTCATTTAGAGACCTCTGAAACAGGAACATTTTGAAAGCAGGTAGGTGTCTCCACCCTGCTTTTCATAAAGCATTGTACCCATTCAAACAGACTTTTAAAAACAGCTTGTTTTGATAGCAGGCTGTTCTCCTGTGGGCCTTCAGCCTTTGCTTCCTGGCAGCACCTTTGGTGCGAAAAGAGAGTGCTCAATTGGGAGACTATCAGTGCCAGCATGCATAGAGTGATAAGTTAACACACCACTGGGAATTTCTGGGGCCCACCAAGATACTTCACTTCTAATGTGCTAACAAGCTCATTTTTCTACCTCTTGCCTCTTCAGTTATTTTTTTTCTCAGAAGAGCTTAGAAGTTGAGTGCATCAGGCATAATGAAAAGCTCCGTAGGAGGGAGAAGCAATAACCCAATTTTTCCCTTTTCAGCCAAATAGAAAATTAGTTTCTGGTAATACACAAAGGCCAGTATTTTTTGTGCAAGGGGCACTGCTGTGAATCAAAGGACTCTATTAACTGCAGAAAATTCAGCAGCTGTGAATCTCCCCCAATGGAAAAAGTGCTTTTCAACAAGTTGTGAGATATGTAGTATTATTTAGACTTCAACCATCAGTTTCATCCTCTACCACTTATATACAGCCTCTTAAAAACAGTACTATATTGCTCTTCTGTGTTAAGGCTTAATCTTGTGTATGTCCCACAACCTAAGAAGCTCCACAACATGGAGGTGTTCTATTTCTCCTTGTTCTACTACTTATGCTATTAGTTGTGATTATTTCAAGGGGGAAAAAATGATTTGCAGTCTAATTTTATGGAGACAGTTGAGCCAAAGCAACATATAAATATAGTAATCAGGTTTATTATTGCCTTTTCTGATTCAAAGCACTTTTCTCTATGCACATGTTCTATATATAATTAAAGTAATGATCACTGCAGAATCCAGCTAATTATTTAAATATAAAGGTTAAGGTTCAGTGTTTATTGTTCTTTAAATTTCCATTTGCAATCATGAGAGAAATCTTTGCTAGTCTATATTATTAGTGATGGATAAAACAGTAATACTTCAAAAGGAAAAGGAAAGTAAAATGTTATTTCCCCATTTCTAATACATTATTTGAAGAAATAACGTTTTGCAACTGAGGTAATAAAAGCAAAAATGAAAAAGAAATGTATCAATAAATGAAGACTATTTTACAGGTAAGAGACTAGGAATTATTCATTTTATGCAGGAGAAAGGATAATGAAGAGATATTTGTCTGTTTTTCTATGGTCGATGATATAAGGATATTAAAAAAGTACCCTACAGGATTGAAGATACATTGATAAACATCAAGTTGATTGGCTGTAACTGTAAAATGAATACAGCCCTGAGATTGTGGTTTAGGAATGTGTACGTTTAGTTTTTGAAGGTCCCAAAGACAAGGAATGAGTTTTGTATTTTGAGATGAAAATTTTAAGAAAAAGGAAGGAAAAATGAAGTGACTATACATAGCTGACATCCTTTGGTTTACAAAAGAATAAGCAATTAAAATACTTCTGTGTCATATTCCAGACGCAAACTAGATGACAATTTCTCATGCATATTTATTTTATGTCACCAGGAAAAGAGAGAAATGGGTGGATGGATGGTCAGGCCTATTGAAGTTTGATTGTAGAAGATACTTTGAATATAACGTGTGAGTCTTTGCAACACTGTTTCTTTTCTTGATGTAGGTAGATTTAAGAAAAGTGGTTCTGTGTTCTAGCAAAAGATCTCAAAATCAACAAGAATGGGATTCTAATATCCTTCAGTGGAATACATTAGCATCTAATCGTGTAGAGGAAGTAGAACTTATTTTCCAATGAAAACTCCATTAAGTTGAGTTTTCATTTGTTTCATATGCACATTTTAAAACAGGGCTACACATAATTTTGTTTTATTAGAAGAATAAATTTGAGTGATGTTAAGCATCACTTTACATAAAAAAATAAAATAAAATAAAATAAAATACAATAAAATACAGACTGGCAAAGATTTCCTGATCCAATGAATATAGCAAGACAACTTTTGCAAGTTGCATGAGAACTGATTCTAAGCTCAATAAAGCAGCCTATAACACCAAAGCAGCATGATATTTTTTTCTTGATAATTGTATGTTGCTGCCTGCTGTTTTACATTTTGACAGCCATTTCCATAGCTGCTTTCATGAACACTAGAAATATTCTCTCTTTTTCTCGCTTTCTCTCTGCTAACAATAAAATCAGGGCCTCTGGAACAAGCAGCCTGGAGAGGGTTCTTCAAAAGCAGCGCTTCAAGGCACCAGCCTCTTGTCAATAATTTCAGAAAGAGGAAGATGTCGGACAAAGGCAAAGAACGACGGTGCTTTTCTTTTGACGTGCTTGGGATGCTTACTTTCTTAATCAGTGCTCAGGGATGCTATCGGATGTTTTTTTCCCCTTGTTTCATTTCCCCCCCCCTTATGCAAAATATTTTAATTTGCATTTGCAAATGAAATTCATTACATGCTTTCATTCTGGATTAGGGTTTTGAAAGTTTGTTTTGTTATTTCTATTTAAACTGAAGTCTTGCACTCATCTGCTACTAACGTATGAGGAAATATGTACAGAATTTCAATATCAAATCCTATTTTGACAGTATGGTGACTTTAAAATAAAACTTTTTTATAAGCTAAGAGGCAGGCACCCGAGGTAGTTCGAAAGAGATTTGGTTATACTTTTATATGCTATATTTTGTCTGAAAGCTGCTGTGTAATGCAGAAATACATATGTAGCTTGTCAGAAGTGTGTGGACAGATTGGATTTGGTCACCTCAACTGGTTGTAAGATGCCTCAGGTCATCAGTGTGTGGGATCACTTACCAGAACATTTGTCTGAAAACTATAGAGTTACATAAAATCAAATATTATATTTTTAAAATTGGTGGCTTTTGATTTGGATTACTGAATGTGAAATATAACCCAGCTTTCTGAACCATTTGTTTTATGTAGATGAAAGAAATTATGAGCCATATTGGTACAGTAGTTAAGGTGCTGGCCTAGAAACCAAGAGATTGTGAGCTCTAGTTCCACCTTAGGCATGAAAGCCAGCTGGATGATTTTGAGCCAAATTTTGGTGGCTATGTGAAAAACAGGAGGGAACAGTGTTATGTATGTTCTCTACCTTGAGTTACTTACAAAGTAATAAAGCTGGGATTAGAAATCTCATAAATAAGCCCCATATCCTATCAAAGCCATTGGACGTTCGTTGTTATCACTTTTATTATCACATCCTATGACTGTGATCACACAAAGATATGGCTTTGCTCTTCCGAAAACTTTGGTGAAGTATCAAGAAAGTGGTTATAAAACTGTGTGATCATTTAAAAAGAATTCAAGAGAAACTCAGACCTAATTTGAAAATAAAATGCTTATTCAAAAACAGAGCTTGAACCTACATATTCAGGATTTAAGTGAATGGAATGATCAGTAGATGTTGAGAGGCTCTATCAATTTTAGTTGGAAAGCTGTAACATAAGCCTAGTGTGTCAGTGGAGTACTATGTATACAAATCTTAAAACATAATGTTTCTTTTATTTGATCCTTTAGCTTCTGGAGATTGAGAAATAAGGATTTACAGTTCAATTGTAAAATACTTTGTACATAAATCAATTTAAAAAATATATCACTGATTAAGGCTGTATTTTCTTTGCTTTAAAATGTTAATTCTCCTTAACATTTGAATTCAACAAGCTATGAGGAAAGAGCTCGGTATCTCCAAACAATTATTCAACACCACCTAGATCCTTCAACATTTGAGGATTATGCATCTCAGGTCTTCTGCCCAGCATCCTGCCACCATTTGCCTCCTGAAACTGGTAAGAATATAATAAAAATAAAGGTTTTGTTGGTTAAATGATACCTAAAATGCAGTATTTACAGGTAACCATGTATGTATATGTGTGTATGCGTGTGTGCATGTGTGTGTATGTATAGCATCTCAAACAATAAAATTTTATTCTTTCTCTAAAAAAATCAAAGCCATTTAAATTTTTCACTTTATACTCTATAATAGAACTTTTCATATTTATATTATTTGTGAATGTTTCTGAATATTTAAGATTTCTAAATATAGAGACTGATCCATAAGCCTAATTGATCTACATTGTTTTTAAGAAAAAAAACTTTTCTAGTCTTGGTCGGTAAACCAGAAACAATACCACCACCGTTATCCTGTAAAAATATGTTGCTACATTGTCATTTTCACCAATAAATTACATTTTTTGACATCTTCTATAAAGATACTGCATTTTTCAGTTACTAATAAAACAGTAATCACTTAAGAATATGAGTGGCTCTCAAGGCCTATCTGTACAAATAATTTGAATTCCTGATGATTATTTCATTTATTTCCCCTCTTTAGATCATTAAATGTCAATTCTATTTATCAGAAGGTAAGACAAAGTGTCTTAAAAAAACCCCTCTGTTTTATTAATCTGTTACTAAAGCACTAAGCTTGTAACCTTGTTGTATGCAAACTTTCCTGACTGCCCTTATTTTTACTATTAAACAAGAGAGAAATTCACACTGACAAATTACCACTACATTTTGTTCAAGTGTAGTATTTTACTAACTCCAGGTCTGCATGAAACACTAACACTGTGGTTCTGGGATTAAGGTAACTAATGGAGAGACATCTGTTGAGCAAGTCATTCTTGATTGTGTCTGACCTTTTGTTTCTCAGCATGAACAAGTAGTACTGGATGGCAGTGGTGTGATCTGTCCCCTGTCCTGTCTTTCTTTGATGTCAGCAGATAGATTATGAATTCAGTGTAACAAGGAATGATAAGAGAAAAGTCATTTGGTTTTGGTGATAAAGTTTTATACTGTAATGATGTGAAAGAAATTGAAAACATTACTAGTGTTATTATCATCACCTACTTGCAAATAGAGAAAAATCTCAGCAGGTTTGTTTTTCCCTGAATACGATAGATGGAAATTTGGTCATCAGTGAAACAGAAGCTTTGAAAACCATATTTGGATTTTTATATAAAATTTAAAGATAATGCAAAATATATGGAATATGAGTATCACCACTCAAAGCAATACTTTATTTATTCTGGTACTGACAGGTTTTAAATGCATAACGAACAATAAATAGTGAACAATGAAGTGAAAACTGAACAATAAATGAAAATGTCTGCGTGTAATAAACATCTGAATGAAAAATAAAAAGAGTTTTGTAAATAAATATACGTCAAAAAAAGATATAGAAATGGTTTTTTAACATTGGGAAATAACCTCTTAAAATAAACACTTTGTTTATGATCTGGTCAATAATTATAATACCTAATGTTAAACTTTATCCTGTAAAATATCTCACTATGCAAGAATAGTGATTGCAGGAGTTGACTACTGTACTTTTTGGAAATAATTTGTGGGCCTAGATTTATTTTTCTGTCCTAACATGTCTAAAGCACAAAGCAAGCATTCATCTTGCAGTAAAACGTTGTATATACAAATAAAATATCTGTGATGCTCCAATTCAGTCTGAACCCAAAGAAGATCAGGGTTCTGATTAATTCAAACAAAATGAGCATGCAGTTCTAAATTTGCCCAATCCCCAATTCAGAATCCAGCGTGGAACGCCACCTTCAATATGTTGTTCTAAAGTGCAACAGTCAACCATAAATAAATTTTAAAACTATTTTGGTACCTGATCCCATGACCACTATGTTTTGCGAAGGCTCATTTATTTATATTGAATGTGAAATATTCTTACTGAAGGTTTCCCTACCATTCAATAAAATGTATGTTACAGAGCAACAAGTAAATGTTTGAAATGATTAATGTAAGCCCCATTGATTTTGGCGGGAGCACTTTAAGCATGTCTAAATTTGTATCTGGTAGAGTAAGTTCATGGCTTAATTTATTTTTTTGAGGAGTTAATTCCCATGATGCTGAAAGAGTGTTGTATTCTAAAAGCATCAGAATTCCGGGAAAAATAGTAACGGTAAAACACAATTAATTAAAGCAGCAATTTAAAATGAATCAGAAAGGTTTCTAAAAGATAAAGTTCATTAACACATCATATACAGACATAATGAATGAATAAATGCCCTGACAGAATACACAACTATTGCCAGGCAGAAAAAGCAATGGAGTAGATTCCAAGCAGACGTTTTAGAAAAAGCTGTTGCCCAGAGAATTCCAGGACTAGACATTCTTTGTTAAAAAGACCTTCTCTTGAGTACTTGGTTACTTTATCATCTGAAGGAATTTTGTTCAAATCCTTTGATTGTGTCAGAGCTTAGGATAGCCATGCATGGGAAGAAGCACTCTTTCAGATATTATGAAAGATTTGTAAAGAAGAAAGAAATAAAGGAAACACCAAACTGCATTATGTTCTAAGATGAGCACGTAAATCTCAAAGATGCTTTGGACTATAATTTTCAGGATCTCTGACCATAAACTGGTGGAACTATGTTCCAAAAGCTTTCTACTCTCTTCCTCTAAACCTTGCATTCCTATTTAGTCCTTGAAAACCTTCTCTAAATAATGGTAAGAAGTACCTAAAGAGTATAAAAGGTTCCTTTGGCAGCTATATTGAAAAGGAGAAGTTAATGTAAGCCAGTGTCTTGTAGTATCAGTAAAAGATTCATTTGCTCAATTTTAGGAGATTCTCCATAAAGACAGTATTTTTAAAAATCCTCTCTAGAAAGGCTCTTTGTGCGATGGGAATGAAAGTTAGAGGAAAAGAAAGATTGTTGGGTGTCTGATCTTCCACTTGGCTTTCTAAGATGAAACTATGAAAATAAACCCTAAAAATGTCAGGAAATGTTTTTTGGGAGGGGGCGTGCAAGACAGCAATGATAAATGAATCTTGTTTACCAAGGATATTACATGTACCTGTCCATGTAGCCCACCAGGAATCCACCTCAATTTGAAGAAGATCTTTTACCTCTTTCCTGATTGAATATTCAGACAGTCGCAACAGAATTCTTGTAACTCAAATATTAAACTGATTTAAAATTGATGCAAGTAATAGCAGATTTATGACCGTTTGTAGCAGCTTTAATCAACTAGTTGTTTACCATAAACATGCCCCATATTACAGAAGAGAGGTTAGTGGTTTATAGTAGCCACTTCAAAAATTAAGATAAACAATGTCCCCCTTAGCACATCTACCAGAACTAATCTCTGTATTTAATACAACTTATTCTTAGGTCAGTGTGCAGAGGTTTGCAGCTTATCTATCTCTTAAAATAAATCTATCTCTTGTAATGAAACTTCCAGATAAAACACAATGCCTCCTGAATAATTTCTACATTGCTACCAGTGCTAACTTTCCATTTTGATGAAATTGTTTGCATGCATAAATAATGTTAGTAAGAGTCCCCAGAGAATTTGAAGCGATTCTAATGGTATATTTAGAAAGAAACACAAAAACAGCCTTGGGTCTTTTCAGCCAATAATATGTTTAGATGTATCTTCTGTGTCATTTGCCAGTTACCTGTTGAATAAATTAAACTACCAAACCAAAAGCAATTTGATTAGAGGAAGATAACCTATTAGCAAAGCTTTATTTTTATGTGTGCAAAGTCCTCCCCCTACAAACCTCCCAAAATAAAATGCAATGCTAACAGGCAATCCAAAAGGTTTTGTATCTTTTCAGTGTAAAATTTATACCAGCCTTCTCCAAGCAAGTCCCACAAGATGTGATGGCCCTACTATTCGTTGACTGAAAATTCTGGGTTTTGTTTTTTGCGAGATTGTGAAGGCTGATTTGTTTATGAAGGGTTATTGCAGTAAGACATGGATATTAACTTTTATGTTAATTGCAGATATTTTAGGGAAACTTTTTAAGGTATTTTTCTAAATATCTAATTTAGGTCTAAAAATTAGATATTTTATCTATCAGCAAGACTCCATATTTCAGGGCAGTTGTATAATTTGTTGATGAATCCTCTTATTACCATTAATCAAGAAGCACAGGACTATCAGAGAGAATATTTAAATTTAAAGGTCTGCATATAGTAAAAGTGATCTAGAAAAGGTGCTTCAAACCCCATCTGCTAGTCATTAAAGCAGTCTGACTTGTCACACTTTTACATGAGCCTGGAAAAAAAGTCAGAGTTCTTTAACAAATATGAACTTTAATGAGTGAATCCCTTAAAACATGCATACCCTTTTTAAATGGAAAAGAGCCAGCTGCTGAGCTGATGCAGTGTATTATTGTACAATGTATAATTGAAACACTTCTTCAATGTAAATTATAATGAGTCCCCAAAATGCAGTATTCGAAGTCTGTTGTGCTCACCACAAAAAAGTTTATTAGAGGAAATAGAATGATTTTTTAAAAATATTAGTATTTTACAAGTTGGCATTTACTAACTAATTTTCAAAGATGTTAACAAGCCGAAATAATATCCAGTATATATATATTGATAGAAAAAGAATATTGCTGGCTTAAGGTAGGTCCTAGACCACATATAATGTTTAGTCTTTCAGAAGTCCTTTGCACTCAATTAATTCTGACTAATTAACTCTTGTCAAGAACAATCTATCCTAGCGGCTAAATAAGATACAGAAAAGTTAGTGTGCAAAAAAAGGGGAGGAGAAGCACGTTTAAAACAAATGTTTTTTTTTTAAAAAGGCTTTCCCCTTTGTTCCCAAAGTGACTTTTACATGGAGTTCCAATATATTCTTACAGTAAATGGTTTACATCTAGCTTTGCTGATCATTGACCCGAAGGGTTTTTTTATTATTTATTTATTTCGGAAGTGAGCTAGGATCAGATGGTATTCACTGGTTCTGGAGAAAAAAGAACAAAATATTTCATTCCCTCTTCTCCAGTTCCTAGCATTACTTTTCATGATGCTTTGGGCAGAAGATCCAAATGAAGAAACAGGTCTTGCCCCTTTCCCTCCTTTGGCAGTGGAATTCAGCTAAGCTTATGTCTGAATCTAGTGAAATTTATTTCTGAGGTTTTTTTATTTCCACTTATCGAGAATTTTACATAAAACAGAAAAATCCAAAGAAAAATATAGGAAAGGAAGAAGAAAGAAAAGAAAAAAGAACAGAAAAAAGAAGAAAAACTAAAGTTATGAAAAATTATGACTTCCAACTTTAAAAAGAGATTTGTTTTGAAGAAATTGAAGACAAAGGATAATGATCATTTGAATGGATTAAAGAGCAAGATTGTTTTATGTAAAAAGAAGAAACATAAAGTTGGCTTATTTGAGCATTGTTGAAATTGGATATGTTATGGGAGGGGGGGGGGTGTTCTTTTTGAACTTTTTGACACCTGGACTAGAAAAGGCATGTATTGAGTCTCCTTATAGATGAGTTGTGGAATGATGAGTTTTATATTTATTAATACATTTGATTATTTTAGAGCTCTATTTGGACATTTTGCCTATACCTGGAGTGGAAAAGATGTTATTTATTGGAGTTGCCTATGGATAAGAGTTGAGCTATCAGATGAAGAATTTTGTATTTGTTAAGTAAGAAGGACAGGAAGTTTGCTTTCTCAGTAGCAGTATTGCACTTTAATTTTTCTTTTTAGTTTGTATCATTTTTCACTGCTGTTTTTAAAAGTTTTGATAAAAATACTTCTTTTAAAAAAGAAAACTAATGGTTTCCAACTTTCTCTTCAACAGATATTAACAACCCCATCATTTCTCCTCCCTCTTATCTCTTCGAGAAATCCCACCAACCCTATATTAAATTCTCATCCTTTTCTGTCTTTAAATCTGTAAATCTTCATTTCACTTTTCTTTTAGCAAAAAAGTCCATAAAAGCTTTCCAGTCTTTAACAAAAAACCTGATTTCATTTTTCTCCCTGACGAAACAGGTCAGTTTCTCCTAATTCTGACCCTGCATTGTGCGAATTTCAGTATTCTTCCATCTTTATGCATACAATAATCTTGCTGCTGTTACCATATACAAAAGTAATCTTCCATGAGTCTTAATTTTTTTCCTGAATTGACAATATTAGGTAAAACACAACAGATCGCATCTGAGACCAAAGCTCCTTATTAATTCACTATGCGTTGCTATGTTTGCATTCTCTACATCATTTCAGATCTTAGCTTATAGACACTTCAAAGGACATAACGAAAATGATAAAAAGGGGAAATCTTATAGGGAAAAAATGGATTGTACCCCATGTATACTACAGGTTTACCTGGCTTCTATTTTCATAAAAGCTAAAAAGTATTACCAGTTTTCAATACTTTAGACATATAAAATGTATTCAACTATATATACTTCCTTTTGCAAGTTGGTGATTTTTAATATCGAATGTTTTTCAGTAAATATATGTTAAAACTACACTTGGCAAAATTTTAGAAAGATTTTTATTTTTCATGTGAGCTGAAAAAATTGCTTTTAGGGCAGGGTGCTAACATTTTGTTGTTTTATCGATTGCAGAGTGTTTTTTACGGTATTTATAAGCACTTTCTAAAACACTATAACATATTTATGTCGTAATGGTTATATCAATGAGGCTGTTGGATCAGAATTATTTTTATAGAATTCTTTTTCTTTTTTCTGTTTTTTTTCTTCTTTTTTTTGTAACCTGTAGTTGGTGAGTATTCTTCCTGATTGTTAAGGTGTTGATCCATTTTTACACATTAATGCATCCCTCTTTAACCTTAGCTTGCATGTTAGCAACATAACAGATTCTAACTTTCTCCTTTCTGTACTCATCTGTAAATGCCCTCCAACCTCTACTGTTCATGTCTCATGTCTCACACCTGTTATCTTTTTTATCTTTCTTCCTTTTTCCTTACTTCTGTCCACCTCTCCATCACTTCTTCATTCTCAACAAAGAAAGAAATGGTGTGATATTTCTTCTCCTTCCCAAGCCACCTCTAGAAAGAATTGGCCACTTCAAGGTAAAGGGCACAAAGGCTTGAATTGGAAGGCCTTTCACACTAGCTGTGAATGGTAGGCTGTGCAGGGCACCAGCCTTGACTTTTTATGCACTACCCTACCATTTGGAGTGCTATGATTCCTTGTAAAACGCGAACAAGATAGAATGTCTGAATATTGATGTGTGCTGGGCAGGTGGGAACAAATTTAAATAAACAAGCCAAAAAAATTTATTTTCCCATGTGGAGGAGGCTTTTTAAGGCAGAATACATTTTATTTTACTGCAGCTTTATATACTCCGTTACCAAATCAGTTGAAAATCACGAACTGTGTTTCTTACGGATGCTCTTAAAAGGTATTTGGCAACTGCAGCAATTAACTTGTTTTTTGACACGTCCCTTGTTTATTATGTTATCAGTTTCCTGTAGATTGTATTGGCTACCAGCTTGTTTCCAAACACAGTTCAACATCACGGTCTTTATATGTAAAGATACCAGTCTTCTTCCTAAGGAGAGGAGGTTAAGAGACTAAAATATTTGCAAGAACAATCCTCCCATTATAAATGTCCCATATCAAATGGCTTAGGAGATAGCGTTCTAACCATCAAACTGAGCAATATTGGTAGGAACACAAGAGAATAAACTGTTTTGGAATATAAAAGTTTAAGTTACATGTGGGATCATTTCTAGTCCAAAAGAGCTTATGAAACTGGAAGCCAGTTTCACTTAACAATTGGGTTATTAACTTAACCACTGCAGTGATTCACTTAACATCCGTGACATGAAATGTCGTAAAATGGGGGGAAACAAATGTCTCACTTAACAATAGACATTTTGGACTCAATTGTGGTCATAAATCTGGACTACCTGTATAGCATTTGAATTATTAGGTTAGATTTATGGCATTCTGGTTTTAAAAGCAGTTACTTTCGTGACTTAGTCAACATGGCTTGCAGAGATCACCTTGCAACATATTTCAAAATGAAAGCAAAAAATGTGCATTCAGATTTGGAATGAAGGAAATACTCTTGAGATTCTCAAAAATATTCTGAGTCATAAACATGTATTTTGTAAACTGGAAACACTAAATACATCATTTTAAGGGTGTTTGTGTTTTTCAGAAGAATCTGTTCATTAAATTATAATGTAACTTTGAGATTTACTATAATTGTT
The DNA here is from genome assembly GCA_039707465.1 of Rhabdophis nuchalis. Taxonomy (NCBI): domain Eukaryota; kingdom Metazoa; phylum Chordata; class Lepidosauria; order Squamata; family Natricidae; genus Rhabdophis; species Rhabdophis nuchalis. The sequence goes on from CM077643.1 coordinate 77,856,202, forward strand.
CAAATGCCATCCATAGAAATACACTAGGTTATATTTACAGAGTGATCTTGTCATAGCACCACTCATTCAATGCCTAAATATTAGAAAACTCTTTGCAGTGTAATGCAACACCAGATTCCCTCAATTCTGATACTTTTCATATTACTGAAAGTTTTTTCCACTTGGAAACGGATTCCTTTTATTTTGTGTTATTTAGACTTTGGTTCAAACCAAATTTTGCCATGTTATTTTAATTCTTGGAGAAAAATACTTTTATTTTAAGATGAATAGAATATAAATATACAAACATAAATCTGAACACTTCATGATTTGAGGACCACTAAAATAACTAGGATTTTGGTTCCATCTTTGACTACACTTTATGTGTGTAGCACATGTGTGAGATAGATGATAAAAAAACTGGCTTTATGGCCACATTCTGTTTTGTAATAAGAATTTTGTTTATGAGCATTTACTAAGTGCAACATAACCTAGAATTCTATTAATGAAAACAAGTAATCCAAAAGTATTATGAATAAGTTGGATTAGTTGCAAAAAGCCATATTTTATCATTTTTCAAAAAGACTTTTTTCACATTTTCAGTGGGAAAATGTAGAATTATTATGAATTATAATTACAGAATTAAATTATAAATATCAGGATCCAAATATAGGGCAGTGTGCACGTAATATCCAACTGATACCTTGAGCATTGATCTCTGCTAATATCAGCTATGTCATCTCATTCCTTAAATAATAAAAATATTTGCAGGTAAATGCAGACATGATCTGTTTTGATCTACAGTTTATTTTAAAAGGCGTAATAAAGAAAGAAATATCTTTCTTTTTTGGCGAACGGAACTTTACCTGAAACTTGTAGGAACGATCATATATTGTACATACAATCTGGCCTGTTTTGCATGCCTCCGAATTTTGGCTTTTGCAATAACCATATTAACCTAACCTATTGCTTCTGCTATTTGCCTTGGGGCCAGTCCAAGGAAAATTACTTTGCTTTGGGTCAACAATACTACCAAGTCCTGTCAAAATTATCTTGTTCCTTTTACAAAGATAATGAGCCACGTAGTATATTCAGCTAGCATGATTTATTCATACTTCTTTCCCATACATATATACTGTATGTATAACATTGATTAGATGGCACCCTAGCTTCTTTTTAATAACTTCCCAATCTTTTCTTATTAGTCAGTTTGTTTGAAACTGTCCCCCAGCCACTCATAATCTAATCTAGATGGGTTTGTTAATGATTCTGGCAGATGAGTTGCTGTTGATGGGACAGATCCAAAAGAGAGGATGCTGTTTTAAAGCTTGCACTCTGCAAATCATCTTCAGTAATTGGATTGTTTTAATACGTGAGGTCCTTCTGTTTTCTATAGGGCCCTACCCAGAGACTCAGGCGTCCGAAGTTCCAGCAGCAGCGCAGATGGACAGGTCCGATCTAGCTTTCCCCATTTCTCCACGGACTAGCAAGAGTCGTATGTCCATGAAACTGCGGCGATCCTCCGGCTCAGCCTACAAGACTTAGCGAGGGGTAAAGGCTCCAGCCTCTTTTATCAAGGCATAAATTTCTCCTCTATGCTGAATATTGTTCCTTCATTCCTCCGCTTTTATTTTTATTTTTAAAGAAACATGGAATTTTATTTCAAAATGAAAACATTTTAGCTTTTGTGTTAGAATATTCAGCTTCTCGCTAATCATAGTTTATCAAGGCAGAGTATTTCCTGTTCCACTGTCTTTCTTTTTTTATACTTTTCCTTGTGAGAGGAAACTAAGACTCTTTTAACATCTGTGATTAATTACTAGCCACCCCTGAAGCTGGAAACTGCAGGCATGTTCCACTCTTATTTATTGTATAACCCTTTCAAAATAATACAGATGTCATCTTCAAAGGGATGCATGTATACTTTTCAAACTAAAATGTATTTCCAGAGTTCTCTGCAAATATCACTAGAATTCACAGAATTATGTACAGAGTTATTATATTATAAGAATAAACCAAGTTAACAGAGACTCTTCCTTAGCTCCATTATTCTCAATCACTGTTGGACAGACTTAACAGCAAGTATTTACTGTTAAGTATCAACAGCTTCCAACTTCCTTGCTAAACATTTGCTTTATTTTTGGCCCTATTGGCACAATCTTTCTCTTCCAAAAGTTGAGATCGTCCCTTGGTATACCTGTATAAGTATACATATGTACAATCACCTATTTTCAAGCACTTTGCCACTTCAGTCATTTGCTTTCAATCAAGTAATGTTGGGGGGGGGGAGGGGGAGGCTGTGCCCTCATAGTAGCAAATATATACACAAATACATTCCACTCCAATTTGTCACTACTACTCAGAAATATTTTCATAATGAAAAAATTCAACTGTGTTGTTTGCCATATTCTGCTTTAACAAAATGTAGCATGCCACTGGTACTAACTGCATGTGTAAATATATGTTCCTCACCTGGACAACTATAGAAATATATATTGATGTATTTGTTCGCCATGTAGTATATACAAATTTGTAATGGTTGAAGAAAAGACATGCTATTTAATAATACAATAAAATTATTCTTACCATTTTGGGTGTTTTGTATTTTATTACAAAAACTGATTTATGCAAACCTTTTTGGTGCACAAATATCATGAAGAGGGTGGCATGGAATGATGATTCAGTTGTTCAAATGCAAAATCTTTTTGATCAGTTTTTTTATTCCATTCTCTTGTTCCAAACGTAATTTTCTAACGATTTTGTGTCATGTAACACGTATTCTGTTTAAAAACAGTATTCATATAGTCACAAAGTACACCATATAATGCTAGAAAAAACTAATAATGTTTCCTAATTTTCCCCTGCTTAGAAAGAGATTTTTAGTATTTTAAGTTAAAATCATTTAGCTTAAAATACTAAATCATTGTCTACTGTTTTAAGGAAATTGTATATTGAAATTATTGTGTATGAAATATGTTGCATTTTTATAGTTTTCATAGCATTTGAGAAGTCTCAATAAATAAGCTAGAGTGAAAAAGAAGTATTTTGCTAGATGTTATATTTCACTGAACCATACCTGTTGACTAGAATAGCTAAAATATTAATAAATTATTGAATAGAAGCTAAAACCCAAATTAAAAAAAATAGATCTTTAGAAAACCATATTGAAATTGGACAACATCATGCTAGCTTAGTTTCCAAATATTTTGTCAAATAAACTGAAAACCGGAAACAAAAGGAGGAGTTTTAGCTAGAGGTCCAGTTTTCATTCGTATTATTATTCTTTCAATCCAATTGGGCATTTTCCTGTGATTTAGTTTCTAATTAAGAGCCTACAGGAGAAAGAGCTACAGGTTATAATTTTGCAAAAGCACTTTCCATGGATGATGGAGAGCCCTGAACTTTAAAAAGCTAATAACCTCTTGTGCTTATCATAGTTATTGCTCAAGAATCTCTACCCATCAGTCAAAATCTTAAAGCAGCCCTCCCATCCCATCCGTGTGTGTGTGTTGCCTTTTGTCATCTGTATTTTAGTGAGCTTGAAAACTTTCACAGTATACTCAGGAAGCAAACAAAAATTAATGCTGATTTTAATAACCAGTAATGAGCAACAGCAGACAGAAGGAGCATTTTGTAACAAGACATTGACCTGCTATGAATAACTGACTATATATTGTTATATTACAGAACACATTGAACAAAACAGTTACAAAAACTACTTTTTTTAAGCTTGAAAACTGGGGAGACAACTTCCTCTAATTGAATATATAAATCTGACTTACTCCTTCCCAATTAAGCTTTAATTAAACAGTGTTGGAATGTACTTAAGGTCCTAGGGACAAGAGTAACCAGAATTAAATATTCACGGTCCCACTTTTCCCGGATGACTTACTCACAGGTAGGCACACAGTTGGTTCTAGGTTTAGCTACAGTATTAAGCACAGCCAGAAAAGTATGTTTCCTCTTTCAATGTAACGCCATGTTTTTAGTCCTAAAGCAGAAGGGAGGCTTCTAAATGGTAAAGAGTTCAGTATGAAAACAGTTAAGAGTTCGATATTTCACAGAATGTACAGTGCACTCATCCCACTATAAGGCAGCAAGGAAAAAATTGTCAAGAATTAATTGGCTTTTCTGGACTAAAAATATTTGACACAAAATATGGTGATACCTTTTGGTTATGATTTTCATTGGAATTATACTTTGGAGAGGATTTTTTTTCGATCACCAAAGAAAAAGCTACAAAGCTTAGGGACAAAGGAAATATCATGTACAGTAATGCAGTTTCAGATAATGGGAAAACAGTCCGAGCACCTGCTCTGTACAGTCAGGCAAATGTTGAGCCTTAACGTGTGCAATTTCACAGTTCTGTCTGGAGAGAAGAATCAACTCGTTGCCGGACGAGTCTAGCAGCCCGGCCTGACGGACATCTGCAACAGAAGAACCTGCCTGTTCTCCGAAGGGTGGCACTTGTTGATGTGTCGGGTAAGGCCGGGCGAGCTGAAGAAAGTCGAGGGACAGTGTTTGCAGGAAAAGATCTGCTGCTCACCATGGTTCAGGCTGCCTTCAGGCTGCCCCAGGGGCAGAAGCAATTCCTCACGCACCGTGTGCCAAACCCGGTGCTTATCTCGGATGTCCGCCGAGGGGAAATGCGCGCCGCACAAATGACAGGAAAAGGCGATCTGTTGCGGGGGTGGGTGAGATGGTGAGTTGCTGGCGAAGCTGGCGACGCCAGCCTGGTGGGTGCCCAGGTGTTTGCGCAGGTACGCCTGGCGCCGGAAAGACTTGTGGCAATAAGGGCAAAAGTAGAGCTCGCCAGGAGGAGCTACCAAACCGGAGCCAGGAGTGGAAACGGAGGCGGCGGCAGCTTCGCTGGCCGGACCGAGCTGCGCGGCACGAGGAGCCGGCTGGTCCCGGCAGCAGGAGCTGTCCGCAGCGCCGTGGTGCTGATCTCGGCCGGGCTCCCCGCGGCTGTTTTCTTTGTCCTGGGCGGGACCGGCGGAGGTGGTCGGACGCGGCTTGTGCCACCGGCGGTGAGAAGCCAGGTTGGCCGGGCAGCTGAAGATTTTGTGACACTCCGGGCAGCGGTATTCGACGCGCACAATTCGGGAGCAACGGTGCTGAGCCAGAGCCAAGGGATCGGCGTAGGGCTCCTTGCACAGCTGGCAGACAAATTCGCCCAGCAGCGTCGGACGAGCCACGCGGATCCCTTCGCTGCCCGCCTCGGAAGCAGCTTTGATCCGCAACCCCAACACGGGCGATGTGGTCACCTCGTCGGCAAAGCTCAGCTTGCGCACGGCCTTGGGCTTCTTGGCGGGCGGCGCCTTCGCTCGGGAGGGGCGCTTGAGCGGGATAGCCGGGCAAAGCGGGGCAGCAGGCAAGGGGAGCGGGAGCGGCACCGGCAAAGGCACCGGGGTGCGCGGGATCAGGGGCAGCTTTTCTGCCAGGGCCAAGGCGGGGCCCAGAGGAGAGGATTCGGCAGGCACGGAAGAAGGAGCGCAGCGCCTGGGCTCCTCCGCGGCCGGGGCGACGTGGTCCGAGCCTTCCGCGTCCCAGATCGCCATCACGGGGGAGTTGGGCTGAGGTAGCTGCTGGGGCTGTTGAGGCGCCTCTGGCAAAGGCGTCGCGAGGCGGGGCGCTTCCTCCAGGCGGAGCGCCGAGAGTCCGCCTGTGGGGCGCATCCTATAGGAGCTCCCCGGCCTCCTGCTCCGTTTCACCAGGAACCCCCGCGGCATCTTCCGGGTACACCGGATGGCAGCGCTCCACTTGCACCGGCGCTGCGTGCCCGTCGGGCGTTTATAGCCCACGTCCCTCGGGGAGCGAGTGCGTCATCCTTCCCTCGGCCCAAGGCTGCCAATGAGGAAGTTGAGAGGAGAAATGTGGAGGGAGGGGAAAGGCGAGTTGGAAAAGGCGGGAGAATCTGAGCTTGGGAGAGCGCCTGGCCACTTTCCCAATCGGCGCTGGCGAGGGGCGGGGCCGGGCAAGGCGAGCTGCTTACCTCCGGGGAAAGCAACTGTCTCGCCGCCCAGCCATCCCTTACCTGCCCGCTTGTGCCAACACATTGCACCCTCCCTTCTTCTGGCCCGATCTTCCCAGACAGGCTCCTCTCTCTTTCCAAGCAGCCTTGGAATAATTCTCTTCGGCTCGCCCGCCGTTTCCTTCTTCAAAAGCCAAGGCGAAGTCGAGGGAGCCTTGCCGGGCAACAGGCGCTGGCCAGGAGGTTGCAGGTGCTTTGGGCAGAGAATTCAATAAGGCTTTACCTGCAGCGGATGGGGTGTAAGATAAAGTTTGGCCCATTCGATGGGCCAAACTTTGCTAAAATGCAAATAATCCTCTGCTAAAATGCAAATAATCCGAAGTAAACTAAGCTCCTGAAAGTATCTGGTCCATTTTCCTACTTCAATAACTGCCCCCCCTCCAAAAAAAAGATGATGGAGCTCATCCATGACACAATAGTATAACCTCTTCCCATTATCAACCAGACACCCAGTATGGAAAGCTGAAGATTAATGGCCATCTCACCACCGGAGTGCAACAGACTGGGGTGCTCTTTAGTTCAAATAATCCAGAACTGGCTTGGTAGCTACACTATTTTTCAGTAAGGGTAATAATGCACTGTATTAGCATAATGCTATCAAGAGTACAACAACTTTGCCAGAAACATCAGTATCGTTGTCTTCATTCATACTGGTTGAGAGAGAAGGGATAAGGATAGTTTTACACAATAGCTTTAAACTGCTTGTCTCCTGTGCTAATTCCATCTAGAAATGAAGCTGGTTTAAGAAATCACTGTCCAAATTTCAAGCTTTGGGAACAATGCTGGCCATAAAGGTTGGGGAATCCATTAATTCAGTATGCCATGTAAAAAAGATATTGGGACTCTAGAAAGAGTGCAGAGAAGAGCAACAAAGATGATTAGGGGACTGGAAGCTAAAACATATAAAGAATGGTTGCTAGGTATGTCTAGCCTGGTGAAAAGAAGGACTAGGGATGACATGCTCACAGTGTTCCAATAGCTAAGGGGTTGCCACAAAGAAGAGGGAATCAAACTACTCTCCAAAGCATCTGAAGGCGGGGCAAAAAAAGAAATGGATGGAACTAATCAAGGAGAGAAGCAACCTAGAACTAAGGAGAAATTTCCTGACAGCTAGAACAATTAATCAGTGGAACAGCTTGCCTCCAGAAGTTGCGAATGTTCCAACACTACAAAATTTTAAGAAGAGATTGGACAACCAGTGGTCTGAAATGAGTTTCCTGTCTGAGCAGGGGGTTTTACTAGAAGAGGGTTTTACTAGAAGACTTCCAAGGGCCCTTCCAACTCTGTTATTATGTTACATTACCCCACATCAGGAAGAACACACAGCCAGCATTGTTACCAAAGCCTGGTTCTCCTTCTTGTGCCAGAGAAACAATCACTTTTCTCATCTGGGTGTATCTTTGAAGACATGTAGTTTCCCTTTGCAAGAGCAAACAATATCTACCAATCATAGAATTGTACTGTTGGGAATTTACAAGTCATACAGTCCAATGTTCAGTGCAGAACTTGCTTGCTTATGGCAAACATGTCATCAGTCCACGTCTGAATGAGGGAAGTACACTTCAATGTTTTACGATTTCACTATTCCTGGTAGCATTTGAGCTAGAAGGGAAAATTAATTCTTGTCAATTTCACAGGAGTTCTTATGTCCAGTCTGAACAGGTATTTTATGGCAGGTCATGGCTTTACAAGACCCATTAGAAGAATTCCAACATTATAAAAACTTTATTAGATTCTAGTCCAAGAGAACTGGGAGATTTGTTGCTGTTGTTGTTATTGTCACTTTTTCATTAAGAGTGCCAGAAAGCAGTTTGGGATTTGCACACTTCCTTGTTGTGCTGATACACATAAGTACATCCAAATACAAGATTCTCTTCCACCTCTTCTCTTTCTTGCAGTCTTTTCACCATTACCCCAAATAGTCACTCTGCGATCTTCTGTTCATCCACCATTTCACTGCTTTTAAGCAATTTCTATAGCACTGATTTAAGAAAAGAAAACAAAAATTACCTTTTAGTTACACAACGAAAAGCTTCACTGTTTCACTAGTTCCATTAGCCTAGGATAAAATGATTGTGGAAGATTTAAACATGGAACTGCAACACAAACGAGCAATGGTAACAGAGATACCACCTACAATGAATTGAATGAGACACACCTTCCAAGACTGTTTGTGCTATTAGAGGTTGGATAATAGAACTTTTGTTGTGAAAGAAGAAAAGGCAGGGAAAGGTTGCCTTTACAATTGGCTAAGGACAGATTGAGCATGATGTTATATATTCATGTCCTCCAAAATTGGTAAGTGAGTTGCCCTAACTAAAGTTTTGAATGTGTAATTAGCCATTGTCTGACATAAATTCTCTATGTCCACAAGATTGGAGAAGTTACATGGCTAATGGAAGACTATCTTGCTCTGACACTCCTAATGGCATGCCATTATTATTATCATGTACCAAATAACACAAAAAAACTACCATGTATCTTTGATAGCTTAGGGTTTTTTTGTAGAAAATTTTAGCTATGTGATGCAATATACAGTATGACCCTCCATCTTCCTTGAGTCTTTATGCTGGCGGGCGCAGGTCGGTGCTGGGGCTCAGGACCCTGGACAGCACCTCATAATTTGGGGTAGCTGGTGAAGTATTTTAAGGGAGATTCAGGTTAATGTCAGGGTTCCAAACAGCATCCAAAAGTAAATCAGAGTCCAAGGCAAACTATTGCTCAAAGTTCCAATTTATTAAGAGAGCCATGTTGGCACATCTGGGAAAAGCCGAATCTGAAAGCTTCCAGGTTTTCCCCAACTAGGTGAAAGTTCAAGATCTTGCTCCCACACCCACAATTCCATCACATGGTCCAATCTCCCACTGCCATGCTGACAGTTCCACCCATCCAGTTACGGTTAGGTGCAGAGGTGCCAAGACAAAGGATGACCTTGGCTTTCTGGAAATAATTCTGTTTTGAGTACACAGTAGGTAACTCCGTACAATCCCCCCTCCCATTTTCCCACAATAGAAAAAGGCATAGTAGAATAATAGAAAGTGTAGCAGGCCTGCGATCCACAAGAAAGCTGCAGGCCTGACAATATAATTGGCTCCAAAAATATCTTGAGAACAGTTAAATAGCAGGGATGATTTTGCGACTATTTACCCCCAAAGTAGTTACTTGCTGATGATTCAGCATCTTCAAACTAGAAATGAACTACTAGTCACAAGCTTACCACGAGGACTGTCATCTGAAGGAAAAGTATAAAAGTCAGTGTTGTGATTCAAATTTTTTTACTACCAGTTCTGTGAGTGCTTGGTGGGTGTGGCATGGTGTGGTGGACGTGGTGGGCATGGCATAGCATGGTGGGCATGGCAGGGGAAGGATATTGAAAATCTCCATTCCCTCCCCACTCCAGGGGAAGGTTACTGCAAAATCCCCATTTCTTCCCAATCAGCTAGAACTCAGGAGACAGAGAATAGATGGGGACAGGGACAGTCAGAGATGGTAATTCCCTGTTCTCCAAATTACTCAAAATTTCCACTACTGGTTCTCCAGAACTGGTTAGGACCTGCTGAATACCATCTCTGATCAAAGTTGCTACCATTCCTTGAAAAAGCAGACTGCTAGAGTTCAGAATCTGATAGCAATAGTTAGCCACAAACAGCTGTAGCTCAAAAAGCTGAAACAAGAGGTTTTTGGATGGGTAGCTCTATTACTTTTAAATGAACATCTTGAAGACAAGAAAGGAGGAAGATCTGTGTCTCTCTCCCTCTCCCCCTCCCTCCCCCTCTCTCTCCCTCTCTCTCCATTCATCGTTTATGGAGCAGAATAACAAGGGGATTACCGATGGGTATAAAGAGTTAAAGCCATATGACATATGAATTGAATGTTAGACATTAACACCTTAATAAGATACTAACCAATCAATTCTATGATTTATAAGGCATTATTAGAACTCCTGCACAAATATCTTTAAGTTGGCTTGCACTTATATTGCAGGCATTTTATGTTATGTCTGTCTATTAATGTGTTTGGAAACAAACACCAATTTTCACTTGTTGCAGCAAACTTTTCTGGTCTTGCAAATTATATTTTGCTGTAAATTACTGGCACTGTTTCTGTTGATAGTCTTCATAATCAAACATTTGTAAGCAGACTGTCTCTTCAATCTGTTCAGTTGATGCACTTTACCTGATCTTTCATTAAAGTAATCAAAACACTTGCTGTGCTGCATCTAATGAATGTTGCATGTATGATTAAGTACTTTCATTCATATTGCAAGTTTGATTTAATGTAAACTGCCTTTCAGCCAGCCATTAGCTTAGCTCCTGTGTGAATTCGATTAATTGGCCGAATTCTTCCAGATGTCCATTAAGTATTACAGGAATTTCTATGTGAAAACAACGGGGACTGTCTAGCAAAGAACTAAACAATCATAGCTTATATTACTGCCATGACTTACAAAAAGCTGGATTCATTTTCATTAATAAAACATCTGTACTCCTGCACAGTTATGCATCAAGATTCATTTATTTTATGTGTATGCTTCTTATGATGACCATAAATGATTTGTTAAACAGAAACCCAGTAGCTCTACAACCTAGCACACCAACCAAAAACAATTTAAAATAAAACCAGGGCAAATAGATAGGTTTGTACATAAGAATACTATCAGAAAAAAATATTTGCACAAGGCTTAAATAGGCTTCTCCTATTGCTTAGGCATCCATCACCCATCTTTCTATTTGAACTTTAAATAGGCCATTCTCAGCCTTTCCATCCATCAATAAGAACTAGGGAGGTTGCAATGACACCTTTGAGAAGTGTCATTTCACATAATTATATTGGACTTTTCGTACAAATACACAAACACACTTATTTACCAAATTTATATAGCTTCCCGTCTCACATAAGGTTGACTCTGGGAGGTGTACAATACAGCCAACTACTAAAACAGGATATAAAAACCAGTTCAAACAATTATATAATTAACATGAGTAAAAAGCAAGGTTGCAAGAGGATTAATTAAGATGTTATACAGTATGTGTGCAACCAGTGTTCAAGCTTTCTGCTGACAGGGGATCCCCAAACACGTGTGTGTGTCTGTCTGTCTGTCTGTAATTGCCTAGACCACACACTTTAATGTGCCCCAACATTTAAATTATTGGTTTCAATTATCCCTAACAAAAAAAATTGGATCTTATTTCTCACCATGGGTTCTATGCTCTTAAAAGGGGTATTTTTTTTTGTACTTCTGAAGCAAGGAAGCGCCTCAGTGTAGTTAAATTGAAACACCACAGAAGTGTTTTTCTCTTGTAGATATCAAGAGGAATCATGTTCCCATAGCTACATGAGTTATCAGGTAGACACGGCGTTTAACTAATTACTTTTCAGATGTTTTTGTCAACGTTTACCTTTAGCTAATTCCATTCTGTAATTTTAACTTTTTAGAAAAGAAGTAAAATTCATTAAAGCCTACACAGCCATTCTAGAATTAAAGAGGACAGATTTTACCACTTCAGTTTTTTCCTAGTACCTTGGCCATGGAGCACTTTTGCAATTATTTATTTGGAAAAAACAGCAGGACAGAGAAACGTCAGGAAGGAAAGAACTGCAGGTTTTAGTCTGATTTCCCATAATTTTTCTTGACTGTGGGACTTCAGATGGGAAGGTCAGAGAGTTGTGCATCTTCCTAAGTCTATTGACTTGAGAACTTCAAGACCCAGAATCCCTTACTTCGTCATTTCAATTCTTTGGAGAAGTCAACAAAGTAGCTGTCTGGTTGCAGGAAAGGAACACATTCGGGTAAGAAAATAACCTGTTCAGAGTAGGAGCCACTGCTGCTGCTGCTGCAAATAGACTTTCTTTCTTGCAAATGAAGACTTTAAGAAATGTAGAGCCAGTGGGATTTTGTGATTAAAACAGTGGAAGAAGAATAAACAGTTCTGGGTTATTACCAAAGTTCTTAGGAAGAACACAAGAACAGAACTCAGACCTGTCTAGAGTAGCCCCTTATAATGCCTCTCATTGGGATGTGGTGATGGTCATCAACTTGGATGGCTTTGAATTCATGGTCAACCATGGGTCTGAGTCTGAAGGGCATTATGAGATGGGAGTCTGAGTCTGTGCATGCAAGAAAGGCCATCTACTTCATTTGTGGGCTTCTCACAAAAGCATCTTGAAGGCTGTTGTGCAAAACAGGAATCTAGCTTAGATGAGCCTTGGGCCTGGTCCAGCAGGGCTATTGTTATGTTCTTAATTCCCCATAAGAAAGCATAGTTTTTGGATCCGTTAAGGGTTTGGTCACAGGAACAAAGAACATGCATTGCTCGATCTTTGCTCTGATATATTCTTGTGTCCTTATTTGTGCTAAAGAGACAATAGACCCTATTCTTATATATGTTGTTGCTATAAATATATTCCCACTTGCAATGTATGGCTGTCAAAGTTGGACCATAAGAAAGGCTGAGTGCCAATGAATTGAGTCCTTTGAACTATGGTGCTGGAGAAGACTCCTGCGAGTCCCTTCGACTGCAAGATGATCAAACCGGTCAGTCCTAGAGGAGATCAACCCTGACTGCTCCTTAGAAGACCAGATCCTGAAGATGAAACTCAAATACTTTGGCCACCTAATGAGAAGGAAGGACTCACTGGAGAAGAGTCTAATGATGGATTGAGGGCAAAAGAAGAATGGGACAACAGAGAATGAGGTGGCTGGATGGAGTCACCGAAGCAGCCGGCATGAGCATAAATGGATTCTAAAGGATGGTAGGGGACAGCAAGGCCTGGAGGAATGTTGTCCATGGGGTTGTGATGGGTCAGACATGACTTTGCAACTAACAGCAACAATGTTTTATTTTATTTTATTTATTTTATTTATTTTATTTATTTTATTTATTTTATTTATTTTATTTATTTTATTTATTTTATTTATTTTATTTATTTTATTTATTTTATTTATTTTATTTATTTTATTTATTTATTTATTATATTCTCACAGTCACAGACAGAAGCCTGCCTGATGATGACAAGTGAGATCTTGTCGAAACGTTGCAATAACATTTCTATGCCTTATACATGGGAAAATCCCCGAAGCCAGCTATGCCAGCATATATATATTATATATATATATAATTGTTGCTGTTAGTTGCGAAGTCGTGTCATATAAACACACGCACACACACAGACACACACAGAGTATATGCCATATGTGTGATTAATAAATAGATACACAAAGAAATATAACTTTGTTCTGAAAGATCAAACTGAAACATGACACTATTGAGACAGGAAGGAAAAAAGAGATTTCTTCCTCTTTAGAACATATGAGTGTGAATTTCTCCTGGGACTGTTCTAAAAACATTTTAAATGTTGCAATTTTACCATTCTGTGTATTGTACCCTGACCTGTAAAGCAGCCTGTTGAGGCAGGTCATACTCTAGAACAGGGGTCCCCAACCTTTTTTGCACCAGGAACCAGTTTCATTTTAAAGTAAATTCTGCGGACCGGCTGGCGTAGATGAGGAGCGGGGGGGAGGGGGAACAGGCGGCGCATGCGCACACGGGGGGGGGGGAGTCGGCTCACTCGGCCCTCTAGGGCAATGGTGGACAAACTCATTAAACAAGAGAGCCAAATATCAACAGTACCACGATTGAAATTTCTTTTGAGAGCCAAAAGGTGTGGCCTGTTTTGTGGGAGTGGCTCAGTGGTCATGTGACCGGGTGGGCATGGCCAACTTGGAAAATGTGGTGAAACTCACTTAACAACGGTCCTGCTTAGCAACCAAAATTTTGGGCTCAATTGTGGTCATAAGTTCTTTCTTTCTTTCTTTCTTTCTTTCTTTCTTTCTTTCTTTCTTTCTTATCTCTCTCCCACTTTCTTTTTCTTTCTATTTTTCTTTCTCTTTCTCTCTTTTTCTTTTTGTCTCTCTCTCTGTCTATCTCTCTGTCTCTCTCCTCCCTCCACCCATCTGTCATTCTGTGTGTGTGTGTCTGTCTGTCTGTCTCTCTCTCCCTCTCTCTCTATGTCTCTCTCTGTTTGTCTCTTCCTCCCTCCCCCTCTGTCTCTCTCTGCATGTCAGTCTCTCCCTCCCTCCCTCCCTCCCCCCCCCCTGGAAGCAGCGGAAAGTCCGGCACGCCGGCCACCCAAGCACCGCCGAGGCCGTCCGGGCAGCGCATGCCCACCTCCCTCCCAGCCTCGCGCGGTGGCCAGCCCTGGAAAGCATGCTTCGATGTCCTCTGCAGGCAGCTGTTGCTGCTGCTGCTGCCACCGAGCCCTGCTGCCCCTGCGACATGCAGCTCCCACCGTCCGAGGTCGCCCAGCAGGCGCATTGGGCAGGACAGCCGGGCACATCTCCACCAGGTCCCTCCAACAGCCACCGAGGTGCTCCCTCCAGGGCTGCCTGCTACATGGGGCTGGGAGGGAGGCGGGCGCCCAGCGCCCAGACTGCCCCGGCGGCACCCAGGCAGCCGCAGCCCTGGGCGCTTCCCCCATCCGCTCACTCGCTCGCTACAGGAGGAGGCAGCTGCAGCCCCCCCAGCCGACATGCCGGCCCCTCCGCTGCCTCAGGGGGGAGGGAGGGAGGGAGAGAGGAAGAGCCACACCCAAGGAGCCAAAGAGCCGACCACTGCTCTAGGGCCTCCAATGGCGCAAATGGCCACGCCTGCGCTCTCCCACATCCGGGGGGCGTTCTGCCCAGGGGGCTGCCCCCTCCTCCCTCCTCCTCCTCTCCGGCCCTGCGGCCTGGTTGCTATCAAGCCACGGACCGGCACCGGTCCGCGGCCCGGGGGTTGGGGACCCCTGCTCTAGAACACTATTTCTTAAAATGTAGACCTACAAACAGACCCCCAACACTCTCTCAGGAGTCTGCAAAATCAAAATTATTTGCCAGCCTATGTTAAAAACAATGCAACATTTAAATCCCATCAAACAATTTGAGAAATCATAGCAGCAGCAAATGTATCAATGTTATGTTTTAATCCAGTAAATAATGATAAATATTACCCATACAAAACATGAGCTTGTTTCAGATCTTCCATGATTTTTAAAAAATGGGAAGGGGTGTTGAAAGAGGAAAAAACTGAAAAAACACTTGCTCTAGAAAAACACCTCCTGCTGAGACAGAGTTTTGCTACTCAGCTATATGAGGGATAAGCTTAACAGATCTGACATGCCATTTTTTTAAAACCACAGATGCCAAACCATTTATGCTCTTGACCTGTAGTTTAAGGTTTTGCTAAGTGTGGTCTCACTGACAATATCCTAAATGGATATTTTAGTATTGAGAGGCAACAATTAATGTGTCTTTTGCATCTCCTGATGTTCAAAAAATTGCCCCCAAGTGCCAGTAAACATACAAATTACTTCACACGAGAGAAAAATTACCCTACTTAATGTTGAACTGCTTTAATGTACTAATACTTCTGAAAATCCCTATTGATTCCTATGGGATGAATCAATATTTATTGGTTAAGCGGCTATCTCCGATTCACCATATGGCCTAGCATGATATTGTGCAAAACGTTTAAATAATATTTTTGTCAGTTCCCATTAAGAACATACGTGGAGATACGTGGAGATAATTGCATGTTGTTGTTTTTCAAGATTTATATTCAGGGCTTGCAAGTATAACTTTCAGTTGCTTTAGACAGTAACTAAAATGATAACTATTATGATTTTTTTTTCCAGATACTATCAGGAAAAACTCTAAGTCTTCAGTCAAGGCAGAATAAAGTGAGCCAATTAAGTGCACATTGAAAAGTTGGGGTGTGTGTATGTGAGGGGGAAGAAAGCCAGTGTAATAAGGAATCCAAAAGCGTCAAGTGACAAGATTAATGATAAGAAAGATAAAATGCAACAAATCAGTCTTCCAGATAATCTGTAAATTGATGTCTAGGGTAGCCATATCTGGGCTGCAAAACTCTAGATGACCAGCAAGTGTCAGCAGAGAGTAACAGAAAGCTCTTTATGCAATACCTATAGCTCAGAATTGATAACTTTAAATGTAATAGTAAACCAGGATTCATATCAATGGATTTACAAACAAGCAAAGTAAACATGGTTTGTTTGACCAATTGATGACTAATGTCCCCAATATCGGTTGAAATCAAGTCCCACCTTAGCCGAAAAAAGCTATCTGGGTGACCTTGGGCCAGTCATTCTCTCTCAGCTCAACCCACCTCACAGGATGGTTGTGGTGGGGAAAATAAGAGGAGGGAGATAGATGTTTACTGCCTTGAATTATTTGTAAACTGAGGGTAGAACAAGAAGCAATGGGTGGAAACTAATCAAGGAAAGAAGCAACTTAGAACTGAGGAGAAATTTCCTGACAGTTAGAACAATTAACCTCTGGAACAGCTTGCCTCCAGAAGTTGTGAATGCCCCAACACTGCAAGTCTTCAAGAAGATGTTGGATAGCCATTTGTCTGAAATGGTATAGGGCTTCCTGCCTAGGCAAGGGGTTGGACTAGAAGACCTCCAAGGTCCCTTCCAACTCTGCTATTATATAAACATAATAAAGGTGGGGTACAAAAAAACAAGTAAATTAAATAGAATGGAAATTACAATACCTGATAGGACATCTCTGCTTATGTACTGCATTTCTAGGCATTCATAGTATAATGTGCGTGTTCTCTGTGGAGGTAAGAAAGAATCTGTTTTGTTTGCTTGACTGTGGGCATTTGTGACTGTGCTTGTGTTATTCTTTTGAATGGCTATTGCTATCTGTATTTTGCCTCTTTTTGACAGTTAGAGGGCATTTCCCCTGTGGGAGGAAAGTTCATTTCCCCGGTGGGTTTATGGGAGGATTTGTTTGGGGAGTTCTATGGGTTTTCTGAAGGGAAGGGAAGACTTTCCTGAGCTAAACTATTTTGCCTTTTGTGAAATGGGAAATTGGTTGTGTTTTTCTGGAAACAAACCTGTGATTTGGCATTTAGAGGTCAGATCCCTATCGCTTTCTTATGTCCAGGGAGGGTTTAGATGTGAACAGAAGAGCGTTTCCATGGTGATTAAAGAATGAGGAGAGCCTGAAGAAGGAGCCTTTTTCAGCAGCCCTCGCCTTCTTCTGTGGGCTGGCAAGAAGTTTGGGATGACAAAAGGAATAAGCCAATATGCCAGCCAATAAAGGTAATACGTTATTTAAACCAAGGAGAATTTTAAAATCCATTCTGAGCTGTGGTTTCATAACATAGTTTTAACACACACAAAAATCATGATTTGCCCTCTTGAGATATAGCCAAACATTCAATTGAATTACAATTAGGCAAAACAAGTTCCAATTCAGCATAATTAACAAACAAGGCAAGACAGTGGAAACGTAGGAGTAGTCAAAGTAGTTAAATTTTCCCTACCTAGATATCATAAAATCATATTCTCTTCTATTAAAAGACTGAAATATCCCACTGCATAGTTACTTCCATGTGGACATAGGACCATTAAGGGCCATACTTTTCCTACAATTGTTTGCTAACTATGAATCTATCGGATAGTGGAATCATCTGACCCACATTGTTCAAAAACCTTCCAAGAAAACGGTTATGGTCTGCTTTATCAAATGCTTTGCTGAAGTCTAAGTTCAGCACCTCTATACAGAAGTGTGTTCCTACCGGTTCAGACCAGTTCAGCCGAGTAGGTAGTAACTTGGCTGGACATGCGCCCGAACCAGTTCTGGGTGGGGCCATAGGCGCCGCCATCTTGTTTTGTGCTTCCGCACATGTGCAGAAGCAATTTATTGACTTCTGTGCATGTGCGTGCGTGCCCGAAGCGCATCCCTGAGTGAACCAGCAGTAAAAGAAGCTGGAACCCACCCCTGCCTCTATAGCATTCTTTTGGTCCGCCAATTTTAGCTTCCCTGAAGCCTCCAGAGTGCGAAAAACCGGTCCTATGGGCAAACCGGAAGTTCAGG
The DNA here is from genome assembly GCA_039707465.1 of Rhabdophis nuchalis. Lineage (NCBI taxonomy): Eukaryota > Metazoa > Chordata > Lepidosauria > Squamata > Natricidae > Rhabdophis > Rhabdophis nuchalis. Next base: position 77,874,102 of record CM077643.1, read on the forward strand.
GACAGACTTCCGGGTTGCTCATAGGTAAGGTGACCAGACGTCCCACTTTTGGCGGGACAATCACGCTTTTCAAGAATTAGTCCGCGCCCTGCCACCTCTTAAAAATATCCCACTTTTTGCCTGGAGAGGCGGCGGGGGGGCGGGGGGGCAGCGGCCGCTCTGCACATGCTCAGAGGCGGCCTGTAGCCAGGGCAGCAGCACAGGCAGGAAGTGGTGGCCAGTGCGGGCTGGCGGGCAGGTGAGGGCTGGCGTGAGAGCAGCAAGCGAGAAGCCAGCAGGCAGAGGAGGAGGAAGAGGATAGCTGCAGACGGCGGGGGTGCGGCCCTGAACTTTGCGGTGCAGCCGCAATGCGCTGACAGTGGCCAGGCGTGAGCCCAACCGCTGCTACGTCCCCTCTCTGCCTGGCTTGTCTGGAACGAGCGGCAAAAAGTTCAGGGCTGCAGCCGGAGCCCGCGCGGCCCTGAACTTTTCGCCGCTCGTTACGGATGAGCTGGGCAGAGAGAGGATGCAGCGGTGGTGGAGCTCATGCCTGGCCGCTGTCAGCCCATTGCGGGCGCACCGCAAAGTTAAGGGCCGCGCCCCCGCCGTCCGCAGCTATCCTCTTCCTCCTCCTCTGCCTGCTGGCTTCTTGCTCGCTCCTCCCTCAACGGCCCTCGCCTGCCTGGCAGCCCGCCAGCCCGCTCTGGCCATCGCTTCCTGCCCACACCGCTGAGTGCGTGCAGAGCAGCCACCAGGCACCTGGCCCTGCTCCACCGCCCCCCCCGGCCACTATGGGAATAGTGCAACCTCAGGTACGGCCAGCGGGGGAAGCGGCGGCTGCAGGGCTGGGAAAGACTGCTCAGCCGCCGCCCCCTCGTCAATGGTGTCCCGCTTGACAAATTTTGAAATCTGGTCACCTTATAGGGCCAATTTTACCCCTCCAGAGCCTTCAGGGAAGCCTCCTGAGGCCTTCTAAAACCAGCCCTATGAGCAAGCCAGAAGTCCATTCCTGAACTTCCGGTTTTCCCATAAGGCCATTTTTTTGCACTCCGGATGCTTCACGGAAGCTCCTGAAGCCTCCAGAGGGCGAAAAATGGTCTCAAAAGAAGGCCAGTCAGCTTGCCGGCTTGTGCATGCATGCTGGCCAGCTGACAGGGCAAGCGTCGCGTGCCCTGACAAATGGCTCCATGTGCCACCTGTGGCATGCGTGCCATAGGTTTGCCATCACGGCTCTAGAGTGACCCCTTTTTAAGAAATCAATGTTGGCTTTTGTTGTTCGCCCTGTTCATTGCTAAGTGTTTGAGAGCCCACTGCTTAATTCCCTTTTATAGGACTTTCTGAAGTTTTGATGTCATGTTGATTGTTTCCTGGATCTCCCTAAACACACACACACTCCTTTCAAATATTGGATCAATCTTGGTTTTTCTGAAGTCTTCTGGGCACTTCTGGGTTTCATGATTTCTCTAAAACTTCAGTCAGTGGCTTTGAAATGGCATTCACCAGTTCCTTTAATTCCTGGAATGTTATTCATCTGGTCCAGTACACTTGAGAGCAAAAAGGTGCCCCGTCACCAATTCTTTATCTATTTTGATCTGTATTTCACAAGGTAGGCTGCTATTCCTTTTCTGAAATGGTGGGGTATAATATAGGAATTAAGCAGAGGTGGAATTAAAAAATATTAGCAACCGGTTACTGCTAGGTTTCTGGGTAGCCATGGGGGAGTGGCCTCCTCGGCCTCCTGCACCACAGCGGGGGGTGGTTGCCCTCCGCAGGTTCCAGAGGCTTTTCTCCAGCCTCTGGGAGGGCAAAAATGGCTTCCTCCGGGCTTTGGAGGCCCTCTGGAGGCTGCAAACAGGCCCATTTCTAGACTTCCAAGAGACCCATTTTTGCCCTCCCAAAGCCTCCACACGGGCCCTGCATTTACCTGGCATGATGAATGGGCCACATGGAGACTCCTGGGAGGGGAGGGGCATGGTAGGCAGGGTCAACTACCGTATTTTTTTGAGTATAAGACGCACCTTTTTTCCTCTAAAAAGAGGCTGAAAATCTGGGTGCGTCTTATACATCGAATGCAGCATTTTTTGCCTCCCGAAGCCCCGCCCCTTCAGCAAAATGGCTTTGCCTAGTTTTATGGAAGCTTCAAGAGAGCTCCTGGGGGCTGGGGAGGGCAGAAATTAGCCTCAAACAGCCCGTTTCCCCCTCCCCCAGCCCCCAGCAGCACTCTATAAGCCTCCATGGGGCTATGCATGCAACTTATTTGACACAAAAATGGCCCATTTTCACGATAAATGGGGTGGTTTTTTGCTCATTTTTCACCCACCCCCCACCCCCCAGGAGCACTCAGTAAACCCCCCCAAGGTCAGTCATGCTTTTTATTTGAAGAAAAATGGCCACGTTTTCATGGAGAAAGAGCAGTTTGGGGGAAGTATGCAAAGTGCAAAAAAACCTCTTTTTTTTTCCTTTCGGAAGGCTGTTTAGTTACTTGGCAACTTTAAGACTTTGGACTTCAACTCCCAGAATTCTCCAGCCAGCATAGCTTGTGGACATAGCTGGCTGGAGAATTCTGGGAATTGAAGTCCACAAGTCTTAAAGTTGCCATGTTTGGGAACCCCTGAGTTAGAACACTTTTGGGAAACTCTTTTGGAAGGCTCTTTAACTGTTTCTGTGCCAGGAGAAACAAAGGTTTAAGATTTCCTTCTCCAGGACATGGATAAATACACCTGGAAACACCAACCTACCTACCTACCTATTCTCTCTCTCTCTCTCTCCCTCCCTCCCTCCCTACCTACTGTATTTCTCTCTCTATTTCTCTCTCTATATCCTTCTACCTACCTACCTACACATACTCTCTCTCTCCCTACCTACCTACTGTAGTTCTCTCTCTCTCTTTCTATTTCTCTCTCTATCCTTCTACCTACCTATCTACATACACACACACTCTCTCTCTCTCTCCCTACCTACATACTGTATTTCTCTCTATCTCTTTCTCTCTCTTTCTATCCCTTTATCTACCTACCTACCTACTCTCTCTACCTACCTACCTACCTACTGTATTTCTTTTTCTTTCTCTCCCTCTATCTACCTACCTACTTTTTTTTGTAATTTGCCTCTTCAAAACCTTGGTGCATCTTATACTCTGGTGCGTCTTATACTCCAAAAAATATGGTAGTCCTTCCAATTACCGTTTCGGTGAACCAAATATAAAATTAGCATCCAGTTTGCTCGAACTGATCCGAACCGGCTGAATCCCACCCCTGCAATTAAGTAATACAGCTTTGTCATTGTTGCCTGTCACCCTCTTGTTATCCTCTCCAAGTAATGGATTGACTATTTCCTCTTCTTCTGGACTATTCAAATAACACTTTTGATTATTTTTGGCAAAGCTTATCTCATGCTGAAACTTAGCCTTTTCAAACCCTTCTTTTCAGATTGAGGCTATTTCCTGGTATTCTGCTTTTGTTTTGTGACCCTTTTTTATTTTGTTAAACTTGTCCTTTTTGTTCCTTAGTTTATCAGAGAGGGCTCATGCAACCACACCAGGTATGTCCCTTTCTTGGGTACAGATTGTGGTTGGACATTAATTGTCTCATTTCTCAGAATTTGCTAAGTTTCCTGAGCCTTATCCCCATCACAATTTCTATCTATGGGAACCTCCGTAATTTTTCTCTTACCTTGTTGAATATGTTGTGTTTGATACTGACTGTGAAGTTAAGCTATCTAATTTCTGCTGGCTTTCCTCTCTTCGCTTTTTTGCTTCATATTCTTGTTCTATTCACACTGGTTGTTACCATGATATTCTGATAATAAGAGACATGCTGATTAGTAAAGTTCAATGTCATTTCCATTGAACTATAAAATCTTTCTTTAAAAATTGAAAAAAACTATGAACAAAGAAGCAAATATTAATTGAAAAAAGAAATCCTAGAATACCATTCCATTTGAGATTGTGTATTTTAGTGACTATATTCAGCTTTTAAAATAGTAGGCTTTTATAGTATGTTTTGAAAAACAGATGTTGGTACTGAAAATGTATTTCTATATGAAAAGAAAACAGTAAATCAAAAATATATAATATAGTATTGTATACTGTATCAAACTATCATGAATCATTGTATTCACTTAAATGAAAAGTATTTTTTTTAGAATTCTTTGTTTTGTTTTTTAACATAAAAATGCCCACAATGAATTTTTAAAAATAAGTCAAACCAGGCAAGGTAAGCCACTGGTAATTTGAAATTTATAATAGTTTTCTGTTTCACTGAAAGCAAAGGTACATAAATCACAACTTCTTTTGAAGCCTGAGGTACTGAAAAATTAAATCAGCAGGCCTTGTTATTGATGTTTTTTCTAGCACAAATGTTTTGAAACCCCTGCCTTTCATATGTCCCTGAGAAATAAAAAGAATTGTGTGATGAATCATTTGAGCTATTAATTCCTTTAACAGATTCATATCCAACACTTTCTTTCGTTATTATATTGGTCACTATTTGTCCTCTAAACAACCTTTCCTAGACGCTGATTTTAGGTCCCATCTCACATTTTCTAAGCCTCAGCAGTGATCCTTTTTCATACAGAATAGTAATGTGGGGGGAAGGGGGTGTCACAAACTGTGTAAATTAATTCCAGCAAGGGCTATGCCATGATTTCTTTAGAGTTTAAGCAACTTCAGGCTTCCTACCTCTGTTTTTTAGAAGACTGACAGAAAGGAAAGATTCCTTCATCGATTCACAGTAAAGGAGCCCATTCTCTCGTTATTCTAATTCCAGAGATGGTACTCAGCAGGTTCGGACCAGTTCTGGAGAACCGGTAGCGGAAATTTTCAGTAGTTCAGAGAACCGGTAAATACCACCTCTGACTGGCCCCGCCCCCATCTATTCTCTGCCCCCTGAGTCCCAACTGTTCAGGAGGAAATGAGGATTTTGCAGTAACCTTCCCCTGGAGTGGGAAGGGAACAGAAATTTTACAGTAACCTTCCCTTGGAGTGGGGCCAGGGAATGGAGATTTTACAGTATTATTCCCCTGCTACGCCCACCAAGCCACACCATGGCCACCAAGCCACGCCCACAGAACCAGTAGCTAAAAATTTTGAATCCCACCACTGAGTAATTCCCTTCATCTGCTCACGCCAGATGAGCTATCCAAGGAGTTCTGTTTCTTTTCTTCACATCCTGGGCAATACGTGGAAAGCTTGGGCAAGGACCGTGTTTACTAATTATTTATTAATTTTTGTAGACCCATCTTAACTCAGCAGGGCTCAAAACAACAACAAAATTAAGCTATTCAAATAAATTAAAACAATAATTGAAACATCCACAATTAAATCATATTTTAAGCATAGCAATAAATGCAGGACCAAACTCAGTATATCCTAAATTATTCCCCCAACACTCTTCAAAACAGTTGTTTTGATGATTTCTAGAAAGCTAAATAGAAGGGATTAATCTCACTTCTGGGAAAAAAATGTTGCACAAATCTGGATCCATCATAGACAACAACAAAATGTTCCCAGACCTTAAACCACTTCATTCCTCAAAAGCAGGGAACCATACAAATTTTTCTAGAAATCATCTATCAGGCAGGCTGATTTAAGAAGGAAAATATGGCCCTTGAAAATACTACGTAACAATTCTAATTAGGGATATACAGATTATAGGTTGTAACACTTTGAATTGCAACCACAAATCTTTTGATGGTCAATGAAGGACCTGTAATAGTGATTTGTCATTGTGGGTTCTACCTACCCACAAATGAACCTACAGTTGCAAGAAAAAGTATGTGAACCCCTTGGGATTACGTGGAGTTTTGCATGAATTGGTCATAAAATGTGCTCTGAACTTCATCTAAGTCACAACAATAACAAAACACAGTCTGCTGACAATAATACTACACAAACATTAGATGTTGCCATGGTTTAATTGAACATAACATGTAAACATTCACAGTGCAGGGAGGAAAAAGTATGTGAACTGGTGGACTTAATACCTGGTTGACCCTCCTTTGGCAGCAATAACCTCAACCAAACGGTTCCTGTAGTTGCAGATCAGACCTGCACAACAATCTGGAGTAATTTTGGATCACTCCTCTTCACAAAACTGTTTCAGTGTAGCAATATTCTTGGGATGTCTGGTGTGAATCGCTCTCTTAAGGTCATGCCACAGCATTTCAATCGGGTTGAGGTCAGGACTCTGACTGGGCCACTTCAGAAGGCATATTCTGTGCTGTTGAAGCCATTTTTTGTTGAATTACTTGTATGCTTTGGGTCATTGTCCTGTTGCATCACCCATCATCCTCTGCGGAGCTTCAGTTGGCGGACAGATGGTCGTACGTTTTCCTGCAAAATGTCTTGATAAACTCTGGAATTCATGTTCCCATCAATGACAACAATCCGTCCAGGCCCTGAGGCAGCAAAGCAGCCCCAAACCATGATACTCCCTCTGCCATGTTTTACAGTGGAGATGAGGTTTTGCTGTTGGTGTGCTGTGCCTTTTTTTCTCCACACATAGTGTTGTGTGTTCTTCCCAAACAACTCAATTTTGGTTCCATCTGTCCACAGTATATTTTGCCAGTAGTGCTGTGGAACATCCAGGTGCTCTTTTGCAAACTTCAAATGTGCTGCAATATTTTTTTTGGACAGCAATGGCTTCCTCCGTGGTGTCCTCCCATGTACTCCATTCTTGTTTAATGTTTTCCTTAATGTAGATGTGTCAACAAAAATGTTAGCATGTGCCAGGGACTTTTGTAGGTCTTTAGCTGACACTCTAGGATTCTTCTTCTTCTGCTCTTGGAGAAGGGGCTCACATACTTTTTCCTCCCTGCACTGTGAATGTTTACATGTTATGTTCAATTAAACCATGGCAACATCTAATGTTTGTGTAGTATTATTGTCAGCAGACTGTGTTTTGTTATTGTTGTGACTTAGATGAAGTTCAGAGCACATTTTATTTATTTATTTTTATTTATTTACTTATTTATTTATTTTATCAAATTTATACCCCGCCCTTCTCCTTGTTAGGACCCAGGGCGGCGCACAGGCATCATTAAAAAACCATTACAAAAACAATACAAACTCTTAACCTAAATTAACCTAAAACCTGTGCTAAAACCCTTTAAAACCCTAAAAATTTAAAATTTATAAATATAGGCCATTTTATGACCAATTCATGCAAAACTCCACGTAATCCCAAAGGGTTCACATACTTTTTCTTGCAACTGTACATGTTCTGCACCAATGGCTGTTTTCAAATGGCCCATATAAAGTACCTTGAAGCAATCCAGCATATTATGATAAGGCATTGATTAACACTATAAGGCCATTCTATTTCCAATTAGGGCTACAACAGTCACATCCATCAAAATAAGGCAAATGACCTCTGAGCATAGTTTCTACTTGCCCACCGAGCAGTAACCATGAGCCCAGAATAGTCCTCTGTTGCTCGCACTTTAGTCCAGAGTCATTGCAGGGGCTGGGGGGAAATTTCTATGTAGAAGCAATATCACCAACAGAATTACTTCAGCCTGTTTCATCAGTCCAGACTTCAACAGCCACACCAAACTGGGCAGAAATATTCACCACAATATTAGATCAGTCTGGGATCAACTAGAGAGACATTGCTGAGTAGAATCAGCATACTGGTGATACCTTAACTGAACTACTTCTCTCAGGTACTTTATAAGAACATTAAAGAGAAGTATGGAAAGGGCAAAACCCTGAAATCTCACATGCGGTAATAGTCTTCAGGTTGACTACTCATCTGCCATAACACCATCTGCAACCATTTCCTCAGAAAGGTCCAGAACCACTGTAAAACAGTGCTTCCAATCCTCAATCTCCACAAGTAGTTCAGAAGAATATCATGATACTAAATACACCAAGAAATCTACTAGGATCAGGAGAAATGCATCATCCTTGGTTCTGACACAGAATATTTGACCAGAGTGACAAATGCTAGGACTGAACTGTAACTGAAAAGGATTTGCATATTTTCTTCTAGATAGCTCAAAAAAGTCATATGGGAAACTTTTAAAATTATCTATATTATAATTTTCCTGCAGCGTAAAAAGGAAGCAATGAGGTCAGTTTAACTGAATCTTGCAGATTTCTGTGCCTTTGCATTTATCCAGAAACTTATGCCATCTGCTGTGGGGGAGGAAAAACTAGGTTGAATGATGTAGGGAATGTTGAATTAATCTGTGCATTAATTTCTGACAAGCTACTGGAATTTATTCTTGCTTCAAAATCCCAGATTACCTTAGATGAAGTTGATTATATTCAGACATTTCAGGTGGCCTTGGAAGTCAGCTAAGGTTAGAAACAGTAGATCCCTCACTAACCCAATGCTCATGGAGGTATAATTCCTCAAATGAACTGAGCAATTGTGGTGGCCATTGTCAGTATAAATGAAAATTCAGCTGGTTGCTTGCTTAGTTTACATGTACATATAATGGAAGGGCCACAACCTCGTATTTCATCTTAGATAGCATATCAACTTCAGCCAAATAAGGGGCTTTTCCCAACTGCAAAGTACTAATGTTGGAGAGGAGTTGAGAAATCAGTAAATACATAATTACTGAATTGATCCAAAAATGCAATCAGCCATCCCACCAAAAACATTAAGGTTGTCATAAAATTATTCTTAACTAGGAAAAAAAAACTTTACTTCAAAAACCATCAATTCATTTAAATTCATTTCTTCAGAAAGATGAGAGCTTATTAAATTGTAACTCCACTTCTTATAAAGCAGCATGCTAGCTGGGGAATTCTGGAAGTTGAAGTCAATAATCTTACAATTCCCAAGTTTGAAAAACACTAAGGGTTTGTGAAAAATACAGTATGCTTGGAATATCTAATATATACTTTAAGAAATTAATAAATTCTCAGTTCTTTACATGGTTCTTAACTAGGATATACATAAAGGTCTTGCAATGTGGCCAAAAGAGATTTCAAAACAAACTTGATGCAATCTTTTTGACAGATCTTGACCAATGCCTCCTGGTAATAAGACTTGTGCGTTATGTACGTAATAAATAGATGAAGATGATGCCTGCATTAAAAAAAGATCTTGTAACAGAACAAAACAGAATAACAGAATTGGAAGGGGCCTTGTAGGTCAGGGTTGTCAAATTCACATTGTCACCGTGTCATCACATGATGTATCAGGACTTTCCCCTTCACTAAACCAGGTATGGGCATGGCCAGTGCGTGACTCATCCAACCCACAGGCTGTGAGCTTGACAGCCCTGTTGTAGGTCATCAAGTCAAACTCCCCACTCAAGCAGGATACCCTACAACATTTCTGACAGATGGCACTTCAGTCTCTTCTTGAAAACTTCCAGTGATGAAGCTCTCACAACTTCTGTATGCAAGCTGTTCCATTGGTTGATTTTTCTCACTGGAACAGCTTGCCTTCAGAAGTTGTGAGAGCTTTAATTCTCCTATGTAATCATATCTTAATTGATAATGCTATTGGTCAGTAGTGGTGAACCTTTTAGGCACTGAGTGTTCAAACTGGAAGGTGCACATGCGCGCGTACACACATGTGCCAGAAACCAGACGACCAGCTGGCCGGCGGGAGGTAGGGCATCCCAACATTGACAGCTCTGCAAGAGGCACAAAGTTTTTCTTCCAGGAGCTTCTGTTTCATCATTTGTGGGGAACCTTCTGTTTCCCATCAAATGACGGTGAGAAATGCCACAGAGAAACATGGTGAACTGATCTGGGGTGACAGCACACTTAGCCACAGAGAGGACTCTGCATGCCACCTCTGGCATGCCTGCCATAGGTTTGCCATCACAGCTATAGGTCAAATAAGTAATGCACTTAATTACATAATTGTTTTTGACTATTCATTGAATTATACAACTTGGGTGCCCGTCCCATTTCATATGTGGGAAAATCTCATTGTACAGGAGCCAGCCAGAGCTGAAGAACCTTCTTGGATGAGGTGAAATATCTTCAAAGAAAAGAAAAAAGAAAAACCAGAAAATCCAGTTGCCTCTTGAAAAAGCACCTTTGGGACAGCCATGACTTGGATGACTGAGAATCTCCATAGACATTTGTAGAGTACAATATCTTTCGGGCTACGATAGCAAAACGGAAAGGGTTTTTCAATCAAGAAATGGCAGTTTTCTAAAAACAGGTTGAAAGACAGCTATAATTAATGATTCAAAGATAGTAAAGCACTTAAGGAAAGAGAAACAGGAGTGCTTTTTACCATTGTTAAAAGGAAAAAAGATTTTACAATAGCAAATTGAAATGAATGGTGACAGTAAAGCAAATAGAAAAGCTAAAGATTATAATAATAACATTTTTTTTAAAAATCTGGAGCAGACATTTTAGTAAAATACTCTTAATTGATATCCTAACTATTGGGAGGTTTCTAAATGTGCTTGGATAGTGTGATATATTTTATTTAGCCAAAGAACATGATTAAAAGCACATTGTCCTGTAAGCACTGAAATGTGACTTTTGAAAATGTAGCCCATTATCCCTTTCCACTGTTTCTCAAAGAACCAGGCAGGAAGCAAGATGTGAGGTGTTCTGGGCCTCAAATGTCTTCTTACGTAGCAATTCCAAGACAATTATGTCAATTTCTCTTAGCTACAAATCTATTGATTGCAATTTTATGTGGAATTCATGTTAGCGTTGGAGTGGATTTTTGGGTTTTTTTGAGCCATAACTTCAATCCCATCTGCACTATAGGAAAACTTTTGAAATAGAATCTTTAGGCTCAATATATTTCATTATATGGCTCAGATAATAGCATATATTGCATTGACAGCAATGGGAAGATTCTGGCTCAAACACTATGGTGTTTATCATACACTTTTTATTATGCTGATCCCAGGGAATATGAAATCTATAATAGGCAGAGTGATCTTTTTAACACATTTTATTTTGGAAATAAACTCTGAGGTTGCATATTCAAGCATTAGAGATATACCGCTCAAGAGGTAATTTGAGACTCCAACTGTTCACTCAAAAAGACTGGTTAACGTTATTGTAAACTAATAGCTTTTTAAAATATGTGTATAGCTTGACTTATACAAACTGGGGTTTGGGCAGTTTGATTTAATATATTGCATAAGTCCATCAAATTTTGGTTTATTAATTATTCTCTAATTAAATAAATCATGGTTTTGTACAGTGTGATATTCAGATTTCCTTTAAGCTATCTATATTCTGTACCACAGAGATGAAAGAAAGAAAGAAAAAACATGTAAAGTATTACTATTATTTAAATTTATTATAACCATACACTCAAAAAGGTTTTTTTTCCCCACACAGTCTTTCTCTAGTCAGAAATTGCTAAATCTGTAATAAAGCAAATAACACCAAGAACTTCAGAGATATTAGTCAAGACATTTGCCTTTATATTAAAATATGAAGTAGTATATTGAAATATTTCATAATAGGTTCCTGGCACAATCCCATTTCGTTATTTGACTATTATATTTTAGAGAGACAAAAAAGTTGTAGTCCTTGAATTACAACCAGAATTGAGCCCAAAATTTTTGCTGTTAAGTGAGACATTTGTTAAGTGAGTTTTGCTCCATTTTACAACCTTTCTTGCCACAGCTGTTAAGTGAATTACTGCAGTTGATAAGTTAGTAAACCAGTTGTTAAATGAATCTGGCTTCCCCATTGACTTTGCTTGTGAGAAGGTCACAAAAAGGGGATCACATGACCTTGGGACGGTCATACCGTATTTTTCAAAGCATAAGACGCACCTTTTTTCCTCTAAAAAGAGGCTGAAAATCTGGGTGCGTCTTATACATCAAATACAGCATTTTTTGCCTCCCGAAACCCCACCCCTTCACCAAAATACTTCTCCCCTTCCTCCCTTGGACTCAAGGATCTCATTTGCAGTGGCCCTGCTTCCTCCCTTATCCCTCTTGCAAGCACCTCTGTATTTCCAGAGTCTGTGAGGCAAACTGCCACTGGCAAATAATCATTTTAACAGGTAATCCCAATGAAATTTCATGAAAACCCTGAAATAATAAAGTGATATTTGTTTTAAACAGGATCTCATGGTAGCTGCTTTAGTACTGAGATGCTGTGTTCACGCTTCACATTAAGTCATAGTTTGAGGGTTCCTTGATGCTCTCTTGGCACTGATGATAATACCTAGTTTGGTAATGAAATGTTTGGAAGGGGAAAAAATAAGCGCCAAAGAATCCACAGTTCAACCCTGAACTACAACTATTCTCTTCTTAGGAGTCATGGTTTGCTGGTTAGCCCATAACTGAGTAGGTTCACACATCATCCCAGGCTTTATACCAAGGCTGTGGGGGGTGACAGAAAATAAGACTAGCCATTGAAGTCAGTCACTCCCTCTCAGCCCAGGATTGTTAAGGTGAGGAGAAAATGAAAACTGTTTCCAATATAAGCTAAGTTGAGCTCTTAAAGCAAAGGCGGAATATACAGCAAATATTATAAATAGGCAAACAAACTATGATTTGATTCTCATAATATGCTACTCCCATAAATTAACAGAAATATGGCCTTTGTCTCCTATGCTGCCCACAGCTGTTCCTTAAGCAGACTTCATAAATTCCATCTGGACTTCAGTCAGTAGACTGAAGCAGGGGTGGAACTAGTGCTCAGTCCAGATCGTGGCAACCACAAGTCAGGATATGCCATTCCATGCAGGAGAAGCAAACTTTGCTGGTTGGCTCCTGCATAGAGCAGTCCATCAATGCCTGCCTTTCCCTTCTAGGAATAGTTCTCTCCTCACTCAATTATTTCCATGTGATTTTTCTTTGTTTTTCCAGATATTTGCATTCATGGATACTATATTAGACTAGACTAGACTAGACTAGACTAGACGAGACGAGACGAGACTAGACTAGACTAGACTAGACTAGACTAGAAGAGACTAGACTAGACTAGACTAGACTAGACTAGACTAGACTAGACTAGACTAGACTACACTACCCTACCCTACCCTACCCTACACTACACTACACTACACTACACTACACTTGTAAGGTAAAGGTAAAGGTTCCCCTCTCAATATGTGCTAGTCGTTCCTGACTCTAGGGGGCGGTGCTCATCTCCATTTCAAAGCCGAAGAGCCAGCTCTGTCCAAAGAAGTCTCCGTGGTCATGTGGCTGGCATAACTAAATGCCGAAGGCGCACTGAACACTGTTACCTTTCCACCAAAGGTGGTTCCTATTTTTCTACTTGCATTTTTACATGTTTTCAAACTGCTAGATTGGCAGAAGCTGGGTCAAGTACCAGGAGCTTATTCCATTATGCAGCACTAGGGATTCAAACCGCCAAACTGCCAACCATTCTGATTGACAAGCTCAGCATCTTAGCCACTGAGCCACCACATCCCTACATTACATTGCATTGCATTATTATTGGTTTGCTACACATATTATTATATTATTACTACTATGAACCTTCTAGACCAGTCCCATAGTGAGATAGGCAGCAAACAAATTCAACAAATAAATAAATAAGCTTCTCAGCCACTAATACAGACTTTTTCTTTTCTCTTATGGTAATAGCAGTGCTCTTATGCTAGAATCATCAAAAACTTACTATTGTTTCTACTACTCTATATGTCTGTATAGACACATTGCAGCCTAAGGAAATAACCAATAGCTCAATGTTGTAGCAACATTCTTAAATTGCAACCTCAAGATGCTTATAAACAAAAGGAAAGGTAAGGAAAACTTTACTAAGGGCAAGGTATGAGAAAGCAAGAGAAAGCCTGGGCAGAAATGGAAAACGTAAGGGATTGAAAGGCACATAATCTTCTAGGGTTGAGGGTAGTTCATTGACTTAATGGATCATCATTAGATTAATTGCAAGATCCTGTTAAAAAAACATCTCTGACTTACAGAGGCTATAACAACTTGGCACCCCGGGATAAAATGGTTGTACAGGAAAGTATCAGGAGTGCCTTACTCTGCAACCAATAGAGGCTGGTGCTGCTACTAGAAAGAGCAACTCAAGCTGGGGAAAAAAACCATTTTAAATTGAATTAATTTTTTTATTTTTATTTTATTCAAATTTATACCCCGCACCTTCTCCAAAAAGGACCCAGGGCAGCGCACAGGAAATTTAAAACAATACAAATATAACAAAAATACAAATTTTAAAAAGCTATTAAATCCATGCCCTGTGCTAAAATAGTATAAAATCCCCCGAATTAAAATCTATCTAAAAACAGTCAAAACGGGAGGTTATGCTAGGCCGGCTTGTTGGAAAAGGTGCGTTTTAAGACGCTGGCGGAAGAGGCGGAGGTCTGAGATGGTGCGTAGTTCGGGGGGCAAGTCGTTCCAGAGGGTGGGGCCCGCCACAGAGAAGGCCCTTCCCCTGGGTGTCGCCAACCGGCATTGCCCGGCCGACGGCACCCTGAGAAGGCCCTCTCTGTGGGAGCAGATCGGTCGAAGGGATGTATGGGGCAGAAGACGGTCTCGCATATAACTAGGCCCCGAGCCATGGAGCGCTTTGAAGATGGTCGTCAAAGCCTTGAAGCGCACCCGAAAGGCCACAGGTAGCCAGTGCAGCTCACACAGGAGAGGTGTTATGTGGGAATGCCTAGAGGCTCCCATAATCACCCGCGCGGCCGCATTCTGAACTAGCTGTAACCTTTGAGGGCACCTCAAGGGGAGCCCCATGTAGACAGCGTTACAGTAGTCAAGCCGGGATGTCATGAGTGCTTGAGTGACTGTGCGAAGGGCAGCCCAATCCAGTAAGGGGCGCAATTGGCGCATCAGGCGTACCTGATAAAATGCCCCCCTGGCCACGGCCGTCACATGATCTTCCATGGACAGCCGGGAATCCAGGAGGACACCCAAATTGCGCGCCCTCTCCACGGGGGCCAGTATTTCGCCCCCAATGGCCAGTGTTGGAGTTACCTGGCTGAACCGGGGTGCCGGAAACCACATCCACTCAGTTTAGGACGGGTTGAGCTTGAGTTTGTTACTACCCATCCAGATCCGTACGGCCTCCAAACACTGGGACAACACCTCGGTGGCATCGTTGGGGTGGTCTGGGGTGGATATGTACAGCTGAGTGTCATCAGTGTACAGGTGATATCCCACCCCAATGATGGATGATCTCGCCCAGCGGCTTCATATAGGTGTTGTACAGAAGGGGCGAGAGGACCGACCCCTGAGGAACCCCACATAAGAGGGGTCTCGAGGCCGACCTCTGCCCCCCTGCCAACACACATTGCGACTGACCAGAGAGGTAGGACGAGGACCACCGTAATACGGTGCCTCTCACCCCCAACCCCCCAAGTTGGTGCAATAGGATACCATGGTCGATGGTATCAAAAGCCACTGAGAGGTCTAATAGGACTAGGATAGAGGAACATCCCCTATCCCGCGCCCTCCAGAGATTATCCACCAAAGTGACCAATGCCATCTCGGTGCTGTGACTGGGTCAGAAGCCGGACTGGCGCGGGTCTACATAATCAATTTACTCCAGGTGTCGCGGAAACTGTTGAGCTACCACACTCTCTACAACCTTCGCTAAAAAGTGAAGGTTGGAGACCGGACGGTAATTTTCCAACAATGCTGGCTCCAGGGAAGGCTTCTTGAGGAGGGGCCTCACCACCACCTCTTTCAAGACGGCAGGCAAGTACCCCTCACTCAAAGAAGCATTCACAATATCCTGGAGCCAGACTCGTGTCACCTCTCAGGATGCCAATACAAGCCAGGAGGGACACGGGTCCAATAAACATGTGGTGGCCTTGAATCTCCTTGACAACCTGTCCATATCCTCGGTAGTAACAAAATCAAACTCCTCCCAGGATGGTGTCTCAAGAACAGCCTCAGACAATCCGACCGGACCACTCTCAATGGAGGGCAACTCGTTCCGAATCCGAGTGATTTTGTCCTGCAGATATATACCAAATTCCTCTGCTCGACCCTGTAGAGGGGCTTCCCGCAGCCTCTGGTGAAGGAGGGAGCGGGTCACCCCAAACAGGGCGGCAGGGCGGTTATCTACGGATGCAATAAGAGTGGCACAATACTCACGTTTGGCCACCCTTATCGGCACTAAGTAAGTCCTAATATGGGCTCTCACTAGTGTTCGGTCGGCTTCAGAGCGAGAAGATCTCCATCTGCTCTCTAGGCGTCTCTTGCGGCGTTTCATCTCCCTTAGCTCCTCGGTGAACCAATGAGCCTGGGTGATTCGGCGCCGCATGAGAGGCCGCAATGGTGCTTGCACTAAACCATGCGGCCACTAGGTCCTCAGTCGAGTTGCGGGGCAAGGCCACAGGTATTGGCCCAAGCTCCCTCTGGAACCTTTCTGGAATTGAAGCTGGAAAACGCAGGTCAAGGTGAATTTGCAGTGGTCTAGGAAGATTACATCATCTGTACTTGTACCCAGAAAGTGTTGAACAGCCTCTATTGGCGATGAGCCAAATAGAAAGTGCAGGTTTTCCCTTAATATGATGTGTGAACTCAACCCATACCTGCTCCTATCGATACAAAATATTAAACCTCTTACTTCTTCACCCCTAATATGTTCAAGTAATATTGTCATTATCGTCATCACTACCACCATCGTTGTTATTCAAATGTTATGAGTGAAAATCTAAGGGAAGCTATAGTAACTTGCCCCAGATCAGACACTGTGTCTATGGTTTACATGTTGTTTGTACTTACTGTAGATCTACACACTTTCACAAATGAATATCAAATCGACGACTCACCTTGCCTAACTGTATACATCTATGGGGCAAAAAGAGTGTATCGGGATCTCCCACTTTTATTGTGTGCCCCCCACAAAAGTTTGCTTTCTGAAGTTTAGCTTTTGTTGGATTTATCAGGGAAAATTGATGCCTTAAACCTTTCAATGTTCAAAGCACCCACTTTATGCCATACAATTCTCCAAACTCTCTCCCAAATGGGTTGTGGGCCTGCTCAGTTTTGCAGCCCCCTTTAAATGGATAGAACTTTGGCATCCTGAGTGACCTACATGGAGCTCTTATATTTCTTCAAATATTTCCTCTCCAGAAGGAGAGTAAAAATGTATTTCCACCTTTGAAGAGTTAAACCGAAAAGTTAAAGACTCATACATTATCTATGATCGCCCAAGCCAATGTATAGGAAGTCTTACTAGCTCTAAGTGCTGTATGAATTGCACTATTATCTGGCATAAAGACCTTAAACACCATAAATCACATCAGGGTGCCTGTCCTTCTGGTTGCTTATCCATAATCCCTCAATGCCCAGAGCTTTCAGAAGGTAATCTTTCAACAATGGGATGAGCTGAGAATTTTGTTCTCCAAGGATTTATGTCAAAATTTGATGTGAGTGGTTTTAGGCACAGCAAGACGCACTTGCATCCTAGTTCATAATTTGTAAGGATTTTCAAATTCCAATTTTGCATTGAAGAAAGCATTTTTTCTCTAAACACGTAAATTCTATCCATCATTACAAAAGTTTTCAGAAATATAAAATGAGCATCTTCACTCTTCTCCATGTAACTAATCAGCTTCCAGAAAAGGAATCGGCTTTCGAGAAAAGAGATTTTAGAGAACTTCAATTTGAAATATTTCAAAGAATTGGTAAATCATGTCCCAACATCATGTCTTCTCGTTGTGCCAACAGGATTCAGCAACCAGACTATAAAATTCTCAATTGACCTGAGACTTCATGGCATGGTCCAAGAGTATTAAACCAATTGTTCTACTCATTGGCCTAGGAATATAAAATACTGTATGTTTACAGTTAAAGAATGGCATGTAGGTTATGATGACTGGGCAGTGAGCAACAAATACTGATGATGTTACCTAGTTGGGTAACAAAACATCTTCAAGCAACAACCAAGCTCAGAGAGCACCAAGGACTCTACTGAGCAATAGAGGGGTCATGTTTATTATGATATTTACAATGTTTCAGCCCTTATAATTTGTACTCGTCATATATTCTGTGAAATATTTTGTATGGGGTTTTTTTGAACTAGGAATAACGTTAGAGCTACTTGAACAATGTATTAAAAAATAGTCTGTCTTGATTTTTTACCCCACACAAGGATATTAGTACTTTATTGTTTAACAGTATCTATTATATTTGCAATCTTGAAGGATTCTGTGTGATGTATGCTGCAATTGTTATGTTTAGAGTAGCTTTTCCCAACCAAATCTGGCTGATATGTTAGTAATACAAGTCCTGGATTTCCAGCCATGGTGAGCAGGGCACTATCAGCTTCCAAAACGGAGAAATGTATATTCAGAATCATCTCTACATTCAATGCCTTATCTCAGGTTATCAGATTTCTGAGCCATATGAACCATAAGAACTAGGACTGAGAAATATGTACTGATTTTCAGCAGATGCATTTTTTTTCTTATCTAGTCACCAACCAGGGAGGCATCAGTTCATTGTTTCTGGAATTTTTGTTCTTGATGCCAGCCAATATAGAAATGCACAAAATCATTTATTTTCTACATGATCTATATCAGGGATGTCAAACTCAAGGCCTGAGGGCTTGATCTGGCCCACAGGGTGCTTAGATCTCTCCCATGGACCCACCCTGGGAACAGCGAAGGACCGACCCACAGTGTCTCAGATGTCGAAAACAGAGCTTGGGAGGACTATGATGGCCCAGTCAGGCTCCGTTTTCAGCCATGGTGGCCTCCTGAAAATGGAGCCTGGGAAGGCCACATGCAGCCTCCCTGAATTCCATTTTTGCTGGCAGAGGGCTGGAGGCCATTGCAGCCAAAAATGGAACCTTGATGAGTAATGTCAAGCTGGCCACACCCACCAAGGCCATAATCCCCCTCCAAGGTCAAATACAACCCTGATGTGGCCCTCAATGAAATCGAGTTTGACACCCATGATCTATATAGAATTTTGCAAATTCATTATTTCTTATATTATAGGAAGCTCAACATTAAAAAATCATTACAGGGTCAATATAAACATTCCAGGGTCATGTGTGTGATGCACATAAGAAAAGGCTGTAGTTTCAATTGCACCAATGTGGCTGTCACCTTAACGTCTTAATCATATTTTGCAGACACCCCTGTTGTCTGCACAGTCATGTAGCACATCCCATTACAAGATCACCATGATGTTGATTTATTAAGATTATATTTTGACTGAGATTACAGGCCATCAATGAATGCTAATATCAATTATCTACATGGGAAACATATTGGTAAAGCTCAGTATTATTAGTGTACTGATGAACAGAAATGCTAATGATCAATCATTTGACTCAGCAGTTTCATGTGGATATTAAATAGGAGGGGGAAACATCAAACCCTGAGACACCCCACAAGTGAGGGGGTGCTGTAATCTTTCCTCTCCCATCAATACTACCAAGACCAATGATTGAGAAAGGAAATGAGCCACTATTGGTGCCTCCCACTCTGAAGCCTCAGAGTCAATCCAAGATACTGTGGTCATTAGTATTGAAAGTCATTGAGAAATCAAGAAGCGCAAGGATGGATGCACCACGCCCATCCTTGCTCCCCCAGAGATCACTGCTAAGTGATCAACTAGCACTTTCTCCATACTATACCCTGGTCTGAAACCCAACAGAAATAAATCTAGATAATCCATTTCCTCCAAGACTGTCTGCAATGGGTGTCCAACCACCTTCCCTATAACCTTCCCCAAAAAGGTAAGATTGGAAATGGAACAATGATTGTTCAGAATGGAAGTTCCAGAAATGGAAGAACCCATTGTGGGGAAGAAAGAGTAAAAGGAAAGACTCCCTTGAATAAAATTGTCTCTTAGTTTTCTTGGCAGAAGCAGGGAATCATCACACTACATTCTTTTAGGATTTGTTTGTTTGTTTGTCGCTTGTTTGTTTCCTAGTCGAACATTCATCCTGTCACTTCTGGCTGGTTTCCTGTCTAAGTAATAACCAGATCCAATGCAACTGAGATTCTCCAAAATCAGTCAAAATTGGCTAGGTGCTCCTGCAGCTGCTATAAAGCAGCAGTTTTCAAAGTTAACATTTGACATAATGTGGTCATCATGGTATTATTCCACTGGAAGCAATGAACAGCTGTACAAAAGTAAACAGCTTTGAAAAATTGTAAAGGTGAGTCCCTGTAGAGTTTTGGCTCCTTGCCGCTCACAGTTTCCACGAGCCAAACATGGAACAGAAAGTCAGAAAATTATAGAAAGTTACTCATAGAAGACCCAGCATTCCTGTTAATCCCACTCAAGATACAATTGATGGGTCTTTCCACATAATATAGAATTGCATCATCAGTTATTCAAAATTATTTGTTAAAGTTTATACAAGTTCATCATTAAGAACAAAAGTAAAACAAGAATGCCTCTGAAAGTTGGATCATTTACTGCTCACAAGCAATTTTCAAAGAAGTCCCAGTTATTTAACAACTTGTACCTGTCCATGACAGCTGCACAGAAATGAGATGCAGATATTGGGCTTAAAAAAAGAATTGCCCTGGACCAACAGAAGTTCCTATAGGCAATTAGGAAAGAAAGTCCTACAAACCTACTCTCAAGACGTTCCATACATCTTCAAAAGTTATGAATATCAAAGATCTGGGTTGTTAAACTCAGGAGGCCCCCTAGATGGTAGCAGAGTGATGCAGAACATGCTAATGCTTTGCTGCCCATTTTGCTGCCCTCTAATGAACCGTGGTGACACAGTGGTTAAAATGCAGTATTGCAAGCTAATTCTGTGCACAGCCTGGAGTTCAATCCTGATGGAGGTCAAGGTTGGCTCGGCCTTCCATCCTTCTGAGGTTGGTAAAATGAGGAGCCAGATTGTTGGGGGGAATATGCAAATGATGCTTATGTTGTAAATTGCCCAGAGACCCCTGTAAAGCACTTTGAGGTGGTATATAAGCCTAAATACTGTTGTTATGCTATTGCTAAATGCTATTAGTTGTCTGGGTCCAGGAATGGGATACTACCAGTTTGGACCGGTAGTAGAAGATAAGTGTTTCAGCTTTGTTTAAACCCATTGTGCACACATGAAGTGACCCAGTTGTTAGACCATTGAATCACATTGCCGTCTGGGTCTTTCCTAGACTAAGATCTCATCTAACAGCTCTAAGATATGCATTTTTTTTTCAATTGATGCTTGTATGCCAGAATGTCATTAACCATATAACAGTAATCATTCATTCCTATTCATATTATGAAATGCTTATATAATTGGTACTGGTTAAGCATTTTTCTTGATATCTCATTAATAGCTCATTCTTATGAACAGTTGAAATCACAAAAGGTTGATCTGCATAGCTTTGGTCTAATGGCCATTAATTTGGAAGTCTAGGTGAATGCCATGAGGATTTTATATTTTGCATGCATTTCTAAGCAAAGTGCAAGACTTATTTTCACCCTTCAACCATTTCACGGGGTAGGTTCTGAATAGACACATTTGGGATCTTGCTGCTCAATGGTGGCTTTGGAAAATATTCTGCAAATCAACATAGTTCTAAGCCATAGTCAAATCCCATTGTTTGGGGAATAAATGCCATAGTAATGAAGGCTCAGGGCATTTCTATTATTTTAAGAATACAGTGAGTCACCAGCATCCTGCTAAATGTGTCTCTTGGCAACCCAAGATAGAAAGACTGAGAAATAAAAGCCACAAACACTGGAAATGGTCCTTTTGATCCATAACGCGGGAACGTAGCTCAGCTTCTTGCTGCTTCCTCTTCACTCCCCACCTGCCCAGATTCATTTTATGTTCCCAATCCCATCAGAAGGTTAATTGTGTTAACAGGAGTTACTGCCACAGGGGAAGCCGTGTCTGAATGCTGAGCGCAGTTTTAGCTGATAACCTGCAAGTGACTGAAAGGGCACGAAAAGGGACTGATCTGTTCTGAAGAGGCTGTCAGTCACGCAGGGAGGGGGAACCGTGGTGTGGGAGACACAGCCTTATCTCCCAGGATGCAAGAAAGAAGATAATCTCCAGGGTGCACTTGTTTTAGCTCCCATGTCTCCGTCTGCAGGCCTGGCATCTGAGCAAGAGATATGACCCACTGGGCCTTTCATTGGGTGGGAATCATAGACAAACAACTACAGGGTTTGGTATGTTTTTGTGTCCTATGTATTATTCATCATTGGCAAATAGGAATTTAATTTAAACAACAGCTACAAGAAAAAAAAACCTCCAATAATAGCATGACATTTCAGTCCAATGAAGGCAAATCTGTACATATAGCTTATATATATGCTAAAGGAAAAAAATCCAATGATTTGTTTTAGATTTTCTTTCCGCATCAGTGGCTCTAGGTCTTCTGTTTGAAGGCATATACAGACAAATCTTGTTTAAAGATATATTTTAAAAGCCTACCCAGATGGTTCAGGACCTGCAAAGCTGCTTTTTAAGTTGTATTCAAAATATATCTGTACTGTGATGAAAATATTGTTATCTTAGTTGGTTTACATAACGCTTATTTCTAAAGGTTTATCAATGGATTTGTGAAATATCTTCAACATCTTGCAAGATCAATGCCATCTGGAGTGTTTGGGGTAGTCCCATGTGAGATAATGCAATCCTTTAATAATCTCACATGAGAATTAGCATCTGGGAGCGTGCCTGGGCCTTGGCGTGAGATCACCAAATATCCAAAAGGAAGACTATCAATGGAAGAAAGGCTCTGCTTTAGCCCTGCCTGCCTGTTGCCTGAAACAGATAAATATCTTCTTTGGCAGAAGGAGAGTTATTCACTGCTAAACCAACATGTGACTATGATAATACGCTGTTTCTCAGGGCAAAGTCTTTGTTGCAGTAAAGATTTGCTATCCATAGATTTTAATTCACGCAAACAATAGACGAGATAGTAAAATTGCATCCTGCTCCTCTATATAATATGGTTGAATACAGGAAGGATGAAGCGTTCAGAAAGCTTTTTCAAGATAGGTAGTGTGCATGTGTGGTTCATTAACTAACCAGATTATACAATTGAATCTTGACTCTTCATAGGGTCTTTCCCCACTGCAGGTTATATGCGCTTTGTGTCAGCAATAATAAAAGTGCCAGCATGACTTTTCCTATCCCATTGCTAATTCTATTGTTTGTTCTGATAAGGTGCCTGTGCTAAGCTATATGAGTGCTTGACTTTTTCAGTCATTTGCTGCGTTACTCTCATCCCTTTTTTTCTATATCACCAGTGGCACATGAGCTGTTCCCTGTGGCCCTTTCATTCATATTCCATTCTGTTATAAACTGAATAAAGTCACAAAGACAGCCGAGTTACAAGGAAATCTACTGAGAATTTCTTGCTCCCTCCTCCCTTCCCTTCACACAGGAAACAAACGCTCACTTCCAAATTCCTCTGTGCTCTTTTGAGGAGGAAATGGTCCATCACCTCAGTGGTTCTTGATATCAGGAGGAGCACAGAATCAAAGCATCTACGGTACACCCAGCAGAGAAGTTGAACTCTAACAACAGTTCTGATAGACCACTGGCGCAGCACGATTGTCTGATTGTGTTTTGTAGACACAGCAGGAGAACAGAGCAGACAAGACTGGCTGGGGACTGGAGGGGAAAAGAATACCTGAAATGGGCCATAAGTGCCACTCTGATTCCACTTTCTTTTGGCTAGCTGACTTCACCTCTAACGTAACAGGAGGCAAACCTAACAGATTTTACTCATCTTTCACATGCTGTTATGGGCTAACCACTTATGGAGGTGGGGGAACACTAACATCGGCTTTAACTAATGTTAACCTAAGGCTGTCCCACTCAAGAAAACAGCATTAAGAGGAGCTGGAAGAAAAAAGCTGTTATGTTTGATTTAAATGGGGAATTGTTACTGCCAATAAGTAAGAATTTCCTAAACATGACTACTCGAAGTAGACATGGAATTTTGAGTGAGCACTTTCAGCACCTCTGGGTAAATCTAGAACACCAAAAACTGCTCATCTCCAGGTCCAAGCCAAACAAGATTTTGCAAGAATAACTACAACAACTCTGAACAAAATAAGCTACAACTCTGAACAAAATAAACAAAAATGCTTATTGACTTGGTAGCAGGATAGGTCAATTCGAACTATTTGATTCCTGACAGCAGTTAAACAAGAGCTGTATGTGCAAAGTGTAAATCCTGCACTTGTTGATTTGTGACATAAAAATCAATGAAACTGTCTGTATCCTCATCTCTTTGGTTTAACTCTCCTGGGTAGATCAGAAGACAGTAATTATATTTCTGCCTGACTAGCAGGGATAGAAAGCTGTTCCATTTTGGATCAAAAACCTTCCCAGTAGATTACCTCTCTTAACTGCTGCTTATCAACACTTAACAATTGCTTCTGCATTTACCTTTGATAGACCGACCAGAATGTTGTGCTCTAATTTCAAAGGAATATCATGAAAGGTTTTGAAGCTTAGTTTCTTCTGGGTTTCAGTATGAATTTTCTTTTTGCTCTAAATTTTGTACTAGGAGTTATTTAGAGATGTGTATAATATCCACTCACAACTAAAATAAAGTAGAGTAAAACAATGCTGCTTTAAAAAAAAGATGTAGAGCTAAAGGTTATATTTAACCCTCTTATAGCATTGGTTTTTATTTCAGTTATGTCCAATGTGTTCCATTTTATTTCATCTGATGGCGTTGATATCAATAGAAAGTTATTGCCTATCTTTGTAAGAAACAGCTTTAGATAGTGTGTTGATGAAGGTAGATCAAGTTATTTAAAGGAGAGGATAAGCTGCCATTCTAAATTTTCATTTTTGACCCTGAAGCTATCGATAGTTGAATTTTGAGTGAGCATTTTCAGCACATCTAAATAAATCTGCAATACAAAAAACTGTTCATCTCCAGTTCCAAACCAAACAAGATTTTGCGAGAATAACTACAATGACTCCGAACAAAATAAACCACAACTCTGAACAAAATAAACAAAAATGCATATTGACTTGCTAGCAGGATAGGTCAATTTGAACTATTTGATTCCTGACAGATATCAAGGGGGCTGGGAATCACACAAGAATGGATTGCTTTTAAAATATTGTGAGAACAGGAGCAAAGCAACAGGCAGCACCAGCTATGTTCTCAATGGAAAGTACTCAACTGGAAAAGATGTGATAACTTAACATCAGTGAGGGCCAGATGCGGGTGCATTCATGTGTGGAGGCCCAGGAGAGCCACTCACTGAATTCCAGGCCACAAAAGGAAGCTTTAGAAGCAGATTCCCATCATGGGCGCCATCTGCCAATTCCCATCCTAGCCTGTGGGAATGCCGTGTATTATTCTGTGGATGAATTTTATTTTAATCCATTTAAAATCATACAGCTTACGTTTCGTTTAAATGTTCTGCTAAAGCTGAATAATAATACTGTTTTAATGACATCTTAACTATTGGAGTAGTTATAAAAGAATCAAAACAGCAACAATATAAAGGGCTGTGCAGTTAATACGTTTCTGGTGTCACTGGAACATGTATACCTTTAGGTTGTTTACAAATTCTTTACAGAGTTAAACCAAAGTTAAGAATGTTAATAGAAGTTTTTAGCTATGATATGAGCGTACCCTAAAACAGGGAGTCCTGAAAACTCAAAACCACCTGAAAACTCAACTAGTCTTGAATGCAATGGCCTATATGCTCACTGGCCTGCCTCTTGATACTGATACATTACAACACAAACAGTGTTTGTGCCTTGTGATTTCCATTGTATTTCCAAATGCAATTCAAACTGCTTATGCTTCCTTCCAAGTTGCACATGATTTGGTCCTGGGTCTCAAAGAGACTACCTTACCCAAATTGTCTTTGCCTCTTCTCACAGCCCAGATGGCCAGAGCTCACCAATCAGGATGTCCAGTGGGAAAAAGCCAATTGCCCTCTGTGACAATTCTCTCCTATGCAAGACACTGTTTTTCATCTACATGACCGTTACACACTTACTCTATAATACAGTAACTGTGCATTCCACAAGCAGAATTTACTCTATAAAATACCATGAATATAGTTTCAGAATTACTTCTGGGGAGAATATAATAATAATGGCTCTGTTGAAGCCACATATAAGTCATTACTGTTTCAGCTGTATCAAAAAATGCTGCATCGACAAGAATGATTGATTCATAATAACTAATTGTTTACTGATGAGCTGAAATTTGAACTCAGATGTCTAAAGTCAAAAATTTTCTTACAACTACATATCAAAGTAACTATATCAGACAATTTCTCTGACAATTATTTTTTCATTGTGCAATACCTATAAAAGGGTTTATTTCTTTTGTTATTGGGGCGCTGCACAAAATAAAGTTTTTATAAATATATAATGCTACATTAGAAAGATGGATCAAATTAAGGGTGACCTTCCTCTATGGATTTATTATTTTGTACAATTGAATGTTTCTTTGTTTTTTCACTTGTCATATTTTATTAGAACTTCATCCAAGTCTCATGTATTCACGAGAAAACTGAAATATAGTTTCTAGCATGTTAGTGTATGGATTTATACAGCTATACAGCATTAACAAGCATGAAGTTATTTATTTAAGATGTTCCCACATAAATGAAAATGATTTTTTAAAGATCCATTTTTATACCTTTAGTGCTATATAACAATGTTATTTTTTTTTCTGGAAATGCATGTTTATGTTGGTCAAGTGTATTTCAAACAGCACATCAACTGAGAGGATTAAATTGTAGCTTCACACTGTTGATTTGCCACACATTTGGATTTACTGCATATTCGATCGTTCACCCTTTTTCTAGTCTAGTTTTACACTAGACTCCACAGTGTGTTTAATCTGTTTGTCCATAGTATTGCTTTTCTCAAATCAATATAGCAAATCTAATATGGAGTATTCACCAGATCCACTCCAAGCAGCACAAAACTATCCAGCTTTTTAAGTCATGATGTGAGACATTTTTCTTACAGAGACTTTTTAAGGAAGGGGAAAAAAGAACCCAAGAATCTTCCCAGCACACACGCATACCCTACCTCAGTTGCAAATTGCTTGATTAAATGAGAGGTCTATTTCTAGACCGCCCCCATGGTGGAGAAATGTTGAGTGCTCTTTAAAGCAGGCTTCACAGTAGCAAAACATAACAAAATAATGTTCATTGTGGACAATACACTACCTTAGAATTAGAAATGCTGTCTTTAGACCATGACTGAACATTAATCCCCTTTAAGTTCCACTGGTTTTACTGAAAGTACTAAGTGAATGCTTAAGCATTTTACATGCTGTTTTATATGCACATATCTGGAGGTAAGTCTTCATCAAACATAATTAAGTAAACCTCTAAGTATATATGCACTGCACAGTCAGTGAAGTCAATGGGATTTAAAATCCCTGTTTTGGCTTGTTCCTGCACTTCTTGTCTGAATGGTTTTGGTTACATGAGAAGTGAAGCAAAAGTCACCTTCTAAGCTCCTTTTTTCCCCCAGTGCAGTGACTGTATATAGGCATATTTGTAACAGTTGCCCCTTTTTCCTTCTCTTTGCTCTGTGAGAGACTTTGGTCTACATTTTTTGTTCATTTCTGTGTGAGAAGCCATGCTTTGTTCTGAAACTTCTCTTCTTTAATTCTTGGTTCTGATGCCTTTTTCCTTAAATAATGATTAGGAAAAAGATGCACTGAGTTTTGTGTATTGTATGTCTGCCCAGTCACAGAGGCATAGGAATTACACACAAGCTATTTCCAGGCAGAAAATGTTCTTGGACCTTTCTCTATAGATGCCAATTAGAAGATTAACGTCTTTTTCCTCCCCCCGCCGCCTTTTCCATTAAATAGTCACACAAAAGCCGAGCTGACAAATTGCTCTCTCCATGGCGTTACACAAAGACAGACAATAGATGATCATCATTTGCTATACTCAAATTCTATTAATCAGAGATTAATGAGAACATGTCTACTAGGGGAAAAATTACCAGAATGTGGGCATATACTCATGTAACATCTGCTCTAGCTTTACCTTTAATGTCATGTCATCTTTTATCATCCTGGAATAATGTTTGCTCCAGAAACATAATTAAGATAATGGGAACCTCCCTTTGACAATAATCTCTAGTAGGGGAAATTAATATTTCTTGGACAGTTAAGTTTTTTCCATAATTAATTATTAGTGAAGTTAATATGAGAATTGTAGTTATTATTTTGTGCAGGAAAAAAGATCACAAAATGTGACAATTATCCTTATTATAAATAAGGGTCAGTATTACTGCAGCGTGGAGATATTGATGTAAGAATGAACAGCACATTTTGGAACTTTTGATTCAGATTCATAAAATTATGGTGAATTGTAAGCCTTAATCAAAAAAATGAGAATGTTTTCCATCCCCATGGAACTTTGAGGATTTTGCTATGTGCTATAGAAAATTTTTGTTATATTTGATGCACACAATATAGTGATTCTAAGAAATAATATTTGTCTCTTAATGATCACATTTCTACTATTCACATCTGTCATTGGTTATAATACATTTATTAATAATAACACTAGTTATAGCATTACCATTGAAATCATTTCTACATATACTCATTTTAAATATTATCATTGCATAGACCTTATTTCACTCCCCCTTTTTAAAAAAATCATGTTCTGAACAAAAATACACATTTTCCTAGCAACAGGGCTGGAGAGGAAATGTAAAAGAAATATACAAAGTGACCCTAAATCCCCTCTTTGCCTTTAATACCTGAAATTAAAAATTTGAATTGAAGTAATTAAGGGTTTTTTGGAGGGGTGCAGCAGGTTATCCTTGATAGAATAAACAATAAAGCAATTACGTCTGTAGTCAGCCAATATCTACCTATACATTTTGTGTGATTTAAATTGGCCTGTCTGCCTAATGGCCAGAATAGATGTTTGACACTGTTGGAGAGCTATGGTGATTGGTGCGCATAAGGCTAGCTTCCAAGATTAGCCGTGATCTAAATTTGTGATTAAGCCACGATTCAGCACCACACGGATCAGAACAGCTCCCGCAATCCAGCGCAGCCAAGGAGAGGATGGGGGGAAAGAGATTGCAAAAAGCTTCTTAATTAATTTTTAATTATTGCTAATTAGAAGTGCTCTGCTTTTTTAACATCCTAATGGAGAAAAGCAAGAGTGGTTCCTGTCTCTCTTTTTTTGTAAAAAAAAATATAAAAATGATTCCGTTAATTAGTTTCTCAATGAGAGATTCACAAGAGGGAGGTCAGGCTTTGGGATGTTTCAAGAATCATAGTCAAATGAATTGTACAGCTCCAGTACATATATCACTAAATTAGAGGTTAATTATACTCAGCCACCCAAGGGATCCCCTAACCACATATAGGACAATGGCTTTTGGCTGAGAAGTATCTAAAAGTAGAGCTTTGGGCATTATGCAAAGCATGCACTGTACTAATGAGCTATAGATACTTCATAAGCTAGAGAAAAGAAGGGTTGCACAAAGGAATCCAGCCCTCTTCCTCACACTGTTTATCCGCTTCTACCATTTATTTGGAGCAGCAATGCTTGATGCCACGGGTCTCTTGCCATTATTTCTGGCGATCCTTTCAGCAACACCATGACGAGTGCCTGGCAACAGGCATACACACTTCACATGCAGCATCTCCTATCCCCATCCCTTTTTACATTTCACTTGAGGAGAATTGAATTGGGCACATGTTTACACAGCTGCATACATGTATTCAGAGAATGGCCACACATAGCACGCTAAGACAATTTTTTTCCATGTACAGTCCAAATTATCGTTCTTGTCTGTTTGTCCCAACCTCGCTTTGATTATGGAACCCAGACAAACGTGCATATGATTCCCAGACCTATTTATTATTCGGCGATCGTTTCTCTATTTGCCTTTGCTTTGTTTCTGTACAGGACCACGTGTGAGCAAAAACAGCCCTTTAGAACAACATACGCAATCTGGTTTCACAAAATGTAATTCCCCAAAATGTTCTTGGTTTGTGGGATATGGTTAACCATAGATTGCAATGTGAGTGGATTCGCACAAGAGGCTAGGCTAAAATGTAGTCAGTTTATAATGCGTGTGTCGTAAAAACATCACTAGAGTTGGATTAGGCAGAGATTTAGATTAAGAACAAACAATTAAAACGGTATAAAACAGGTGAAAATTTAAAAAATGGCCAAATTTTCAGTGCAGTGAACTAGATACTACATCTTTTTTTCCTGATAAAATTTGTGGTCTGGCTGCCTGACAGATTATAACCATGAAGTCGAACCTATGGCAGAGCCCTATCTGAGTGCTCTCTGCAGGCACACCAGCTATCACCCCAGCCTAGTTCTACCACACATGTGCGATCGCCTTCCGCTGGCCAGCTGGTCTTCAGGTCTCTGCTGCAGGGGGGTGGGATGCATGCCGGGGACTTATGCACACATGCACACATGCACGGTGGGCAAGGAGCATGCATCAGGGGTGCTCACATTGCATTTTGGGACCTCACGCAGCACCCCCTTGCCCTGTTTTGCCTAAAGATTATCATCTTTAAAGTGCTCCATGGCACAGGACCTAGTTATCTGCGGGATCGGATCCTGCCCCATACATCCCTTCGGCCGATTCGCTCACACAGAGAGGGACTTCTCCGGGTGCTGTCCACCAGGCAGTGCCAGCGGGCGACGCCCAGGGGGAGGGCCTTCTCTGTGATGGGCCCGACCCTCTGGAACGACCTACCCCCGGATATTAGAACAACTACGGACCTCCGCGCCTTCCGCCAAAAAGTAAAAACCTATTTGTTTCATCAGGCCGGCTTGGCCTAATTTACGCTTCTCGCCCCAGTCTGTTTTCTTTTTAGATGTTTTTTTAATTTTCCTGTACACCGCCCCGAGTCCCTTTGGGGAGAGGGGACGGTTTATAAATATAATAAATTAAATTAAATT
Organism: Rhabdophis nuchalis; assembly: GCA_039707465.1. NCBI lineage: Eukaryota > Metazoa > Chordata > Lepidosauria > Squamata > Natricidae > Rhabdophis > Rhabdophis nuchalis. The sequence goes on from CM077643.1 coordinate 77,904,831, forward strand.
AAATTCCAGGTTGGTGCAGGAGATTTTCCAGGCACAAAATGGGATCCGGGGGGTGTCACATGCGCATTGCATTAAGGGTGCAGGTGCACATGAGCGTACTTTCAGCACGTGATGACAAAAAGGTTAGCCATCACTGTTGTGATGGTGAACCTGTGGTACACATGCCACAGGTGGCACGCCGAGCCCTCTCTGCAGGCACACCAGTCATCACTCTAGCCCAGCTCTATCATGCATGCGCACACACCTCCCACTGGCCAGCTGGTATTCGGGTCTCTGCCACGGGGGGGCCACATGCGGGAGACATATGTGTGATGAATGGGGGGGCAAGGAGCATGCAGGTAGATTCTGGGAGCATCTCGAAGCTCCCACGTAACACCTCTCCTGTGCGAGCTGCACTGGCTGCCGGTGGCCTTCCGGGTGCGCTTCAAGGTGCTTGTCACCATCTTTAAATCGCTCCATGGCACGGGGCCTAGTTATTTGCAGGACCGTCTCCTGCCACATACCTCCCTCGGTCTGATCCGTTCCCATAGGGAGGGCCTCCTCAGGGTACCATCCGCCGGCCAATGCCGGCTAGCGGTGCCCAGGGGGAGGGCCTTCTCAGTGGCTGGGCCATCCCTCTGGAACGACCTACCCCCCGAACTTCGGACCATCTCAGACCTTCCCCTCTTTCGCCGCTCACTTACGACTTATCTGTTCCATCAAGCGGGTCTAGCTTAGCCAATGAGTAAATGCATTTTAGAATTTTAATTGGGATTTTTAGCACAGGTTTTTAGTTTAATTTATTCTTAACTTTTTTATATTTATTGTTATTTATTGATTTTAATTTCCTGTGCACCGCCCTGAGTCAATTTCAATGGAAAAGGGCGGTTCTATAAATCTAAATAAATTTCTATAAATCTAAATAATTTACTTGCATTGCATTTGGGGGGCTCGTGCAATGCCCCCATGCCCTGTTTTGCCTTCCAGGTTGGTGCAACAGGTTTTCCAGGCCCAAAATGGGGAAGGGGGTTGTCACGCACGCATTGCATTATGGGTTAGCTATCACTGGATTATAACATTCATTACATTAACAGTAATTTCACAGTATTTCTTTTTCATTTATTTTTCCATCTTTTCACAGATAGGACATAAAACAATATCCACCCAAACGTGCAGAAAGAAGAAAAAATTACTTGAGTAGAAACAAGAGGAGATAGAAAGCAGGTACCTTCGGCATCGAGAATATTAACAAAATCTGTTTAACAATTGAAAACATTTACAACTTTGAAATTACATTTGAAATGTCAATTTAATTTCATAATTTGTTTCCTAGTTAATGTTAAAAGCCGCGCTGTTACAAATCTCCGAGCTAATTACAGTAAAATCTACCAAATCAAATTAAATGGCTGGAATCAATAGTGGTTATCCACCAGCCATCCCTTATGACCATCATGCAATTCTTTTGACATGTATTTCCAACATATCTTACTTTTATCACCTTCCCCAACTTCAAGTGAGATCAATGTATGTTAATTCACACCTGTTAACTGTAGCATTTTCCCCCTTCAGTAACCTTTTAAATTCGACATGTGTCAGCAACTGTTTCATCTAATTTTGGGGGAAAGGTAGCAAGATATTTCTCACACATCACTTTTGAGGATAAAACTTGACAACAAAAAACAGTGTGTAAAATGTCTTTTTCAAATGCCCTTCCACCATCTTTTAACTGGAATTAATGTCAAAATGTGTGATATTTACATTAGTATTTGAAGTGGAAGAGTTGAATGGAGAGGTTTGGGTGGATTCCACTCTGCTGTTATTTACAACAGGGGTCTCCAACCTTTGCAACTTTAAGTCTGAAGGACTTTAGCTCCCAGAATTCTCCAGCCAGCTCTGCTGGCTGGAGAATTCTGGGAGCTGAAGTCCTTCAGACTTAAAGTTGCAAAGTTTGGAGAGCCCTGGTTTACAAGAACTATGATGACACAGGAGTGAGGCCCTTCCCTTCATTCCACTTGGCCTTTATCCTTTTATTTGTTTTACTGCAGCTTCTTTATTTTGATTGTTGTGAACCACACAGACGTGTTGGGAGTTGGGTGACCTACAAGTTTAATAAATTATTGTTATTATTTATTTGTTTCATATATTTTCAGACAATAAACATAAAGGAGGGAAGTCATATTATTTGTCCACCCAAGCCAAAATTGCTTAACTCCAATTCCAATCTGTTCGCCAAAGTTACAGAAAGCTGATTGCTTTCTAATTGAGATTTTTTTATTGCAGAAGCTGAGTAAATAAGTTGGAACTTTTCTGTTCTAGTTGCCAATGGTTCTTAAGAAGTTATACAATTGAACCCCAGAGCAAGAACTATCAGAAAGTGATGTCCTGGTAATGAAAAAGCAACAATTTTAAAGATGTACATATCTGATTCATGTATGATTAGCCATAAGCTAAAATTGCAAATTGACACAGCACACTAAACTAAGACTATATAATTTTCAACAATTTGTGGGTCAGAACCTCTTGTCTCTATGTCAAGGGCTACATTTCAAAAGGGAGCAGATCTATGGATTATATTTGCAGGCAACTTCATTTTTAAATGGTTAAATGGATGCCTGAAGAACCCGCAACCCAGTGGTGGGATTCATTTTTTTTACTACCGGTTCTCTGGGCATGGTTTGGTGGGTGTGGCATGGCTTGGTGGGTGTGGCTTGGTGGGCGTGGCAGGGGAAGGATACTGTAAAATCTCCATTCCCTCCTCACTCCAGGAGAAGGTTACTGCAAAATCCCCATTCCCTCCTGATGAGCTGGAACTTGAGAGACTGAGAATAGATAGGGAGGGACCAGTCAGAGGTGGTATTTATTGGTTCTCCGAACTACTCAAAATTTCCGCTACCGGTTCTTCAGAACTGGTCAGAACCTACTAAATACCACCTCTGCTGCAACCCTTAGGAAACCTATTTTCCTCCTTAATTCTCTCCCTCTTCCCAAAAGCTCCCGAAATGATCGAAGAATGGTACAGTTATTCAGCCCCATACAAATATTTGGGACTGAAGGACAAAAAAGGACCAGCAGAAGCAATTCTCCTTTAGGAACTCCTGAACCTTGTGATTATGCGGTTTTCCAAGGGGACTAATGCTAATTGCCTAATTATAAATTGGCATTAAATCCCTTTCAAACCCTGGGCTGTGAATAAAATAAAATGTATCTACAGTAATCCACGATAGCAAATGGCAGTTAAGGCCATCCTCTCTAACCACAGCCTTATTTGTGGTCTGGATTTGCACATTATTATTCACCAAGTGGACCAGACATAAAACTCCACAAATATAATTCTTTTCAGCCAGGTCTTTTCTGAAACTAGCCCTGAGTTCCATTGGTCTGCTGAGAAACTTTTCGCTTGCTTCTTCCACAGGTTTGCATTAGGCCTGAATTTGCTAGATTGTTGTTGTGTCTTGTAGATTTGAAGCCCGAGAGGAGGTCCCACTTGAGGGTGTTCGCTGCTGACAAAACAGAGATAAAAAGTGGTTGTGGCTGTCATGCTGATTTTTTTTTTTTTTTTTTGCCCAATACTCCTGTAAATACTGCTCTCCAGAAAACCTTCTTTCAGTTGGCAGTATCAAAACAGGCTTTTAATGAGTAATAAATCAACAAGCAAATAATTTAGCTAATTACAAGCATAAAATAATAATCCAAATTTAGTTATCTTTTAAATCAAAAGATGCGGGTTTTGTTCCTTTTATCCTTGATCCTTTTATCATACCTTTAAAACACTAAGCTTATTGACAAAACTCTGAAAAATAATTGACCCCCTCAACAGGACGGGACATAACTAGTAGCAAACTATTAATATAATGTTCTTGTCATAATAACTCATTTTTTAAAAAAAAGAATTGTGCCACAGCAAGGAGGGAAGTTCACTTTTGTAACAACAGAGGCAATTGATTCTTCAAAAACAAAGGTCTCGTTGCATATTTATCCTGTAAGATTTTTCTTTAGAAAAATGTTCTCTAAACATATGCAGTGATGTTTTTCCTGTTGAGCAATTACAAAGAGATCTCAAGGTAAAAGGAAGATTGTAGGGTTACAATTTTGGAGCTTGATTATGCAGTCAAAGAAAACCAGCTGGCTATCGGATAAATTCAGTCTCCCCAGAGCAGATGGGCTAGTAGGGTTGTTTGGGGTGGGCTTTTGGTTTTTGTTCTTTTGGGAGGTATAATTCAGAAGACAGAGAGATTTTAAAGAAATACGTGGCAGCTAAATCCTGGCCTCATTTCTTTTCCTTACGTTTGAATCTATGCCAACACTTCACCAATACTGTAATTTCATTTAATGCACTGAATTTAATGTACTTAATTATTTAAATCAAAGACATAAACGTATTTGATTGAAGTACAGTATTGCAAGAAAATACTTTAAATGCGAGGGCTATGATTTTGTATTTAGACTGAAGAATACAACTGAATGCCTTTCTTGTACAACAGGAAAAACATCATTGTGTATCGAGTACATTAAAAAAAATCTCACAGGGCAATGAGATCTTTGTTGTTGAAGAATCAATTCCACATATGCTGAGAATTGCACTGTATCTTGTCTCACCAAGAAATATTATGGGTCCTATTTTTGCCAGTGTTGCCAACCCCCTAAGATCACACCTTCCGGATTTCTGCGATTAGTTCTTCAATCATCTCTAGCCCATATAATCTAGCATACATGGAAGGTGGTAGGTTTAGTAAAATAGTGAAAATAGCTATTCCTAGCCCAGAGCTTTTCGGATGTCCTGGATTTTTATTCCAATAATGCTGAGCCAACACAGTCTTTGGCTATGAGGGTTCAGAATTATGAGAATTGAATATCTGTTGGGCTTCAGATTAGAGGAACTGAGCCCAGGAAGGCGGGTTGTCCTAATCCAAAAGAGGAATCATTGAGGCCTGTTCTTGTTCAGCCATTGCTGAGCCTTGGTTGGTGTTCCAGAATTGCTGGTAGTTTGGCTAACTACCCCAAATTTCCCATTGATTAGTTTGCAAATAGATCCGTCTTGCGTGCCAATTGTGCCCTTTCTTGGAAAAATAGGCCCTTCTCATGCCTCGGCCACCTCTTGTTTAGATTTCTGTATTATATTGTAATGGGGCTATGCTTGAATACCACTGAAAAGCTACAGCTGGTTCAAAATGTATGTACTCCTCTGTATGCCTATGTAATCCTTCTATTTAATGAACTGCCTTGGTTGCCAGTTGGCTGACTGATACAACTGCTCTTCTATAAAGCTCTTCCTGCCACCCCTGTCCTCTGCAACAGTATTTCCCCTCAAATCCTCATAGCTCTTGCTGTCCTTCAGGAAGGCCAAAAAAGATCTTGCTCTTCTAGCATGTCATGACCTGAGAGATTTGTGAACTCACTAGAACAGCTGGGGTTTTGCTTTTGTTTTTTAATTATGTTCTCTGGCTCGTTGTATGTTATCCCAGTTCCTCTTTTATTGTTATATTGTGCTTTTAAACTCCCCCCCCCTCAAAGCGCATGTCAATTAGATAGCCTCACAGATCAAATCAATAAATAAAGTCCAACTTTCTGGGAAATGGGCGTGTCTTTCTTTGGTATAAAACTTCTGCAACTTATAGTTTAACTTGGTAAAAGTTCTTGGAGCCATAAAAAAAACCCAGCAGAACAGATAAAATCACAGTTAAAAACTAGCTTATTCTGTCTGACAAAATGCCTAGATAAAGTGTATTCAACCATGCCTAAGTAACATCAAAATTAGTGCAACCAAATTCTCCGTAAAAGGACTTTCCATAGACAATTTGGTGCAACCAAGAATATCTTTTCTATGGAGCTAGAAATGATGAGCAATCTCAAAAAAAAAAAAAAACCACCCCACCTCTATCTTATTCATGTTTTAACTTGTACCCCAAGTTTTAGATGACCACCAGTGTTTTGAATTGAATCAAAAAGTCCTGCAATCTTTTTTTTCCTTCTTCATATTCTAACCTAAGTTCAAGAAGAAAGTCAAGACTTTAAAAAATTGCTTCTCCAGTGAGGCACAGTTTAAGAACCTCTTAGCCATGTTCTTTGGCATCTGTAGCACTGTGCACCTCAGCTAAATGAATATTGGTTCCACCATCTCTGAGGTACAACATCATATTAAAAGGAAAGCATGTGAATTTCATCTTTCCCAACATTTCTTACTCACTAGAAATCCTGAGATTTGCAATCTTTTCATTCCACAGACACCAGGTTTGGGAAAGTCCTACGAACTAGCATGGAAATGATTTTATGCAAGGGAAATAGTAGTAAATGAAGCCACAAGCAGCAAGTTGCAGATTCAGAGCTAACTGAGATGCCTTTTTACTGATTAATGTCATGCATGCTCCTAAGACTTCCAAGAATAGAAAGTGATCTCTATGATGAATGGCAGAGGTTAAGAGGAATTCATTCTTCTGAAGAGCATACCGTATATTGTGCAGCAACAGCAGAAAGACAGAGCTGGTGACATCATAGCCTAATGCCACATGATTTCACTACTTAATTTCCCCCATCCATCCCCTCCTTCCACTCTTTGCTTGGAAATAAGTCTCAGTCATTTCAGCCAAGCAGATTTCCAAGTAAGTGTGCTTATGATGAGAATCACACATTTGCACCTTTGAACTAAAATTGCCCAGAAGCTGACTCAGTTACAGATCAGAAGTTTAATTGCTGGAAAACATCAAAAGATATCCTCACATAATAATGACTATGCAAAGGCAGGGCTGTAGAGAAGAAAAATCCAACACTCATGTCTATATGGATAGTAAGAAGGCAGGCAACTCCTACGGGGACTGCCGCATCAGGGGAGGTGGCAGAAGCTCTTGCGGCAACCTGCAAAGCTTGGCAAGTCAAACGTTGGGGCCTTGGGAGCAGCTGATGCTATATCCATTGATAAATGAATCTACAGGTGCTGCCTTCTAAAATCTGGTTGATTGCTTGAGAGGACCATCTGTTGAGGAGCTATGATCAGGTGAGAAAGGAGTAGGAAAAAACAACAACAGGAAAGGAGAAAGGCAGAAGAAAATGATTGCAATGGGCCATGAGAATAATTTTGAATGATAGGAGGAAGAGTCATTACCGAGGCCAGTGGTGTCAAACTCGCAGCCTGCAGGCCAGATGCGTCACATGCTGGTCATGCCCCTGCCCCCCCCCCCCCCCAATTTAGGGAAGAGGGGAAAAGTCCCACTATTGACAAGGAGGCTCTGGCTATGGTGTCCGGCATCAAAAAGTTTCACCAATACCTGTACGGTCGGACTTTTGCTATCTTCACAGACCATAAGCCTCTCCTTGGGCTGTTGGCCGGTGACCGTCCAACCCCCCCCCCCCATCCTCTCTCCCAGGATGACCAGATGGACGGAGTTCCTGGCGGCGTATAATTATATGCTGTCTATTGCCTATTTCTGTACTTGTACTTTGCCGTTCGTTTTACATTGCCTACAATAAAAGGCTGTTGCTTTGAGCAAACCTGGCTGGACTCCCTCTGTTCTCAACAACCTCAGAGAACAGAGAACTTAAGTGGTGATAAAGTGATACCCTGACCTAGACAATGGTCTGATAAGAGTCCAAAGCAGGAATGGGGATGGAGAAAGTAGAGTCACAGATTGCCCTTTCTCCATTTAAATTAGGGGGGTTTTTTTGTTAGAATTCTGGAACACATGAACCTTGGAGATCATTTTATTAAATGGGTAAAGGTCTATTTATAACCCTCAGAAAACACAAATTCTTAATGGATAGGAGAACTAACAAAATCTTCTTGGATAAAAAAGAATGCCCATTGCCTCCACTGTTCTTGAATTATTGAATAGAGATATAGGACAAGATCAGAAAATTATGGGGGTTTAGAATTTTAAAAAGAACCATATAGGTAACCTTTGTAGGTAACTTGGTGTTAATTTTAGAAGATCCATTGGAGGGAGTGGAAACATTAATGGGAAAATTAAATCGGTATATTAAATTGCTACAATAGCAGGTTTCAAGATTAATAATCAGAAAACCAAAACCAAAAACTATGAAATAAGAAGATTGATGGAGAAAACTGGATTTACAATTGAGAAAAAAGTATAAATATTTGAGCATTTCTGCTATAAATAGGAATTGTATTTATTTCAAAATAATTATGTTAATGCTTATTAAGATTAAGAAAGACATGTTAAAAAGGGAGAAATTAAAATTCTCATTGTTGAGAATTTCTGTGATAAAAATGAGTATCCTGCCAACAGTAATGTTTTTATTTCAGACAATACCTATGTTGATAATGAATTTGCTATTTAAACAATGGCAAAAAGATGTATCTAAATGTATGTGGCAAAGCAAAAAAACAACAACCCATGAGTTAAATATAAAGTGTTAGAAGGTGTGAAGAAAAGAAAAGGACAACGTTTACCAGATTTGAAATTGTTTTTTACTGCTTGTTGTTTGATCTGGATGAAAGAATGGATGTGGCTGAGAAACAAGAGACTTTTACCATTTCTAAAGTAGTTTACCATTGCCTCCTTCCTAGGGCTGAGAGTGCCTGACTCTCTAAGGCAGCGGTGTCAAACTCGATTACATTGAGGTTCGCATCAGGGTTGTATTTGAACTGGGGAGGGGGGAGGCAGTGTGGGTGTGGCCAGAGTGGGCATGATCAGCTTGATGTCACTCCTGTCGTGGATGACTGTGGTGGTCTGAGTGCTCTACCAGCGAAAACAGCCCTCCCGAGCTTCATTTTCACTGACAGAGAGTTGCAGGAGATCATGGTAGCCGAAAACGGAGCTCGGGAGCCTCTTTTCGCTGGCAGAAGCACTGCAGGCCAGTCCTTCGCTGTTTCCAAGGCAGCCCCAGGGCAGGGGTGGGTTGTGGCTGCTGCTACTGCTGGTTCACTCAGGGAGGGGTTTCGTGCACATGCACCCCATGCCATGCACATGCGCAGTACTAAGAAAATGTTTCTGCTCCTGCACAGAAGCAAAAAACAAGATGGCGGCACCATAGAGAATCAGTTTGGAGACATGGCAGGCCAAGTTACCTACTCGGTCAAACCAGTTCGAACCGGTATCAACCCACCTCTGCTCCAGGGGCCAGATCTAAATACCCCATGGGTCAGATCTGGCCCTCGGCCTTGAGTCTGACACCACATTGGCTTTAAGCTTATGGCAGGTGCCTCCAGGCCTGGATAATATATGAGACTGTTTATTCCAGATAGATTATTTCCTGTTCAATCTGAATACCTACCGAAGAATCCCTCCTATTGAAAGATATAAGGGGAGGTAAGCACAGAGGCAGGCATTCCGGATGAGGTCTCCTGTATTTCTAGTTGAAAGTCAAAAGATTGTTAGTCAAGTGCCAAGTGTTTGACCTGTATTTAGAAAATTTCAGATTTAACCCCTGCCATCTCTAGATGGAGATGGAAAAACAGAACCATGATGTAACACAATATAAGGATGTTTCCATTGATCTTAACAGCCACACACATTGCTTTTGTCAAAGTAGCACCTTAGAGAGGATTTTTAAGAGGATTTTTTAGCTTCAAAAAAGGCGGCTAAGATAAAATCTTAGAGTGCAGCCCATAGGCCCGCATGCATACAAGAATACACACTTCACTACAATAGCAAGAAAACTAATTAGCAGATGACACAGAAAAACAAAAGGAAATATTTCATAAAATGCAGAATACATTAACTGAAGCTTTTGCCATATAATACTGAGAGAGCAATTTGCACGGGAAAAGATAATTAGGGAAATGAATGAAGGGCACGAGTATTGAAAATAGGACATTCTGTCTGCAAGGCATGTCCCAGTCATCACAAGCACATCAGAAGCACATTGCTGGAGCAGACTACACCCTGTGAAAGCTATGTGCTTGCTTCTGACACTGATCAGCCAAATAGCCTATACAGGCATTCTGTTCTATGAAGACTCACTGCTTCTGAACATGGAGATTACAATAAAATGTCATCCCTAAGCTATTTTTCTTTTTCACGTTCTATATTAAAGCCATTGTATGATTTGTTTTTGGTTTGGTGTACTAGGTGTCAGCCCTATTTTAAAATAAACTCTACAGAAGACTAAAGACCACTTTTATTGTGATGGTCTGATTGTGCTCCCCCTGTTCTCTCTTACATAGCTGCCCAAATTAGAATAGTAGAAGCTAGAGCAGGAAGGGATCTTGGAGGTCTTCTAGTCCAGGGATCCCCAAGCCCTCACCCGCAACCCACTACTGGGCTTGAGCTTTTCGGAACTGGGCTGCAGAAGTGGTGGGACTCGCATGCATGCAGACATCCCCACTCGCATAAGCAGTGGGCACACATGCACAAATGTCAGGTGCACATGGCCACCACCTGCACAAATTGAGCTGCATGCCTGCCACACACTCAGAACTATCCCTTCTCCTCCCCCCCATCCCCCCACACACCATCCGCAAAGCTGAAAAAGGTTTGGGAGCTCTGTTCTAATCCAACCCCATGTTCAAGGCAGGAATCCTCATACGATCCCGAACAAACAATTGTCCAATCTTTTCTCGAAAACCTCTAGCAATGAAGCACCATCCCACTGTCAGGAAATTCCTCCTTATTTCCACATTGGATTCCTCCTCTGACGAGCTTCCAGCCATTACTTGCCCTGTTCTCAGCTGCTATGGGGGACAAATTGACACTCTCTTCCCTATGGCAGCCTTTCAAATATTGGAAGACTGCTATCATGTCACCCCTAAGCCTTCTTTCCACTAGCCTAACATACCTAGTTCCCTTAGCCATGCATCCTACAATTTAGCCTGCAGACCTCCTATCATCTTTGTTGCTCTTTTTTGCACTCTTTCTAGGGACTCAGCATCTTTTTTATATCAAAGTCATCAGAACTGGACACAGTATTCCAAATGTGTGCTCACTAGTTCAGTATAGAGCAGTACTGTAACTTCCCATGATCTTGATACGGTACTATCTCTCTATAGATGTCACCTATGGATGGCTTTTTTTGGCAGCTGCAGCTCCCTGCTGGCCCATATTTAAGTGGTGGTCCACCAGGACGCCTAGATCCCGCTCACAGGCACTATTGTTGAGCCAGGTGCTGTCTATCTTGTACTTGTAAATCTCTTTTTTCCCTGTCTAATTGCAGGACCTTACTTTTCTCACCACTGAACTGCATCTTGTTGAATAGGTCACAATGTACAAGTCTGTCAAGATCTTTCTGAATCCTGAGTCTATCTTATAGAGTTGTTAGCAATCGCATTGTTTGGTGACAGAAATTCCAGTCCCTATTACCACTAACATGAGGAGGACCTACACCTTGATAAAGTCATCAACAGTGCAGTAACAAGCTGTCACTCTAATTTCATGTGGGGTAAAGAATTATACGGATTAGGTAGTGTGGGCTTCAAAGTTTAGTGACCATGATCTCTACACAACAGTTTTCCTGATGTTTCACCAGAATTGTGGTTGGCATTAAAGACAAGATGGTCTTCAGAATTCTAGGAGTTGAAATCCACACTATTATTACTAACTCCTCCCCCTTTTCTTCTTCTTCTTCTTCTTCTTCTTCTTCTTCTTCTTCTTCTTCTTCTTCTTCTTCTTCTTCTTCTTCTTCTTCTTCTTCTTCTTCTGCTGCTGCTGCTGCTGCTTTGGATGTAGAGGGAGATACAAAGTTCTGGTGCTTGTTCTTCTGGTGGCCTCAACCATTGTTAATTGATGTTGTTGTAGTGTGTCTTTGATGTTGCCTCTCCATCTTATTCTGAGTCTACCTCTTGTACTATGATCTTCTCCTCTTTTGGTATGTGCCTTGTATGGTATGGGATCCCAAAACAGCCTCTCCAGGTGAGCAAACCATTTTATTTGCTGTAATTGTGTGTAGTTTAGGATTGGTCCTATGCCAATTCTTTCTCTTATGGTCACTCCAGCAGCTCTTCTCCAACATCTCTTTTCCACACATTTTAAAACTTGCCAACTTTGAAAAACACTACTGCCAGGAGCCAGTCCTTTCCTGCTGCAATACCCACATTGGTGGATTGTTTATCTTGCAACCTGGTGAAGGCAGAGGGCAGCAAAACAGGAAGACTGTTGATTTACATAAATAATTACAAAAACAACACTTGGCAAGGACTCAAGACAGACACAGGAGAGGCAGGACGGGGGCTGTCAATGAGTGAAAATGATTTTATGGTAGTTTAATTTTCTGCCAACGGAAGGTTGGGAAGATAGTACTAACTTAGCAATGGGGAAAAGCTTGGTAGATGAGATAGGATCTCTTGGAATGCATACGGCACCATTTCTGGATGTCAAGTATGTATTTGTAAGAAGTTGCTCGGTACACGAAAGACTCTGTCTGAGATAAGCTGAGCCTTAGAGAGGCTAGGAAATAAATGCACATCTTTCAAGTGTTCACCACAAGACCATCACATCCTTAATAAAAATTTCACTTGCAGTCCTTGAAATGAATCATTCAGTAAAAGCAATTAGCAGTGGAAGGGCACTAGACACTTGTAATTATCTAAATGCTTTCCCATTATCCAAGTGTGGGGATAAATCTCCACAATTAAATTTGTTGGTGAATGCTAATTGCAATCTAGCGAATAACATGTAGTTTCATTTGATTAGGTAAGAGAATTCGACTGGGTCACAATTAGATTGTGGAAAACAGCTCACATTTATTATTTTATTCTTATTTTTTGGGGGGGAAAGATTTTGATCACAGAGAAAATTAATTGTGACATGGAGACACCTGAAAAATAGACCTATTTCAACGACAAGAGGTATGGCTGGCTAAATCCAGTGATGTTCCAGGATGAGCACATGTATTAGTGACATCTGCTGTGTTTTGAGGGAATTACAATAACAGCATTTGTCTGTTTTTTTTCACATATAAATGTCTAACAGGCAAGCAACTCAGATGCCTACAAAATTATGACCCATAAAATAATTCTAATGCAAAGGGTAAGTCAGTGACTATTAGAACTGGTCTTTAGATTTTAGACTTTAAAATGCCCTATAATATCTCTGTTGTTCAGGCTTGTCATCTTTAAAATGTGTGGATTTCAATGCCACAGCCAGCATACAAAGTTTGAAAACACTGTTCTAAATTATTATTACTATCAGAATCACTTTCATCATCTTCAAAGCATTTTTGAGGCTTCAATATCTATGGAGAATATTCCAAAATTACCATGTATAATTATAGATTATCTGCAATTATCTTTATAGCTAATTATAGATGTATAGATTTAGTCATGTAAATAAAATTGATTGCAAGATCCTTACCTCCATCCTAGGGAGTCCAGCCTTCAACTGCATACTTCATTGGGTGCACATCTGGGTGTCATAAACAAAGATCTCCAGACATCAGATAATACTTTTCCATAGGCTGTGGACAGTGGTGGGTTTCAAAAAAATGTAGAACCTCTTCTGTGGGTGTGGCCTGCTTTGTGGGAGTGGCTTACCAGCCATGTGACTGGGTGGGGGTGGCTTGGCAGTCATGTAACTGGGTGGTGAAATGTGGTGAAACTCACTTAACAACGCTCTTGCTTAGCAACCAAAATGTTGGCTCAAAAACTCTGGCATTTGAAGCCCACAAGTCTTAAAGCTATCAAGTTACAAGTACCTTGCAGCCCTAACCCTTTAGAAAAAAACCCCCCAGGGGTGTTTAAACTTGACAGCTTTAAGACTTGTGGACTTCAACTCCCAGAATTCCTCCTCTCGCTCTTCATCTTGATGATGTGTGGATGGGCGGGGGGAGGGAGCTGGAACCGGTTCTAAACGGCACTGTAGATTTGTGGAACCTCTTCTATAGAAGAGGTTAGAACTGGCAGGAACCCACCCCTTGCTGTATACCAGTGGTGGGATTCACTTACCTTTGCTACCAGTTCGCATATGTGAGCACGCTCAGTTCACATGCGCAGAAGGTCACACATTACATTGGGGTGGGTGGGCAGAGCCTCCAGCAGCTTCACCCAAACCGATAAGAAGCACCAGAATAGCACTGCTGCTGTGGAGTCAGGCCCATGTTGAGGCCCATGTAATAGTTGGGCACCACATTTTGCATTACATAATTTAATAGCAAATGAGATCAGCAAAACAGTTAGTGGGCTGGATAGTATGACAAATAAAATGGATATACAGCTGTCTTAAAAATCATACTCAAAGAGTGTTTATTAGTGACTCCCTTTCAAAGTGGACAGAGATATCAAATTGGTTGCCAAAGGATTAGTTCTCCTAGGTCTTCTGTCCTTCAAAATGTTCATTAATTATTGAGATGAAGAAGGGATTTTTATCAGATCTGTAGATCATACAAAATTGGGTGGGATACTTAATATCCTTAAAATGACATTCAAAAATATCTTGGGAATGGATTAAAAGTAATGGAACAAAATTGAACAGAGAAGAGTGCAAATGTACTTAGGAGAAAAATCAAATGCACAAGTACAGAATAGCAAATACCTGGTTTGATAACAGTATTTCAAAATGTTTTGGCAATGCAATTATAGTTAATTGCAAACTGAATATGAGTCAGTAGTTGCAAAGTAAATAAAATGCAAGTGTTAGGCTGTATCCACATAAGTTTTAGATCACAGAAAGCCACTTTGAGTAAAAATAACTAAGGCAACATATAAATATTTATGATTGATTGAGTGAATAAATGGATGGATGAAAAATGAATTTCTCCTTTGGCTAGACTTCATGTTCGTTTTGAAAAAAGTTTTATTGAGTTTTAACAATTTTCTAGAGGGTAAGGTAAGGGTTACAGAAACATTTTGAGAACCTTTGCGTCAGAGTCCTTGGCCCATCCCGGGCTACATAATAAAACAATAGTAAAGAAATTTATCCGAAAAAATACTACAAGATAAAGACAAGTGAATACATAATACATTTCCAATTCTCAGATGGCAGACATGTACAAACATCCTGGTACAAAAGGAATAAAAAAAACGTTAGTAAAAAAAAAGAAAAACAAGCAAAATCATTTTTTTGATCTAAGTCTTTTGGCAATTGTATCTTCTTTTTCTCCCGCCTGGCCCCCAGTGGGCGGGGCCGTGGACCCCTCCGCCCCCCCTGGATCTTCCCCCAGGAGAAGAGGAATGTTTTTTAAGAAAGGCTTCCGCCTCAACAACTGTTTTAATCTTCACTCTTCCTCCTTCCCAGACCACCAGCATCCCTTCGGGCATCGCCCACTTGAACCAAATCCCGTGGTCAAACAATTTTTTGGATAAGAAGGAAAATTTCCTTCTCATTTCTCTAATTTTTTTTGGGACCTGCTTCAAGATAACGACCACCTTTTGTTGGTAAATTAAAGGACCCCCTCTCTGCGCCCTCAAAATTCCCTCCCTGGTTGACCTTCTAACAAATTTAATGTGTATCTCTCTGGGTACTTCATTTATCCTGGCATATGCTGAGTTTATTCTGTAGACTAGGTCAATGTCCCCCCTGATCTCATCTTTAGGTTTATGTAAATAGTCTGCTAAAATTGTGCTCATGAGATCAGGCAGGCATTCACCAGATTCTTCAGAAATATTCTGAAATCTTAAAAAATATGACATCCTTTCAAAGTCCATCCTAGACATATGCCCAGTTAGTTCCCCCACCTCACTGTTAACATTTTTAAGCTCTCCCTTTGCCTCAATTAGCCCCCCTTCCAGATCTTCAGTCTTCTGTGTATTCTCCTGCACTTGCTTCCGAGTTTCCAAGAGTTCCTTCTTAAAGTTGTTGTTTTCTTCTCTTTGGGCCTTAATTTCCTGCACCAAAGTTTGTATAACAGATTCCAGAGAAGACAATCTTTGTTCCAAACCTGCCAATTCTGATTTTTGTGCCATGGTTGGCTGTTAAAGTCAGTGCCACTAAGATGGCGTTTTTTGGGTGGGGCCGCTGAGGCAAATCAGGAGGTAAAAGTTTCAAATCAGGGTTGTAAAAAGTTCAGAAACCAGAAGAGAAACACTTTTCCAAATCAATAGTTATAGTAAAAAAGGCACTCCAGACAAGGAATCAATTAATCCAAAAAAAATTCTTCATTGATAGCAAGAGGAAGTCCAAATCACAAGGAGATGCTGGTAATTTTCCGTAAATACAATAGTCATTCAGGAGCAGAGAGAAGCCATCTTCCACTGCCCAAGCTGGGAGCCAGCCGGAGAGAGTAACAAAGAAAAAAAAATTGTAGCAAGCCAATCGAACTTAGAAACATTGTTGCAAGCCGCAAATCACTTTCACTCGCTTTCACTAAGTTCCAGGCAAACTGCATAGAAAAAAAAAACGTTCCTTGGAACGAGGAGCCATTTCAAAGTGCCGCTTTAAATCCGAGGGGCGGTTTAACGAAAAAAACACCCCCCTCCAAACTTTTTAGTTCAGCGCTGCCATCGGAGATAAAATAGCAAATAAAAATACACTCACTCTTCGCCTTGCAGCCGAGCCTCGGGAGAGCCTTTCGACCCGAACGTCCGGCTGTCTTCACAATTAAAAAGCTTTTCCGATCTCCATTGGCGAAGGCGGAGACAGGCATTTCCCCCCCCGCAGCCAGCCTTTCCTCACCTAGGCTGAAGACAAGGGTCGCTATCCCACCGCCGTGGGAAGAGAACGACCCCAGCAAGCCAACCCTACGGAAGACCCCCAGGATGGGGCGTCTCGCCCCCGTCGGGGGGCAGAAAAAAAGACAAAGCGGCGGACGAGTCAGGGACCCATCCGTCGCCGTTGGAGGGTGGAAGCGGAAGTCGGCTAGACTTCATGTTGAATGTTGTATCTAATTCTGGACAGCATGCATTAAGAAAAACTCTGAAAAACAGGTTGAAAAAAAGAAGTCAGTGAAGATCATCATAGGACTATAAACTGAGCCTTAGGAAGAAAGATCGAAGCCGCTCCACATATTTAATTTTCACAAAAACAGCAGAGTGATAGCACCCTTCAAAACTTGAAAGTATATCACAAGAAGATGAAGAAGACTTTTTTTTCTTATTCTAGAGCACAGGATACAGAATATGGCTCTAAACTAAACAGGGCAATAGCAATAGACTCATATACCACTTTACAGGGCTTTACAGCCCCCTCTAAGCAATTTACAGAGTCAACATATTGCCCCCAACAATCTGTGTCCTCATTTTACCCACCTTGGAAGGGTGGAAGGCTGAGTCAACCTTGAGCCTGGTTGTTCTGACCTAGACTTCCTGAGATAGTAAAAAGCACATGCTTCATTCACAGCCCATAATGAGTCACAAATAGTTTGTAAAGTGTCTGACAGAAGTCTACCAAAGTCTTTCAGAATAAGGCTGATAAGCAACCATCTTTATCTCCTTTTAAATGCTGCCAAAGACCTAGTTGGCAATTAGCTTTTCAAGGCCACATGGAGCACAGAGTTAAAATGGACCTTCAGACTTTAAACTGACCAGAACAAAGTTACTTCCTGCAAAGGCTCATGTGCCTTTGCTCCTCCGTTATGTCTTACAGGAGGGGTCAATCATCTCCAAGCCTTACTCCCAAGTCACCCCTTTTGTCTTAACTGTTCTTGCTTTCTGGCAGCTCTGTATATGCGTTCACTTGGAACAGGCTCCTGGTGTTCCTCTGTCTCGTGGATGTCCAATTCTGGAGGCTCCGGAGGCAACACATAACTCTCAGATGGCCCTGGCCCCCTCTCTGCCTCTGACACAGAGCCTTCATCTGAGCCTTCCCCAGACTCCAGGACTGGCCCATGTTCCTCCCCAACCTCGGAACTGTCCAGCTTTGCTGGCAGTTCCGTAGGCCACCAGCAGACCACAACATTGGTGAGATTTGAACTGCCAAACTGCAGCTAGCAGCCAGCTGAAGTAGACTGCACTCTAACCACTGTTCCACCTTGACTCTTTGGCGCAACTAGATCTGGGCTGAAAAAATGTGGACAATCATTAGATACAATAGTAATACTGACGTATTATACATCAGAAAAAAATGATATTGCAGTAAGAGCAGTTTCCCAATGGAACCAATATATTACATAGGTTAATGTGAGTCCACATAGAGCCTAGACCAGGGGTGGGCAAACTTTGCAACTTTAAGTCTGACTGGAGAATTCTGGGAGCTGAAGTCCTTCAGACTTAAAGTTGCAAAGTTTGCCCACCCCTTGCCTAGACAGCTGTATGATTCAGATGCTTTGATCTGAAGCCTCTCCCTGGGCACAGGACGGGACTCAGCAGGGTAAGTGACCCCTTCCAATTCTATCATATTTCCTTTTATATTATTAAGCAGTCAGTACTAATTCCAATGTGAGACACTGGTTTTGTATGCAAATAATCATGATGGTTATGATGGTTTAATTACTATGCACGCTGCTAATAATGTGTAAGTAGCAATGTAAAATATTTAATGAACATTTGAATGATGGCAGTTGTCTAATGATAGCCCTTGCTTATCAGTTTCTATCTGAGGGAGTAATTTGCAGAATGCAAAAAGAAACACTTGCTAGCCATATACTCATATACACATACTCTGATTGTGCCAGCTTTAGATATAATTGGCTTTGCTCGCACCCATAGAAAGGATTCAGTCAATGACCAGAACCTTGAAAGGAGCATAATAATTTAAGTTTGGGAAATCAGTGATTCAAAATTTATTTTTACCTGATCAGATTTACCTGAGCAGTGCTCCTAAAGGTGGTTTTGGTTTTATGAAAACATCTACTGATGCCCTTAACATGTTTCAAGATAGCGGTTGGCTGGAGACTAGTATTTAATTTTGGAACTCTGCCCCCATCACCCTTTAAAAAATAAATAAATAAGAGATTGCATGCATTCTAAAACAAAATGCCAAGTACTGGCAAATCTCCACATTTTTTTTTGTTTCCTACAAAATGTTGTGTAGAGTATTCCATGAAGTGAATTTAGGAGCATGATTTAAAAGTAAAAAAATAAAAATAAATTGATGACTGATAGTGAGAATTTTAAACTTTTATTTATTAACTAGCTGTACCCGGCTACACGTTGCTGTGGCCCAGTCTGGTTAAATGGCCAAAAAATCTGTGTGTAGATCTACACCTGCACACACAAACACGTACACGCAACGACTGTATAACCCCTAACCTACCTACCTACCTACTGTGTTTCTTCCTCTCTCTCTCCCTCTACCTACCTACCTACCTACCTACCTACCTACCTACCTACCTACCTACTGTATTTCCTCTTTCTCTCTCCCTCTACCTACTTACCTACCTACCGTATTTCTCCGTCTCTCTCTATTCCTCTACCTACCTACCCACCTACCTACTGTATTTCCCCCTCTCTATCCCTCTACCTACCTACCTACCTACCTACCTACCTACCTACCGTATTTCTCCGTCTCTCTCTATTCCTCTACCTACCTACCCACCTACCTACTGTATTTCCCCCTCTCTATCCCTCTACCTACCTACCTACCGTATTTCTCCCCTCTCTCTATCCCTCTACCTACCTACAATTCCCCCCTCTCTCTTTATCCCTTTACCTATCTACCTACCTACTGTATTTCCACCCCATCCCTCTACCTACCTACTGTATTTCCCCCCTCTTCTATCCCTTTACCTACCTACCTACTGTATTTCCCCCCCTCTCTCTACCTACCTACTGTATTCCCCTCTATCCCTCTACCTACCTACCAACTGTATTTCTCCCTCTCTCTATCCCTCTACCTATCTACCTACCTACTGCAATTCTTCCTCCCTCTCTGTATTCCTCTACCTACATACCTACCTATCTACTGTATTTCTACCTTTCTCTGTATCCCTCTACCTATGTACCTACCTATCTACTGTATTCCTCCCTCTCTGACTATCCCTCTACCTTCCTACCTAATGTATTTCTCCCTCTGTCTGTGTCTGTATCCCTCTACCTACGTACCTACCTACCTGCTAGGTGATATCTCCGTTGGGAGACAACAAAGGGTGTGCAGCGGAGTATGCAGCTAGAAGAATGTTGCTAATGTACACACAATTAGTAGACCAGACACTGTTAAGTAAAATAAAATAGCTTTTACTATTGTAAAAACTACTAATCTAAACTACTGCTTAACAAGCAGTGATGTTAAATTGAGTCAAAAACAAAGTCTCAACAAATATCAAATTGCTTATAGTCAGCAAACACAATCTTCCTTCTTTTTTGTTCAGTTTGTCACAGCACACGAGCAATTCAGTTATCAAACAGCAAATCCAGCAGAGAAAGAGATATCCGCTCTCCTGGCTTCCTCTTATAGTTAGAGATAATTGCACTTACTAATTGCACTCTAACATTCCAACATCCTTAAAGCTACAATGACCATTTGTCATTATGGTACTATATATTGTCTACTCAACTCTAGGAGTCTAATCCTAACACTACCTACTGTATTCCTCCCTCTCTGTCTCTCTATCTATCCCTCTACCTACCTACCGTATTTCTTCTTCTGTGTCTCTCTGTATCCCTCCACCTGCCTACCTAATGTATTCCTGACAGATTGAGGAGGACAGCAGGGTCGGTGCTGGCAGAGGGCGGAGGCGTGAAAGAGGAGGTCGGCAGCGACGAAAACAGTGAGGAGGGTTTAGGTCTGACAGATTGCTGAGGAAGCTGTCGCGTGAGGCAACGTTATTGCTGGCGGCTTATTCGGCTATTGAGGAAGCGACTGTTGAAAATGTAACATTGAAAGCGTGGGGGAAGGGCATCATCACACTATGCTGCACACGTGTGTGACACAGCATAAGAAGCAGCCGGGTGGGAGGAGCTAAAGGGAGGAAAATAACTCAAAATTGCTACACATTTACATTTGCATAGCGTGCACATGGCACAAGTGTGCCATCCACACAATCTGTACATATGATTGTTACTGTATTTCTTAGGAACATTGTGTGAAAATTTGGTGGCGATCCCTGTAGTACTTTCTGAGATTAGCGGTTTTGCACAAACTATTGTTAAATTTTTATTTATATAGAAGAGTGGGAGACCTAAAGGACCCCAACATAGAATTTTGAATTACAGCATTTATTTTTTTATTTTTTTTCGAATTTATACCCCGCCCTTCTCCTTGTTAGGACTCAGGGTGGCGCACAGGCATTATTAAAACCATAACAAAAGACAATATACACTATTAAAAACATATTAAATTAAATTAAAACCCATGCTAAAAACCCATTTAAAACACTGAAAATTAAAATTTATAGATAGAGTCAGAAACGGGGGGCTACGCTAGGTCGGCTTGTTGGAATAGATACGTCTTAAGGCATTGGCAGAAGAGGCGGAGGTCCGAGGTAGTGCGAAGGTCAGGGGGTAGGTCGTTCCAGAGGGCCGGGCCCACCACAGAGAAGGCCCTTCCCCTGGGTGTCCCCAACCGGCATTGCCCGGCCGACGGTACCCGGAGAAGACCCTCTCTGTGGGAGCGGAGCGGACGAAGGGATGCATAAATGAAGGTCTTGATGAAAAGGTTCTAATGAGCATAGTTTTATTTCCTTTTATTATATATTCTTATTTAGCACCCAGCAGTAACATTAAAATAAAAATAAAAAGTCAAAATGACACACGCAGTATGACAATAATCTTATGTAGCCCAAAGGCGCTTTTTCAAGAGGCAACTGAACTTTCTTGGTTTTCTTTGAAGAAGTTTTGCTTCTCAGCCAAGAAGCTTCTTCAGCTCTAACTGGATGGTAGGGAATGGAAAGATTGTCTTAGGTATAATAAAAAAAGGCTTCAGTTACTAAATATGAAAGATCAGAAATTGATTTCCAAACATTCAGTGTAATAAAACTGCCTTATCTGTGTTGTGAAACACCAATCAGGAGAATGTTTGGTGCACCTCTGAGCTGGGATACCATAGGAGAGAAGACATTGCAGAAAATAACTGCCCTCAAGTCCATATTGCCTTCAATTTCAATTTCAATTTATTTCAATTTGTATACCGCACCTATCTTCATCGAGATGGACTCAGGGCAGTGCACAGGGGAATTAAAAATCACAATAAATAACAGCAAATACAATAACAATAATTAAAAAGAATTAAATTAAGAAACCTGTGCTAAAAATTTCCATTAATAAAAACCCAACATCCATTTACCCATTGGCTAGAGCTGTATCGCACCTGAGGTCTAAACTCTAAGCTAGACCAGCTTGCTGGAAAAAGTATGTCTTGAGTGAGCGGCGAAAGAGGGGAAGGTCCGTGATAGTACGAAGTTTGGGGGGTAGGTCGTTCCAGAGGGCCGTCCCTGCCACAGAGAAGGTCCTACCCCTGGGTACCGCTAGTCGGCATTGATCGGCGGTTGGCACCCTGAGGAGGCCCTCCCTATGGCTATAGCTAAGTCAAGTACAGCTGTATAGCTCCGTGTGATTCTCTGAATAAGACCATAACCTGGTGAGGTTAGAATAGTTAGAATGCAGCACTGCAGGCTAATTCCACCCACAGCTTGGAGTTCAATTTGATGGGGCTCAAGGCTGACTCAGCCTTCCATCTTTCCAAGATCAGTAAAATGAAGACCCAATATCCTGATTCTGTAAACCACTGAGACAGGGCTGTAAAGCAATGTGAAGCAGTATATAAGTCTAAGTATTATAGTGGTACTTGTTTTCTCTTGCTAACATACCTAATTTTGACAGCTGTAACTTCTGAATTGTTTTCAGAGGCAGCCCTTTGAAGAAGGTACTCTAGATGTATGGTAAATAGGGAGTTAAGAGTTAGGTCAGCAGTCCCCCCAGAGGTGGATTGCAGCTGGTTCAGCCTGGATTGGGAGAACAAGTAGTAGCGGTGGTGGGAGACTCCGCCCACCCACCTGGATGCTTCTGTGCATGCGCAGAAGCATCGCATATGCTCGAACTGGTAGTAAAAATAATAGAATGCCACCACTGAGTCCTCCCAACCTTTCTGGCTTGGCGGCCCAGCATCGGGGTGGGTGGGAAGAGGGACCAGTTCCTTGCGAGTGGGAGGCAGGTCCATGCAGGCATGTGCAGTTCCATTTATACTTGAAAGAGCAAGCAGCTGCTGCTCGTGTGAAAGGAGCCTCGTGCGTGAGTGCGAGACAGCCACCAGACAGTATGAGGGCAACTTTGTGTGCAAGAGGAAGATGGCCACCACTTGTGCGAGAGCTTTGCACATGCCTGTATGCTTGCCCGCCACCTACGCGGCCTGGTTATGAACAGGCTGCGTCCTGATAGTGGGCTGTTGCCCAGGGGCTGGGACCCCTGGCTCAAATATACAATCTGAATGCATGTTGAATTCTTTTTCTTGGAAATGTACAGGAAGATGTGGGAGGGGTGTTAAAAAATCAAGATGGAAGTCAGACGTACCTCAATATTTCAGATATTTGTGTTATTTTTATTTTATTTTATTAAATTTATATCCCGCACCTTCTCCAAAAAAGGACCCAGGGCGGCGCACAGGAAGTTTAAAAAACAATACAAATATAACAAAAATATAAAAATTTTAAAAAGCTATTATATCCATGTCCTGTGCTAAAATCATATAAAATCCCTCAAATTAAAATCTATCTAAAACAGGCAAAACAGAAGGTTATGCAAGGCCGGCTTGTTGGAAAAGGTGCGTTTTAAGACGCTGGCGGAAGAGGCGGAGGTCTGAGATGGTGCGTAGTTCGGGGGGGCAAGTCGTTCCAGAGGGTAGGGCCCACCACAGAGAAGGCCCTTCCCCTGGGTGTCGCCAACCGGCATTGCCCGCCCAACGGCACCCTGAGAAGGCCCTCTCTGTGGAAGGGATGTATGGGGCAGAAGACGGTCTCGCATATAACTAGGCCCCGAGCCATGGAGCGCTTTGAAGATGGTCGTCAGAACCTTGAATCGCACCCGAAAGGCCACAGGCAGCCAGTGTAGCTCGCGCAGGAGAGTTGTTATGTGGGAGTGCCTAGAGGCTCCATAATCACCCGCGCGGCTGCATTCTGGACTAGCTGTAGCCTTCGAGTGCACCTCAAGGGAAGCCCCATGTAGAGAGCGTTACAGTAGTCAAGTCGGGATGTCACAAGTGCCTGAGTGACTGTGCGGAGGGCATCCCGGTCCAGTAAGGGGTGCAATTGGCGCATCAGGCATACCTGGTAAAACGCCCCCCTGGCCACGGCCGTCACATGGTCCTCCATGGACAGCCGGGAATCCAGGAGGACACCCAAATTGCGCGCCCTCTCCACAGGGGCCAATGTTGGAATTACCTGGCTGAATCGGTGTGCCGGGAACCACAGCCACTCAGTCTTGGACGGGTTGAGCTTGAGTTTGTTACTACCCATCCAGATCCGTATAGTGTTAATTCTCCTTCTTTCTTGGATGGGCTTCTGTATGTGTCCTCCTGCTTCTTTTCTATGAATAAAATACATGTAGCAAGAAATAAAGGTAATCCTCGACTTATGACCAGTTGAGCCCAAAATGTGTTGTTAAGTGAGACATTTGTTAAATGAGTTTTGCCCCATTTTACGAACTTTCTTGCCTCAATTGTTAAGTGAATCACTGCAGTAACCAATAAACTAGTAACCTGGTTGTTAAATGAATCTGGCCTCATTGCTTGACAGAAGGGTGAAAAAGGTCATCCCGTGACCTTGGGACACAACAACAGTCATAACATGAACCAGTTGCCAAGCATCTGAATTTTGACCACATGATCATGGGGATGCTGCAAAGGTTGTAGCTGTGAAAAATGGTCATAAGTCGCTTTTTTCAGTGCTGTTGTAACTTTGAACGGTCATTTTCCCTTCGCGGAGGGGGGATGGGTGTGGCCTGTGTGTGATGCCTCTGCTTTATGAGATGAAATTTTAAATTTTTGCACCAAGATTCCCCAATACGGTGTCCTTCATCATCCCTATGTTTCATCATCATCCCTTAGGATGTTAGAGAGGGCAGTAGTGGAAGTTAAGAGTCCAATAGTCCTGGAATGATTGAGCTACTCTATGTCTGTCTGTCTGTCTGTCTGTCTGTCTATATCTGTATTGTTTTGCCCTCTGCCACCCCATAATATTTTATGGGGACATGGAAAAAAAGGCTGGTAAAGCTGCACCTTCCTTTTCCTGTCTTTCATGACCTGCTCAGCCCTGAAGATTAAAGGGAAGGACAGAGTTAACAGACCTCCATAGGGACAATTAGGTGAATCTCTGGCAGGAACAGCTGAGGTAAATTAGAAGGAAGCTCTTATCACTCTTGGGTAGCTCCTTCTGTCAAGAGTGGAAAATCAAGAAATTTGCCCTCTAATTCTTTTGTTCATAGAAGTGGCACGAGAACATTTCATCTTCCCATGCAGCCTCTTTTCGGTGTTCCAGGATCCAGACTGCTTTTAAATTCTCTTTCAGCTGCAATTAGGTAGTCTGAGTCAATACAGAGATAGGCTTTCTCTGGAGCGTCGGTATTAAAAGCTGAGGGGATTTTTTTTTTTAGGGGCAGATATAGCAGCTTATTTGATTTTTGTTGTTGTTCTGAAGCTATGGCCGCAAGCACAAATCCTAATTTCTACTTTAAATTAAGAATGTTCAATGTGAAACCCTTGTTGTCATTAGATGTACCTGTGGTTAAATGGGAATGGAAAGTCCAGTGGCTGAAACCACCCTAGACTGTAAATACCTGCAGAAAAATTAACACGATGAATTACTAATAGTATTACTGAAACGGCAAATGGCTGGCTTAGCACAATGACTAAGCAATAAATCAAAGGTTAAAAAGTATAATAAAACAACCACATTCTGATTCTAACCACAGCAATATACAGTATTTTATATCTTATTCAGGGGTGGGCTGCTGGGGGTTCAGGAGAACCTCTAGCTAAGATTCTATGCAATTCGGAGAACCCCCAAATCCCACTCCTGGCTAGACCCACCCAGCCCTCCCCTCCCAGGAGTCCCCACGCGGCCCGTTTTGGATGCAGGTCAGTGCAATGCACGCACTGATGCTCGGGGAGGGCAAAAAACAGGCCTACCGGAAGTTTGGGAACAGCTGAAATGGGCCAGTTTCTAGCCTCCAGAGGGTCTCCGGAACCTGGGGACGCTGTTTTCGCCCTCTCCGAGGCTCAAAGAAAGCCTCTGGAATCCAGGGAGGGCAAGCCACCACCACCCCCGCCATGGTGCAGGAGGTCAACTAGGCCACACCACCATGGCCATGCCCACCCATCAACCCAGGCAGAGAACCCCTTTCAAAGCCCAACCCTGATTTTATTAGACCTGAAATATATTTTATTTACTCCTATTTATTTTATTTTTTCATTTCTTTATTGCCTTTATAAGATTAAGATTACAGTCTCTGTGTTGCAAAAATCTGAACATTTACTACATGGCAGCAAGAAATAAAGGATCACTCAAAATCTACACTGCCATGTAGTGATCAAAATAATTTTTGCAGACCAAACGCAATAACCCTTTTTAAACTTCCACATGCATTTGCACACAAATAAAGCATCAATACAATACTTTTGCCAAGTTACAATCCTACTTGCAGGCAGAGAAGAGATGGGAGATTATTAACATTACTATTGCACAAATTATGCTGAAGTCATATGAGAGAGACCTCTCTTAGTAGAGGAAAAATGGATTGAAATAAGACTAGACTCTGGACAGGAGAAAGAGAGTACAGAAGAGAGTGGGAGGAAGAGTGCCTCATAGCTAGAACCTTGGAGAGAAAGTGATTTGCAAATGGAAGGGGAAGTTGGTTGATACCAAATCTGCAGTCATTTAAATAAATGAGTGCATGCGCTAAAATAAGCACTCCCCGAATATATTGCAACACAGCAGCAGCAGCCATGAGGTGAACACGCTCGCCATCTCCTGCACCTCAAAAATAACAAGACCTCCCCAAAAATAAGGCCAAGTGCTTATTTCGGGGGTCAAAAGAAAATAAGACCCTGTCTTATTTTTGAAGAAACACAGTAGTAACTTTAAGACATGTGAATTTCAATTTCCAGAATTCCCAGATGGATGAGAAATGGATGGGATGGCAATTTAAGTCCAGGTCTTAAAAGTTGCCAAGTTTGAGAAATACTGTTGTAGATAATCCATTTCCTCTAGCATCATCTGTAGCTGACTTCCATCTAGTTTTTCAAGAAAAGAAAGATCAGAGAGCAGGAGAAAATTTTGAATAGTCAAATCAACAGATGATTTTCTTCAGGATGTGGGCACACCATTGTCTCTTTCAGATATGGAGCCAAAACACCTCTGCCAAACTAACATTAACATTAATTAACTTAACTCCTAAAACCAGGTGCACAAACCCTGCCTGGAAATGCAGGATTTGGATCTAGCCTGCAGGTGGCAGAGTTATGTTACAGAGCAGGGGTCTCCAACCTTGGCAACTTTTAAGACTTGTGGACTTCAACTCCCAGAATTCCTCAGCCAGGAATTGTTACAGAGTACTCCGGCTTCCACTTTCTCACTTCACTTGGTCTTTCAAGAAAATGCACAGAATCATTCATACACCTAAAGGTTCCTTCTTATACCCACCCACCCTTTCTAAGAGAGTCCAGGTCATCATGAATATGCTGGATTCTGCAGATCCACTGAACTTGAAGTAGACTTCCCGTATCTTATCACTGGTCAATAAGACTCCTTTCTAGTGAAAAATCAAGTTCAGTTGAAAGGCAGTTTAAGGAAGGAGCAAATCAAGTAGCTTTATCAGCAAAACATGTCCATGAGACCACTGAGAGTTGACTTCAAGCTGAAGGAGACCTTTTAGTGTTTCATTTCCTCTCTTTTGATCTTCTGTTTTTAAATGTGCAGAATGAAAATGCAGGCTGGAAAATATCTATCACAGCAATTATTTGCCTTTCAAAAGTATTACATTTATTGTTAATCAACACACAACAGTTATATAAAGCCCCTATCTTTATATTTCTGAATGATATAGCCCAGATTATTATATTTACAGGCACAGCTCTCATGTATCAAGCATGTAAGTCTCATCAAGCATGACATTTTGTCTCTCAGCAACATTCTTTATTTCCAGCCAATATTCTTGGTTTCCTTTAAGGCTTGGAAGTTATTCAGGGGTGCATTACCTATCAGATAAAGAATGCAATAAAAGAAGCCTCTAGCAAAGATGAAACCACAGGTTAAAATGTTTGCCTGGCAGTGCAGCTCAGTTGGGAACAGTCAATTAGTTGCACAGCTGTACAGCAATAGCACTTAGACTTATATAGTACTTTACAGTCCTAAGTGATTTAGTCAGCATATTGCCCCCAACAATCTGGGTCCCCATTTTACTGACCTTGGAAAGCTGAGTCAACACTGACCTGGTCAGAATTGAATTCCTGGCAGTGGGCAGTTAGCCTACTGCATTCTAACCAATACTGCATTCTAACCACGGCTCCTTTCTCTGCAAGAGAAAATGAGTGGCTCAATTAACAGATTGACAGAGTTGGAAGGGACCTTGCAGGCCATCTAGTCCAACCCCATGCCAAAGCAGGAGATCCTACATCTGCCTCTACCTAGGACTGAACTCACAACCTCCTGATTGGGAGGCGAGAGCTGCACCTCTAGGCCACAGCAGCAGATAATTTCTTACCATAAACAGCTAAAATGCCAGCTGACTGCAAGAGAAAGTTCTTACAATGGGAAGAGCTGTGGAGAAGGGGATTTTCAGCAAACCCAGCTTGCCTACTGCTTTTTGACATGAGCCTTTGTAATAAGTGCACAATTCCCACCTTTAGGGAACTCTGAGGGCTGCATAGGTGATTTGGACAATATTTCTGCAAGGCTCAAGGAAGAAGGTATGCAAGCTTTTATCTTGACAACTGGCTGGAGCACAAAGAAAAAGCAGGGAAAGAAGGGGAATATTCTTATCCAGACTCCTCCTTTTTGATCTAGAGCAGGGGTGTCAAACTCAAGGCCCGGGGGCTGAATCCGGCCAACAGGGTGCTTAGTTCTGGTCCATGGGGCCACCCTGGAAACAGTGATGGACTGGCCCACTGTGCCTCTACCAGGGAAAATGGAGCTCGGGAGGGCCGCACACAGCCTTCCCAAGCTCCATTTTTACTGGCAGAAGATTGCAGGAGGCCCGTCGCAGCTGAAAACGGAGCTGGGGAAGCCAGTTTCTCTGGCAGAGTGCTTGGACCATAACAGGTGCCCCTGACATGAGTGATGTTGAGCTGGCCACACCCACCCTGGCCACGCCTACCTCCCCCCCATCACCCCTGATTTAGAGTGTATTGAAAAGTTCTGCATTGAAGTTTTTTTGTTTGTTTGTTTTGTTTTTATTCTTCCCAACCCAACAGAACATTGGAAATAAATTATGTAAAGAAGGGGTTGGGAGAAAAACATTCCCTCCTTTAAAAAAAATTCCTTGAATCCCTGTGGGCAGGGGCTGGAACACTGCTGATTGCTTCGTTTTAAGGCCAATTACTTCCTTTGACTTAGGGCACAGCTTGTGCAACCTGGCTTGTTCCTTTCTGTGCACACAAGCACGCAGAGGAAAGCAGAAGACTCACACGCACTCACATTTCTTCCTAACACAGAAGAAAATTCTGATGCCTCCTTTAGCTACTGCTAGTAAACAGACTGGAAAAAACTTGGGGGGAAAAGTTTTTGGGACTTTCCCTGGGCGTTGAACTCCACACATCTTAAGCTTGAGAAACAGGTTTTAGTCAACTCCACTAGGTGGCAGTGCAGACATTTTAAATTGAGACCAGCTGTCTTCATTCAGGCAGAAGGGGAGGAGGAAGGGGGGGGGGTTAAAAATCGCCCAGTAATTACATTGAAACTGGGCATTTCACAGTGCAAAGATCTCAAAAGGCAAGTCAGCACCTGCCTCCCTCCAAATGCACTTCTAACCTTTTTAGGGTGCGTGTGTGGCGGGGGGGGGGTGTAGTTAAGGAGGACGATTTGCGTTCCCAAACGCATGTCAATTTTTTTTCCACACCCATGGTTGTTTCCCCCCCCCCAAAAAAATAAACCGCAATCCGCGTTCTTCCTGTTGCATTTTATAGGGCAAAACAATACGAAGTTTGGGGCAAAGTTCTGGAAACAATTGCAGGAAATTAAGTCTCTCACGAATGCCCTTCTGCCTGCCTTGCAGCCGCTGTTAAAAGACGAAGGAAGCCGCGAAAATTGGGGCAACTTTCAAACGTGAGCAAAAATTGCTATGCGCAAACGTAAGAAAAAAACCTGGGGTCGTGAACAGCGATATTTCCGTTACCGAGGAAAAATCGAGGTGCTGCCCCCAAATTCACAGCTTTTAAGATTTCCCTTCAAGGACGACTTTGCAGTGCGAAAGGAAATTCCCCACTCTCTGCCCTGCGAGAAAGACCCGGCACCTTTTCCCAACCGAAAAGAAATTGCAACCCAAGGAGGGGGATTCCCAAAGAGGGGCCTTTGTTTGCCCTCACCTCGATCCGTGCAAGGAATCGCACAGAGGGGAGGCAAGAAGCGCGAAAAGGCTCCGCGGAGGAGCAGAACGGCCTTAATCCAGGGGTCCTCCAACCTTTGCAACTTTAAGTCTAAAGGACTTCAGCTCCCAGAATTCTCCAGCCAGCAAAGCTTTGCTGGCTGGAGAATTCTGGAAACTGAAGTCCTTCAGACTTAAAGTTGCAAAGGTTGGAGGACCCCTGGATTAATCACGTCGAGTTGTACAGTCAAAAGAACTTTCCCTTGTGTCGAAAAAAACAATAGGAAAAAAAATTCCAGAGTGTGTGTGTCTGAGGGAGGGAATTCCTCAACCAGGGCACCCTTTGCTCCGCCACAGCAGCTCTTTTTTTTCAAGCAGGACCAGACTAGTTCGAAAGCCTCGCCTTCCACTTCGGCTGGGAAATTCCCAGCCGCCCAAAGGCTCCGCCCCGCAGAAAAAATCCCCTTCGCCGAAGCTCTATAGGCGAGCGTTGCCTCCGCCTTGCCAGAACCTCCGGAGAGAACTTTGCAAAGTGGTTGCGCGCACTCGGCCAAGGTCATGCTGAGCCCCGCTACTTTGGGCGACCCGATGGATTTTACGATGGACGAGCACCCCCGGGAGATGTTGAAGAAGGACAGGCAGCTCAGCCTGATCCAGGACGACAGGCACGACAGCGGCTTGGGCTCCATGAAAGACGACGAGTTCGAAAACCTCGTCCGGGAATTGGAGGATATCCGAATCCAGCCGGTGGAAGCCGATTCGGGGAACTTAGCCCAGCCTTGGAAGCAGCTGGTGACTGAAGATGGAGACACGTAAGTCTTGGGACGCGGGATTTGCAAATGCGGGGCTGTGTGTGTGTGTGTGTGTGTGTGTGTGTGTGTAAAGCGAGAGCCCTCTTCACGTTGTTGGGTTCCGCGCCTAAGTGCAAAAAATGCATCCCACGGATGGCACACTTGACGTTCACAAACCTTAAAACCTGCCGGGAGGGGAAGGGAGGAAGCGAAGTGGAAAGCGGAGGAAAGATGTGCACTTCTGCGTGGCCGTACGTTAAAAGTGGTTCCACGTTGCCTTTCGGTGTTCCTTTGATCTTCCTCGCCCGCCGCCCCCACTTCAGAATTCAAAGTCAGTTTTAGAAATATATTGCAAAGGGGGGTGGGGAGATTACCAAGGAAAGGCTGGGCGAGGAGGGGATGGAGTGGGATTTGTAAACCAGGGGCAGCAGATGGGCAATCGTAGATGAAATTTTTTTATGTATTTATTTATGTATTTTCATGGGTTGGAGTTAATTTAATTTATTAAATGGGCTGAAGTGCTTGGCTCCCTTGAGGATATATGTATACACCGTAGGGCAGAGGTGTCCAAAGTTGGGAACTTGGTAAGACTTGGTGAATTCTGGGAGTTGAAGTCCGCCAAATCTACAAAGTTCCCAACTTTGGACACCCCTGCCGTAGTGAGAAACGGACGTTGGGCGCAATGGTTTGGGTCCAAATTACGCCTGGTGGTTTCGGAAGGCAGGCATCCGAGGATCTGAGCGCCGGTGCCTTTAATTTAAAAAAAAAAAAAATTCAAACCTAGGTTGACATCCGAGCCCGTGTAGTCTGAATCACCCTTGGGGTTTCCTGGCATTTGCGTCGGGATTGGGGGGGAAAAAAGGAGTGGGAATTTCCGCGTCGCTCCCTAGGAACGAAGGAAGCGGGGAGGCTTTGGGAAGAAACGATCCTTTTGATTCCCCCCCCCCTTTTTTTTTTCTTCTTTTGTTACCTAAAAAAAAATCCCGGTTTTTTTTTGCAAAACTGGGTTTTCCCCTCCCACGTCGCTTGCTTTGTACTTGGCCGATGGCCAGGTTGTGGAACTTGATGTACTGGCGGTGAGAGGGAGGAGCCTTCACTAGAGGCGCCGGGCGGGGTGCTGAGTGAAGTGCGCTGGAAAGTCCCTGGCGCCGTGCCCGGAAACACTCAGCTTCTCCACGGAAAATACCAGGCTGCAGCAATGCGCGGCCCTGAAAACCCCAGGCTTTCGAAATCGCCTTCTTTCCCCTATGACTCCAGTAGGCACGTTGCCCACGTGACGAAGAGAACGAACTTATTATCCTGGAATTTTTTTGGCTCATCATCGGGTTTTCCCCACTGTTTTCCTATTGCAGGATTCTCCACTTGGCTATTATTCACGAAAAAAAATCCTTAAGTTTGGAAATCGTTCACCAAGCAGGACGGGATGCTTCTTTCTTGAATTTCCAGAACAATCTCAACCAGGTACGTTTTGTTGCCTTTTCATTTTTGCTTGACCTGCAAAGGGGCTATGGGCAACATAGGGGGACAGTTTCAAATAAACTTGTAAAACAATAGATGAAAGAAAGGGTACATACAGTAAGAGAAAATCACAAAACAATATAAATACCAAGTATCAAGTGTCATAAGAGCAAATATTTTTTCTTACACTTGTTTGCCCATTGCTGGCAATAATTTATGTTAAGAATATTTAGAAGTGGCTTTCCATGGTTGGATGCAGAAATGGCTCTTGGCCTTAGGGCTCCAGCTTTGCTTGCACACTAGTGTCATCTTTTCACAAACATTTGGAAAGAAAGGCTTTCAAAAGTAAGGAAGTGGGACACCAGTGGAGTTCATACATCTGATGTGGCTTAGCATGCTGAGTGATCCCAGGCAATTCTCAAAATACTGGAGAATGCATTCCAGGACAAAAAAAAAAAAAGCATTGAGAAATAATTTAGGTTCCTTTTCTCAGCCATGCAAGCTAACTGGAAGACTTTAGCCAATCACTGTTTCTCAACCTAACCTATTTTACAAAATTTTCTATGCACACTACCTTCACTTCTTAGAGAAAAGGTAGTCAGAAAATCTAATTAATAACATAAAGTTGAATTTTTTTAAAAAAAAATCAAACTTATTTAAAATTGCTGACTTATTTAAAACTGCTGATCCTGAACATGCATGCATAATACATACATACAAAACAGAACCAGAGTAGGATTCACTAACTGAAATAAATGAAGGATTGTATGACAATACGTATAGCAAAGAGATTGTGTTGTTTTTCTAGCAGATTGCCTTATTTTGTCACTTATCCTTTTGTAGACTCCCCTTCATTTGGCGGCAATCACAGATCAGCCTGAAATTGCTGAGTCTCTTCTGAAAGTAGGCTGCGATGCAGAAATCAGAGATTTCCGAGGAAACACACCGCTGCACATTGCTTGTAAACAAGGGTCCCTCAGAGGAGTTAATGTTCTCATACAGTATTGCCAGAAGCCCCAGCTCCATTCTCTCCTACAAGCAGCAAACTACAGCGGTAAGTGCAAACATTGGTTGGATGGCTCGCTTCAGCATTGTTCACCTTGGCATCATACTGTTGCCTTTTGATTTGCAGTATTGGCCTGCATTCTCTTTGTAAGCTATTGTAACAAGTGTCTGTAAAGAAGGAAATGCATCATTTCCCTTGCCTCTGTACAGTGGCATTCCCCAAAATAAGTTCCCCTTCAGATTGTTGAGATCACAGTCTGCTAATTGAAAATTCTGAGAATTCCCCTTTGGGACAAGTTTATGTAAAGCACTAGATGCACAAATGAAGTTTTCTTTTTTGGAATAATAGTATTCAAAGAATAATTGATAATTAAGCCCAACATATCAAACTACTTCATTTATATTATAATATGTATGACTTTCAAAATTACAGTTTACACCTTGGAGCAATTCTTTATGACAGGAAATAATGTTTTTCTCTCTCCTGTGCTTATTTAACAGGTCACACGTGTCTCCACCTGGCTTCTATCCAAGGATACCTGGCCATTGTAGAACGTCTTCTGTCCTTGGGAGCAGATGTCAATGCACAGGTAGGTTTGTGTCTGAGGGGGAAAAAAGAAGACTATCTTATTATTTTGAAAGTAATTCTGCTGCCTTTTCCATTGCTAACTAAATGTTTCCTTTTGTTTTTCACTAAACAGGAGCCATGCAATGGTAGGACTGCATTGCATTTGGCTGTAGATTTGCAGAATGAAGGACTGGTCTCCCTTTTGTTGAAGCATGGAGCGGATGTGAACAAAGTAACCTACCAGGGCTATTCTCCATACCAGCTCACATGGGGAAGAAATAACTCTTCCATACAGGAACAGTTGAGACAATTTACCACACTGGATTTGCAGATGCTCTCAGAGAGTGAAGATGAAGAAAGCTGTGAATCAGAATTGGAATATACGGAAGATGAAGTAAGTTGTTGTGTACAGCTAGAATTCCCCAATAATTTACACATATTTTTCTATGAGGCAGGAAGTATGAAAATGCATTGTCTATTAATAGATTATAATAGCCTTAGGTTCCTTAAATCCATTTACTTACAATTTAATTAATTTCTTTACAATCATCTGTAAGTAAGCATTTGGATACAGAAAGATGTAGAAACCTTTATGATTCAGTGCACTTGCATCAAGTACATTGCTGTACTAAACTGCTTTTTTAAATGCACATAAATAAGATGTTGACATAAATATTTTGCATGTCATGCTATATAGCTAGTAACCCCACAAAAGTACTGATGACACAGATTATGATGCATGCGCACGCACACAAACACACAAAGGGTCCTATGATCACATTTTGGACACTCGGCAACCTGTCTGAATTTAAGGCCAGCAAACTACCCATTGCAGACACATGATTGCTTTGCTTCATGATCAACACAACTTAACTGTTAATTCCAGGCTCAATTACTGTTGTGAGTTCAAGACTCCAAAAGCTGAGAGTAGAGCTTCTTAATCATTGTTACCCTTAGATTTTAGAAAATCACATTGATGCAAAATGTGATGCTAACTTTCTTGTGTGCATTCACTGAAAGTTAATGGCGCATTGGTTTGAACATTGCGGAAGAAGCATTTACTAGAAATACAGACCCATCTTTAAAGGAATCCATAAACTGATTTTTTTTTCTAAATTTCCCTTGTCTAGCTTCTCTATGACGACTGCATTATTGGTGGACGGCATGTGTCTTGTTAGAGGAGGAGAATTGTTGAAAGACTGACTACAACTACAACCGTGTGAACCGTTACAGAACTACAGCAGTCATAAAAATCAACATTGTGAAAACAGCAAGATGCCAAAAGTGATTGAGTTATCCGTGTGTGACATTGGTGTAGTAGATATCAACATGGTCTCAGAAGAAGAATTGAGAACTGCAGTCTACCTTTGTGTTCACTGTACACTCTACAACAGGACTGGCTAGATCTATCATCTCCTGTGACTTTTTGGAAGACATTCCATATGTTTCTGCTTGACTGATAACCTGTTCCAAAGACTGAGAGTAGGAACTCCTTGTTAGGCGTAGAAGAAGAATTTTGGCAATCCTCAGACTGACTGGTTGACCATTTATTAGAAGGATAGGAATGACATACAGCAGGGGTGTGAAGCTCAAGACCCATGGGCTGTATCCAACCTGGAAATAGCAAAGGACCGTCCCACAATGCCTCTGGCAGCCAAAATGAAGTGCGGAGGGGCCCACGCGTGACCCGTTTTTGGCTCTAGACAGTTGCAGGCCAAATCGCACCCCGTTTCAGCCAGCAAAGTGCTGCAGGATATGTCCATCCCATCTCCACCCCACCCCCCAACAGCCCATGGAGGAGAACTACAATGCTGATCAGGCCCTCAAAGAAATCCAGTTTGACACTCCTGACATACAGGCTGTCTATTGCAAGCCCTATACTTTGTAATATGTACATCATGTATACTTTGTAAATTTTGTGAATAGTTTTCTTACTTGTGAGATGCATATTTATTAAAAAAAATGAAAAATCACCTGGCTGTGGTGAAATGGTTCTTTTGCTGAAAAAAATTTGCTTCCAATGAAATCAAGCAGCTGAAACTCAATTCATTTCGGTATATATAGAAGGATTTTTAAAAGTTTGAATAATTCCTGCAGATTTTACTGCATTGCAGGCTATTGGGGCACTGCTCATCTCCATTTCAAGGCTATTGAAGCAGTGCTGTCTGAAAACATTTCCACGTTTATGTGGCTAGCTAGCATGATGTCACAAGCACTGTTAACTTGCTGATACCTATTCACATTGGCATGCTTTCGAATTACTAGATTGGCAGGAGCTGAGGCGAGGACTGGAACTCATCCCTTTCTCTGGTGCTTGGGTCTCGAACCCGAGCTGTCAGCTTTCCAAACGACAAGCCCAGCGTCTTAACCGCTCTGCACCACACCATCCCTCTCCCTATAGAAGGGAGTAAATTAAATCCAGGTAGAGTTTGAAGGAGGGAGTAGTCACTATGAATACAGGTAGTTCTTGACTTATGAGTTACCAAAGTTATGACACCTCCCCCAAGGCTACTTAATACACAGTTCAAATGGCAGCAGCTGCCCCTCCCTTCCGGACCACATGATGTTGGGTGTTGAGCAACTGGCCTGCATTTACATTTTATAGCAATTTGCAGTGTCCTGCAGTCACATGACTATTTTACAATATTTTTGTGGGAAATGGGCACTTTTAGTTTTCAGCGAAAGTGGTCCATAGTGAACAATGGGGTCACTTTAATGGCCACCACAAAAAAAGGGTAAAATCAGGTTGAGTTACACAGTTTACAATTATCACAACTTAATGACCATAATAGGCGGGCTCCATTACAGTTTAAGTCAAACAACCTGTAGTCCTCACTTAATGACTTGTTACTTAGCAATCATTCAATCAATCTCCCCTGAGCTGCTTATGACGCGTTTTTGAATTTATGACAGTTGCACTCAGTAAATGGTCATGTTTTGGCCACTTGGCAATGGGCTTGCATTTATGGCTGTTTGCAGTGCCCTGTGGTCACATGATCACAATTTGCACTGCTTTTTGTCAGTTTCTTGCATTTACAGGTGAGTCCCATTGGGGAGATAGGGTGGTATAGAAATGAGATAAATAAATAAAATAAACTCGAAAAAATAGAATATCATGCAAAAGTTCATTTATTTCAGTAATGCAACTTAAAAGGTGAAACTAATATATGAGATAAAACTCATTACATGCAAAGCAAGATAGTTCAAGCCGTGATTTGTCAAAATTGTGATGATTATGGCGTACAGCTCATGAAAACCCCAAATCCACAATCTTGGAAAATTAGAATATTACATGCAATCAATAAAATAAGGATTATACATAGAACAATATCGGACCTCTGAAAAGTATAAGCATGCATATGTACTCAGTACTTGGTTTGGGCCTCTTTTGCAGCAATTACTGCCGCAATGCGGCGTGGCATTGGAGCTATCCGCCTGTGGCACTGCTGATGTGTTATGGAAGACCAGGATGCTTCAATAGCGGCCTTCAACTCTTCTGCCTTGTTGGGTCTCATGTCTCTCATCTTTCTCTTGGCAATGCCCCATAGATTCTCTATGGGGTTCAGGTCAGGCGACTTTGCTGGCCAATCAAGCACTCTAATCCCACGGTTATTAAACCAGATTTTGGTGCTTTTGGCAGTTTGGGCAGGTGCCACGTTCTGCTAGAAAATGAAGTCAGCATCCCCATAAAGCTCGTCTGCGGAAGGAAGCATGAAGTGCTCCAAAATTTCCTGGTAGATGGCTGCGTTGACCCTGGACTTAATGAAGCACAGTGGACCAACACCAGCAGATGACATGGCTCCCCAAATCAACACAGACTGTGGAAACTTCACACTGGACTTCAAGCATCTTGCAGTGTGTGCCTCTCCATTCTTCCTCCATACTCTGGGTCCTTGGTTTCCAAATGAGATGCAAAAGTTGCTCTCATCAGAAAAGAGAACTTTGGACCACTGAGCAACAGGACATTGGACCACTGTGCTTCATTAAGACCAGGGTCAACACAGCTGTCTTCCAGGAGATTTTGGAGCACTTCATGCTTCCTTCCGCAAACAAGCTTTATGGGGATGCTGACTTCATTTTCCAGCTGCCCACACTGCCAAATTGTACATTCTATGTGCAATCCTTGTTTTATTGATTGCATGTAATATTCTAATTTTCTGAGATTGTGGATTTGGGGTTTTTATGAGCTGTATGCCATAATCATCACAATTATGACAAATCATAGATTGAACTATCTTGCTTTGCATGTAATGAGTCTTATCTCATATATTAGTTTCACATTTTAAGTTGCATTACTGAAATAAATGAACTTTTGCACAATATTTTAATTTTTCGAGTTTCACCCTTACTTT
This sequence comes from Rhabdophis nuchalis, assembly GCA_039707465.1. Taxonomy (NCBI): domain Eukaryota; kingdom Metazoa; phylum Chordata; class Lepidosauria; order Squamata; family Natricidae; genus Rhabdophis; species Rhabdophis nuchalis. The sequence goes on from CM077643.1 coordinate 77,943,186, forward strand.
CAGTTTTCACCAAAAAATGTCATTGATGAAAATGTGTTCACTTAATGACCACAAAAAGATACAATGTGGTCACATGACCCACTTAAAAGCACCATGGTATAGAACTATAATTCTAGGCTTTGTTAAGCTCATATGTCAAAGATTACCTGTATATAATCATTTCTTCACTTCCTAGCAAAACCTCTGCAGCATAAAAATATATTGAGACCCCTCAGAAATAATTTCCTTATAATTATTATTTCAAATAATACAAATTATTACTTTTTCTTACCTCATGTTGTTTTAAGAATTCTGAGCATCTTTCTAATAATTTTAAATTATTACTTCTTCATAAGAAACATGCTTATGCTTTGGTACAATTGGTGGAGATGTTTAAGTTTGATGGATGAAGAAAACTTTTGGTACAGTTGATCAGCCTTCATGTATTGATTTACATACATAACTTTTTAAGTACCATATTTTTCAGCGTATAAGAAGCACCAAAGGATAAGACGCACCAAGATTTTGAAGAAATAAAACATTTTTAAAAATGTTTTTCCCCTCTGCAGACCTCCCAAAAACAGCCTGTTTTCCCCAAAAACGGGCCCGTTTTTTGTCAAAAAAAGGTGCGTCTTATACTTTGAAAAATACGGTAATTGTTTCTTGATGTTTTATATATAAGGTATCATCAGAGAATGAGTGCCTTCTGCTTGCTTTTTCTGAGTTTATTTAATGTTGCCATGACTGTCAGAAACAGCTGAGTAACATCTGCAATAACATGGTCAGATCTGAACCTCTGCTCTGACCATACAATGAATCCAATTTTCAATGAATAACATTCCAGATTTCATTATGGCCTTAGGAGTCAATGGGTAGTTTTCCTAAGAGCCACAGAGGATAAAAATGGGAGGGAAATTTTTACTAGTTCACATAGTCCCTATACCAGGGGTGGATTGCTCCCGGCATTACTGCCAGTTCGGTGCCCGCAAAAAGATGGCGGCCCTTTAGGAGAACCAGTTTGGGGATGTGGCAGGCTTGGGTCACTGTCTGTTCCAGAAACCCAGGCCATCAAACCACTACCAGTTTGGCCAACCCGGTCCGAACTGGTAGGAGCCCACCTCTGGACTATATCTAAGAGGAACCTCACTCCCATTGTACTTTCTGAATGATTCTTCGTGTCATGGAACAGATCAGATTGATGGAAAATTAATAATTAAAGGAACAGGTTAGATTTAAAAAATAATTGTTCCCCAGTAATATTCTCCTGATTCATGCATGGAAGAATTTGGTTTGCTCATGTTCAAATTTCATGTTGTCATCTAAAGTAGCCCAAAGGTGTTTTTCAGGAGGCAACTGAGGACACAGGTAAATCTGCAAGTGCTTCAACAACCCTCTAAAAGGATGAAAGTGACCAGCTGTCTGCAAGGAATATAAATCCTTCCATTTGGATGAGAAGAGAAACTTCTTCAAAAGAAAAAAACAAGAAAGTCCAGTTGCCTCCCGAAAAAGCACCTTTGGGACAACCATGACCTGGATGACTGGGAATCTCTACAGACTTTTACCTGTACAGCTGTATTAACAAGAATACATTTTGCAATAGTGTGAAATATATAATCCTAGGAGGTAAATTGTTGAGTTCTGGTTGTACTCAGATCTTGTTTTTCTTGCAGATTTTCATTACCAGCTTACGTAACATCAAAAAGTAGATTCTCTACCTATAGCATTCTGATCCAACTAAAATTTCTGACAAATTTTTAAAGACAATCCAGCAGTAGTTCTGTTGAGACATAATGAAAAAGGTGCATTGTAGTAGCTGGGTCATTTTTAGGAAAAACTACAACAATCACACTAACTTAAACTGTAGAAACATATTTAACCTCATGATAACTGAAAATGCAAATGATTTGTAAGATTCTCTAGCACCAAGAATCAAGAAATCCAGGACGGGGGAGGGGGGATTGAACTTCAATTAAATATAAAGGACCAAACTAATGACAAAGGTGGAACTAATGAAGAGGTGGATAGCTTCTGCCTTTTAAGAGCAACTATTAATAGTAAAGAAACTAGCAATCAAGAACTACACCGCAGATTGGCACGTAGCAGTTTAGCATTAAAGGCTTTGAAAAAGATAGAGAAATTCCTACAAAGATCAGAATCATGCAGGGACATTTTTTTTCCTGTGACCTCTCTAAGGAAATGAAAGATAAATTTTGAAAAAGCAAGTCAGAAAAACCATTGATGTTTCTGAACTCTGGTCTTGAAAAAAAGACTCTTGAGATTACCATGGATAGCTGAGAACACAAATAAATGGATCATAGAGCAAATCAATTTAGCATAAATAATCAAGCACACATTATCACATTTGGATACATTATGCAAAGATCTGGTTTCCTTGAGAAATCCATAATGCCTGGAAAGGTGGAAAGAAACAGGATGACCAGCAACAAGGTAGATGGACTTGATTACAGCAATATTGGGTGCACTGTTAGGAGACCTGAAGCCAGGGGTGGATTGCAACAGGTTTGCCTGGGTTCAAGAGAACCCGTAGCTAATGTTATAGCTCCAAATCCCACCCATGGCTGGTCCTGCCCACCCCACCCCTCCCAAGAGTCTCCACATGGCCTGTTTTTGATGCAAGATAATTGCAGGGCCCATGCGGAGGCTCAGGGAGAGGGAAAAATGGGCCTCCTGGAAATTCCAGAAGGCCTGTTTCTGGCCTCCGGAGCTTGGGGGAGGAAGTGTTCACCCTCCCAGAGGCTCAAAGAAAGCCTCCAGAGCCTGGGGAAGGTGGAAATGCCTCCCCCGCCACACACACACCATGGTGCAGGCCCACCCAGCAACCAGGCAGAGAACCTGTTGCTGAAATTTTTGAAGCCTACCCCCACCTGAAGGGTCTTGGTGGGGACAGGTCATCCTGATGAAGGTCCATCTACATGATCATGAGAGTCTGCATCAACTCGATAGCATATTATCAGTCAGCCTAGTGATGAAATCTTAAAACTTTCCTGGGACTTTTGTCAACTTCATTCCAAAGCACAAGAAGAGGCCATGCCTATACACCATGTACATATGACACTTGGTCATGTCTGAAATTTCAGGGGGTTAATTACTCTGGTTTACTGAGTAGAGAAAAAAATGGTAGGCACTTAGGTTGCATAACTGCTGATGCAGACATGCAGCAAATTAATACTGCCTTGAGTCACACCATGTTATCAATATGCCTCTTGCAGTTAGTACTAATTCCACATGTTTATCTTTTATACCATACATTTTGCTCAATATGTTTAACTTTCTTACAAATTACGGTACATATACCCAACTTTCTTAAGTATGCTATAGACTTTCCCTGTTCACTTCAATAATGGATCCTTCTCTATGTAGGTAGGATCAACAGATGGAGAGTTTAGATCTTATTAAGTTAACCTCTTGGTTTCTTTCACTACACAGAGTCATTGAAACTTTTATAAAATATATAATCAGAGTTTCTAGCTACTACGGTTTTTCAAATGAATGCTTAATCCAAAACCATAATATATGCAAGGGATAGATTTGCCTGCATTGCCTTTTTATAGTTCTGAGTAAGGTCCTTGAACCTTAGCCATCATAGGTTGAAAGAAGGAAACTCAAATCAGGAGGGGTAAGTCCTTGCTGCCTTGCATTCAAAGTTGCTTCTTTGGAAATTATTATAGATGGTGTCATACTGAGTCAGGGTTATTCCCATTCCTTCCATGCGTTTGTCAGCATGATCAAAGGTCATGCTTTAAAACTTCCTGGTAGTATGAAAAAAAATGTGGTATTCATAATGTCGTCTGCAGTTTAAATTTGAATTTGATCTTAGAAAATAAAAATCCTGCACTTTTATTTTATAAAGAGTTAATCATTTCACTACTGCATAAATGAGTTGATTTATGCTTATTGACTGGAAGAAATAGTGCCATTGGATGAGCATATGAAGGAAAACGGATTATGCTAACAGTTCCAGAAAGACTGGCAGAAAAAAGTTACTTGGGTAATTTCCAAAAAATTGTAACTGGTAGATGTTTTTTCCTTAAAAATAAAATAAGGGAACTTGTAATTAATCATATTCACCGATCAAATACCCTGTTTATTTCACAGTAAAATCGTGTCCCCTACATACTCAGTTTCTGCATAACTTAAAATACATATTCAAAGATGTAAGGAGTGTAAATTTGTTTTAAAAAACAATTTTTATATATTATCAAAAATTGAGATTCATCTGCAGACGATATCACTTCTTTCATAATGAAATGAAAATGAGCTATTTTGAAAATTATCCAAACACCAACCACAAAGGCAATTCAAGAAGTACCTGGAATTTTTTTAACGATTTCATAAGCCCTGCATGAGCAATATTAAGAAAGAAGGCACTTAAAGATTTGGAATCTGGATTATTTCTTCATTCTACTTCTGAATAACCTTTTCCATATTCATTAATTATCTCAAAATAGCTTTCAACTATGATCAAGAACCTAATGAGCAAACACAGATTATTTGTTCAGGGCACCTTTGCCTTATATTGATGGAAGGAATGTCCTTCTGGGTTCGGCTCCAAGTGGGGGGAAAGACACTGGAGACATGGAGGCTGCTTGGAAAGATGGTTTAATGGTGGTCAGGATCACATGGCTTGAGTCCTGAACAGAAAAGGTGATTACATGCTTCAATGTTGGTGGGGAGGAAGAGAAGGGCTGAACAAGGGGCTTGCAGGGCTTTTTATAAACTGTTCGGCCCACCTCTCTGTTCCCTGCTCCTGTGTAAGAAATGTACTCTGATTGGTTTTCAGGCTCCCATGGGGCCATGTAGGGACAACTGTCTAGGCCAGTGGTGGGCAAGCTCATTAGTCAATAGGGCCAAATATTAACAGTACAACGATTGAAATTTCTTTTGAGAGCCAAAAGAAGGTGTGGCCTGTTTTGTGGGAATGGCTTAGCGGTCATGTGATTGGGTGGGCGTGGCCAACTTGGAAAATGTGGTGAAATTCACTTAACGATGGTCTTGCTTAGCAACCAAAATTCTGGGCTCAATTGTGGTCGTAGGTTCTTTCTTTATCTCTCTCTCTCCCAGCTGATTTTTCTTTCTTTCTTTTTTCTTTCTTTCTCTTTCTCTCTTTTTCTTTCTCTCTCTGTGTTTATCTCTCTCTCTCTGTATCTGTCTCTCTCTCCTCCCTCCACCCATCTCTGTCACTCTGTGTGTGTGTCTGCCTGTCTGTCTCTCACTCACTTAATCACTCACTCTGTTTCTCCCTCCCTCCCTCTCTCTGTCTCTCCCTGTCTCTCTGTGTGTCTGTCACTCTCTCTGATTCCCTCCCTCCCTCTCTCTTTCTCTGTCTGTCTGTCTCTCCCTCTCTCCCCCTATCTGTCTCCGATTCAATCCCTCCCTCTGTCATTCTCTCTGTGTGCCTCTCTCAGTCTCTCTCCCTTCCTCCCTCCCCCCCTCTCTCTCTGTACTCTGTGTCTGTCAGTCTCTCTGATTCCCTCCCTCCCTCTATCTTTCTCTATGTCTCTCTCTCTCTCTGCCTCTCTCTCTGTCTCTCTGTTTGTCTCTCCCTCCCTCCCCTTCTGTCTTTCTCTGTCTCTCTGTGTGTTTGTCAGTCTCTCCCTCCCTCTCTCCCTACCTCCCCCCCCTGGGGAAGCAGCGGAGGGGCTGGCATGCCGGCTGGGGAGGCTACGGATGCCTCCTCCCGCAGCGGCTGGGGCAAGCACCCAAGGCTATGGCCACCTTAAGCGCTGCTGAGGCTGTCCAGGGCCGCACACCCACCTCCCTCCCAGCCCCGCCTTGCGGGCAGCCCCAGAACATGTGCCGTGGTGGCCGTCGGAGGGAGACGGTGGAGACGTGCCTGGCTGCCCTGCCCGACGCCTCTGCTGGGCAACCTCAGGCAGCGGGAGCTGCGCGTCGCAGGGCTCGGGGGTAGTAGCAGCCGCAGCAGCCGCCTATGCAACAGATAGAGTCTGCCCGGCGGAGGAAGAGCCGCACTCGAGGGGCCAAAGAGCCGCTTGTGGCTCGCGAGCCACAGTTTGCCGACCACTGGTCTAGGCTGAGTCCAGGTTTGGTAAGGCTAGTCATACTTTAATCCCATGACTCTGGAGCTGAAGGGGAGAAGTTTTTATTATGTAAAGGGATTAGCTCAGGCTTTAATGGCTCATTGACAGAGGGGGTGGGGGCAGGAGGCTGCAGGAATTAAAACATGTTTTTTTCCTTTTCCCATCCAGAGAAATATAATATTCTGCCTTTTCAATATTTCCTAGGATATTTCATTTTTCTGGGAGAGGGATGGGTGATAACTTTCTACAATATGATTGTTTTGATTTGATAGGGAAAGCTTTTAAAATCATTTGAAATAAGTCATCGCTATTCAAAGGAGAAAGAATACTAGCTTTGGTCCGGCTGCCCCCCTCTTAGGTATAAAGCCAACTACTTTATATTAAAATTCCTATCATGGTCATCATTGACCATGCTGGCTCCACTGCTGGAAACTTTAGTTCAACATAGCTGGACTCCCACAGGTTCTCCATATATAAATTGCTAAAGAAATAGATTCAGAGACACACACTGCTATTCCCACAACACTGTTCTCAGTGATGGTCCCACGTGGGGGATGATTGTGTGGTAACAAGCCTCTTCTAGTCATGAGGGCTAGTGTGCAATTTCAAAGCTGAGTTAAAACAGTCATGCATTGTTTGGGTACTTATTATGGACAAGAGGAATGACCTCTGAAAACAATTGCCTTTTATTTAGGGGGCGTGGAGCGCGAATTAGTTGATGGACTTAACATGTCCCTGTTCTTTCTCCTCTCATACAGAGTTACATACTTTAAGAATATAAAAGTCTCATGTTTCCCTCCATTGAAACTAGATGTCCCACAGGGTTAATATGAATTCCACTTAATTTTTGTGGACCTTCTGCCACTTATTTTATCTCTCTCCTGTGACTGTCAGAATCACATAGCTACTGAATAAACTCCGTAGGCCATGCCTTCCCCCAGGTTATTTACTCAGTTCTTTACACTAGTAGTGCATGATCAAAGACAATGTAATACGTTGGAGAACAGCCATTTTCAACAGTGGTGGCAAAGGAAGCTTGGATGGCAGTTATAATTTTTAACTAAAGCCAACAAAAAGATAGGGAAAAATCCATAGTGACCAGAGCTTTTGCTACTAGAAATGCAAGAGGGATATTATCTATTCCTCTTCCATTAAGTGAAAGCTGAGTGGGTATGTTAGAACTGGGTACAATGCAGAGAAACTAAGTGTTCTTAGAAAAGAATGTTCTTAGAAAAATCACATTTTTTGACGGTTGTTTATTTTATTTTATTTATTTTATTAAATTTATACCCTGCCCTTCTCCAAACGGACCCAGGGCGGCCGTTCTAGAACTGTGATTCAGCAACAGTAAGGGAAGCATAATATTCCAATCAACTTCTCTTACCTATTCATATAAACATGTTTGATTGGAGGGCTTACTTTAGCCCCATCTGAATTGACTACACCAGGTTTGTTTAGCTCCCAAAAGATGATTGATTAGAACATTCATACAATATGCTAATCTTTGGCCTGATTAAACACCTGGTCATAACCAAATTCTTCTGTGCCTCTTCTTAGTGCAAATGTGGAGGAGAGAAAAGACTTCAGTACAAGTCTTTCCTGACCTAATGTCTTCCTAGTATCTTGATTTATATTTTGTATGATTCCAGCCAGCATGGCCATAATGATAGCAACTGGGAGTTATATTCAACCCATTTGAGTGGCAGATTGGGAAGACTATTTCAGATAATAATAATAATAATAATAATAATAATAATAATAATAATAATAATAATAATAATAATAATAATAATAATAATAATAATAATAATAATAATAATAATAATAATAATAATAATAAAAATAAAAATAAAAATAAAAATAAAAATAAAAATAAAAATAAAAATAAAAATAATAAAAATTGTGGCATTTCCCATTCCTACTAGAACCTGAAAATGCATGATTTATAATTGCCATGACTGAAGTGGGCCCAAAAGTCCCATCAATATGGAAAGTTGAACAGGAAGTAGGCAGATATAATCAGCTGCTTAAAATATGGGGAAATCCCCTTGGCCATCTGCTCAAGGTTCAGACTAATAAATGATCTTATCCAACTGCAGCCATGCTTGCTCTGAGGCAGGGTTGTGTGGCATCCCATTCAGACAACCCAGATTCAGCATTGCAGGCATAGGCAGCAGTGGTCATGAGTTTCTGTCTTCTGATGACAGCAGCATTTTGTCTCTGCATGGTTTCTCTCCATGATAAGAAAATTTTGAGGAATTATTCCCCGCAAACAAAGTGTAAAAGTATTGGAAAGGATGGTTTGGCTCCCTCCTGCATGGATACGGAGAATCTTATTTGGTTCCTGACTTTCCAGTCTATGAAACTTAAGGCTCAACTAATGTCTTCCTGCCTCTCCATGATCATTCAAAATCTTACTTCCATCTGTTATTATCAAAGAAACTTATAAAATACACTTCATGCACGCGTGCGCTAGTGGTGGGTTTCAAATTTTTTAGAACCTACTCTGTAGGTGTGGCCTATTTTGTGGGCGTGGCTTGGCAATCATGTGACAGGGTGGGAGTGGCCACCTTTTAAAATGTGGTGAAACTCATTTAACAACGCTCTTGCTTAGCAACCAAAATTTTGGACTCAATTGTGATGATAAATTCTTTCTTTCTTTCTTTCTTTCTTTCTTTCTTTCTTTCTTTCTTTCTTTCTTTCTTTCCTTTCTTCCTTCCTTTCCTTCCCGTTGGGTCACTGGCAGCGGCGGGCCAGATTTACTTCCAGGTACGCCAGTGGAACCCCCTCTCACCGGTTCTCTAAATTTCACCAACCGGCTCTCGCAAGTAGGTGCGAGCCTGCAGAAACCCACCACTGGCGTGCGCACACACACACAAACACTCACGCCTCAATATATGTTCTAAATAAAATGAAAGTACTGTAGAAACTCTTTTTTAGAGATGTCAACATAGGGAATCTTTATTCATTCATTCATTTTATATACATTCCATTTTTTTTTACTGTATTGTGTTTCTTCGTTGTTTAACAGCCTGGTATTTAACTAATATATCTTAGAAAAATGTAGCCGCCTATGTTCAAGAACAATGAATGAAGATGTTCCAGATGTGCCAAATGGAGCCTGGTGACAGAAGGGGAAACAAGCGAAGTATATAGCAAAATCATGAATTGGCAGGACATTTTTTTTTAAGAAATCCAAATTGGCAATGCTTTACCTGCTGTGCAATTTTGTTCAAAGCTGAAATAAGAGGAATAATTCATAGTTGGCAGTGTGTATTGATTATAGTTGAGGAAAGTGGGAGTTGAACCCAATTACAAGGGAGCTAAAAGCTATATAAGGCAAATTATGAGCTGAATACAAGTAATGTGGATATTTCCCTCAGCAAATCCCCCAAATTATTCTGCACACGTTTCCAGGTAATTTATAATTTTACCTAAATACCTTTCATTTCAAAATAAATAAATGTGAAGACAAAAACACTTAATCAACAGTCCATAATATTCTTCTTGTTTGTCTCATCCTCCATTACTCTCCACAGTGTGTTCCCAATTTGGTCTCTTCTTTTTGTCCTCCTCTTTTGGTGTATCCACAATAGTGCCAACCAAACCACCACATCCGTTCTTTATTAGATTTTCCCTCAACTGTTTTTTAATTCTCCTGCTTACTCTTTGTTCCTCCCCTCTTTGCAGTTGCAAAGAAATTGTCCTTTCTTCTTCCATATTCCAGGCAAAATACATCAAAGCACAGTGTTACTTCCCAGTTGCTTCTCATTTTGATTCCCAAGAAGTCTTGGGATCAAACAGGATACAGCATCATTCCGAAGCAAAATATGACAGGAATCATTGCATTTTGATTCTGTTTTCAAATGATCTTGATTAACATGGCTAGTCTAGTGAAGAGAAGGACCAGGGAAGACATGGTAGCAGTGTTCCAATATTTGAGGGGCTGCCATAGAGAGGAGGGGTCAAGCTACACTATATTGCCAAAAGTATTCATCTTCAAAGCGCTCCATGGCTCGGGACCTAGCTATCTACGGGATCGGATCCTGCCCCATACATCCTCACGGCCGATTCACTCCCACAGAGAGGGACTTCTCCGGGTGCCGTCCACTAGACTTTGTCAGCGGGCGACGCCCAGGGGAAGGGCCTTCTCTGTGGCGGGCCCAGCCCTCTGGAACGACCTTTCCCCCGATATTAGAACAACCACGGACCTCCGCTCCTTCCGTCAAAAATTAAAAACACACTTTTTCTGCTTGGCCGGCCTAGGTTAGTCTCTTCTTTTAGGGTTTTCTTAGGGAATGATTGTTTTAATGGGGTTAAGGGGTTTTTAGGATAGTTTGTATTTTATAGTTGTTTTAGCGCAGGATATGATTTAATGTGATTTTAATTTTGTACTTTGTTCTATGTTATCTGTTCTTAATTTACCTGTGCCCCGCCTCGAGTCCCTCTGGGGAGAGAGAGCGGGTTAGAAATAAAATTTATTATTATTATTATTATTATTATTATTCGCTCACCTGCCTTTACTCGCATATGAATTTACAGTAAGTGACATCCCATTCCTAATCCATAGGGTTCAACATGACGTCGGTCCACTACACACTAATCTGAAGGCCACATGAAGTTTGGAGGTCTGTAGCGATTGACTCTGCAGAACGTTGGCGACCTCTTCGCACTATGCACCTCAGTATCCGCTGACCCTGCTCTGTCAGTTTACGTGGCCTACCACTTCGTGGCTGAGTTGCTGTCATCCCCAAACACTTCCACATTCTTATAATACATCTGAAAGTTGACTGTGGAATATTTAGGAGCGAGGAAATTTCATGATTGCACAGGTGGCATCCTATCACAGTTCCACGCTGAGCTCCTGAGAGCAACCCATTCTTTCACAAATGTTTGTAAAAATAGTCTGCATGCCTAGGTACTTGATTTTATACACCTGTGGCCATGGAAGTGATTGGAACCCCTGATTCTGATTATTTGGATGGGTGAGCAAATAATTTTGGCAATATAGTATATTTTCCAAGGAGCTTCATCACTTGAGGCTTTCAAGAAGAGATTAGACTTCCATTTGTCAGATATTGTGTAGGATCTCCTGCTTGAGCAGGGGTTGAACTAGACAACCTATAAGGTCCCTTCCAACTCTGTTAATCTGTTAGTTGTTAACATTTTAAGAATTAAAATATAGGGGACATCCTAGGACTTCATTGGCACAGAGGAAGATACTTGGGGATGCAGATGTTGCAAGAGGTTTTTTAACACCAGTGCATTCATATCCATATTTTGCTGTTGGATAATTAACATTGGCTGTTTCAGACTCTTTTCCTTCTGAATCTATCATTTCTTTTCTAATAGGAATTGGACAAAATTGCTTATTATGAGATTGAACTCTGTAACTGATGCCCATTGGTGTATTTGGTATACTCTTGAGTCAAACTGCATGTGATTTATTTTTAAGGACATCTGTATATCAATTTATAATTAGTATCATTAAGAAACCAGATAAAATTGCCAGCTTGTTGAAGCTCCTCCATTTGAAATAATTTCTTTCTGCACTTATAACATATTCTGCATTTAGAGCTTTATTCCAGAAATGTACCTACCTTGTGTTTCAGAAGCTATTATGAGTGTACAAAAGCATCCATTCACTGAATTGTGCAATAGAAAAGAAAACCAGTAATAGCAGGAAACGTCTTAGTGATCGTGGAGGAGATGGAAATATGCTGTTGTAATGTGATGGGATTGGGTGGAATGAAGAACTGGTAAGACCTTGGTAAATCTAATTTGCTGATAAATCAGACTTTCAAATCTGTCACCACCCCACTCCTGGCTACTTTTTTCCATGTGTATAAAAACATGATTTATATTCTTTAAAAAGAGATAATGAAGAAGAAGAAGAAGAGGAATGAATGTACAGTTAGCTGAATATACATGTAGTTAAGAATAAAGGCAGAAATATAAAGAGAAGCAAAGGAGATGATGCCCTCAGACTAGATGTGCAGAAAATATAAGTCCCACAAACGGCTGCTACCATGCTAGTTGGAAATTTGAGAGGTGTATTCCCAACTTCTCTGGAGGACACAGAGTTTCTTTGTTTGTTCAGTTGGTAGCCATCCATCTCACACCCATGATTCTGGGTGACTCATTCAATTAAATAACATAAAACAATAAACAATTACAAATAAACATCTAGAATAAAAAGACAGCTTAAAGCAATTAAAACCATGAAAGGAGAGTACAACTTATTTACTAACAGTATAGCTAATGGTGGGTTTGTACCGGTTCAGCCCGGTTCGGCCAAACTGGTAGTGGCATGCCAGCCGGGGTCACAGAACCGGCAGCGACCCAGGCTGGCCTCGCCTCCGAACCGGTTATCCCAGTCACCACAGTCCCCGCTGCCATCTTATTTTTGAGTTCTGCGCATGCACAGAACAATTTCTATTGAACTGCGCATGCGCATGTAGCGTGCATCCAGTGCATGCAAAGCATGACCACGAGCAAACTGTCAGTAATGCCAGCTAGAACCCACCTCTGAGTATAACCAAAACTCATGCTTCATACCTCCACTGGATCTCCAGGCACGCTGGCAAAGCCATGTCTTCAAAGCCTTCTGAAAGGTCACCTGGGCCACTGGCAATCTAATCTTGGGACAGATTGTGCAAGAGTAGATAACGTAACCCATGTTCTGTGATTAGATCCACACTATCATTTGCTTTCAGCCATAGAGCAAAACTAGACCCACACTGCTTGGGGGAAAATGTTCTGCAAGTCTTTTGATGGTGTATTTGTATATATTTACACCACTAGCCTTATTGTAGGGACTATGTCCCTTTGGGCACAGATCCTGAGGACAAAAATATGAAAGTAAGGAATTTCTCCATTCAGCCACTCAGCAACCTATTTGCCTCTTCAGCTCGATGAACTGTTAAATAGCAGGGACTATATTACATACTATATACCAGAAGAAGAAAAACTCTTGATAGAATTGTAAAGGAAAACTTCAGTATTTTTAAACAAATTTAGAAAAAAATAGTTGCTCAATGCTACTCCTGAATCCTTAATGCAATGTTATCCCATCTGAGTCTAAATCAGGAATCTTTATTGGAACACAATAGAGCCTTTTGACTTTAGCACTTGGGCAGGACATTTGGCCAAGAAAAACAGGGGCCAAAACTATTAGCACATGACTCCCGCTGCCATGCTTTTCAGTCTATCTACAGTCCAAGGGACAAGGGCAAGACAAGAGCAAGTATTTGTAGTCACAGTGCAAAGGACCAGAGATGCACAAGCAAACATTGTCTTCTTAATGCAGAAGCGCATGGGGGAAGGGGGGGGGGGAGGAGAATGAGCAGGGATTGCCAAACAACTAGAGTATTTGTCTTCGTGCAACAAGGCATTGTCAGATTACAGCTGATTTTCAGAGAAACAAGGTGTTTTCAAGGAGTAGCAGCAGGAACTTCATCAGGTTCTCAAGAAATCTAAAATCAGTAGGGATGTCGGTGTTTCTAACATAGATATTTGTGTGGTTAAGAATATTAAGGTTGCTGTTTTTAAAAAAATCAAGCTTCTGATAGTGTGTGCTATATATATACCCTCTGCACTAATCAAATAGGTGCTAAGGACGAAGGGGAACTCAGACACAAAACAGGTTACATAGAAAACAAACACAGGGTCAGTCAAAAAGGACAAATGCATAAAGAATGAGGAATAAACAGGGTGAACTAGAAATCCAGGTACATGAGGACAGATATGCTATTGTTGCCATTACAGAAACTTAGTGGGATGAAACCCATGAATGGAATATATAGCTAGAGGGATTTAAATTATTTGAAAGAAACGAGACCTAATGAAAGAAGAGATGGAGTTGTGTTATATCTCTACAGAAATACAGCAGAACAATGATGAAAATTATCTTCAATGCATTTGTGTCAATATAAAGGGGGAGGAGTTGGAGGGGACCACACTTCTTGTTGTTAGTTGTGAAGTCGTGTCCGACCCATCGCGACCCCATAGATAACGCTCCTCCAGGCCTTCCTGTCCTCTACCATCCCCCCGGAGTCTATTTAGGCTCACACCGACTGCTTCAGTGACTCCATCCAGCCACCTCATTCCCTGTCGTCCCCTTCTTCTTGTGTCTTCAATCTTTCCCAGCTCTTCTCCAGTGAGTCCTTCCTTTTCATTAGGTAGCCAAAGTATTTGAGTTTCATCTTCAGGATCTGGCCTCCTGAAGAGCAGTCAGGGTTGATCTCCTCTACGACTGATCAGTTTGATTGCCTTGCAGTCCAAGGGACTCGCAGGAGTCTTCTCCAGCACCATAGTTCAAAGGCCTCCATTCTTTGGCATTCAGCCTTTCTTTTGGTCCAACTTTCACAGCCATACATTGCAACTGGGAACTCTTTCTCACGGTGCACCAGGGGTAGGTTCTGGCAGGCACTACTGCTGGTTCACTCATGTGTGCATCATTTGCTTGATGTGTGCTGCGTGCACATGTGCAGTCCAATTAAAATTGTTCTGCATATGCGCAGAAGCGAAAAACAAGATGCCAAAAACAAGCAAAACAAGAGAACTAGTTCGGGGGCATAGCAGGCCTGGGTCGCTGCTGGTTCCAGCGACCCAGGCTGCCAAACCACTACCGGTTCAGCCAAACTGGTCCGAATCAGTAGGAACCCACCACTGCGGCACACCATGAGGCTGATGGCTTCAACCAGTGGTGGGATTCAGCAGGTTCGCACCTATTCGGGAGAACCGGTTGGTAACTTTCTAAACAGTTCAGAGAACCGATTGTTGGAAGAAATCTCATTTCGTTTAGAGAGCTAATCCTGTAAGGAAGGCAGGAAGGAAACATTCTGGTGTTGTTTCTAGCCTCATCTTTGTTGCCTGGCTTACAGAAACTGCCCCTCCGGTTAACCCTTATGACATTGTAACAGCTAAGGTGAAGTGCCCATCGACCTGAGTGACGTTGAATTGACCATGCCCACCCAGTCACATGACCACTGAGCCATACCTACCAAGCTGGTCATTAGGGCAGAGAACCGGTTGTTAAATCATTTGAATCCCACCACTGGCTTCAACCTATGTTTATTTCTAAACATTCTTTATATTGTTGACATCATTATTAAGACAGAGCTTTCCCCATGCAACCAAGAGTGTTTCTTGCTTCTGAGACATGATCATACTGGCTTTGTAACAGTGTTTGTAGAAACTGGTTATTTAGTTCGTAGAAATAAACTGTGGCAGGATTGAGATCAGATATTTTAAATCTTTGCTGTGATCTTAGATGCAATAGAAAGGTTCCTAATTTGCTCTTGACATTTTCTGATAGTTCTAATGTAGGGAATTATATTTTATCATTTCTGTGTTTTTTTTTATTTCCATAGAAGTGTTTCATTCTGCAGTGATATCTTACAAGAGCACACCGACAAGCTGAAGACCAGAATCAGATATGCCCATAATTTTCTGAAGAAGTTTTAGTACAGTGTCCTACAGCACTGGCATATTTGCACTCAGATTATCTGATCTGACAGGAATACAAGGCAAAGGCTGTTTTCTTCTTCCAGCTTCTCTAAATAGCATAGACAAATAGATAAGCAAGCTTTGTTATTCCTCCCCCCACCTCCTGTTTTTCAGCACTGCTTTTGGTTCTTCTAAATGTGAATTTCATTTGTCAAAGGCAAGGTTATGATAGGAAAATGACAAGCCAATATTCAAATGGCTTTGCTATGCGAATAATCTAGTATCTACATTTTTCTTTGTCTTTGGCTGGCCACTATAGGATTAAATCACAGTAAATAGAGCGAAGCCCCAAGTCTTATATAAACTAGCATAATTCATAAACTTTTGTATTTCTGGATCAGAGGTGGGTTCCTACCGGTTCGAACCGGTTCAGCCGAACAGGTAGTAAGTTGGCGGCCTGGGTCGCTGGAACCGGCAACGACCCAGGCCTGCCACCCTTCCCCCCCAAACCGGTTCTCTCAGCGGCGCCATAGGCCCCGCCATCTTCTTTTTGCCTTCTGCACATGTGCAGAGCAATTTTTGTTGCACCGTGTATGCTTGCGTGGGGGGAAGGGGAAGCATCCTTGAGTGAACCGGCAGTAGCGGCAGCCGGAACCCACCCCTGTTCTGGATGTTACGCCACCGAAGTCTTCAACTTTAATATACTATGATTCTCTTGAGTTT
Source organism: Rhabdophis nuchalis (assembly GCA_039707465.1). Lineage (NCBI taxonomy): Eukaryota > Metazoa > Chordata > Lepidosauria > Squamata > Natricidae > Rhabdophis > Rhabdophis nuchalis. The sequence continues at coordinate 77,959,397 of CM077643.1, forward strand.
TTGGGGGGAACAGCTTAACCTGCTGGTGGTAAGTTTACGCGAGCTCCTAAGTTATACAGTTTCATCCGGCAATTTGAAACCTGCATAATAAAGCCTTTTGTACAGCTATTTAAACCAAAATCACTCAATGTTGTTTCTTAGTCATTTTCTTTTTTTTCCTCCCTAAACCTGCAGGACAGACATTTCTGCTAAAGGGTAAGTAATTAGGAAATGCCAGCTAAGTTTGTGGGCAAATGGCTCAGGGCAAAATGGTTTCTTTTTAAAGAAAAGCTTGACCACAGGAAAAGAAAGTGGCTTGGCTGCTTTACAACCAGCTGCACTGGTTGAAAAAGCTTGAAAAGGGCTCTCTAGGAACCAGCCCATTTATTTAATCTTCAAATGTAGGCTACTTCTGAATATACAGTGGATTCTTCTGGAAAGGCCATGCCTGGAGTCACCCACCCAGACCTCTGGGAATATTCAATCTAACAAGTAGCAAGAAAAGAGCCTGCATATTGAAAAATTGGGGTCTTGCAACACAATATTAAATAGACAGCAAAATTAAAAGTTATTATTCCAAATTCACAAGCTGAGAGGTAACTAGGGCCAGGGGTGGGCTTCAAAAATTTGGTTGCTGGGTGGGTGTGGCCATGGGGGTGTGATCATGTCATCCTCCTGCACCCCAACAGGGGGTGGGGGATGGTTTCACCTTCCCCAGGCTCCAGAGGCTTTCCTCGAGCCTCTGGGAGGGTGAAAACTGCTTCCCCCAGGCTCTGGAGGCCCTCTAGAGGCCGGAAATGGACCCATTTCTGGCCTTCCAGAACTTTTAGGAGACCCATTTTCTCCCCTCCCCGAGCCTCCACAATGGTCCTGCACTTACTTTGCATCCAAAGTGGGCTGTGTGGAGACTCCTGGGAGGGGCGGGTTGGGGTGGGTGGGGCCAGCCAGGGGTGGGATTTGGAGGTTTTCCAAATTGGCCATAACGTTAGCTACAGGTTCTTTCGAACCTGGCAAAACCCATAGCAGCCCACCGATGACTACGGCATGAGTGATTGTCTGATCCTAAGGATTTTAAGATGATATTTCCGGCTGCATATTTAGCCCTTCCTCATTTATAAATGTTTTCATATTTACCTAAAAGGAAATATTTATATACACAAAGAAATGCCTTCCCTCCCTGAACAGGAATAAAAGTGATTAGAGCATTATAACTCATTGAAGCTGACATCCTGATTCATAAGATATGGGTGAATTGTAGTTGCGCCTACTCTACTGTTGGGCAATAAGAGCATAATTTACTATGACTTGGAAGTAAAAACATGGGTTTTGCTCCATTTTAGAAGTTTAAAACTGCAATTAAGGTAAAATATGGTTCTTGCCTTTGGCATAGGATGTTTGAATAGCACTCACAAAGAACCACTAATGAGAGGAAATGGAAGATGACAAACACGGAACACCACCATGTTTTATGAAGTGGAATTTGCTTTGGGTTATCATAGGAGATAAAATTTCACTTACAAAACCAATATTATTGCCTGAAAGCACTTATATCTTCATGAGGCAAAGAGGCTGTAACTATTTTTATCTCATATACTAGGGAAAGCAAGGGGTTGAAGCCAATAACATTGACATTGAGACCATTAACTAATTTTGACGATACCGCAACTAGAATTGTATTTGCACAATACAATTCAAAGTGAAGAGATTCCTACTGAAGAGAAGGTGATTAGGAAAATATTAGAATGTTCAGAAATGAATAGACTAACATTGGCAAATAAGGAGAAAGAACAATCTGATTATTATATTATATGGGATGTGTTTTACCAATGGTTAGAGAACAAAAAAAGAAATTGGAAATAAAAGAAGATAAAAAGAAGAACAGAAAATGTATTAAGAGAGAGATAAATTAAAATGATAATTGTTAGCATGAAAATAACTATAATTGTTAGCATGAAAATAACTATAATCAATGTTATTATTGTATACATATCAGAAGATATGCCAGAAGACATGTTAAGACTGAACTGAAGAGATTTATAAGGTTTAACTGTATAATGTATTATACGGTAATTTATGGAAGAATGTTACATAGAAATATCTGTGTCAGGACGGCACACTGCTTAAGGAAAGATGGAATGTATGCATTTTAAAATTGAAAACTAAAAAACTTTTATATATTTAAAAAAAACTATTTTCGAAGATGATTTTTAGCTCCTGGAACTAGATCATTGGGGTGATCTAGAATAGGTTATTTGAGTCTTTGATTGGTTGAAATTTAGCATGAAACCTGTGTTTAACGAAAGGGTTTCCTTCTTTGTATTTACATTATTGAAATGATCATGTTTGGATAAGGCAGGATAGGACTTCCACAAACCAATATAGCTAAAAGCAAAGACATAAACAATAGATGGTCCTCACTAAATGAACATTAATTCAGCAACCATTCATATTTACGATGGCACAATTGTGGTACTTATGTCTGGTTCTGAGTTTTTTCTAGAAATTTCTAGATCTTTAAATGATAGGAAGACAGTGCAGCTTGAGGACATGTTCATAAAACAGTTAGCAAGGCATATTGAAATCACAATGAGGGGTACGTGCAAACGAGCCCATAATATGGTTTCTTCGACATCACCTTGTCAGTAGATATGGAAGGTTGCATTTCCAGATAAGTGACTCAGAATGACTTTTATTTCCTCTTGATTCAGAAGAATCCTCCATTCAGTAAAGTGCAGCCTCATTCTGTCCAGTCTTCAGAGAGATAGAGAGAAATGGTATTGTTACACGGGCACAAAGCAGGTCTCAGCTGAGGGTAGGACTGGACATGAATCACCCTTAGATATCAAAGGAAATGCAGATTAATAATGTTCAAATACGCAAATGGCTTCCTGCTTCCTTCCCATACATTGGGCTGAAAAGGTCATTCTATCAGAGTTCACATGCTTTTCCCAAAATTGTATAATTTATAATATGAATTGACTATAATGTTGAGCCCTACGTATTAGTCATTTCTTCATAACTGAGTATTGATTTTGCTATTAATAAAAGGGGGAAATTATTCACCATCTTTGTGTGAGGCTTTCAGTGAAATCAGTACATATCATTGTCACATTACACAAGACACCAATGAGAATCTCCTTGAAAGGAAATCCTAATGGATCAAAGAGATTAAAACACTATATTGTCCTTTTTTCCAGAGTACTGTTGTGTTAGTGGAAAATTGCTCAAGTTCCAATTTTGGAGTATTGTTTAATTTGGCTCCCTCCCAATTAGACTACTGTATTCTTTTTACAAAATGAACTACCAAGTTTAATGGCATCCATAAATGATTTTGTTAGGCTGACTTTAGCTAAACCTAAAAAGTCCAGTGGGTTATGTATCATTTCCACTTCCCCCCACGTAATAGGGGGAAAAACCAGATCCGCACACCATATTGTGACTTACATTTGAAATTCCCCGCAATTTAAAAACAAGTTTCAATTTGAAGGTGTGTTATCTGAGAACAGCAAGCTCTTCTGCAGCTTTTATGTAGAAGTGGTCTGCTGAACAATAAGTAGCACTGAGTTTATTCCTAGATATGGGGATGTAACACTGCAAGACTTCCTTCTGTACAGAAGGGATACAGCCCACTAGGTTCATCTATACAGGTAGTCTTCAACTTATACAGTTCATTTAGTGACCATTCAAAGTTACGACATCACTGAAAAAAAGTGACTTATGACCATTTTTCACAATTATGACCTTTGCAGCATGTGATCAAAATGCAGATGCTTGGTAACTGGTTCATATGTATGAGTGCTGTGCCCTGGGGTCATTTGATCATCTTTTGCAAACTTCTGACAATCAAAGTCAATGGGGAAGCCAGATTCACTTAACAACCATGGTATTAACTTAACAACTGCAGTGATTCACTTAACAACTGTGGCAAAAAAGGTCGTAAAATGGGACAAAACTCCTGCAATAAATGTCTCGCTTAACAACAGAAATATTGGGCTCAATTGTGGTCGTAAATCAAGGACTACCTGTATATTCTTATTAGGGAGGGAGGGAGAGAGAGAGATACTGGACTAATGTGTTTGAGGAGCAATGTACATGGACCTATAGGATACAACTTAGTCATACTATTTTACTAAGATGAAATAGTACTGGATGATCTCAGGAAAAGCTGTGCTTGATTTAGGTGTTTCTGAAAGGTGCTACATGTATGCCTATGTATTCTTGGAATCATATTTTGCCTTTCAAATCTGAATCTCTTTAATAATCCACCCACAGGGATCTTGATAAATGGCAACTTCTAAGACCTTGATAATTGGCCACATTAGCGGAGGCTCTGTGGGGGCTGTTGTTCAACAATATCTGAAACATCACAAGTTCCATATAGGCAGAGTTCATATATTGTGATAATGAATGGTTTTAATTAGGTGAATTAATTCACTTAATTAAAATGAACTGAAAGATCAAAGAGTTGGGATGCAAAAAATATGGACAACCACTGGAGAGTACTGAGGAATTCGACTTTGTGTCATCCTCTTTGCTGTCATCCAGTGGCCATCCCCAATTTTGGAGGTTAGATCTAATTGGCCTGATTAAACTGAAGGAAATCCTATGGCTATATGAAAGGTAAACTTTTAACCTTATAGGAAAGTTTTGAAAAACAAGCAGTCTTAACGCTTGTTAAGAGAGAGGTACGTATATGTGTAAGTGTGTGCACATGTGTGCATTCAGAATGTTGAGTGAGAAGAGAATCTTTTGTCCTTATCCTTGAAGAACACTGTTGATCCACTCAGCCATGTCTAACTGGTCCATGTCTCAGCTTTGGGCATTTCACAGTGCTGCTTTACCTTGAAGGATTTGGCCCTAGACATGCAGTAGTACATTTCCTGCCATTGTGCTATGTCTTCGAAGTTCTGCATACCTCTCATACCGAATACTTGTTTGTCTTTAAAGGGGAACTTTGTTTTGCATGAAGAAGCCAGGAAATAGTACTGGTCCTTGTGATGTGGTGCAAGTGGTGCCCCTCCCCAGGTGAAGCCCAAGAGCTGATCAAACAAAACGTTGCCAGCACAAACAACTCTTAAACATGGCCACTCCAGACTGACATCAAAATATATGTGTCCGTCCATCCCGTCCCGCCACCCCCCTCCCGGCCCCTAGTGTTCTTCACCTTCCAAAGGACTGAAGGAGCTGCACAGAATTTAGAAATGAGAAAGTTAACCTTTAAAATAAGACAGCACTGTTTTCATTGATTTTACATGAGTGAAGATGAACATAGAAAAAGGACATGAAATTCCTTTCATTTTTATTACATAATGTGATGAAAACATAACGACAGCCAGATCAATGAGCTGTTTCTAATCTTACAGCTCCTCAAAACGCAGGGTTTTATATTTTGTCTTCTTCTACCCTCCCCCTGATTTTCAAATGAATAGAGTTGAGCTAGTACTGCTGAGTACAACATTTTATCACTGCTTGGACTACAGAGATGCCAATGGACCTGAATACATCAACTGCAAAATGGGCTGAGCAGCTTAGCTGCACGTGTGACTCTTCCACTCCATGTTTTGCCCTGATGAGATGATTAGTTTCTTTCTTTCCTTTCTTTTAACTATTTATAATTCTGAAACCTCTTCTGGCTGATTTTCATATTTAACAAAATCTTGGAATTGATCACACATCTCTAGTTAGTCTCTCTCTTCTGCGTAAATTAAGACAGTCAGAATTAGCCTGCAATCCTAGTCAGTTGGCTGCTTATTAACAGAACCATAATTGAGATATGTCATCATCTTCAGATCTCAGCTTTAAAATTTTATTGCAGTACTATATGTCAGCCGCCCTGGGTCCTAACAAGGAGAAGGGCGGGGTATAAATTTAATAAAATAAATCAGGAAGAGCAGGCATGACTACTGCTTGCTTCCTTGCTTTCATCATGGTTTTTTTTTCTGTTTGCCATTCAGTTATTATAAAAACAAAGATTCCCAAGCAACAAGATCAGTGGCATAAAACTTTGGCTAGTGAGCATAGGCATCACCTACTGCTTGACTACAACTTCTTGCATCCTCTGCCAGCATATTAGTAATGACAAAGAGTCACTTGATAGTGAGAAGGATGGCATATAAATTTAATTAATAAATAGCAAGTAAAATAAAAGAGGGAGGCTGGAAGATATACTTCAGCAATATCTGGTGGGCTGTTGGGTCTTCTCTCTGTACCACTGAATTGCCTAAACATTGCAGAGCTTCCTCTTGGCTCAGTTTAACATTCTTTCAGATATTCTGCTATGGCATGAGTGTCAAACTGGCAGCCCACGGGCTGGATGCATCACATGCAGGCCACGCCCACCCCAGCTCCATGAAGGGGGATAAGATCATGGTATGTCAAGTGATGGCAATGTGATGCCACAAGTTTGACACCTGTGTGCTACGGCCTTTATATGGAATGTAATTATTTTGGTGGCTCAGGGATGGTTGAAACAATTATGAGGGCTTTGTTGTACTCTTATTTGTAAGAATTGGTAGGTTTGATAGCTTATTATGCCCCATTGTGTAGATTTTCTGCTATAACATATAGGGTACATCAGCAACAAAATGATGGGCATACCAGATAAACAGATAATCTACCTCCCTCTTCATTGTAGTTTATATTGTAATTTGCTTCTATGCCACAGTCTACTTTATTGTATCTTGATACAGGGTGTCTTGTTTCTGGAAGCGATTTAATTTACTGACCTTTCTCATGTAGGAAAGCATAAAAATGAGCTGAGAGAAATCCAGCTTTGTTTCAAAAATTGGGATTAAAAAGATTGTTGTTTTTTTTTTAAATTTTTCTTTTCTTTTTTTAAATTTTTTTATTTATTCTTATAAAAACAAAATCATACAAACATAATTTTAAACATATTGCCGTCACAGCGCGAGAAAGCATAACATTTAAATAACCAAACTTAACATTACCGTCCTAATAATAGGCCTAATATTTAACACCAACATTTACACTATATACAGCCCATCTAGTCAACGTACCTACTTCATCAATTCTTATTCGTCCTTTAATTTCTGATTAATATTATTTACCAATATTAAAAAGATTGTTGTTTGTTGTTTGTGTACCAACCTCCTTGCTGGAACAGCTTGAGTCTATGATTGGCTTGGCAATGGAGGTCTCTAGATTTATGATCCAAGAGGACTTCAATCTGCTATCCTTAGATAGGTGTTTCAGGATTAGATGATCACCATGACAATCATAAGGTAACCAGCATTAGCACCTTGTTAAAAAATTTGGGCTATAGGGATTACTATTTAACCAGGCTGTCACAGGTGCTGGATGGATTATAGTAGGTTTCAAAGGGACTTTGGTAGAGGTGGGTTTCTGCTGGTTCAGCCCAGATCAGGAAAACCGGTAGTGGTGGTGGGAGGCTCCGCCAGGACGCTTCTGCGCATGCACAGAAGCATCATGTGCAAGCATGCGCATACGAGCAAACCAGTAGTAAAAAAATGGAAACCCACCACCGGACCATGAAGTTGTCCTAGGACCATGAAGCTGGCCTAGGGCCCAGATATACAATTAGATGATGCTTTACTCACTCCTTGGAATGAGAGGGCAACAGTGGCCCTTGGATGAGATCACATCTATGAGGACTTTATGTTCATGGATCTCAGTGGGGGTCCCGGTTTTCAGAGGAACTCAGAAGAATGAAGCAGCATAAGAGATACCAAGAACACTGCTAGAGAATGCTAGCCAACTATTTTAGTTCTCTTTTGTATTGAATGGGGGAAATTCTTATTGTAATAGTTTAAGCGATGACTCTAATTTAAATATTATATTTACATTTTTCTATTGGTATCTGGAGGAGATTGGGTAACATGTTCTCTCAGTGTTCTCAGCATCCTGAGAACAACAAAAATAAATATGAATGCAAGTCAGCCTCAAACTGCTTTTAAAGAATTGGGAGTGGAAATGATCACAGTGCAGAAACTCTCTATGTTAAATTTCAGTTCAGCTGAGTATCTCTTAGCAACTACTGCAATATAACTATTGCTGCTTCCTGCATTTAATTGCTGGGTATTTCTCTGGCCCTCTTGTTTACAAGAGAAGGAACTGAGATCTACCTTGGAACACTGCCAACACATTCTTTAATATCATTTTCAAAGTATCTGCCAAACCCAAACTAGTGTAATTAGCATGCTGGTTACTCTGTATGGTATTTTCAAGAATATGAGGTTCTGTGTACATTATCAGATTTAGTATATGGTATGAGGACCAGCTGGATTAACTATTTAATTCCTACACCCACTTTGTATCCCGTAAGGTAGAATTAATAACTTGTTGAATTTCAGAATGATTATGAAATATTTCTAGTCACTATAGAAGAAGAGGCACCTTGGCCTATGCTGGCAAAAAAAACCCAGAAATTTGATAGTACATTTTCTAATTAACAACTTTTATTATTAAAATAAAACTTGCATAAGTTTTCATGAGCTGCATCCAACGAAGTGAGGTGTATGTCAAAAAACCAGAGGTGGTATTCAGCCAGTTTGAACCGGTTCAAGTGAATCGGTAGCGGAAATTTTAACTGGTTCAGAGAACCGGCAAACCTCTTGCTGGCCCAACCCAACCCCGCCCCTTCCCCATGTGCCCAGTTTTGGCTCCCAGGTAAGTTCTGGGAGGCTTGCTAGGCACAAAATGCGGCACAGTGTGTGTGTGTGCGTGCGTGTGTCGCTGCCTCCCTGCGACCCCTTTTGGCTTCTAGAGGGCTTCAGGGTGGCTTGATAGGCCCAAAATGGGGTGTGGGGGGTGCCTAGGGGGCTGCTAGGGGAGAAAGTAAGCCTTCAAGGGGGGAAGGAAGGAAGGAAGGAAGGAGAGGGAGGGGGGAGGGAGAGAGAAAGAAAGAGAGAGAAAGAAAGAGGGAGGGAGGGAGGAAAGAGAAGGGAGAAAGAAAGAGGGAAGGAAGGGAGAAAGAGGGAAGGGAAAGTGAATAAGATAGGGAAGGAGGGAGGGAGGGAGGGAGAGAGGGAAAAAGGAGAGGAAGGAAGGATCACAAACCCTGGTACTAGATGAATGCTTTGAAACAGCACAGCAATCCTCAGAGGTCATCTAGTCCAACCCCCTGCTGCAGCAGGAGACCTTGTATCATCTTGGTTATTTTGGTGCCTCTAACAGAGGAGAAATTCCCAGAAATCCCCAGGCATTGCCAACCTCTTGCCCCTAGTACAAAAAAAACCTAAAGCAAAAACTTCATGCAGTATTAAAAAGACGAATAGAAAAGGGGGGTGCTGTGTAATGTTTAATGGACTGCTCCATTGGCAAAATGGACTGCTAAACTGACCATGCCACCCAGCCACATGACAATCTGACCACACCCACCAAGCCACGCCCACACAGAACCAGAAGTAAAAACAATTGAATCCCACCACTGCACAAAAGTTATAGCTATTTCTATGAAAGTTGTTAGTTATAAAATAGAGTGTTTGATTATATGATATATAAAGGACAATAATGAATCTAATATATAAGAGTGGATGATCTAAATGCTATGTATAATTTTAAGTAGTGACTATTCCATACTGAAAAGATTTTTTGTATGTTAAATGGACTAACGAATGTAATGAATAATTGATACATACATGATTTGAAATATCTAATAACTTACTTGGGGTAACAATGGAAAATTAGTACTGGAATGGAATATGCTGTATACTCCATGGGAACATTAATGGTAGTCTGAGCACATATTGCTCAACAATAGCGATGTATTTAGATATGTTTGATGGATAACCTGTGATTCTAATTCTAATTGTAAAAACTGATGCACAAAAGCTTGTAACCAAACGACATGCTTGATGAAATTGAGGAAAGTATTGTATATGCGTTCTTTTGTCCATGTTTTTTTTAAAAAAATAAAAAATTTATATTAATAAAAAAATCTTATGCTTTTTAATAAAACTCTAGCTGGAAAAGGTACTATCATGTTTCTAAGTGCTTATAGCTGTTTAGGCAATGTAGTATTTAGAGAAGAAGAAAAATGGCCACAAGAAGTACAAAATAGATCATCTTTCATAATCTGGTGCTCTTCAGCCTGAAATTATTGAAGGCTCAGTTAGGTCTTTATCACCTCTAAATAGTTGCTTTGTACTTTATAAACTGGCCAAAATTATTCATGATATAGACATTGCTTAAGTCTTCTGCTAGATGTGCCTAGTAAAAAATCTCATTCCCCCAAGTAATTCCTGTTCCTTATTTCTTTATTTTGCCACATGAAATGTGGACAGATTAGGGTCACATTCTGCCAGAAGAAAACGGATAGAGAAAAAAGAGAAGTCACCTGGGAAATTGTGATCATGATAAACTTCTTCACTTGCATTTTGATTGTCTAACATGAACTTTACTGTAATGATAATGCATATAAGTAGAAGTGTCTGTAACAAGCCGCAATGACCTCAAAATGGTTATAAGAATGATTTCATCAGTTATATAATTATTAATGACATCATTACATTGCGCCATTTGTGTCACGATGCCTGTCATTATTTGCCCATCTCCTAGTTGCCTCCCACACATATAATAAATTCTTCTAAGAAAGTGTGTTAGAACAAGCAGTTCTGATACTTAGCAGTGGTAGGTTTCTGCAGGCTCGCACCTACTCGCAAGAGCCGGATGGTGAAATTTAGAGAGCCGGTGAGAGGGGGTTCCACCGGCGGACCCAGAAATAAGTCTGGCCTGCTGCTGCCGGTAACCCAATGGGAAGGAAAGGAAGGGAAGGCAGAAAGTAAGAAATAAAGAAAGGAAAGGAAAGGAAGGAAGGAAGGAAAGAAGGAAAGAAAGAAAGAAAGAAAGAAAGAAAGAAAGAAAGAAAGAAAGAAAGAAAGAAAGAAAGAATTTATCATCACAATTGAGCCCAAAATTTTGGTTGCTAAGCAAGAGCGTTGTTAAATGAGTTTCACCACATTTTACAAGTTGCCTACTCCCACCCTGTCACATGACTGCCAAGCCACACCCACAAAATAGGCCACACCTAGAGAGTAGGTTCTAAAAAAATTTGAAACCCACCACTGATACTCAGTGTGATCAATTACTTTACTGCAGCAGTAGTATGACAATGTTTTTTCTTCCTTCAAAATTAGGCTATGAACCTTTATAGGAAAGTATATTTGAAAATGTATTTTTATTTATTGGAAAAAATTGACCTGAACAACTTTCTCAATGATATTTAACTAGATACCTCTGCTACTCTTTTCTGTTTCTTCCCTTCTGTTGTTTTTGTTGTTATAATTATTATGGTTTGTCACACAGTCAGTCAGACGTTCAGACTAGACTTGGCATCCAGGATGGCAAACTCTGACCATTTCAGCCATGACCACTAAGTCACAAGGAGTCCATCTGAAGGAAACTTTGTAATAAAAAAAAAAAGGCTTGATCTACGTAGGCAATCAAAATGACTACTGACTGATATGGAATTGTTGATCTAAAACTTTAGTTGGAGAATAATATATTTTGAATATTCCTCTTGGTGGAAAAGTTTTTATCTGCAGTAATAATTGGGACCAAAAAAAAAAAAAAAAAGAATTGGGACATATTTTTTCTCCAAATACATTCGGAAGATTGTTTTAATACAGCACAAGTTTTAAACCAGCCAAAGGTAGCATGATTAAGTGAAAAAACTTTCAAAACTTTCATTTTTATAATTTAGAGCCTCAGGTATTTTGCTTCTTTTGAAAGCCTACAAGTAGTATTTCAAACACTTATGGTTGGCTCTTCCATTACAGCTGGCCCTAACGAAGCAGGAAGGAACACAAAGAAAATGAGTTGTTTGACTGGCACTGGAATTCTGGTTGACTGCCAGAATGCTTAGAAGAAGTATAATTAGGAGCCAAATTCTTGGAGAGGAGGAGAGTTCATTCAAAAACTCTACTGTGTTTACATACAGGCTGTTTAAATTGATAGTGATGGCCAAGCAGAGATACAACTGTTGGAAAGTCAAGAAAGCAAAGAATGGGACATGCTGCTGGTAGGAACTGCATGAAGGCAAGTTACGGTAAAGGCAAGTATAGGCAAGCTGAATCATCCATAGTCTGCTGCAAGATTTCAAAGGAAACTCAAATGGCAAAAATAAAAACTCAATTTGTGGAAGAGAACAGAATGAGAAATTTGCCAGAGGGTAGTAGAATTTGAATAGCTGAGGTTAGAAAAAGATTTGAAGAATTATCAACAACACCCATTATTACTAATGGAGGCAGATTTCAACACATTGGACTCCTTAATGAAGGATTTTTTAAAAAGAAAAATCACAATACACGTATTATTTCCTGCTGTTGGAAGAAATGTCCTTCTGGGTTTGGCTCCAAGTGGGGAGAAAGACACTGGAGACATGGAGGCTGCTTGGAAAGATGGTTTAATGGTGGACAGCACTACATGAATTGAGTACTGAACAGAAAAGGTGATCACATGCTTCAATGTTGGAGAAGAAGAGAGGAAGGGCTGAGCTGCTGAGAAGTCCCTGGTTTTATGCCCTCTCTGGCCTTTGATCTTGAGCTTGTATTCTGATCGGTTGTCAGACTCCCATGGGGCCATGCAGGGGCAACTATCTAGGCTGTGTTTTGAATCCAGGTTTGGTTGAGTTCTCAGATGCCATGTGGTGAGTGGGTGATTGCGCCCCCTATTGGATCGGGACGCCCTTCGCACAGTCACTCATGCACTCGTGACATCCCGATTGGACTATTGTAACTCTCTCTACATGGGGCTCCCCTTGAGGTGCACCCGGAGGCTTCAGTTAGTTCAGAATGCAGCCGCGCGAGCAATTATGGGAACCACTAGGTTTACCCACGTAACACCGCTCTTGCGCGAGCTGCACTGGCTACCTGTCGTCTTCCGGGTGCGCTTCAAGGTGTTAGTCATCATCTTTAAAGCGCTCCATGGCTCGGGACCTAGCTATCTGCGGGATCGGATCCTGCCTCATACATCCTCACGGCCGATCCGCTCCCACAGAGAGGGGCTTCTCCAGGTGCCGTCCACTAGACTCTGTCAGCGGGCGACGCCCAGGGGAAGGGCGCTCTCTGTGGCGGGCCCAGCCCTCTGGAACGACCTTCCCCCCGACATCAGAACAACTACGGACCTCCGCTCCTTCCGCCTGAAACTAAAGACACATCTTTTTTGCCTGGCCGGCCTTGGATAGTCTCTCTGCTATAGGGTTTTATTTATTATTGGGTGTTTTAGTTATATTGGGATTTTAGCACAGGTATTGATTTAATTCGTTTTTATGTATTGCTGTATATTTATATGTTTTATTTTCCCTGTGCACCGCCCCGAGTCCCTGTGGGGAGAGGGAGCGGTTTTATAAATTTAATTAAATAAATAATAATAAATAAATAAATAATAATAGTCATGCCTGAAGGGATGCTGAGCAGAAGGGGAGAACTCTTTATTATGTAAAGGGATTGGCCTGGGCATCTTAATGGCCCATTGACAAAGGGGGTGGGGCAGGAAGCTGCAGGGAGCTATTCTGTCTTTAAAACATGTTCCTCCCCTTTTCACACCCAGGGGAAATGTAATATTCTGCCTTTTCAATATTTCCTAGGATATTTCATTTTTCTGGGAGAGGGCTGGGTGATAACTTCCTACAAGTTGCTTATAAAAATAATATTAAGCAGAATATACATTTTTTTTAAAAATCAAAAAATAAAAGTACACTCTAGATTTTGAGTTTTGGGGAAAATGCAAATGGAAAAGAGTCATATTTATTTATTATTTTATTTTATTTTATTTTATTTATTTTATTTTATTTTATTTTATTATTTTATTTTATTTTATTTTATTTTATTTTATTTTATTTATTTTATTTTATTTTATTTTATTTTATTTTATTTTATTTTATTTTATTTTATTTTATTTTATTTTATTTTATTTTATTTTATTAAATTTATACCCCGCCCTTCTCCTAAAAAAGGACCCAGGGCGGTGCACAGGCATCATTAAAATCATACAAACATACAAAAATCCAAAATTATTAAAAAACTAATTAAATATTCCCTGTGCTAAAATTAATAAAGCTCTAAAATTTAAAAATTATCCCTATAAAAGTCAGAAACGGGGTTATGCTAGGCCGGCTTGTTGGAATAAATAGGTTTTAAGACGTTGGCGGAAAAGGCGGAGGTCCACGATGGTGCGTAGATCGGGGGGAAGGTCGTTCCAGAGGGCAGGGCCCGCCACAGAGAAGGCTCTTCCCCTGGGCACCGCCAACCGGCATTGCCCGGCCAAAGGGTACCCTGAGAAGGCCCTCTCTGTGGGAGCGGATCGGTCGAAGGGATGTATGGGGCAGGAGGTGGTCGCGGATATAGCTAGGCCCCGAGCCATATAAACATATATAAACATTTATAGACATGAAATGGTAAATATTTACCCATTTACCAGGATCAAAAAAAAAAAAATTAACATTTTCCCCATCTCCTTAAATAGCAGCTGCAGTATGGGTCATGAGCAGAAATGTAGCGAGGGGAGCTTTAAAAGAAAGCCGTTGGCCACATACTTTCTAAACTATCTTTCATATGAGAATTTTTCCTGCATATTTTTTTTTTCTACAGCTCTTGGACACATCTAGCCCATTTCTGAACTTAAAATGTTTTTGGAGAAAATATATTCCATTTATTGTCAGTCTAATAAAAACAAGGCAGTTTCATAAAATCACTGAAGATTCGAAAGCTGAAATGATTATTTGGCATACATACAAAGAGAAACATTTGCTGTCTATAGATAGTAGTCTACACTTAAAAAGAAGAAAAAATATGGATTAGCAAATATGAATTTTCTGTGTGATTTAACTCTAATTCTTGATATTTTGAAAAAAAAATTAATATTATTAAATGATTTTCAACAAAAAAACCTTATGTTTACTTTTAAAAAAACCTCAGATCCTACAAATAAAAGCAGACCAAGTACTGCTAAACGTAACAGCAAATTTCTCAGTTGCTCAAACTACCTCTCTAAATTGGTTGATAAATTGAAAGACTTTTATCAACAGGTTATTACTTTACTTTTAAACTGGTAAATAATGATAAAAAATACCTGCAATCAATACTATCAATACTTTTAGTATTTTCATTTGTTGCATTCAGTTCTATGGAAATTTGATTAAGAATGTTGACCATTCTTTAAAGATGAACAGCCTTGTATTGGCTATTAAAATCAACCCTAACACGCTAAATCCACAGATGCTAAAGCTAAAAGATATTTAACTGTAATAACTGTTAGTGGTGCAGAAGCAGAACAAGGCTTTCATGTGAATAACATTGAATAACATTATAATATGTAAGCTAACAATGGGCCATATATGACAACCCTAAAAGTAATGGTCAAGCTTTTGACTAACTGAGATGCAGAACCATTTGTTAACAATTGGACTTGGCAACATGGTTTAGGACTAGATTTCAGAATTCCTCTCAAAATTCTTGAAGAAACATCAGAGAATATGTTTGCTCCATAGAACCATGTTAGCAAAAAGACACCATCAATATATTTAAAAGTTCAACCTATTTTCTAATTTTATCTACAGTATTTCTAATCTGTGATTTTGCTTTCTGAATAAATGTTGATTGTATGCACTTTAAAATACATATTTCATGGAATGGCTTATTCTTAATTTACACATACTCTTAGAACCTCTTGTGAACAAATTAGCATCATATCCTTGTGTATTTGTTGAAAGTACAAGCTTTTGTTGACATTTGAGAAAAATAGTCATGAGGATTCACGGCATTGATTGGCCATACTTATAAGAAAAGATGAGTATTCCTTATTACAGTAGATCGGGTGTCAAGCTCGATTTAATCAAGGGCTGCATCAGGGTTGTGTTTGACCTTGAGGGGAGTGGTGATGTGGTCAGGGAAGGCGTGGCCAGTTGGACATCACTTGTCTCAGGTGCCTGTGGTGGCCTGAGCACTCTGCCAGAGCTGCTCCTGAGCTTGGTTTTTGGCTGCAACGGCCTCATCCAACCCTCTGCCAGTGAAACCGGAGCTCGTGAGGGCTACCTGTGGCTCTCCCGAGCTCTGGTTTTGCAGGCAGAGCCACTGCGGGCTGGTCCTTCACTGTTTCCAGGGCAGCCCTGTGGGCCAGACCTATGCACCCCACAGGCCAGATCCAACCCCTGGGCCTTGAGTTTGACATCCCTGCTGTAGATCAAAGAAGGTGATTACAAAGGGAACATCGAGAAGAAGCAAAAAAGAGAATCAAGAAAGGAGTGAACAAGAATGACAATCAGAGAAGGCACTAAAGTATTGTGCACCATGGGGCTCAGACAAACCTTTTCCCTGCATCTCCAGGGAAGGGACTAGACCAGCGTTTTTCAACCACTGTGCCGTGGCACACTAGTGTGCCGTGAGATATTGTCTGGTGTGCCGTGGGAAAAATTCCTGCCAGAATATCAGCTTTGTGTTCAGCCAAACAGGCCCAGGTTTCGCACTGAGTAAGTAAACAGAAATATGAACAATTATAAAATACTTTATTATTTCAAAATAAAGTAATTATAAAATAATTTTCTTTGTGTTTATTTGATTCCTATTCAAGAGAATTACTTTATATATAGTCAATATAGGCACAGAGTTAAAAAAAATTAACATTTTCTAATGGTGGTGGTGTGCCTCGTGATTTTTTTCATGAAAAAAGTGTGCCTTTGCACAAAAAAGGTTGAAAAACACTGGACTAGACATTGTGCTGAAAGAGAATATGAACCACAAATACAAGAGGGAAACAACTGCTCTCTGCAAGGACAGACCCTCTGTGACTTTTTTTCCTTCCTTCTCAATATATTTGTTCTTTGAAAGTTTCTACCTGCCTTATAGTCTCCATAATAACAATAATAAAATGAAATACCCCAAACACAACATAAAACTGTTCTGAAACAGTCTTTGTTTACATTAAATCACCTTTGTGTAGACTTCTTGCAAAACTAGGTTATATCTGTATAGCGTATATGTGTGCAAAGGTACAAAGGAATGGATAGTAATTTCAGCAGTGTGTTCATAAACTATGGAGAAATCATACTAGGAACAGTATGTATGAAGTAGAGCTTTGCATTGCCTTAGGGAGATCTTGTTACCATGTAGTTCCCTCCCCTCTCAGGTAACCCTCTTGGGAAATGACAAAGAGGAAAAAAAGACTGAGTGGAGAAAGCTCTAGAAAAAGTACTTAGACAACAGCCATGGTTCATAACAACAGACTTGAAAGCACTTGTTTATTGAAAAATGCATCATCTATATGAAGATCATGCAAATACTTAAGACTACATCCTCCCTTATCTCAAAGCTAGGAAAAATAAGCATTGTCTGAAGGGCAGCTAGGGAAGTACAGAAAGATTAATACTTTGTTTGAAAAATGGGCTAAAAATATAATATATAGGCTAAATGGATAATAAGCTGACAGGATATGGGGAGTCTTATTATGTTTGCTTTGCAGCTGGCTTACAAGCGGTGGGTTTCCTGGTATTTAAGTAGAAAAGATTTTGCTTACTTATTACTTACTCCTTTTAACTGTAGAGATAATAGCATTTGGATTTAGTATCTGAATCAACTAGCTACACAATGCAATACAATACAATACAATAGCAGAGTTGGAAGGGACCTTGGAGGTCTTCTAGTCCAACCCCCTGCCTAGGCAGGAGCCCTATGCCATTTCAGACAAATGGCTAGCCAACATCTTCTTAAAGACTTCCAGTGTTGGGGCATTCACAACTTCTGGAGGCAATTTCTCTTCCACTGGTTAATTGTTTTAACTGTCAGGAAATTTCTCCTCAGTTCTAGGTTGCTTCTCTCCTTGATTAGTTTCCACCCATTGCTTCTTGTTCTACCCTCAGGTGCCTTGGTAAATAGTTTGACTCCCTAGTTGGTTACTTAAGTTGATGGATTCCTACCAGTATTGCTTCTCTCATGTTGTGTTTATACCCACAGCATTGCTTTCCAAAGCACAGGCCAAGGAAACATTGCACAGTTGCATATAAAGAATCCTTGAACACCACGTGTCCTTTCTTAAGATTGGAGGACATTATGTCAAACAAAGGCTGTCTCCCCTCCTCCCAGCCTCCCTCCCTCCCTCTCTCCTCTCTAGTCAGACAGTGTCACAATAAAGGTCGATCTGCCCCAACATCACTATCTCACAGTGGCCAATCAAATCCTTTAAACTCCATGAGCAAGATGTAAAAACAGAGGCTCCCTGGCAACTGACATTTTAAACGGTTTTGATGGCATATTATTATCAGGGAATCCTTTGTCTATTTTCTCTTTGCAGGAAACTGTTTTTTTCTGGTTTTGTTGGAGGTCCATAGAAACATGTCTGCCACCACGGTCCCTCCATCACCCAGGAGTCACAGAGTTTATCGTTCTCTATCAATACTCCCCTCCCCTCTTTCCCCTCCCCTTGTCTGCTCTTGGTGAGAACTAGGCCTTTGCTGAAACCGGGGAAACCCAGAAGATTGCTTCCTTCCTCCTTTTCAGTTGTGATTCTTGACGAAAGGCAGTAAACTTCACATTATAGCAAATAAATTTTTCTTCAGGCAAAAGTTCACTATATTTCCTCTTTGGCCCTGCAGTTGTTCCTGCTTGAGTTTGGGGGCAAAATTCTTTCAGCAAGGGGGGCAAACTAGACATTTTTGTGAGAGGCTGTCAACAAGATGAAGCTGATAATTAGGCAATGTTGAATCAGACAGTGAGCCACATGTGGTGTGGTGTTACTTAATAAGCAAAAAAGCATCTTTTAACTAAAGACTCCAAATACACCTCATTAACATGAACAAGCAACACAAATTGAAACTCATATATATATAAGTAGACTTGAGTTACAGTTGTATATGGACATGCAAATCTTGAATAATATATTTAAGATCCACAAACAGGAATTTAACCTGTTTGACTTGTGATGCTACAATTTGGTTTCTTTTACCAAGGGCCTATGATGCCGAGATGACAGCTGTATAAATTTGCTAAATAAATCAGTAAAAGCAGGAGAATGGTCTTGTAAGTCTAGAACTAAAGAGCCGAGTTGGAAGAGTAGCAGGAGCTCACTCTGATATTAACTTGTTTTCTGATCCAGCAAGCTACAACTCAAAATTAGAAGCTAATGGTATATTCAGATTTGATAGAAATGAAGCAAATCAACACTTTCAGCCAGAAACCAAATAGCTCATCTCCCAAATTTGTGCAGATGAAGAGAGCGGGTTTTTATTTATAAGGTTTTATACATGTGTCTGTATACATTGTTTTAAACTACAAAGCTAATCTTTTTAAGCATTTCAGCTAAAACTACATTTTTCAGTGGCACATATATCATACATACATATATCATATAGAGTTATCAGCTCCTAGCATCCTTTCAAGACAAGTGAGATGAAAGAATTGAGATTATATGCATTTTTCCTGTTTTACCTCAAAAGGGAGTATGGGAATCTACATGCATTTTCTAACACCTGATACTTCTCTTGATTTTGCTCCCTACTCAATTTTTTTCTTGGTTTTCTTATCAAGGAACAGAAAATCAACTACTGTATACAATGTCCCTGTCAAATACAGGAAAATCTGAAGTCCAGGCAGTTTAAATCAATATAAAGATGTATTGCAAGCTTAGATTCTCTACAAGAATCTGAATTAATAACAGTCAAAACAAATTGGTAGTAAACACCATGAGTCAATGGAGTTCAAGGTAGGCTGGGCTTAGTTCTCTTGTGGGAGGGCAGGTACTCGAGAGCGATTACGTGATTGGCAGTCCTCTTAAACAACTTAACCCTGAATTTTTAGTTCCATTGCATGTGGAAACTATCAGTTTGAAAGAGGTTGCATTAAATCATGATGACAGATGGAATTTCTCATGCATCAGTGTTGGAACCAGTGTTTGAATTTATTAACTGGTTCATAAATCTTGACTAAGGGAGATCTGCAACTAACCAAAATGTTTGGAATCACAGCAGATAGTTCAATGATGCCGTCCACTCAGTGTCCAGCAATAGTAAAAAAGAGAAATTTCATGCTAAGAATTATTTTTTTTAAATGATTGAAAATAAAACCGCCAACTTTGCAATAGAAATCCATGGCACATTCATGTTTGGAACACTGTACATAGTTCTTGCATTTTAAAAAAAATTGAATGAAGTGGGAAAATGTGTCAAAGAAGCAATCAAAATGATGTAACAGCACAAAAGTGATCAAAGAAAAGTTTCTCTCTCACACACACAAAACACTAGGATCAGAGGTCTTCCATGAAAGCTGATTGGAAAAAGATTTAAAACAAGCAAGAATATTTCTTCAACTATGCACAATTAATCTGTGGAATTCATTACTACAAATATGATAATATCTGATAACTCATAATTGGATATATCATGGAGGACAGGTCTATCAAGAACTTAGTCTTGAAAAGTCAATATTACATGCAGATTTGGAACAGCATATCTCCAAACACCAGTTGCAACAGAACAGCAATGGAAAAGAAATATTTCCAACTCCTGCTTGCAAACAACTCAAAAGATAATATGTTTGAAACCAATGCTTGAGTAAGACGGGTCTTGGTCTGATTTAGCAGAGCAATTTTTAGGTACTTAAGAGGGAGAGAATATTCAATAAACTATGGTAAAAGTGAGTAAAAGTGAGAGGAAGAACTAAGAGACAGCTTATTTCCTTTTTTTTCCAATTCTGGACTGTCAATCTAAAGCAGCAAGCAAATCCTCTTAGTTCACTGTGAGCCTGTACAATGAATGATGATGTAATAACTTACAAAAATGTTTGCATATTGTCCATTGGCCCAACAGACCTGACCAAAATCCCTCCAGGAAGCATTGCATTTAAACTTGGTTCACACAGCAGTGTAAGCAATAATGGGGTTTTTATGATTTCAACTCTGCATATTTTCCAATTTGTCACTGTAGCTTCTAAAACATACCATTCACTTAGCTTTTATGCGCATCCAGCTAGTTATTAATTTAGTAAACCATGGTTAAACAAAACATGGCTGAGACAATACACTATCCAAAATGAAACCTGATTACAATATTGTCTATGACAAATAAGCAATGCAGCAATTTAATATAGCATGAATAGAATTTAACTACATATAAAGCACATTAATTAATGAGCAGGATGTAGCAACAGACCTTTAAATTTTGATGAGTCAATATATTTTTTATTTTGCCGGAATTAATGCTATCAGTCCATAATAGTCTGGATCTTCACTACGTTTTCTATATGCCATAAAAGAAAACTTTTGTGATCAGTTCTGATCAAGAAAAGAGAGTCAGGAATATGTTTACTTTACTGAAACATTTAGAAGTAATGATGGAGGATCTGCAAAGTTTACAACACATACAAGGAAACTAAAGTAATTGAGTAACAGTACACGATCATGAGCATCTTTAATCCATCAACTGTAACAACCCTACAATGCACTTGGAAAACTATACATGGATATATTGTACAAATATTGCAATTTTCCTTTTGCAAAACTTTTTTTTTACTTAAAAACCTGAATAGACACCTGAAATTTCAAATCCCTTTTGGCAATTTCTTTAAAATTGCCCTGCCATGTGTATTTTGTCTGTATTTGACTCCAATAGTACATTCTAAACTCACAATTATGATTTTGAATGCAGTTTGGAATACAAGAGGTCCCTGTTAAATGATACTCCTAAAATTATCAGTAATGCAGCAATTAATCAAAGATACTGTTATTTAACAAGAGAACCCAAATGCAGAAAAGGATCCTGCAGCCTGTACCATACATAGCTTGGGTTCTAAGAAAAGTTTTTCGTCAGCCAGCCTCCTCAACGTTCTTCTCAAAATACTGCTGTGCCATTCATTGGTATTTATTTTCCCATAACTTAGAGAAAGACTCTTGCTTTGTGCAGATTTAAAGGCAACTAAGCTGATCAGTCAGCTTAAAGTGAGCAGTTTTTATCCCTACAGTCATCAAACTACATAGCAGATAAACTGGTTGAGCGGCAGTAATAATGTTTAATTGTTATTTGTGAATCTGAATAATTAACCAAGCCAAGACTGAACAAGGTACACCTATTTTTGCAGCCTTTAATATTGCTATTACATTACTGGTCTACTCCAGGCTGTTCTATTAGGAGTTTCCCATACAATGCATACAATGATTTTGAGCTGTCAAGTGAACATTGCAGATTAAGAATAGGAAAGAGGAAGAGATAGGACATTAGCATTTCACAGTAAGCTGTGAACCTTATCTATTTAAAAGAATAAACGTGCCATATATATTTTTTTAGAGAGGCATAGGGCTTCAAAACTCCCTACAGGTTTGAAGAATCTGGCTTTTCATTTTATCTAAGCACCACATTCCACTTATGCCTTCTGGCTGAAAATGGTTGAAGATCCCTGTAGAACAGCCTTCCCAAATTGGGACATTCTTGTGCTTGGCTATGCTGGTGGAAACATCGGAATTAGCATCCCCACTGTATCAGGATAGCAGTCAACTGGAGAGAAGCTCTAAATTATTTGCAGGAGGCAGAATTAAGTCTACACCTGGTGTAAGATACTCTTTTAACCTTTTTTAAAGAGCTATTGCTATAGTACTTTTCATATGCTTATTTTTCCCACGTTGTCTTTGCTGAAGTGAAGCTGATCAACTGCCCAGTTGTCAGATTTTTCTACCCATTGCCAAAAAAACCCCACCCCCAAGCCCCCACTATTCTAGTCATCCTAGAGTTATGAAGCATTCACTACGAAGTCTTGACTGAGTACATCCAGAATTATTATATACCTTGTAATTAGCTACTTCAGGTTTCTCTGAGGCAGGCTTTTAGTTGACAACAAGTTGTGATATTTGTTCAGCTTCCTGTCAGCCAAGCATGGTTATTACATCATATTTTTAAACATTCAAAAGCAACTATACCCTATAAATTTATATTAGATTTTAGAACTTCATTTTAAAAGGCATTTAAAAAAAATAAAAGAATTCCTTTATTTGGGCCAATGTACATATATTACAGCAAGTTATAAATTGTTTCAGAAAGCTGCAACATCAAAATGAAATGTTTATCTAGGAGTGATATGCAATAGTTTTACTTCCTACTTGAAGCAAACCTGTATCTTCTTCATTTTCAAATCCGCTCTGGAGGATTGCAAGTGCTCTTTACCAGCAGTCCTCAACTTTTCCACCTTGGTGGCCTGGCCTGGTGTGGGGTGAGTGGCAGATGCACACGCACAACTGATAAGTGGCAGGCGTATGCATTCTCCACTCTCGCTCCACTTGCACATGCACCCTCTACTCGTGCACTTCTGCTCCCACACGAACCTTCATTCAGCCAAATGTGCAAAGCTCCACTTGTGTGTGAGCACAAGCACCCTCCTCTCGCATGAGTGGAGCTTTGCACATTTGCCCATCACTTGCACAGCCCGGTTTCTAGCAGGCTGTGGCTGATAGTGGGTCACGGCTAAGGGTTGGGGATCCCTGCTCTAAACTATGCTTGAAAGCATACAGAGGGAGCCATAATCTCTTTTTCTCTGTTGTTGAGGTCTTAACCAATCATTTTCTGAGTTCACGATTTCATGTTTAACAAGGTTTAGGAATTTAGGGAAGCTTGTAAAATCATGTGAAGAATTCATGCTGAGTCTTCTATTCTGCAAGGCTACGATGGCTTTTTAAAACTTGAAAAGTGTGCATTCGTTGCTATATAAAAACTGCAACAGTATGCTGGATTCTTGAAATACGAGTCAGGTATTATCCAAGTTAGTTTCAGAAGTGAAACTTCACACATAAAATAAAAAACTTAACAAGTTTTGCTTAAAGATATAAAGTAGGTTAAAACAATAACTACTTTTAACATTTCATGGAGTTTTTATTGTATTTTAATTTGTTGTTTTAACTACTAAGTCTTGCTGACTATGATGGTCAATTGAGAATGCCCCCACCCCTCCAAAAAGACCAAATAAACTGATCAAGCAACAGTTTTAATGTAAGAAGTTTTAATTGCAACTTGAAGTCATCCCAACACCGGGTGAAATCTTAATGGGAAATAACTGTAGTTTCCCCTCCCCTCTCTGAACCTGCTTTTCTGGTATTTTAACTGATGAAGAGATCTGGAGATCATAAGAGCTTTCATATGTTATAAGTAAAGCTATTGCAAAGACTGGCAGATTGGCTACAGCATCACTGAAGCAGACATTTAGCACATCTACGCCCCAACCCTGGAAGTCTTTAAAAAGATGTTAGATAGCCATTTGTCTGAAATGGTATAAGGTTCCTGCCCACGCAGGGGGTTGGACTAGAAGACCTACAAGGTCCCTTCCAACTCTGCTATTGTATTGTATTGTAGTATGGACAAATCCTGCCACAATACAGACATTTCATGAGTTATATAAACATCTGAGATTGGTGAAAGGCAAATTAGCCTAATAAATTATACACTCAAGATGGATTTTGAAATCACTACTATGGTTCTTTTAACACATTCTAAACTTTCAGAAACTCAGACTCTGAGGAAAGTACTTCTACGAGTATACAAAATGATGTGTCTCAAATTGTTTCAAATGTAACCTTTTGTATACCCAAATTTTCATGGATGCAGCTTTGCAAATGTTACATCTTTTGTCACTTTAATTGGATTTCAATTATATTATATTCATCTCTGCTTATTGGACTCACACAAAAAAATACAGTAAATGAAGCTAGTGCTGCACATTTATCCAGAAAATAAGATCAGTGGGCCTATCTTTTCACATATACAGAAGATCAGCATGGAATTTTTTATTGTGTTTCCAAAAGTAGTAAGGGATCCTTTATAGCATGCTGCGCATAGTGAAATTTTGGAAGACTTAAAAATGCGGGAGGGACTATATACTCCATTCTCAAAGGAATAAAAGTTATAGATTGAGTCAAAGCATCACTGATATGCAACTTTAATATCAAACAATAAGAGAAAAAACCATTCCAAAACCTCACTTTATTTATTCAAAGTGAAGAAGTACATCAGATACAGAGCATTCTGTTTTCATCCCATAATTCAGAACCACCAATTTGTATTCACCAGACGTTCTGCCTTGCAATCACAGAATGAGCCATTTTAAACAGAGTTAATCTCTCTCTGCTAGAGCGACAAGATGCGTATCAATTTCAGTTTCTGTAAGAATCCTAGAAAGATGGAAAAGCAATGGAAATTTTAATTCTTCACCTCAAATAATCAATTTATTTATGTATTTATGTATGTATGTATGCATGCATTTATTTATTTATTTTTAAAAAATGTATGTTTTATCCATTTTAAAATTAAACTCTCAACAATCTCTGAATAAACCACAATACATAATCAATAAAAACAGAATTATAACAAGTCTTAGGACTTGTAAGGTGACAACATTTAAGGGAAGGGACGTGAAGCATGTCTGTTCTACCCAATCTGGTAGGATGAGCAAATACCTTCAAGGATTTTCAGCACAATGAAACCAACTGCAAATGATTTTTACAAAGGAAATATTATAAATGCGTGTATGCGAGTTATTTTTGAATTCCACATGCTGGAATATCTGGGTTTAGGCTATGCTAGAGTCTACAAGCAAAGCATGTACTAATGTAAAGTATGTACTGTGTAAACTACTAAAGCTTAGCATAGGATCAGTATGCTAACCTGTGCCTAGTGTCCCCAGCATTAAGTTATAATAAAAATAATCTTTATTGTCATTGTAAAAATTACAATGAAATTGGTTAAAAAAGAAATAAGAAAGAAATAATATCTTTCCTGCCAATGCAATGCTGTGACATTAATTGCTGCTGTGCAATTTCCTTTGGATCCAAAGGTCTATAATTAACTTTTTCTTGGCAGTTATAGGGGCATGTACTCTTATCAAACATATTTAAGTTGATGTATTTAGATATCAAGTGTTACATAATAAACTGATCAAGGACTAGTGCCATAATATAGTTTAACAGATGGCGCACCTATGTATTTTTTAAAATAAAAATTAAGATAGCCACAATCAACCTACCCAACAAGAAAAAAAATCAATTTCACATTACCTGAATTTTGGATTATCAACTGTAACAACTCCTACTTCTATTTCAGATGGTTTGAAGTCAATGGACAAAACAGTAGAAAGACAGGTAATTCCGGTCTACAAGTAAAACATAAAACAAATTTGATCAGAAATATTTTTAGTACTAGTTAATGCAAAATCTGGTCTTTATTTTAAATACTTGTTAATCTTTGTCCCTTCATAGGCAGAGCCCATTTATAGATATTTGAAATGCAAAATTCTAGCAGCTTTGAAAAGGAAAACAAGGAGTCTACAAATTAATTTCTTTGTTAGTAATTATCTGTAAAGACAATTGCAGTGTAAATAGCAGTGTAATTCCTAGTAGCATTCAAATCTTCAAAACTTTAAAGCACATTTAAAATTATTTTAGTAAAATTACTACTGTTCTGAAGTATCTATAGACAGTCCTCAACATGACCAAAATTGAGCCCAAAATTTCTGTGCCTAAGTGAGATATTTATTAAGTGAATTTTGCCCCATTTTACAACCTTTCTTACCACAACTGTTAAGTGAATCACTGCAACTGTTAAGGTAGTAACATAGTTGTTAAGTGAATCTGGTGTCTCCATTGATAGTCAAAAAGTCACAAAAGGTGATCACATGACCCCGGGATACTGCAACCATCATTAATGTGTCAATCGCTAAGCATCTGAATTTTGATCATGTGACTATGGGGATGTTGCAATGGATGAATGAATGGTCGTTAAACAAACTGTTGTTAAGTCAAGGACCACCTGTACTATAATGGGTTGGTTATACGTACCTTATATGGTAGCTAAATTTACTAATTTAAATTAATTTGAATACTCATTTATCCTAAGCATTCCTAAAAATACAATTTGTTCTCCAGCATAAATTTAACTAAATGTCTGAATCAAAGCAAGGCTCAATGCAAGCAACAATCACTCCCCCTCTCTTGGTACTAATTATAGCTAAAATGCTATGTAAATTATCAGCACTTGTGGGGAAAAAATGACAAGTTTATAGGTGCCACAATTCTTGCTACTAAAGTATGAACCCCAAACCCTTTCTACAGTTTAAAAAGGTTCCTCAGAAAGCTATACTTCTCCTGTATTCTAATTACCTATGCCCTAATAATAACAACACAACAAATTCAAATGTTCCATAAGGCACATCTTAACACTATTGCTGTACAAACTAGCTCATTGTTTTAATTTTTTAAAAAAAGTAGTCTAATGAGAGAGACCTTATCTTATGGCTCAATTATATCAATTAAAATAAAATTTATTTATGGTAACTTGCAACATTCTGTCAGCACAATACTAAAAAGATATGCTTATTATAAAATCCTAATAATAAAGTTAATATAACAACTGGAATGCAGGTTGTCCTCACTGAATGACCGCTCATTCAGCCACCATTCGAACCTACAATGGCATTGAAGGAGCGTTAGTTATAACCATTCCTCAGAGTTCTCACCATTGCAACATGCCTACTGTCATGTGACTGTAATTTGGGTGCTTGGCTCACATTATGACTTCACAGAGTCCCATAGTCAGTGTTTGTAAGCTTCCCTGATGGCTTTCTACAAGTGATGGCTTCATGGTCAAGTGAGCTCCTCATTAACAACCCACACAGTTGTTGGGGCCAGAATTGGTGCTGCTAAGCGACAAGGACATGTGACACTGTGTTTTATGACTGCATCACTTAGTGATAGCAATTCCAGCCCCAATTGCCAATATTAACTGAGGACTACCCATAATTAGAAAATTTGGCCTTGGTCTAAAAAACGAATCTAGAGACAGACTTCGAAGAATTCTGTCAATAAAATATGTCAAATTTCATTCCATCTATGTAAAATAAATGAAATAAAATATATTGATTAGCATAAAAGTTTTCTTCCAACAATCTGAAAAAATAATTGACTGGATGAGGACATCTCCAAGTGAACAAATATTCAAATCACCTACTACAGCTCAGCAAGCAAAGAAGGAAAAATCCATTTACTCAGTAAAAACAAGATCTGGTGCTGACTTCAGCTCAAACCACCCTCTGCCAAATTGCAATTTAAAGAAAACAAATAACATCATCAGACCAACAAGATAAAATCTCAGCAATATTCCATATGATTACATGATAAAAATAAATAATACATCTAATGAATGTGAAGCCCCAAAGGTCTATTAAACAACTTAGTTCCCTATAATCCCCATCCAAAATACCTTCGAGTAATATTGGACCAGATTCTCTCCTGTAAGGTACACCTAGAGAATGCAGTGGCAAAAATCAATACTAGGAACAACATGCTCCAGAAATTATGTGGAACTAAACAGGGTGCTTCAGCTGCCACCTTCAGGTCATCAGCACTAGGTGCCCCCTATATGGCTTAACAGCGGCCATACTAGTAAGTTAGACGCCAGACTCAGCGACACCATGAGGATTATAAGCGGATGTATTAAAACCACTCCAACTTGCTGGCTTCCTGTTCTGAGCCACATAACACCACCAGATTTACAAAGGCAAGATGCACTAGTGAGCGAAGGTGGCTAGGTGTTGAAGCACACACTGTGCTAGTAATTGTGGACAGGCTGCCAAGCACCTGAATTTTGATCATGCAACTGTGGGGGCACTGCAACAGCCATAACTTATTCATTCGGTGCCATTGTAACTTAAAATGGCTGCTGAATGAATGATCATAAAGTGAAGATTAAATGTATTCCATTATTAATTCATAGCTGATATTACTGTAATTGATTTAAAGGAAAACTCTGCCAAGGAAGACAACAGTATTCATCACAAGAAATAATATGGGTTACTTATCTGCCTGTGAATTCAACTGAGTTTAATGATGTATAATTCTAGCAACATGCTGTAGAAAGAGGAAATGCCAGTTGCGATGCATTTCAGCGTTTTTAGAATAGAAAATACTGATGAGTATAAATCACATAAGCAAATTTCTCTCTAAGCACACCACTTAGAAGACAACATCTCATATTGTGAGAGTGACCACATTGAAGCAAACAGGGCATCCATCCCAAACCTTCTATTTGAGATTGCAACCCATTAAGCCTGGACATCCTATCCTATGGACTTACCTCCACTGTCTGTTCAAATGTCCAGTCCAACTTTTTCTTCACTTTCTTTTCAAGAAAGCTAGTTGATTCTGTTTGTTTGACCCCTGCAGCTGTTGCCTTAAACCCACAGTAATATCCAGCTGGATCACACTTGTATACCTGAGGATTGTTTTCTTCATCAATGCCAATCATAATCACGCCTTTAAGGGAATAATAATTTTAAATAATAATTTTATTTAAATATATATGGCATTGCCATATCAACAATGTGATTCTGAACAGCTATCAGCAGC
Source organism: Rhabdophis nuchalis (assembly GCA_039707465.1). Lineage (NCBI taxonomy): Eukaryota > Metazoa > Chordata > Lepidosauria > Squamata > Natricidae > Rhabdophis > Rhabdophis nuchalis. Next base: position 77,988,710 of record CM077643.1, read on the forward strand.
TAACAAAACATAAAATATGTAAACAAAGATAGCTTTCTCATTTTTTTCAAAGAAGTTGGTTCTAATCAAGATTGTTTTATACACCCTTTATCCAAAACATGCATGGACAGACTTCAGCCTTTGTTCAGTATGGCAATTCTGTGTAGCTCATTAAATATCTTCCAAAATTTGACAGTGCAGGCAGGTTAGAATTATTGGAGCAGTTGTACAGCAATTGTTGCTGTTCCTAGTTTGAAAATTGGAAGATTAGAAGCCTCACAACCAAAAATACTCTTAATACTCTTTATAATCAAGAACTTTGTTTGCAAATGCCAAGTTCAACCTTTTCCTGTCCAACAATACATGCTCCCCTCCTTTCCTTCCTTAGAGAAAAACATCCTGATTTAGAGCAGAACTATTCCCCATGCTAAAGGTGTACCTTTTTTAACCTCTGCATTTATAAAATCCGGGTTTTTTGATTTGGAACAATGTAAGCAAAAATTTGCCAAACAGACAATAAAGTCACTTTGGTCTAATGGGAACATCAGTTTGGTATAGTGGTCAAGGCTTCGGGCTAGGAACTGGGAGATCATGAGCTCTTAGTTGTCATCTTCAAAGGTGTTAGTTGTCATCTTCAAAGCGCTCCATGGCTCGGGACCTAGCTACCTGCGGGATCGGATCCTGCCCCATACATTCTCACGGCCGATTCGCTCCCACAGAGAGGGACTTCCCGGCCTAGGATAGTCTCTTCTGATTGTTTAGGGATTTTTAGTAAATATTTGGGAATTTTAGCGCAGGGTTTTCTGTTTAATATGCCTTTTAGTTAGTATTTATGTACGTTTATTGTTTTAAATTTTATATTCTTTCTAACTGTTTTTAATTCCCTGTGCCCCGCCTCGAGTCCCTTCGGGGAGAGAGAGCGGGTTATAAATAAAATTCGATTCGATTCTTGTGTTACCTTGGGCCTGAAAGCCAGCTAAGTGACTCTGGGCCAGTCTCTCCCTCACAGGATTGTTGTTGTAGGGAAAATAGGAGGAGAAAGGAGAATAAGATTTGTTTGCCATCCTGGTTTATTTATACAAATAATAAATGTGGGATATAAATAAATCAAAAATAATTCAAAGTAACTTTTGGTTAACTTATTATACTTAGTCCAGGTATTAATGGAATTTCCATAAATTTGAAGATTGCTTGACTTCTACAATTTCTTATAATTCAGTTGACAGAATTCTAATTCCTAGACTCCAATTCTGATTTTACAACTCTCTCTTCAAAGCAGAACACCACCCAGAGTTTAAGCGTCACTTGTGTATAGAACTGAATTTTAATAATCAAGAGACTTACCTAAAATTTCATTTCATGCTTTTCAATGTTATCATTTAACAGCTATGATTAGAAAGCTATGTATTCCATAAAATATGCAGTATTTTAAATAAATATTTATATGTAACTATTTTAAATAACCAAGTAATCTAAATAAATGTTGCACAATCAAGGACTTTTGAAAATACTGCATGCAGGCAAAACTAAGAAAATGATAAATCCTATTGCAGACACATCTATCAGCATCCTTGACATAAGATGATGTATTTTTAAAAAAATTTGTTTCACCAAAATAAAATCATTTTACTATCTCTTAGATTAACACTGAACAGATACCATTTCCAATATTGTCATCCAAATACAACAATTCAATTAAAGGAACTCGTTGCATTAAAAGTTATATAGGTCAGCATTTTAGGGCAAAATGCATTAAAAAGGCAAGCCTGTTATTCTGCAGACCAGTAAACATTAATCTCATTTGATGCATTGTTTTTTTACTTGGGATTTAACCCAAGAGGAACAGTATAACAAAAATTAAACTTGAAAGATGCATTCAGATCAATCAATGGATTTTTTTAAAAAATGGAACAAGTCTATAAAGCTTTTGTATGAGAATCTACTCTTTATTTTCTTATGGTTGGGATGCAGTAAACCAGAAGGAAGCATATTCATTTGAAAGCAGCATTAATATTTGTCAAGTAAGCTTCTCTAAAAACTTGAACTGATGACATACATCGCTGCAGTTATGAAATAAACCAAGAGAAAGAAAATAAGTAAGATTGTGCAACTCACAATTAATATTGCTGCTTAATTGTATGGGGCAGGTTAGAAGGACATAATCTGATGTCTTCCAGACGTTTTTGACAATAACCTCTATAATCTCAAAGCACAGACCATACTAATTGAGCTACATAGAAAGAGTAAACGGGGGGGGGGGGGGGGGGGAAGGGAAGGCAGATTGCCACCCTGTGTGTTCAACAGAATACTAGCATTTATCCTAATATTAAAAAATGAATTTTATATATACCAAAATATTTTGTGGAGATCAGTTGTTGATGAGAATTCCTAGCTTCACTACACATCAGCTTCCAGCAGTTTGTTACTACTTTCAGTTTGTATTTATACTTACAGCAACCAAGAGGTCTCATCTCAGCATTCTGCGTATAGACCTGAGAAATATCTGCAATTCTTTTACATAGCATATCCACTGGAATCTCATAACCGTATTTGTACTTCCAGTTAGCAGCCTCATAGCGGGCACGCTGCACCTGGGATCTACTGTCCGCTGTTGTAGAAATAAAAGGTCCAAAGTCATTCTCATATGCCTTTTAACAGTATAACTGCAAGGGAAAAGCACTTACATTCAAATAAAAGGCTTTTAAAAATTATTATACTCCTAAGAATATGCAAGTAGCCCTTGACTTACAACCATCAGTTTAATAACCATACAAAGTTATAATGGCATTGAAAAAAGTGACTGACTGTTTTCACACTTACGACCATTGCAGCATTGCTACAGCTACATGATCAAAATTCAGACCCTTGGCAATTGGGATGTATTTACAATAGTTGCAGTGTCCCAGGGTCAGCTTTTGCGATCTTCAGACAGCCAAGTCAATGGGGAAGCCAAATTCATTTAACAACTGTGTTACTAACTTAACACAGGGAGGTCAGGGAAAATGAACAAGGATGTGAAGAGATACAATGCAGGTTGGAGAAGGTGGGCAAGGAATATAGTATGGGTCAGTAATGGTGAGACAGATGTACAAGAACCAGTGTGGGTCAAGGAGGGCGCAAGAAAGTATACGGGAGGGAAGAATCAGGGAGGGTGAAAGGATGGAGTGTGGAGGGTGCACCACAGATGTGTTAGTGAAGCACCACAAGGCAAAGAAAGGTGCATAAGTGGCTTCAGCATAAACACAGAGGGGCTGGGGAAGGTGCACAAGTAATCTTCCATGCTGGCTTCCCCTTTGATTTTCTGGGGAAGATGTCAGGAAAGATTGCAAATGGAAAACAAATTATGTGGGGTGCTGCAGCTGGTCTTAATTATGAACTGATTACCAAGTGCTCAGATCACGATTATGTGATTGTGGGGTTGCCAGGATGGCCGGAGTTCCGAGGACCAGTCATAATAACTATTTGTTCAGCATCATCATAATTTCAAATGGTTGATGAACAAATGCCCATAGGTTGAGGATTACCTCAACCTCATCCCTTAGACCGATACGCTCCCACAGAGAGGGCCTTCTCAGGGTGCCGTCGGCCGGACAATGCCGACTGGCGACACCCAGGGGAAGAGCCTTCTCTGTGGCGGGCCCAGCCCTTTGGAATGACCTACCCCCTGAATTACGTACCATCACCGACCTCCGCCTCTTCCGCCAATGTCTTAAGACATATTTGTTTCAACAAGCCGGCCTAGCCTAACCTCCCATGGGGACTTTTAGGTAGTTTTAAATTGGGTTTTTAAAATTTGGTTTTAGCGCAGGATAGGTTATTTAATAGTTTTTTAAATTATATTTATTGTATTTTGTATGTTTTTAAATGTTCCTGTGCGCCGCCCTGGGTCCTTCGTGGAGAAGGGCGGGATATAAATTTAAATAAATAAATAAATAAATAAATACCTGTAGCCCAAGATATATCCCTCCAAATCTGAAATATTATTACTCCACCCTCTTCCCTTCCAAGGTATTTAATAAGTATGGCTGAGATTAAAAATTAGTATCATCATCTAATGCCATTTCTAAAAATGCATTCCATTGCATTTAGACCATATTCTTGATTATGCAATATTAAAGTATTATTTAAAAAAAAATAAAGTGAGATACCTCACTTCTGTACAACCTATTTACTATTTGATTGGTCTTACGTTTATACCTGTCATTCCGGTCATTACACATCCAATATTTTCAGTTATTCTGAATAAGTGAGTCACTGTGTTCGAATCCAATAGCTTGTCCTAAAGGATAAAACAAAAAAACAATTTTAAGATAGTTATTTTACCAGATTTTTAAACTCCCATCTCCCTCACAGAGATAGTGAAATATACATCATTACTATGAAATAAAGTTTCTTTTTTAATTCAGCAGGGAAAAATATATAATTTGTGTCATACATAGGACAGTTAATTCTTGAGAACACGGACATTTATTTGGAAAAATTCTTCTTAAGAATATTGTTGATTCTAGTGACACTGTAATCATAATTTCATTTTATCATTAACAATTTTCAATGTTATCTTTGAAACATTATGGAAAAAGTCCTCTCCCAAGGAAAATATTCTTTCCTTAGAACTTCAAAGTCAGATTTTCCATCATTCTACAAAATTCCAATACTCTTCATTAGTAAGATGCAGTGGTGTGTTTCCATTTTTTTTACTACTGGTTCGCTCGTGTGACTGCGAAGCATCCAGCTAGGTGGCCGGAGCCTCCCGCTGCCGCCACTACCAGTTCACCCAATTCGGGCCGAACCGGGAGCAACCCACCTCTGGTAAGATCAAAGCACAGAAGAATTAAAAATCAAGGAACAACAAAGATACCAGTCAGCCATACATGCGATCAAGGATTATCCATACAGTCATATTATAGGTCTTGCTAAGAAATACTTACAGGTACTTTTTTCTGTGTGACAATAACTGCACAGTCCTTTCCACGAACAGCTACTGATGTCAGACCACCCTGGTTTATGGCCTTGAATGCATATTCTAGTGATACATTGAACACAGATTTTACCAACATTACTTGTAAGAGACAGCATCATATACAAACCTTCATTAAAAGCGGATAGTTCACATCCACAACAATGTCTTAGACCAGCAGCCCTCAACCTTTTGGGCACCAGGGACTGGTTCCGTGGAGGGCCTTTTTTTCAGATTGGGAAAGGTATATTTTTGCACCTGCTTGAATCCTACGTGTGCATGTATGGGGTGTTGCTCGCTTGTGCAGCTTGGTTCCCGTTTGCTTGCATGGCCCGGGAGTTGGGGACCCCTGGCTTAGACTAAGTGTTGTACCATTTAAAAGTGATGCTACTGTTGTTGTTTTTTTAATTTGAAATATCCAGATAGCTATAATTGTGTTGTGGTGGAAGAGTGGTCAGAATGCAATATTGCAGGCTAATTCAGCTCACTGCCAGGAGTTTGATCCTGACCAGCTCAAGGTTGACTCAGCCTTCCATCCTTCCAAGATTGGTAAAATGAGAACCCAGAATGTTGGGGGAGATATGTTGATTCTGTAAACCATTTAGAGAGGGCTGTAAAGCATTATGAAGTGGTATGTAAGTCTAAGTGCTATTGCTATTTAGAATCTTCATATTCTATATTCATATTTGTCTATACTATCAGATATTAGACTTTGTCAGCGGGCGGCGCCCAGGGGAAGGGCTCTCTGTGGCGGGCCCAGCCCTCTGGAACGACCTTCCCCCCGACATTAGAACGGCCACGGACCTCCGCTCCTTCCGTCTAAAATTAAAAACACATCTTTTCTGCCTGGCCGGCCTAGGGTAGTCTCTCTTTCTATGGGGTTTTATTATACTTAATTTATTGGGAATTTTAGTTTAGTTTAGTTTTAGTTTCAATGGGGAATTTTTAGCACAGGAATAAGGTTTAATTTGTTTTTAAATATGTTTGTATACTTGTTGTTTTTATTCTGCCTGTGCACCGCTCCGAGTCCCTATGGGGAGAGGGAGCGGTCTACAAATTAAATTATTATTAAAATTATTATTATTACTAAATTGAGCCTCATACATAAGTATGACTCTACCACAATGTAAAAATACAGCATGCAAAATACAGTAGAAATGTAATCAGGCCCACAGACTATCTTGGTAAACTCCTACTTGTGGGATCCATAAACCATAAGTGTCACAACATCACAAAAGCACACATCTCTCATGTCTACATTCTGATTTTTTGCACTCTCACCACTGCCCTCTCTCGCCATAGTTCAAGAGCATAAAACGACTCACAAGTAAATAAATGCCAGCTGAAAAGCAGGCTAATTCTTCACCAGCCTTCAATTGGGTGGCCCTCTGAATGTCCCACACTTCCCAGAACGTGCAGCTAATATTGCAGAAAGCTGAGAATTATGTACAATGCATCCGAAAAGGCACCCCTCTGAGCCTTAATCCCCACAATACCGAGTAATGCCACAAACTCAGTACTGAGAAGAAAACCCAAAGCGGTAAACTTTCACAAGGGGAGGAAAGTAATACTTCTCAAGGCTCCCTCATCTACCTCATCTACCTCTTGCAGGGCCGGCGCAACGTGTAACATGTTCACACTGGTGTGATGGGACTGGGTGTTTGTTATTGTGATTTATTGGGTTAGGGATTTTTTCCCCCTTTGTCTTCACTGTGAGTTGACGTGTTTTGGGGAGAGTGCATTGAGAGATCACAACTAATCTCATTGTACATATGTTGTGCACTGACACTGAAGAATTAAGTATTATTATTACTAGCGCTCAGGAGCGTCCTCACTTTCCCCGCATCGTTTTGTTTCGCTTTCGCTTTCGCGCAATGACGAAGGTTCCCCCCCCCCCAACAACGGGTGATCTTTCCAAGCCCGCCTATTTACGTCGAAGAAAATACCCGAAGCGCCTCGTACAGCAAGCAGTAGCTGAAGGGCTTGAAAGCCACCGCGATTGCAACACGAGTCTCTTTGGGACGCTGACCGCTCCCCCGTTTCTCTACCTGCGCCCCACTTCACGGGAAGGAAGAAGCCGAAGGATTCAGTAACATGCATTTTTTTTTCTTCCCCTCCTTCGCGAGAGGGAAAGAAAAGTGGGCGTCCTGCATCATGACGAGGCGGTTTTTGCCACTCACTTACCTACTTGATAGAGGCGCCCTTCGGGGGAAAAAATAGTAATGTGCCGGTCAAAGCCGGCGCTGGAGCCTCGAGACATGGTCGCGCAGAGAAAGCAAACCAAGCGGCAACAGTGGGGGGAACTGCCCGCGAACACAGCATGCGAAAAGGTTTCTACTTCCAGCGGCCGGGGATGGGGGTGGGCTGAGAGCGAGCGAGACCGGAGTAGTACTTCCGGGGCTACGTGGTCACGCGCAGGCGCGACGAGGAGCCTTTCCTCCTCCCAGAAGCGGAGGTACTGGTACGTTTGGTTGCCTATTCGCTTGTTCCTTAGTCACGCTTGCGCAAAGGCGCAGACGCGGAAGCAACGATAATCACGCCGGCCCTAACGAGCAATCAAACGTTTCTTGGCTGCCGCACATGCGCTTTAAAGAGTTAGAGGCAAGAATATAAAAGCCCTTTTTGACAGGAGGCGCGGGCTTTAAAGAGTGATTGTTCTCGCGCGATATTTCGGTAGCTGTTTGAACGATGTGAATCTGTGTTTTCGGGACGAAACTTTTGGAGCAACATGAGAATGTGCTTCATTAACAGAATCACGTAACCGAGCTGGGATTGTTGCCCGCCATCTCTTTTTTAAAGGCTTCTAAAAACTCTTTTGACTAATTTCAAAATAAAGCCGGGCATGATGTAATTGCATAGCAAGCTAGGAGGAATTCTCAGAGCTACCTCTATAGAATAGAATAGAATAGAATATTTATTTCTTTCTATAACCGAGTCCTCTCCCCGAGGGGACTCAGAGCACAGGGAGAAATTAAAACAACATAAAATATATACATAGATAAATACAATAAAAACAAATTAAATCTAACTATCCCTGCACTAAAATTCCCATTTTAAAATTAACATTTCCTAACCCCTAAGGTAGAGACTATAGACTAAGTAAGAGTCCAAAGACAATAATAAACTGTCAATTAAGGAGAGCTGTGTTGATCTGTGAAAAGAAAAAATGTGGGCACCTGATGCCACCTTTTCCAGCTAACAATTTGATTATCCTCAACTTACAACCACAATTTTTTTTTTGTTTAAAAAAGTTTTATTGGTTTTAACAATTTTTAACAGGAAAGGGATAGGTAAGGTATCAGATAATATTTTGGAGCTTCCACATCGGGTTTGATGACCGCCTCCGGGTCTTCGTACATATTTCATTTAAAAAAAATTTTTTTTAAAGGAAGGGGTACATACATTTTAAAATCATAAATTTTCATATTATTTTATGCATTCAATTACTTTATACTATTGACATCCGTACAGGAATTGCCATCATAAAAATATATATATATATAACAAATTATTTTTGCGATCTGAGCCTCTTTGCTATAGTCTCTTCCTCCTCCCCCCCACCAGCAGGCGACCCTGCGGCCCCTCCCGTTCCCATCTCATCATCATCCAGGATTGAGGAATGTTTTTTAAGAAAATTATGCGCCTCTTCAACTGTTTTGATTCTAACTCTTCCTCCCTCCCAGAATACCAGCATCCCTTCGGGCATCAACCACTTGAACCACACCCCCTTTTTAAACAATTTTTTAGTTAAGAAAGAATAGTTCTTTCTTGTATCTCTTATTTTCTTTGGAATCTGCTTCAATATGGCCACCTCGTTTTGCTGATACATCAAAGGGCCCCCTCTTTGCGCTCTCAGTATCTCTTCTCTCGTTGACCTTCTTATAAATTTAATATGTATCTCTCTGGGTACCTCATTTATTCTGGCAAATGCTGAATTAATTCTATAAATCAAATCAATGTCCCCCCAAATAAATTCCTTATCTTTCTTAATGTAATCTGCTAGCATAGTAGCCATCACCTCTTTTAAATTTTCATTCGGTAGTTCAGGAACATTCTGAAATCTTAAAGAAAGACATACGTTCAAAATCAATTTTAGACATTTGACCAGTAATATCTGAAAGTTCTTTCTTAAAGTCTTTTATCTCTTCCTTCATTTCAACCGCCCCCCCTTCCAGCCCCACAATTTTTTGTTTATTATTTGTTATTTCTCTTTGCGCCTCCAATAATTCCAATCTTGTGCTTAAATTGTCTTTCCGGATTTGTTGCATTTCATTCATTATCCTCTGAAACATTTCCTCTACATTTAATGGCTGAGGGCTTGGTGACTTAGGATCCTCAATTTCTGTTTCCTTCTGTAGCATTGCTGAAATCTTTGATTGTGAGGATGGGCTGGGTCTTGTAGATGTTGGAGCAGAACTCGATTTCCCGGATGGGGGTTTCCTCGAAGCCATAATTAAAGTTTTAAGTGTCAGTGCGTAGAGAAGAAAAAAGGGAAGAAAAAATGGCGCTGTTGGGCGGGCAGTCTGTGAAGTCCGAGACAAAAGCAGCTGAAATTCAAATTAAATTTGCAACATCCAGAGAGAAAAAGGAAAAAAAAGGAAAAAACTTTCCAAATAGGAGCAGAAGGTTTCACGAAGGAGGAGAATACCGAGACACACAAGAGAAGTCCTTTTCTTATATATTTTGAAATTAGTCTAATTCTGTTAAAATAGAGGAATGCTTACTCTCAAAGAAGAAAAGTTCCGTCCTGGGAACAAAGAAAACGCCATCTTTCCGCCTTGCCGGCAGGGTGGACAAAGTAGAAGTCAAAACAATCAGTTTAAAATATAACAAGACTCAGGATACATTGTTTAACAGCAATCCCTTCTTTAACAAGCAGTTTCCTTTTCCAATAAGTCCAACGGAAGCCACTTTCGCTTTCTCCGCAGCGCGGGACTCTTTCACACTGCCGTTTTAATTCCAAGGGGGGTTGTTTCCAACTCCCCCCCCTATCTCTTTTTTCCTCACTTTGGATGCAAAAAACAGTCCAAATAAGGCACATACCAATTTTCTAATCCGGAGCCCCGGCGCAGCCATTCAGCCCCGAAGTTTCAGCTCCTTTAGACATCCTCCATGTTCCAGCTCCTTCGGCGAAAGGGAAACTCCCCCCGCGAAAGTTCCTCAGCCCCTAGGGCGAGGCGGCAGCCCCCCCCGACAGCCGTCGAGATGGGGGCCCACGCCGCAAGCCGCCCGTGCAGAGGGGGGGGGATTTTAAAACTCCCCCCCTGTGCCCAAGGGCGCAGCTGAGGCAACACAGCGGCGGACGTGAAGGATCCACGTCTGTCCGCGTCCGAAGCCGGAAACGATCTCCAACTTACAACCACAATTGAGCCCAACTTTTGTCGCCGAGACATTTTTAAAGTGAATCTTGCCCCATTTTGACCTTTCTTGCCAAGGTCGTTCACTTAACAGGTTGTTAAGTGAATCACTGCAGTTGTTAAATGAGAATCACGGTTAAGGGAATCTGGCTTCCCCATTGACTGCATGTCAGAAGGTTGCAAAAGGTCATCACGACTCTGGAACACTGCAACGGTAATAAATGTGAGGTTGCCACACATTTGAATTTTGATCACCTGACAACGGGGATGCTGCAGCAGTCATAAATATGAAAAATGGTCATAAGTCACTTTTTCTGGGCCATTGTAACTTTGAACAGTCACTAAATGAACTGTTGTAAGTTGAGGACTACTTTATAGGCTGCTTTCAAAGTTGTCGCTTGTCAGAATTTGTATGATTTGAGTGATAAATTTAAAATAAACAAAAATCGGCTACCATTTTTCCCCTCATTTTTTAAAATCTTTTACTATTACATCACATTCTAAAAAATCCATTGAACACATTTTTGCTGTTATTTGTGAAAATGTTTAATTGCTTAAAAATAAAACAAGCTATCATTCTATTTTGAACTGTAACGGTGTTAAAATCAATATTTACTGAAATTTCTTGTTATTTATTTTATGTACCTCATTCATTTACTGTATCGATTCTGCTTAATATTCGCTAATGTAGGCTAAATAGCTGGAAAGAATTTCAAGGATGTTACATACTGTAATCAAAATATCCATTATTGAAGAGGATAATAATATTTCCATAACTGGGAAGGGAGGGGAAAGCCTACTGATATTCCAGTTTCTGATGTACAAATTTTGAATTAGCTGCTTTCAAATGGGAACTCCAGAGGCGTTTGTAAATTTCTATCTGTACTTAATTTTTGTTCATGGTATCTTCATTCTTGAAGCTGTATAATCTTGAAATTCTATAATAGAACTGGCTATTTCTCAGTCACTCTTTCAATATTTAATGCGCTTCCTTCCCTCCCTGCTTTTCTACTTATGTCAGCAAAGTTTATCACAACCCACCAAAGTGAGAACTTGTTTTGGAACATATGAATAGTAAAATTCTAAAGTGAACAGATAATGGTTTTTCATAAGATGAGCTATATGGTACCAAAACACTCATCTTGAAAGGAGAAACGTAAGAAAAATATATAGTTACTGATGAAAAGCAGAGAAATAAGAATATACAACTCACAAGGCATCAAAAAAGCAATTTGTTTAAACCACAATTACATTTATCAATCATAAAGAACTGTTGCATCACAATTTTCAGTATTTGTAGAATTAAATATTGTTTGTAACTTAGGGATTCATTTAAGTCCAGGTCTGCTGTCTTAGAAAATGAATACAGTTTAACTGGTTTGTTTGAAATTTATTTGAAATAAAGGTGTCATGCATACATTTTCACTTTGAACAAAAAAAACCATATTTTATTTCTTCTGAAGACAGAGCCACTTCCCTGGAATTTCATAAGAAACTCTCTTGGACAAGTTGTCATCATAGGGAATGTGCCATGTATTACCATCAGTCTGCACAACTGTATCATATGGCAAAGCATCCTATTAAATAATGAACAACAGGACTGCATTATATATTTTGCACAAGAATATTAAGATTTTACAATATATTTTAAACCAAAGGTAGGAAACTTGGTATCCTCCAGTAATGAACTGAGGGAACATCTAAATTGAACCAAGTCCCTTCCAGCCCCCCGCCTCCCCCCAAATCTCTATCTATACATTCACTTATGTAAGATTACAAGCAAAGCATTGATAAAAGTGGTTCCTCATAAAGGAATGTAATCCAAAATCAATCCTTCAGTAAACCAGTATATAAATATTAAACATTACAAATTATGCTGAGGACATTTTTATTGGAAAAAATTATCTGGGTTTTCCTTACAAAGACTACATCCCCTTTGATTTATCACTCATGCTAGATAATTATTAAACAAGAACAGCACTAATATGTGCAACAATACCTCAAATGTTAATATCTTTCCTGGTACGTAGCTTGACACTACTATCTGATGTCCACGTTGCCATTTAAAAAACAAGCGACGAGTAACAATATCAGAAAGAACAGCTTTATGATCCCGTAATAGATCTCTAGTTACGATCATGCAATGACCACCTGAGTGAAAAGTGGCATAGAGCAGAAATGGATCATCTTTAGACCTATTTTTTAAAAAAAGGCAAACAGAAATATTATGTACACCATTGTAGTTTGCACAGTAAAGTACTATAGAACTGATTAAAATAATTATTTCAAGATCCTAACTATGAGGCCTAACTTGTTTGATCTTAGCATTATGTCCATATCATGGATATCTATTTACTTATATATGCATATACTGATATACTTACAATTTATATGAATAATATCAAACATTTAGACCAGGGGTAGTCAACCTTTTTATACCTATTGCCCACTTTTGTATCTCTGTTAGTAGTAAAAAATTTCTAACCGCCCACCAGTTCCACAGTAATGGTGATTTATAAAGTAAGGAAGTCAATTAAATTAAAAAAAGGAAAGAGCTTTAGTATCGGACAAAAACCCTACCGCCCACCATGAAAGCTAGTGGGCGGTAGGGACCAGGTTGACTACCACTGATTTAGACCATGCCTGCAAGTCTGCATACTTAGTCACCAGGGAGCATTGTTAGTTTTTACTAAATAGTTCTCCAAGTGAAGTGTTTTGTTTCCTGGTTTCCCTAAAGTTGTTGATAGAATATGTGTAGCTGTATTTTATTAATGAACAGCAGTTTACAGATTTTACCTAAAATAGATGATTACATTTCCTATCAGTTCAAAGAAATAAACAATAGTATTGAGATGTATGTCAACATTTTTTTGTTTTGAACTGAAATTGCATTTAAATAGAAATTAAAATGATACCAGTTAAAAGATACTGTGTCATATTCATTTTTCTGTTGGAGGTATAAAAATTAGAGGAATATCATAGATCCATACAATTGGTTATGTGATTAGTTGACATATTTTTGGAACAAAGTGTTTATTTTTATCAGTATATATATGAATATTTAAATGTTTAAAAGTTTAAAAATGGTATTGTTAACAGTGGGGGAGAGGGTTGGATATATAGTTATATTACGAGTTGTGGGGAGGTTCATTATCATATTCAAAGGTAATTAGGTATGCATATACCTGTTGTATGTAAACAACAGCATTGCATTATTCTGGATGAAATAACAAGTGAAAAGGCTGCATTTATCTATTCTATGGGAAAATATTACACAATTGCAAAATAATATATCAAGAATATATAGCATTCTTATATATAAAATACAGTATATTATTTTTGTTGTTAAATTCAGTCTCACTGCTTATATGCAACCTGGAACTATTACAAATATTTCTAAAAATGATACTTTCTAAAAATCAAATAACATACGCATTATCAGTAAAGAAGAAATCTGCTTTCTTTTGCATGTCATCCATGTCTCTTTTTTTCCACTGAAATGAATGTTTCAGCATGTGTCTACGCCCGAGGACAAGCATTCGATGATACTTCTGGGCTAGGTAGTCAACCACATCCAGCAACTATGCGGGGAAGAAAAGAGTGTTTTAAAATGTAGATCTTGTTCATTCTTTTCTTTCTAGATTAGTGATGAATCATGATCCCTATCGATTCATCTTTATGAAGAACTAAAAAAAAATCTAAATTTGTTAAAATGTTGGTTTTAGAAAAATATAGACTGAAAATGGAGAAGGTTTCTCACTACACCCATATTCTGAGTGGCTTTTCTTCTTTTTATAATCACTATTATTACAATCATGATGATGCAATTTACAATCTTCTAGGATCAATATGAAACCGAACCACTGAGTTACAGAACATGCTAGGGTAAAAGTCACTTGTTATTTTGTAGTTCAGTGTGTTGTATAATTCCAGCTAATGCATATCCCCAAACCTAAGACATGTCCTTTAGACCAGGGGTCCCCAACCTTTTTTGCATCATTTTAAAGAAAATTCTGCGGACCGGCTGGTGTAGAGGAGCGGGGAAGGCGGAACAGGTGGCGCATGCACTCGCGGGGGGGGGGGGGGAGTCGGCTCACTCGGCCCTCTAGGGCCTCCAACGGTGCGAACGGCCGCGCCTGCGCTCTCCCGCATCGGTGCGCGTTCTGCCCAGGGGGCTGCCCCCTCCTCCTCCTCTCCGACCCTGCGGACCGGTTCCTATCAAGCCACGGACCGGCACCGGTCCACGGACCGGGAGTTGGGGACCCCTGCTTTAGACCATATGACTTTTGCACTGTTTTAAGAAGAATTCTTTCTTTAAATTGGGTTGCTTAACTCAGTAGTTTAGCCTGTCTGTGTAATTAAATTTATATTAAAGCAATAACCCTGTCTAGAGAAATCTAAAATAATCCCACCTAAACCACAAAGGGAATAATAAAATATGATTATTAGAAAAGAGTTCCGTTTACCATATGCTTGCATAATAAATATCTCATATGTTTGTACAAAAGTGATCCATATTCAAATAGATAAGAGGTATTTTTGTTTCAGGTATTTTGAAAATACATTAGTCTGTTTCTCTTTCTAAGTTTGCTCTTCTATTTAATTTAAAGATTGGATATTATTATGATGGGCTATACTTACAGCCCATCATACGTATAGGAGGATTTCCCATTTGGTTTCACTCCTATGTATAACTGCTTCTTAGCAAACAACACACAATTTTTAGACATAAGAAAAATGGCAAATTATTTTAACTGTTAAAATGAAATCTAATATAATTTATTTATTTTCTGTAATGACACTGGCAGGATTGAAGTTTGTGACATTGAACTTTGGAGATTCAGTACATTTGAGAAGATTGGTGAATGAAAAAGATGATTGTGGGAAATGTGCTCCTTCTCCTTCTCCTAATGTTCTTGAGATCAATGTTGGTTTCATGATCTTTACTTGTAGTGACAGTGGAAGCTTAAGTGATGTAGAGCCATTTCTTGCAATTGCAAGGACTGAGTATAACAGCTTAAAGCAGGAGTGTTCAACCTTGGCAACTTTAAAACATGTGGACTTCAACTCCCAGAATTCCCCAATCAGCATAGGTATCTGGAGAATTGTGGGAGTTGAAGTCCTCAGGTCTTAAAGTTACCAAGGTTGCACACCCATGGCTTAAAGTATTATGTTTTATAGACACTGCACTGGAGAACAAAATGGTTTCCTTCACTCTTTTGTCACAGTCTTTTAAAATACTTAGCAGTAAGGCACGAATTCCATTTTATCATTTTTAATGTTTTAAATAATAATAATTTGATATTACTGTTTGTATGCCATCCAGGATCACTTGTTTTGAGAGATGGGAGACTACATAAATTGAAAATAAATACATAAATTCTCAAAACAGCTTTGCAAACAATGACTGTGAACATTGTTGGGTGGGTGGTACATATGATAAATGAAAACGGAAGGAATATCAAATGCTATTTGCTTCCACCAAATTATAAACGTGATTCAAGATATTAGTACTGTATAGATGAGAAATGGCTTCTCATCTATACAGGTATATCCAAGAATAGATTGAGGACTAGACATACATGGTTTGAACACCAGGTGTAGGTGCGTACCTGGGCATAAAGCTACGTACTTGTTTAGATCCGACAGCAATTAATTAGAATGCAGCAGCTGACCATAGTTGACAATCAAAAGTGCACAGAATTACTATATAAATCAGGAATACTACCTGAAAGTCTAACATTCCAGTCATAGGGAGTAAATTGCAAAATAATACAGTACACATAAGTCATGCTTTTAAAAAGGTCAGTTTTTTTTTTTTAAATATACGTCTTCCTTCTCAGATCATATAAAGATTTCTCAGATGGGAATTCCCTCAATAGTGTCGTAAGAAAGCACAAAGAAATTATGACTCAAGCAAACAGCTAATCACCTGCTACAGCTTTGTCATTGGTAAGGAAGTCACTTTCAGGTGAATTTACCTTTGGCGGTATGAGAAGTACTCACAATATTTCATCCTTATAAGGCGTAGTGGTGGAATGTTTGAAACGCTTCATTGATTCATTTTGTGCTTATATAAAAGTATCAATTCAGTTCACTGCTATGTGAAGAAAGGATCCAAGTGGAAAATATGAGCAAATATAGGATCTGGAATAAATTGTTTTTCCATCTCTTTAGGAAAGTAGAATAAGTTCTCTGTACTCTTTCTAGAGTCTCAACATCACTAACATCGTGGCGACCAAAACAAAATGCAGTATTCTAAGTGTGGTCTAACGAAGGTATTATAAAGGAATATTAACATGTAACGTGATCTTAATTCTATCCCTCTGTTAATGCAGCCTAGGACTGCATTGGCTGTTTTGGCAGCTGCAAGTACATATTTGTAGCTGGCTCATATTTAAGTGATTGTCTACTAGGACTCCAAGACCTCTTTCACCAGGTAAGAGTGGCAGGTATCACCTATACTATACCTGTGCATTTGGTTTTTCTTGCCCAAATGTAGACCTTTAATTTTTTCACCATTGAATTTAATTTTGTTAGATAACGCCCAATGTTCAAGTCTGTCAATATCCTTCTGGATCTTAAGCCTATCTTCTGGAATGTTGGCTATTCCTGCTAATTATTGGGAGTTTATTAAGTATACTTGAGAAGGTGCTGAACAGCATTCTGATCAAAAGGGTGGGAGGGATGACAATGAACAAACTTTGCAGAGTACAGGCCAGATGTTTACTCCTTGGCACATATATGAATGTGAAAAAGAAAACATTGTATATCTCCAAATTTAGAATAGGATATGACAAAATGAATGGGCTTGAAACGTGGAATGTTTGCATGAAGTAGTTTTACATTTATTCAACAAAAGACTTTCAAATAACAGCTCATTTCATTCCAGTTTGAGGAGTAGGGGTGGAAAAAGGATGTGGTTCCTTTTAAAAAAGCCTGCACAGGTAAAATTTCTTTGTAAGACTGAAACTTAATTTTAATTACAAATCTGTGTCTGACATGAGTAGATTCATTTTCCATTGTGTGGGTTTTAAAACGTCCCAAAACTAATAACACTGTATATAGGTTAGTAAACATGAAAGTGGGAGAAAGAGCAGTGATAGATTGGATCTGGGGCTTAAGAGTGTGGAGCCAAAAGATGTAATAAAATTTCTAAAATAATACAAAAGTTAAAAATACAGCCATTTTCTGTTGTGATACTACCATTCAATTGCAAAAAACCACATATTACATTGACCACCAGTCTACCAGGCCAAAACAAACCATGAAGGCAACTGCCATGTTGCAAAGCCACTTCTTTACAATCTATGATTACTTCCCTAGTTGCTGCAAATTGCTTTTCAGTCTCTAAAAACAAAAACTTCAACCCAGATTCAACTTCCAAGGCTTGAAATGACCTCTTTTCCTTACAACATTTTTAGTGGCTGGGTTCACATAAGGCAGTTTTGTTTTACCTGTAAATCAACAATGGCAAGAAGACAGAGATTAATTTTGTTTCTTTTTATTAGCTATCCTGAACTTTTTTCTTTTTATGCTGAGTACAATGTCCCAATGAACTTAATTGAGACTTTCCTTTTAACTGGCTCGGGATTTTCCCTCTAGTAGCTGGATGTTCTGATCTAAATTACATAGGAGAAGTAAGAATGAAGAGGCAGAATGTAACGTTTATCTCTACAGTGCTCTGCACGGCCCATTTTCACCAACAATGGGGTTATTTTCAGGCTCCCAAATCCTCTGTGCATTGCGTTTTTGCCCTCCCAGGCCCCAAGAACCATTCTCCAGTGATTTACATAGCCCATTTTCACTAAGAATGCACCCTTTCTGGCATGCAGTGTCTCTGGGGCCCTAGGAGGGCAAAAACACAACATGGGGAAGGATTGGGAGCTCAAAAATGGGGCTGTTTTTGGCAAAAACGGGCTTTGCGGAGCACTGCAGAGTGCTTCTGGGGGCCTGGGAGGGCAAAAATGTGACATACAGAGGGTTGGGAGCCCAAAACCACAAAAACAGGATGTGCAGAGCACTGCACAGTACTAGGGACCAGGGAGGACAAAAACGGATTCAGGAGGCAAAAACGCCCGTGTTCTGTCTATAAAATGCACCTACATTTTCACCCATTTTTAGGGGAGGAAAGGTACGTCTTATACTCCGAAAAATACAGTAAATAATTTTTGCACAAAACTTTACAAGTATAATGTAAATACTATTAATTAGAACCAGAATATAATGTAAAATCAAACTACAAACCAAAAATAAAATAAGTGTTAATTTAATTGTATATGCTGAACTGTTAAATATTATGACTGTTACTATTAAATACTTTTAAACATAATACATAAGCAAATAAACATAGCTACTAATTGAATTAGAACAGTAGAGATTTTTGACAACAGTGATGTATGCCTTCTAGCTACATCCTCAGATGCCCATTTTATAGCTGTAATGAAATCACAAGATGAAAGTAACTATTATTACATTAATTGGGAACATTTCACCATCAGAATGCCTTAAAGCAAACATTCTATTGAAAATTAAGTTTGGCAGGTGGCATTATTCACAAGCTAGGGAACATTGAAACAACCCAGTTCACTAGTGACATCTAGGAAAAATTAAGTTGCCCACATTCAGAATTCTACACATTTAATCAAAATTATTTTTAAAATGTAATTGAATGGTAAAAACTCTCTGAATTTTAAAGAAATTAAAATTAGCAAATGCTTATTTATTCTGAAGAACTCCAACAGAGTTCAGGGAATTTCCCATTTAGTTTATTAAATGCGTGGTGTAATGTTCCACAATCATGAAGGCAGTTATAACAATATATAAGTAGCAGCCAAATCAGCAATATTGCCAAATCCCATCCCATTTAAAATTGACAAAAGCAGCAATTGGAACAAAAAAAAACATCACTACTTAATAAAGTATCTCTGATTTCAGCAACTCTATAAGAGTCAGTTGGCTGGAAAAAATAACTTTGCCTTGATTTTTCTTGAACAATTTTGCATAATACTTCTATCCGGACTTTTTGTAAATGTCTGACAGCATGAAAGGGAGAATTTAGGTAAATGTACTTGCTTTCATCTTGTAGTGGTATGGAAAATGTTTTCTATGTTAACTTTTTTAATGTGTATTTTGAGGTCTCGGAAGGTCCGACGACTCTGACGTGAATGCTCTCAAAATTTCTTTGTAACCATTACCCTATCCTGTTAAAAAATGTAAAACCAATAAAACTTTTTCAATATAAAAAGAGTCAGTTGGCTGGCATTTTACAGATGCAACAGTAATTTTGTTTCCTCACTGTTATACCATAGACGAGGCCCTTGATGACGAACCTCTGGCATACGTAGCACAGATGGCAATGGAGCCCTCTCTGCAAGCCATTGCCGCAGCTCAGCTCCACTGCACATGGGTGCACGCCACTCGCTGGC
The DNA here is from genome assembly GCA_039707465.1 of Rhabdophis nuchalis. Lineage (NCBI taxonomy): Eukaryota > Metazoa > Chordata > Lepidosauria > Squamata > Natricidae > Rhabdophis > Rhabdophis nuchalis. The sequence continues at coordinate 78,008,431 of CM077643.1, forward strand.
CAGCTGATTTTCAGGTCTCTGCCATGCTTGCGCAGGAGATGGGGTGCCTGTGGGAGACATGCATGGGGGGTGGGGGGGGGTCATACATGTATGTAGGGGGGGGTGCCCCCCTTTGGCCCGTTTTTGGTCCTAGGAGACTTCAGGGAGATACATACAGAATTTCCCGCAATATCTCATAGTGTTTAGAAAGACTCCAATCACCAGGAACGTAAGAGGTGTAAGAAGTAGAAATGCCAACATATGCAAGAAGATCGGCTTTGTACTAGCACAAAATCACAATTAGATTCTGAATACAAAAAAATGCAACCAATCTGCATTTCAGCAAACTATCTGAAGTACATGATGAAGTGAAAATCACCACGTAGAGTGGAAAAAGATGAGGAATAGCAAATCACCTACAAAATTTCCAGTGGAAGATTTAACTAATAAGAAAGTCTTGCAGCAATCAACTATGTGACATTTTACTGCTAGGAATCAAAGGGAAGAAGTAGGAGGATGTTGAAACGTGTAACTGTTAAGAAGAGAGCATTGCTTACATATGAAAGAATGTAGATATGCAGAATAAACTCGGTAACCTTTCCATTTCAAAGCATACCAGTCTAAATAAATACTGTAAGTGCAGGGATCGGATTCAAAAATTTTAGCAACTGTTTCTCTGCCTGGCTGCTGAGTGGGCGTTGCCCTGGTGGGTATGGCCTATTCGACCTCCTGCATCACAGTAGGTGGGGCATTTTCACCCTCCAAGGGCTCTGGAAGCTTTCCTCGAGCCTCTGGGAAGGCAAAAACGGCTTCCTTTGGCCCCATGGAGGCTGGAAATGGGCCCATTTCTGGACTTCCGTAACTTCCAGGAGGCCCGTTTTTCACCATCCCAGAGCTCTGTGTGGGCCCTGCACTTACCTGGCATCCAAAACAGGCTGCGGGAAGCAGGGGTGAAATTAATTTACTCTTGCTACCGCACACAGGACCTTCCGCGCATGCACAGAGCATCAAAAACAGGCGGAGCTAATGTCTGGGTGGGCGAAGCCTCCTGCTGCTACCATTACCGGTTCACCCGAACCAGATTGAACCAGTCAAATTTCACTCCTGGCGTGGAATCTCCTTGGAGGGGAGGGGCCAGCTACTCCTTGCAACTATCGGTTCAGCAAACCAGATGTAAAATTAGCATCTGTTTGCCCGAACCGGTCCGAACCAGCTGAATTCCACCCCTATATAAGTAAAAAATCAGTTCACTTGAAAACTGCCATAGCTCCTCAAAAAAGAACTTGACTCTGCATAAGATCCCTGACCTTAAAGGAAAGATTGGCGAAAAAAGGGTTTGCTCCATAGTTTTAGTAAATCTATTGATTCTTCTATTCTAAAAATAAATTATTGTGGAAACAATTAGTCATCCTTTCAAATAAATATAGTAATTTAATACTATTACTTTTCATATCTGATTAAGACTAATCATCTTGAACACAAGAAAGAGGAGAAAACAAACTGGATATCAGAATAAATTAGAAATTGCCAAGAGAAATGAAGCCGCGGCCAAGAAAGACAGAAATTTTGGGAAGAAACTTAATGAAGAGTTTCAGAGAAGTTAATGAAGCAGTGTTACAACATAGAGGATGGGAACAGGTATGGAAAGTCTTCCAAATATCTCTGAATTCAAAAAGTTTATTGCCAGGATTATTGTCGCTAAGTGATGTGGGTCATGTGATGTTGCACTTTAAATTTGCATCACTTAGTGACAGCACTCCTGGTCCCAATTGCCATAGTAATCTGAGCACTACACGTAATGACTTTTGGTGTCTATATGGACACTTCTATATGGTTTTCTTAGCATCAATGCAGAAGTTATTTACTATACCCTTTCCCCCCAGTTTTTTAATCCACAGTCCAGGGATTTCCTACTACAGATCAACTCATCTTTTCTAAAATCAACCAAGAATGGTTAGGTGCTACTTACTGAACATGTAAAGACTACTCAATTAATGTGTCCAATGCATGACTAGTGAGAGACCACATTAGGACTTACTTAGTGGCGATAAGAGTGGCCAAACACGAGTATTATGCCACTCTTATTGCATCCGCAGATAACCGCCCTGCCGCCCTGTTTGGGGTGACCCGCTCCCTCCTTCAACAGAGGCCGCGGGAAGCCCCTTTACAGGGTCGAGCAGAGGAATTTGGGATTTATCTGCAGGAGAAAATCACTCGGATTCGGAGTGAGTTACCCTCCATCGACAGTGGCCCAGTCGAGCGTGCCGAGGCTGTTCTTGTGACACCATCATGGGAGGAGTTTGATTTTGTTACTACCGAGGATATGGACAAGTTGTCAAAGAGACTTAGGGCCACCACATGTTTATTGGACCCCTGTCCCTCCTGGCTTGTACTGGCATCCTGGGAGACGACACGAGGCTGGCTCCAGGGCATTGTCAACGCATCTTTGAGTGAGGGGTCCTTGCCTGCCGTCTTGAAAGAGGCGGTAGTAAGGCCCCTCCTCAAGAAGCCGTCCTTGGATCCAGCATTATTAGAGAACTATCGTCCTGTCTCCAACCTTCACTTTTTAGTGAAGGTTGTTGAGAGTGTGGTGGCTCAACAGTTTCCGCGACACTTGGAGGAAGTTGATTATCTAGACCCGCGCCAGTCCGGCTTCCGACCCGGGCACAGCACCGAGACGGCATTGGTCGCGTTGGTTGATGATCTCTGGAGGGCGCGGGATAGAGGATTTTCCTCTATCCTAGTCCTATTAGACCTCTCAGCGGCTTTCGATACCATCGACCATGGTATCCTATTGCGCCGATTGGGGGGGTTGGGGCTGGGAGGCACCGTTTTGCGGTGGTTCTCGTCCTACCTCTCTGGTCGGTCGCAATGTGTGTTGGCAGGGGGGCAGAGGTTGACTTCGAGGCCCCTCATATGTGGGGTACCTCAGGGGTCGGTCCTCTCGCCCCTACTGTTCAACACATATATGAAGCCGCTGGGTGAGATCATCCGTGGTTTTGGGGTGGGATATCATCTGTACGCTGATGATACTCAGTTGTACATATCCACCCCAGACCACCCCAACGATGCCGTCGAGGTTATGTCCCGGTGTTTGGAGGCCGTACAGATCTGGATGGGTAGTAACAAACTCAAGCTCAACCCGTCCAAGACTGAGTGGCTGTGGCTCCCGGCACCCCGTTTCAGCCAGATTATTCCAACTCTGGCCATTGGGGGCGAAACACCGGCCCCCGTGGCCAGGGGGGCGTTCCATCAGGTACGCCTGATGCGCCAATTGCGCCCCTTACTGGACCGGGGTGCCTTATGCACGGTCACTCAAGCACTCGTCACGTCTCGACTCGACTCCTGTAATGCTCTCTACATGGGGCTTCCCTTGAGGTGCACCCGAAAGCTACGGTTAGTCCAGAACGCAGCCGCGCGGGTAATTACGGGAGCGCCTAGACACTCCCATATAACACCTATCCTTCGCGAGCTGCACTGGCTTCCTGTGGTCTTTCGGGTGCGCTTCAAGGTCCTAACGACCATCTTTAAAGCGCTCCATGGCTCGGGGCCTAGTTATGTGCGAGACCGCTTCCTGCCCCATACATCCCTCAGACCGATACGCTCCCACAGAGTGGGCCTCCTCAGGGTGCCGTCGGCCGGACAATGCCGACTGGCGACACCCAGGGGGAGAGCCTTCTCTGTGGCGGGACCAGCCCTTTGGAACGACTTGCCCCCTGAACTCCGTACCGTTTCTGACCTCCGCCTCTTCCGCAAGTGTCTGAAGACACACCTATTCCAACTAGCCGGCCTTGCGCAGCCTCCAATACCGACTCTTAAATAGTTTTAAAATGGGGATTTTAATTCGGTTTTAGCACAGGCCCTTAGTGGAATAAGTTTTTTAAAAAAGAAATAGTTTTATATGTTTTGTATGTTTTAATGTTCCTGTGCGCCGCCCTGGGTCCATTCGGAGAAGGGCGGGGTATAAATTCAATAAATAAATAAATAAATAAATAAATAAATAAATAAATAAATAAATAAATAAATGACTAACTAGACTAAAATTACAGCCATCAACATTTTTTAAGTTGAGTTATAACCACATTTGAGAAACCACATTTCTCAACTTATTTCCTGGTTTTGTCTCCAAAGCTGTCTTTAAAACACAAGGTAACGGGTTGCTATGGGAACGTTGGTTCTACAACTACTCTAATGACAATAACAAAGACAATTTCTGAGCATTTTCAATTCATAAATACTTTAATGATGCTTCCAGTCATATAGAGCTGCTAATGCGAAAGAAAATATAAACTCGTTTTTCCAAATTTGAAAGAAACTTCCTGTCCTAAATACTTGATATTACACCAAAAAAAGCTAACTCAAATAAGCAATCCATATTAAACAATTATTTATACTAATACAGCATAATGTACTTTGGACAAGATAGAAGCTTAATACACAGTTTGTACTCAATATTAAATCTGTACAATTTATCCAGAGCTTCATACATATGGAATTTTCCCAAGAAGTGAAAACAAGGTTTATATTTATACATTAAATAAATATGGCCTTTCTATATAAACATCATGGTTTTCTGTTAATTTTCAGAAGTAATTAAAGGCTTCCCAAATTTGCAGATTATTTTCTGCTTGAATAAAGGACAATTCAAGAATGCTAAATCAACACAAAACCAAAGGAAACTTTGCCTAGAAACATACCTTAAAATACTATTTTAATTAAAAACGTAAATATAAAGTTGGCATCCTGCAAAGCAGCAGTACTGTACCCCCAAGTGCTTTTTCACCGTTGGGGCCACCATGACCTGGATGACTGAGAATCTCCATAGCCAGCACTGTCTACCATATTTCTTTGTGGGAATACTTTTGTTGGAATACACAAAGGTCCCACTGGGATAGAAAACTCCACCCTGGAGAGGAAGCTTTTCTTTGAACTGGATATTTTATGATTGCCTATGCCCATTATGGGGGGAAAAATCCAAATCCCGAGTCCCTTTATGGTGAGATGGGTGCGGGTTATAAATGTGAAAAATAAATAAATAAATAAATAAATAAATAAATGTTCTTTCAGCCCACAAATGACACCTATTCCTATCCTATTTATCAGAATCCACTCTTTCTTTCCTCCATAGCTTCATTCAAACTTTTTTTTCTTCCTAAAACCCTTCCAGAAATTATCCCACATCTGTTTTATAGTTAATAAGAAAGGCTGCTGCAGGATTATGGAATGATAGAAAATAGAAGGAAATTCCCAACTTGCTGAGCTAAAGGTTAATTTGCAAAAGATATAGAAGAAAATGCCTCATCTAAGAAGGAAAAGAGAGACTTTTTTTTTGCAGCGCATGAGTCATTTTTTAAATTCCCTGAACAAACCAGGAAGAAACTTGCTTTGTACAAGTGAGAACATAGTTTGGTTGCTGTAGCAGCCAACTAAACATTGAGCAATTGAGTTTCTTCTAGGAATTTAGCAGAGTCTTTCCAACATTGCAAAAAGGTACAGAACAACATCTGCTTCCTTATATGAAAGTGTTATTTATGAAAACTTCTGAGACTAAGTGAATGAGTTCTCCTTAACTGGCACCTTATGTCAGCTATCCCTCTTCATATATTTAGTGTATTCTGTTTTTATCACATAGATGCAAGGCTCTGCAGCTTCTGCCTGTCACTTTTCTTGCAGCTGAACTCATTCCTGGTATCAGAGCCCACCTAGGAGGGAGCAAGAAACTGAACCAGTTTTATTCCTCACTGCTCACTGCAACAACAGAATAACGCAGCTGGAAGAGACTTTGGAAGTCTTCTAGTCCAACCAGAAATGGGTTTCTGCTGGTTCACCCTGGATCGGGCGAACCGGTAGTGGCATGCGCAGAAGCGTCGTACGAGTGTGCACACGAGCAAACCGGGAGTAAAATAAATTGAAACCCACCACTGAGTCCAACCCTCTGCTCAAGCAGGAAATCCTGCACCATTTCAGACAAATGATTGTCCAATTTCTTCTTAAAAACCTCCAGGGTTCTTTATACCTTAAACATATTCTGTCTACCTCAAAAACCACCTGTGTCAGCAGCAGAATGGAGTGACAAAATGTATTTTTCCAGTTCGCCCTATCTTTTGTTCTCCAAGAAAGAGCTGCCATTCTTCTTGACTACCAGTCTGTGAAACTACAAGGAAGACATTTCAATTTATCTGAGAGAGAGAGAAAATGCCTTCTTTTCTTTAATCTCCTTTTCTCCATCAGTTACTGCTACATTGGCAGACTTTTCTTTAGGCTCAGTAAAAAATCTCAACCTTCCCCAAGATATTTATATTTTGTAAATTGTTTAAATTGTTTTTATTAATTGCATACCAAAAAGAAAGAAAAAAGAGATGAAGTTACTAAGAAAAAAAGGCAAAAGCATGCAAACATACACTCATAGATATGTGTACATATGCAAAAACTCTACATAAGCATTTCAATAATGCTTTCATTTTTGGAAATTTCATTACCATCATTCATAGCTAATTTATATCTTGGATCCATTATTGGAGCCGTTCATTTAGCCTTCCAGTGTTGAAAATAAAGCCTTTTAATTATTAGACAATCCATTTTCATTGTCCAGATGTCAGTTTTCATCCAACAGGAATATACTTCAAAAAACTTGAGAATATTTATTCTAAATTCCTGCTTATCCTTGTTGAATCTTGAACTCATCTGTAAATATAACCACCACTCTAATTCAATTCCCTCAGTGCGTAACTCCTCTGAACATCTGAAAGATCTTTGTATCTCAAATTCCTATTTGGGTTATGGAGTGTCGAGTACGTTACCGCTTCTAAGGAATCTTCATATATAGCCAGCCTTTCACCTTCTGCCAGGATTTTATTAATATGCCTCTAATATAATGATTAGAAAACATTTTATATTGGCTATCCTTCTTTGGCCATAGGTAGGCATGCCAGCCTTGGAGTAGATTATACCCTTCAATGGTTAGAACCCATCTTCTTGAGAGTTGTATCCAATCCCTAATCCAAGCTAAATTAGCGGCATGATAATAGAGCTCCCAATAATCTTTTTTTGCTCCATACGATGGAAGGAGACTCTGTAAAAGGTATTATGATTGCTTGGGGGAAGAACATTGGCTGAATGATAGAACCAATGGAATGGGAACAAATTTGGACCAAAAACACTAAACTCACATTAGCGACGGCATTTAAAGAAAAAATTTACAAAATGATTTACAGATGGTACCTGGCCCCAGCAAGGATTTCCAAAATGTTCCCTGCTACATCTGACAAATGTTGGAAATGTGACTCTGCCAGGGGCACCTTCTTTCACCCGTGGTGGACCTGCCCAAAGGTTAAAAGGTACTGAACTACTATCAAAAATTAGTTGTTAGAAATCACAGGATTTGATTTTCAATTGCACCCAGTTATATTTCTTTTGGGGATAAAGCCAAGAGAAGTACCTAAAGATGCATGGTACTTATTAATACACATTACAACAGCGGCACACATGACATACGCGCAATACTGGAAGTCAAAGGAAATCCCAACGAACCAACAGGTCCTGGATAAGATTCTATGATGTGCAGAAGCGGACAGGATAACACATATTCTTAAAGGGAAAAGCGAATCGCTTTTTAATAAAAATTGGGATTTCTGGTATCTATGGCTGGGAAACAGAGTGTCGGATTTTAATGGGAGTAGTGGTTAAGATTTAGTTAAAAATTATTTTTGAATCTTTTTCTCTATATAAACTCTAATAAACAGCTATTATTAGAAGTGTAGGAGAAATATTGAGAATTAGGGATTTATAAGACGACTGTAAGATGTATATAAGACCTATCACTTGCGATGAATTAGACTAAAATTGGAGGAGGTATTAAACTCCTCAGTCTTTGTTCAATGTTTATGTGAATTATTGTTTAATAGAAACTTATTTTAAGGGAAAATATATATATTAAGTTTGGAACGTTGAAACGCCACCCCCAGAACCCATCAGAGAAAATAAACAAGCAAAGGCAACAACGGAAAGAGGAGAGACGAGGAGGGAAAGGAAGAAAGGGTACAGTAGAGAAAGTAAGGGTGGGGAATTAAGAGTAGGAGAGAGGATAAGAAAGAAGAGAGGAGAGAAAGAGAGAGGAAAGAGAGGGGAAAAGGGGAGAAGAGAGGAAAAATGAGAGGAGGAAACAAGAAGGCAGAGAAGGGAGCTTGAGAAAGTAGGAGTGAGGCTGTTGCAAAATAAGATGGAGACACGGGGTGGCAAGAAAGCGATCCAAACTGTATCATATAGTATATATGTAGGAATGTGTAGAGATTAATGATGAATAGATAAATGTTAAATAGTATTTATAAGAATGTATATCAATGAATGTTTTTGAAATGGGAAAAACAGGTCAAATGACACCATGAATCAATTGCTACTCTCTCTGGACTTAAACAAGCTAGTATCAGTGATACCTGTCCCAATATTCCCTCATTGTAGAGTGCCATGTTAAACCTCAAGATGATCTGAGAGTTACAAGTGGTTGGGAATATAGTGACTACCTTACATGTGTGTATAAATATTTTGTATATACTTAATAAATAAAAAAACAGTTATAAAACTTGAGAATATTTTATTTCACAACTGACAATCCAGATAACATCTTCCTTCAAAAAAGAAACAATAACAGACTATTCAAGCATGTGAGATTAATTATTTATTAATCTCACTGCACTTCCAACAACATGGCAGGTTACCCAAGCCATTTTTATATAAGCTCAAAGGAACGCCATAAATCCAAAATAGTATTTTTTTGTGGAATTAGATAGATTCCAAGCCTTAACAATTCAGTAACTCGCTTAAGTTTCTACTATGAGCAGGAAATCAGTGCCATGATGCAGCTAAATTGGTCTTTTGAAGAATGGTAATACACAGAACTCAAGGACCAAGAATTTGCCTGATTCAGGATTTAAAATCTATAGAGTTTCCTCCCAATTTTCCAAGTTAAAAAAAACCTGACTGTTCTTTTCATGCTCTTAAGACCTAAAAACACCTCCAGTGTTGAAAATTAAAAACACAATACTAGATATTCATTATCGAAGTTACATTTTTAGATTTAGAGCTATGGTGGCGCAGAGGTAAGAATGCAGTACTGCAGGCTACTTCTGCTGACTGCCAGCAATTTGACAGTTCAAATCTCAACAGGCTCAGGGTTGACTCAGCCTTCCATTCTTCTGAGGTCAGTAAAATGAAGTCAGTAAAATGAGGACCTATTGTTGAGGGCAATATGCTGACTCTATAAACCACTTAGAGAAGGCTGTAAAACACTGTGAAGCAGTATACAAGTCTAAGTGCTACTGCTATTTAGGACTTGTGTGGAGAACACATCACACTGATTCATGCTCATGCAGAAATACTAAAAATTGAAAAGGGTTTACAAACTTTAAGCACTACTCCATAAAGACTACTATCATAGTTCCCTTTCGTTTTCTTTTCTCTAGATTAAACATGCCCAGATTCTTTAAATGTTCCTCATGGGGATGCAGTAATGGTCATAAGTGCAAGGACTGGTCATAAAGTTATTTATTTCAGCACTACTAAATTTGAATAGTTGCTAAACAAGGCAGTCATAAAGTGAGTTCTACCTGAACAATTTTTCTAAACCTACCATGTATAGAATTATGGGAATAACATATAGGAAGAGGTTGAGCAACAGAGGGATAGGTTTTATCTAAGTAAAATTAAGAAAGTACATAAGTGTCATTATGTAAAAATGAAACAAAATCCTTCTAAATAAGTGAAAAACATTTTATTTTGTCACATCCTGATAATTTCGGTTGCAATATCACTGAATACACAACATGTGCAGCTATCATGGTACAAATGTGATTTGGCAACATTCTTTTCCTCTTGTATTCCCATATAAAGTTTCAATCATGTCCTGAGCCTATGCGTAATATAGCCTTGAGCCATCCTTACTGGTAGTAAGGATACCAGTGTTAATGTAATGTACTGTCCTTACCGGTAGTTCATACCAGTGTTAATGTAGTGTTTTCCCCATTAAGCATGAATGAAATTGCAAGATTGGTAAAATTTGTTATTTTTAGTCAGGTTAACCCATAGTGGGTTTGATCCAAAGAGCAGAACAAAATGTCCTGACCATGTCAGAGTGATAGGGTCAAGTTTCCTCCCCTTTGCTCCATGATCAGCCCATTTGTCATCATTCTGCTGTTGTTCCCTAAACAAACTGGATGTAACAGCACAATGCTGATAAATTCTCAGAATTGCACAATAGGGTTACACTGCTTAATCAGCAGTTATTATAATTGGTTTAATTCATGGCCTCTGTTGCTTTAGAAGGTTGAAAATGTGAAACAGTAACCCATTCCCTTCACATTTATGCAACAGAATCTCAAGCTAAAGTGTCTTTTGCATCTTCAATTTATTTTGTGTGTTGGGTTCTTTTTTATTTATTTTTTGGGGGCTCAGTTTGTGATACAATGGGATCTGTAGGAGGAAGGAAACAGGAAGAAGCCTAAACACAGACAATCCTACAGCTGGACTTGCCACATTCCTGCTGCAGCATCATGATTGCCGGATGTTTTTCCAACTGCTGGTCATGAGCAGGAGGAGGTGAGCAAAAACCAGAGGAATCAAACAATCAATTTTATTCAATACTGGGTTTGCAAAATCAGGATAACATCAATTATCAGTGAGTCACAACAGATGCAATAGAGGCAGGAGAGGAATTAGCAACAAATTTCTTGCTTTCTCTCAATTCAAGGAGGGGGAGGATAGCACTTTAACTCAACCCTGGTGATAGTTTTAAATAATATGCTTTAAGTCTCACAAGGTGGCAACATCTGGCTGAAACCTTGTCCAGTCTCAGGAATAAACAGTATCAGCCTCATTAGTACCTGGATGGAAGACTCCAAGGAATATCAGAGCTCTAGACTAATTTGGGTATCTATCTATCTATCTATCTATCTATCTATCTATCTATCTATCTATCTATCTATCTATCTATCTATCTATCTATCTATCTATCTATCTATCTATCTATCTATCTATCCTAATCTAATCTAATCTAATCTATCTAATCTATCTATCTATCTATCTATCATCCATCCATCCATCCATCCATCCATCCATCCATCTTTTTGTTTGTGTGGGTATGTGTGTGTAAATACCATGTTTCCCCGAAAATAAGACAGGGTCTTATTTTCTTTCGACTTTAAGTGCTTGGCCTTATTTTTGGTGAGGTCTTATTATTTTTGAGTGGCGAGTGTGGTCACCTCATGGCTGTTGCTATGTTGCAATATTTTCAGGGAGGGCTTATTTTCAGGGGAGGGCTTATTTTAGTGCTTGCGCTCAAAGGCTCAATTGGGCTTATTATCTGGGGAGGTCTTATTTTCAGGGAAACAGGGTAATATATAGTGTATATATAATCACACAATAAATAGATAATGGATCACACACATCTGGAATCACCATCAAGAAATTAGATTGTATTGTATTAAATTAAATTATATTATATTTTGTGGTTTTAATAATGCCTGTGCGCCGCCCTGGGTCCTAACAAGGAGAAGGGCGGGGTATAAATTTAATAAAATAAATAAAAGATGGACACAAACTCAAACTGTAGGGAGATTTGACTGTACCAGCCTAAACAAGGCCAAGACCAAGTATTACAAAAGTGTATCTGAACAGCAAGGGGGGAAAGCAAGCAAAGACCAATTCAGAACTTCCTTTAACTCTTGAACCTCCCAACCCTGAAAGAGCCATTACCTTACAGTCTAGTGAAGGGCTGTCAAACTTCTGGCCCATGGGCTGGATGCGTCATGCATTGGCCACGCCCATGCCCAGTTTAGTGAAGGGGGGGGGGGGAAAGTCCCATTATGTCATGTGACACCACTGTGACGTGGGTTTGACACTACAGGTCTAGTGTAATACTATCCAAAAAGCTACTTAGCCAGATGTTTTTTTCTGCACCATAAAGAATCCTTACCAGCTATCCCAAAGGATCTCTGAAATTGTTGGATTTTTCTTTCTAAAAACATTATAATAATTTTATTTTGATTGTAGATATTACTCTCAAATTGCTTTGAAGATGTTGAACAACAGGTTATAAATCAATGTTTAGAACAAAAAAATAAGCAGATAAGATAAACAGAAGACCATGGGTAGTTTTTACTTTTAGAGTACCCAACCAAAAAGAAAAAAGGGGAAAACAACTGTATTCAGAGTGACCCAAAACATGAAAGAAAAGCATCATTCTAAGAGTGAGACGTCTCAACTCCAATACATTTGTCTCCTCTGTGAGGCTGCTATAATGTTTTCACCAATATTCCTTTCACATGCATTTTAACACTTACTCACCTTGTTAACAGAACTGTTGCTTAGATAGTTCTGTCCATTTCTAATAAAGGCCTACATATTGGATTTGAATGTTCTCTTGAGAAATATGGCAATAGCTGCTTGGTATATTTTTTCTAATTTTTTAAAAATGGACTTAACTCTGAAATTTTATCAGAGTAGCATATAAAGCACATATGGAGATGCATAATGGCCTTATTAGAAAAAGAATATTTGCTTATTACATTTATATCACATCCTGAGATGCAGGACAGTATAACAGCACATATAAAAAGATAAAGGTTCCCACCAAAGTGGTCCCTATTTTTCTACTTGCATTTTTACATGTTTTCGAACTGCTAGGTTGGTAGAAGATGGGACAAGTAACAGGAGCTCACTCTGTTACACGGCACTAGGGATTCAAACCACCAAACTGCTGACTTTCTGATCAACAAGCTCAGTCTTAGCCATTGAGCCACTGCATCTCTAAACAGAACATATAAAAGTATCTTAATTGTTATCATCTAGCAGGGGCAAAGGCAAATTGGAGGGAATGTTATTAAACCTCCTCTCTAGAACCATGGATAATAAAATGCTATATCAAGACAATGAGAACACTCTTCTATCCAATAACTACTGTTATTAAACTACAGGAGGTAGTAAATATAAAATATTTAGTACAAAATATGCATTTATGATAAAGAATATTTTTACACTTTTTTCAAAATAAATCTAAGTCAGGCACTCATTTCTTTATCTCTCAATTAGGTCTCTCAAACTCTAGCATCACCAAGATAAATTGCAAGAAAATACACAGTGTGATACTGGAGGAAGATGAACAGTGAATCATATTGGACACAAGAATCCATATTTCGCCTGATCATAGCCATAAGGCAACAAAATTTTGCCACATTATTTCCACCAGCAGCCCTGTTTAAGGTGACCCATGCTTTGCCGGGGAGGAACAGGTCCCAGGAACATCTAAAAGGCCACTGTGAGTATTCATAGTATATGGTGGACAAAACTGCTGATATTCTATCAGTTGGATTCTAATTGGGTAGGTCCAGAGGAATTGCTTTGGGTTATTGATGTTACCTAGATGAGCTTGATTCTCTAAATCTTGAGGAACTGGTCCTCTGAACTGTATGAGATCCAGGTATCTGCTGGATTGTCAAGATAGCATAGACTTAGATGGTTAGATCCTTCTAATAGTGTCAGCAACTCTGAGAGAAGGGGTTTTCGCTCCAGCTTTGAAGCAGACAGTGTTGTGCCTCTTTCTCAAGAGACCATCACTGAACCCTTCCATTCTGGGCAATTATTGTCCCATCTCTAACTTTCCCTTTACGGGGAAGCTTATTGAGAAAAAAATCAGATAGCAGTTGCATAGGATCTTGGAGGAAGTCTATTAGACCTGTTTCAGTTGGATTTCAGGCCAGGGTTAGTACAGCATTGAGAGACTATTAAAGGAGTGGTAATGCCCACAACCCCTCACATGTGATGTGCCACAGACTCAACATTCTTGATCCTTTGGTATATAACATTTATATGGAACTGCTGGATGAAATAATCTTGTAAGTTCAGGTCTAGTATTAGCCAAATGTTGAGGATACTAAATTGTACATATCAACCCTGAGCTGACCAATTCCCCAATCAAAATCAGTGTGCAATTTGAGGACCTCCTGGACTCAGCCACTGTTCAAACAGCAACTTTGCATAGGTCCGCCATGTGCAACAGTTGCACTCTTCAGATGGTAAATCATGCCTTAACCACCTCATGGTTAGACTACTGCAATGTATTGTATATCTGGAAGCTAGAGGCAGTTAAAAATGCATGGGGTAGTAACGTGGGCGAAGCGCAGGCTCAGGGGGTTCCTGTGTAAATTTCTAATTCGACTTTTAGGGGGTCCCAGGGAGGGGGGGAGGGAGAGTCAGATGGGGGAACGCCAAGAGAGAAGACCGGCAGAAAGCGGAAGTAGAGAGACGGAGGAGGGTGAAGGGGGGGTCGTTTCCACTGAGGTATTTGCCATCAATACGGTCTTGGGGAGGGGCAGGGGCGGTGGGAGAGGGGATGGACACTATCAGTTGGAGGATCGTGGCCGATGGTTACAGGTGGTCACGCGCTCCAACTCCCCTTGTCCCCATCGCAGACTAGGTGGGCAAGAACCACAGACCCGGGGCCCTAGGCTGATGCTATGCAACGCCAGGTCCGTGGTACAAAAAGCCCCCCTCATACATGACCTTGTGTCAGAGGGGGACCCGGACCTGGTAGGCATTACGGAAACCTGGTTGGGCCACGAGGGAGGACATCCCCTCATAGAAATGTGCCCACCAGGATACCGAGTCTTCCATCAGCCTAGGGCCCTAGGGAGGGGTGGGGGAGTGGCGATTATGGTTAGGGAAGGTCTTGAGCCAAAGGAGACCACAATCCCTCAGACGACCGGGTGCGAGTCCCTCCTTGTGAAGTGGGGCCTAGGGAAGCAGTTGGGCGTGTTAGTTGTATACCTGGCTCCTCGCTATGCAACAACAGCCCTGCCCGAGCTGCTAGAGGTGATAGCCGAGGCGGCGGTTGAGACCCCCAGACTTTTAGTCATGGGGGACTTTAACCTGCCGTCAGCAGGCGAAACCTCTGGTGCAGCTCGGGAGTTCATGGCTTTCATGACAGCCATGGACCTGACCCAGGTAGTTTTAGGCCCTACTCACGAGGGCGGACACACCCTGGATCTCATCTTCGTCTCGGGACAGTGGAGTAGTGATCTGGGAATAGGGGATTTAGTCATCAAACCCCTGTCATGGACAGATCACGCTCTCCTTCGGCTCGACTTTCCGATCGCTACACCTCACTGCGGGGAGGCGGAACCGGACATTCCTATATGGTTCCGCCCCAGGCTCCTGATGGACCCGTTAAGGTTCCAAAGGGAGCTTGGGCCAATTCCTGTGGACTTGCCCCGCGACTCGGCTGAGGACCTAGTGGCCGCATGGTTAAGTGTGGCTGCGGGGGCCTTGGACCGAGTCGCGCCCTTGCGGCCTCTCTTGCGGCGACGAACCACCTGGGCCCCTTGGTTTACCGAGGGGCTCGGGGAGATGAAGCGCCACAAGAGACGCCTAGAGAGCAGATGGAGATCATCTCACTCCGAAGCTGACCGAACACTAGTGAGAGACCACATTAGGACTTACTTAGTGGCAATAAGAGTGGCCAAACGTGAGTATTGTGCCACTCTTATTGCATCCGCAGATAACCGCCCTGCCGCCCTGTTTGGGGTGATCTGCTCCCTCCTTCAACAGAGGCCGCGGGAAGCCTCTTTACAGGGTCGAGCAGAGGAATTTGGGATTTATCTACAGGAGAAAATCACTCGGATTCGGAGCGAGTTACCCTCCATCGACAATGGCCCAGTCGAGCGTGCCGAGGCTGTTCTTGTGACACCATCATGGGAGGAGTTTGATTTTGTTGCTACCGAAGATATGGACAAGTTGTCAAAGAGACTTAGGGCCACCACATGTTTATTGGACCCGTGTCCCTCCTGGCTTGTACTGGCATCCTGGGAGACGACACGAGGCTGGCTCCAGGGCATTGTCAACGCATCTTTGAGTGAGGGGTCCTTGCCTGCCGTCTTGAAAGAGGCGTTAGTAAGGCCCCTCCTCAAGAAGCCGTTCCTGGATCCAGCATTATTAGAGAACTATCGTCCCGTCTCCAACCTTCACTTTTTAGTGAAGGTTGTTGAGAGTGTGGTGGCTCAACAGTTTCCGCGACTCTTGGAGGAAGTTGATTATCTAGACCCGCGCCAGTCCGGCTTCCGACCCGGGCACAGCACCGAGACAGCATTGGTCGCGTTGGTTGATGATCTCTGGGGGGCGCGGGATAGAGGATTTTCCTCTATCCTAGTCCTATTAGACCTCTCAGCGGCTTTTGATACCATCGACCATGGTATCCTATTGCGCCGACTGGGGGTGTTGGGGATGGGAGGCACCGTTTTGCGGTGGTTCTCGTCCTACCTCTCTGGTCGGTCGCAATATGTGTTGGCAGGGGGGCAGAGGTCGACTTCGAGGCCCCTCATATGTGGGGTACCTCAGGGGTCGGTCCTCTCGCCCCTACTGTTCAACACATATATGAAGCCGCTGGGTGAGATCATCCGTGGTTTTGGGGTGGGATATCATCTGTACGCTGATGATACTCAGTTGTACATATCCACCCCAGACCACCCCAACGATGCCGTCGAGGTTATGTCCCGGTGTTTGGAGACCGTACGGATCTGGATGGGTAGTAACAAACTCAGGCTCAACCCGTCCAAGACTGAGTGGCTGTGGCTTCCGGCACCCCGTTTCAGCCAGATTATTCCAACTCTGGCTATTGGGGGCGAAACACCGGCCCCCGTGGAGAGGTCACGCAATTTGGGTGTCCTCCTGGACTCCCGGCTGTCTATGGAGGACCATGTGGCAGCCGTGGCCAGGGGGGCGTTCCATCAGGTACGCCTGATGCGCCAATTGCGACCCTTACTGGACCGGAGGGCCTTACGCACGGTCACTCAAGCACTCGTCACGTCTCGACTATTGTAATGCTCTCTACATGGGGCTTCCCTTGAGGTGCACCCGAAGGCTACAGTTAGTCCAGAATGCGGCCGCGCGGGTAATTACGGAAGCGCCTAGACACTCCCATGTAACACCTATCCTGCGCGAGCTGCACTGGCTTCCTGTGGTCTTTCGGGTGTGCTTCAAGGTCCTAACGACCATCTTTAAAGCGCTCCATGGCTCGGGGCTAGTTATATGCGAGACCGCCTCCTGCCCCATACATCCCTTGGACCGATACGCTCCCACAGAGAGGGCCTCCTCAGGGTTCCGTCGGCCGGGCAATGCTGACTGGCGACACCCAGGGGGAGAGCCTTCTCTGTGGCGGGACCAGCCCTTTGGAACGACTTGCCCCCTGAACTCCGTACCATTTCTGACCTCCGCCTCTTCCGCAAGTGTCTGAAGACACATCTATTCCAACTAGCCGGCCTTGCGCAGCCTCCAACACCGCCAGTTTTAAAATGGGGATTTTAATTCGGTTTTAGCACAGGCCCTTAGTGGAATAAGTTTTTAAAAAAAGAAATAGTTTTATATGTTTTGTATGTTTTGATTTTCCTGTGCGCCGCCGAGTCCATTTGGAGAAGGGCGGGGTATAAATTCAATAAATAAATAAATAAATAAATTTACACCCGTGTGTCATCATTGCTTTGCAAGCCTTAAGTCATATAAACAGCTTTTCATAACTTAGCTTCTGATTAATTGAGGGACAGCTTTTCTCTAATTGCTTCTGCCTGTCTTGCTCAATCAGGCTGAATGGATATGCTCTGGGTACCTTTAGCCAAATATTGCCATCTTGCAGGAATGAGGAAGCATGTTGTCTCTGTTGTAGCAACTGTCTTCGTAACAACAACCCCCAGAGATACATATACCATATTTTTTGCTCCATAAGATTGTTAGGTGATATCTCCGTTGGGAGACAAGCAGAGGGTGTGCAGCAGAGAATGCAGCCAGAGGAATGTTGCTAATATACACACAATAAGTATACCAGACACTGTTTAAGTAAAATAGAATAGCTTTTACTTAGGTTTGTAAAAACTACTAAACTAAGCTACTGCTCAATAAGCAGTGATATCAAATTGAGTCAAACAACTAAGTCTCAACAATATCAAATATCTTACACAATCTTCAGTCTTCTTCTTCAGTAATCACAGTTCACGTCACAGTTCAGTTATCACACAGCAAGTCAAGTAGAGAGAGATATATGCGCTCTCCTTGCCTTCTCTTATAGTTAGAGATAATTGCACTTACTAATTGCACTCTAACATTACATCAGCCTTACGTTCTCCCCTTTGGGTAGCCAATATATAATTTACAATCGTATACCATATTGTTCGCACATTTCCTTGTGCTTTATGGCGCTTTGAGCCTTCGTGAAATTATCAGCTAGATTGTCTTCCGACATACAGTATTCTAGTGTGAGTATCTTGTTCTTAACGCTTTCTCGTACATTAAGATACCTTAGATCTGTATGCTTAGATCTATTCTTAACCGCTATATTGGTAGCCATTCGGATAGCTGCCTGATTATCTTCGAATACAGTTATTGGCTCTTTTATATCTATTCCTATGTCTTTCATCAACTGTCTATAGTAAATCACATCACTACACAGTAGTGACAGACACGAAAATTCTGCCTCCATAGTTGACATGCTTAAATGTTTCTGCCTTATTGATCTCCAGCCGATCAATGATTTTCCCAAAAATATGGCGATCCCTGACATCTTTAATTCCTTAATTCTTCAATTATTTCAGTAGCCTCCTTATCTGTTCTTGTTATCAACGCAATGTCATCCATAAACAGTAACAGTAATGACATGTTTCCATTTCTGGTCATCTTAAACAGACATGGATCTGCTAGTCCAGTCTTGAACCCTTTTGTCTCCCAAAAGTGAGTGGAAATGTCCATGCATCTTACGGAACAAATATTGCTGAAACGCTGCCCACCCTCACCCTTTGGCTGTTTTTGGCCTCTGTGCCAGTGGTGGGTTGAGGCCGGTTCAGCCAAACCGGTAGTAGTGGCGGTGGGAAGCCCAACCCATGTGCCCAGACACTTCTGCCCATGTGCAGAAGCGTTGTGCGCATGCATGAGCCCAAACCAGTAGTAAAAATATTTTCAGTCAACCACTGCTCTGCGCATCCCATTTTTGGCCTCTGCATGTCCCATTTTCGGGTAATTCCCACACTTCAAATCTTTCAAAGATCTCTTCCCAAGCTTGTGGAGAGCCTGGTAATTTGTTATAGAAGTTATTTATGTGAATTGTCTGGACAGTCATGATGTTGTTAAAATTATGTATTATTTTAAATATTTTAAGCTGTCCAGAATGTTTTTGAAGGTAAGCAACCTCATAATCCAATCAATAATATACAATTATGTGAGATGAAATGGCTGATTTACGTCTTTTTCAAAAAATCTTTAAAAATCCTGAATGCCTCCCAAAAGATTGAAGGGATCCTCTCATTTTGAAGAGAGAATGAAGGGTTCAAACACCTTAAACCTCCTTCTAACTAAAAAATATATGCAAAACTGAGCATAAAATATTACCAGCCATTATTAAAAGGTCCCAAGCAAGTTATGAGGACAAAAAACAATCCTGAGTTTGGAAAAAAAAATATCCACCTGAAGGAGATTCTCTTTTCTCTTCACTTTAATTAATTTCTACTTTAAGCAATGAAATATAGATGTAGAAATTTAAAACAAAAACACATGCAATTTCTTAACCCAAAACAGTACTTACAGTTTTAGATGAAGGATTTAGAGGAGTTGTCTTGGCAACATTGAGGCCATCGATCACAACATCAAAAGGGCGATGTTTGTTCACAAATCTTTGAAAACGTTCTAATTCCTAAAACCAGATTTTAAAAGAAAAATAACATGTAAATATATCGTAGTAATCTCCTGTATTAGAATTGTGTAGAATAGCCTCTAGACAAGATAGGCAATAAATAAATATTCCTAAATTAGAATGTGATTGATACATGAAATATTTTCCTTATGCAAGTTGTACAAAATGGACAACCTTATAAAAGCAATAAGCATTTGTCACAAATATTTAGGACAGAATATCAGTAATATATAATGTTGATTTTAAAAAAATAAAGAAAATGTTGATACTAACACACAAGCTAGTTAGAATATGCCATCAAATGATCCACATCTAATGAAATGTATGGAATCAGGTTTTACTGTTATATTCAAGTGTGCAGCCTGGGCAGCCAAGGTATAGCCTCTTCTTCTATAGCCATAGTTCTTAATTTAGGGATATCCTGGAGGTAATGGAGCAATTTGTATTTGTTTGTTAGTCAAAGGCTCAATTTGGTTCTGCTACTGCCCAGAGGTTTGTGTAAAACAACTTGAATCTGGGGTTTTTGTAAGGGTAATGACATTAAGACTGAGGAAATGGGTAATTGGGTCCAACAGTTTAAAAACCACTGCAATATAGAAGAAAAAATCAATTGCCAGACAAACATACAGGAGGAAAAGGTGAAAGAAACTTCACACACCTTACAGGCAGGAAGAACTACAGGCCATGATTATGGAAGAAAAATTTAGGACCTAGCATACTGTCTCTCAACCTTGGGAACTTTAGGATGTGTGGACTTTCAGAATTCTCTAGCCAATATGAGTGGACTTGCTGGCTGGGGGGAATCCTGGAAGTCCAAATATTTTAAAATACAGGTAGCCCTTGACTTACAACAGTTCATTTAGTGACCAATCAAAGTTACAATGGCACTGAATGCCTTCCATATGGAACATTTGGGGTTTTTTAAAGGGATTTTTAGTAGATTTTTAAGGGGTAGTAGGGAGGGTGTTATCTATACGAACCGGGTGGGTTTGGGGGGAAATCCACCAGGGTCGGAGCTGGGCCTGGCTGGGGGCTGCGGCATTGGAGGTGCAGGGCTAGAGGTCAGGGAGGGGGCTAAGTTCCAGATTAGTAAAGGTTGCTCCATCAGTATTGTGGGTGGGAGGGGCAGGTATGGTGGTAGCAGGGGGCCATATCATGTTCGGGAAGCACGCATCCGCTGTCTTCAAGCAGTTGCGCACTCCAGCACCCAATGCTCCCCTCGTCCCCCAAGTGGTCCAGATCCTCAGGGTCTGGGCCTGCGTCTGATGTTGTGCAACGCCAGGTCCATGGTAAAGAAAGCCCCCCTCATTTGTGATCTTGTGCAGGAAGGGTGAGTGGACCTGGCAGGTATTACGGAGACCAGGTTGGGCCAGGAGGGGGGGGTTCCCCTCATGGAATTGTGCCCACCAATTGTACCCATGCGTTTCATCAGCCTAGGGCTCAGGGTAGGGGTGGGGGTCGTTATAAAGGAGGATCTGTGCCCAAGGGAGGCCACTGTACCTCAGACAGTAGGATGTGAGTCCCTCCTTGTGAAGTGGGGTCGTGGGGTACAGATGGGCTTGCTGACCACGTATCTGGCTCCCGGCTGCGTGGCGGTAGCCCTGCCTGAGCTGCTGACTTACGCACCTTTCCCCGTGCTCTCAAAACCTTTTTTTCCCAACAAGCTGGGCTGGCATAAAAATGAATTTTTGTTAATGAATTTTTATTAATTTTAATTGGGGTTTGTTTGGTTTTTTAATTTTAAGAGAGGCCAAATTGTTTAATATGCTTTTAAACCTAAACCTAAACCATATCACTTTCAAAAAGTACATACAATTTGATGACTGTGCTTTGTCTGGACTAAACAAATAAAACCAAGTTGCATATTTCTTTCCTAGGTCCATAATCCCAAGGCAAATTTCTCCTATATCAATAATTTAGTTCTTCTAAGCAATTAGCCCACAAAAATGTATTCAGCATATACTGAAAACATCAAAGGGAATTCTAGCAATTGTCTTATTTCTCTGTAGAGTGGAGATAATGGGTTTTTTTGTTACTCTGGCAGCAGTTACATCTAAAGGGGGAAAAGCTCTGATTGAATGGTGATTTTTGTATTTACCATTGGAGCACTAATTAGCTTCCAGTTAGGTTTTTCACATTTTGCAGATTTCTAACCTAAAGTGACAAATGAATCCGTAAAATTCCCTAACTGGTTCTGGTAGAATGGAGGTGAATTCTGACCTGTGATCTATCTTTGCATATGCAATCTATCAAGTTTAACAAAGCCAGAACTTTGTAATAACTCATTCCCTACTTTACTTGGAAAAATCAATATGTAGAATGTCCACAGGAGTGCCCAACTCGCGGACCATGGCCCACTACCAGGCCAATGCCTTTTCCATTGATGGTGAACCTTTTTCTTATGGGATGCCCAAATTGCGCGTGCGCACTATTGTGTGCCTGCGCTTGCCCACTCACACCTCCCTGCCCATCTGCACATGTGAGCATGACACCTCCTCAAGGTGCCTCACCTGTGGTGTACCACAGGGGTCGGTCCGCTCGCCTATCCTGTTCAACATTTATATGAAGCCGTTGGATGAGATCATCTGTGGTTTCGGGGTAGAATTCTACCAGTACGCTGACGATACTCAGCTGTACATCTCTACCCCGGACCACCCCAACGATGCCGTGGAAGTGAGGTCCCGGTGTCTGGAGGCCGTGCGAGTCTGGATGGGGAGAAACAGGCTCCGACTCAACCCGTCCAAGACCGAGTGGCTGTGGCTTCCAGCGGCACGATATAGCCAGTTGATGCCAGCTCTGGCTATTGGGGGTAAGTCTTTGGCCCCCACAGAGAGGGCTCGCAACTTGGGCGTCCTACTGGACTCTCGGCTGTCACTAGAAGATCATATGACAGCCGTGGCCAGGGGGGCCTTTTATCAGGTTTGCCTGATACGCCAGTTGCGCCCCTTTCTGGATCGTGACGCTTGACACACGGTCACTCAAGCCCTCGTCATCTCCTGCCTGGACTACTGCAACGCTCTCTACATGGGGCTTTCCTTGAAGTGCACCCGGAGGCTCTAGTTCAGAATGCGGCCGTGCGGGGGATCCTGGGAGCTCCTAGATGCTCCCATGTAACACCTCTCCTGCGCGAGCTGTACTGGCTGCCTGTGGCTTTCCGGGTGCGCTTCAAGGTATTAGTACCTTGAAGCTTTAAAGGTATTACTACCTTTAAAGCGCTCCATGGCGAGGGAACTGGCTACCTGCAAGACCGCCTCCTGCCATCAAATACCTCCCACCAACCAGTGCACTCCCACAAAGAGGGCCTCCTCAGGGTGCCGTCGGCCAGGCAATGTCGGCTGGCAACCCCCAGGGAGAGAGCCTTCTCTGTGGCGGCTCCTGCCTTCTGGAATGACCTACCCACCGACCTACCCACGACCACGGACCTGCGCCTCTTCCGTCGAGCTTTGAAGACCTATCCCCGGTGTCTGGAAGCCGTGCAGATCTGGATGGGAAGGAACAGATTCAAGCTCAACCCGTCCAAGACTGAGTGGCTGTGGCTACTGGCGCCCCGGTTCAACCAGTTGACGCCATCACTGGCCATAGGGGGCGAACATCTAGCCCCCGTGGAGCGGGCACGCAACTTAGGCGATCTCCTGGACTCTCGGCTGTCAATAGAAGACCATGTGACAGCCGTGGCCAGGGGGGCATTTTACCAGGTTTGCCTGGTGCGCCAGTTGCGTCCCCTATTGGACCGGGATGCCATTCGCACGGTCACTCATGCGCTTATGACGTCTCGTCTGGACTACTGCAATGCTCTCTACATGGGGCTCCCCTTGAGATGCACTTGAAGGCTACGGCTGGTCCAGAACGCGGCCGCGTGGGCAGTTATGGGAGTTACTAGATACTCCCATGTAACACCACTTCGGCCGATTCGCTCACACAGAGAAGGACTTCTCCGGGTGCCGTCCACCAGGCAATGCCAGCGGGCGACGCCCAGGGGAAGGGCCTTCTCTGTGATGGGCCCGACCCTCTGGAACGACCTACCCACGGATATTAGAACGACCATGGACCTCCGCGCCTTTCGCCAAAAAGTAAAAACTTATTTGTTCCATCAGGCCGGCTTGGCTTAATTTACGCTTCTCGCCCCAGTCTGTAATTTCAAATTGTTTATTTGGTTTTAATGGGTTGCAATTTTAATGTTTATAAATTTTAGTACAGGGTAATTTAATTCGTTTTTAATTCTGTATGTATTGTATGTTTTATATGGTTTTTTAAGTTTCCTGTACACCGCCCCAAGTCCCTTCGGGGACAGGGGCGGTTTATAAATTTAATAAATTATTAATTATAATTATTATTAATTATCTATTTCATGTGGCCGGCCTGGCGTAATTTTTTTAATGGTTTTAGTAGGTTTTATTAATGGTTTTAGAACAGGTGTTTTATTTAATATATTTTTATATATATACTTCATGTATTTTTTATATTTTATATCACTGATTTTATTGCTGCCTGTACACCGCCCTGAGTCCCAGAAGGGAAAAGGGCGGTATAGAAATTTAATAAATTAAATTAATTAAGGCTCCGGAGGCTTTCCTGATGCCTGGGGAGGGTGAAAACAGCCTCACCCAGCCTCCTGGAGGCCCTCCAGAACCCAGAAGTAGATTGTTCTCAAACTTCCAGTTGGGCTGTAGGGGCCGTTTTTCACCCTCCTCAGCCTCCAGAGGCTTTCCTGAAGCCTGGTGTGGGTGAAGACGGCTTCCCCTGGCCCTCCAGAAGGGTGAAAAATCAGCTGGCCAGCACACTGGAGGTGACAGCTGGCGTGTCATACGTTTGCCATCACGGGTCTATTTGAAACTGGGCTGCTGGAGAGATGGGCAAGCGAATATGCATGAGTGGAGGGTACTTGCGTAAATGGAGGCTGCTTGCGCTCATGAAGCTCCATTCATGCAAATGGAGTTTCGACCACAAGTACCCTCTACTCATATGAGAAGAGCTTCGCACATGAGCACAAAAGTGGCTACCATTTGCACAAGAGAAGCTTCACAAGCACTCTCTGCTCATTTTCAAAGCTACATTGTGGAAGTGGAAAGCGGGCATGTCCGTCACTCGCACACATGGATCTGTGTGCACCTGCACCTGCCACTCACACATACCTGCACTGGGCGGGGCCACCAAGCTAGAAAGGTTGGGGACCACTGGTCTAACAAATCTATGCAGAACAATCCCAAATTCCGCACCCCACTTCCCCAGAGTCACAACATATAGCTGAAACCCTGGATTTATGGTGTTTTCTTTCTTTCAATAAACCAAGATCAGTACTGGTGAAGGAGACCACCTAATCAACTTTTTGGAAATATATCCAAAGAGATATATTTGTTTGTAATTTTTAAGATTAAAAATTTCTGTTGTCCCAAGGATGATAGCTTTCTGTGGTTGAATTTGGTGTTAGGTTTTGTATAGGGTGTTTTAGTGTTCCTGCCACAGTCTATCATAATTATCATAATTATCTTTTGAATTATCCTTATTCAAAACTGAAAAACATAAAATAATGTAGTTTTTCCCACAAGGGAGCTACTCTAGCCAACATCAATCATGTTTCTGCATTTTTTTAAAAATGTATATTTTTAAAGTTATGATGAGAAGTAAGCACAATGCTTTAAACATAGTTTTATCATAGATTTATATAAAGACATTATTACATTGTCAACTCTTTTTTTCTATTCACCTAATAATGATTCCAAACATCACATTTTTCTTCTTTACAGCAGATGCACACTGAGTTGACATTTTCATTGAGCTGTCTAGCGTAACTTCCAGACCACTTTCCTGATCAGACTCTCCCAGCTTAGGTCCCATTAATGGACAACTCAGATTTTTGTTTGTGTGCCAATATGCACCACTTGTTTACACTGAAGCAAATTCATTCTATTGAAAGCAACCTATTGGAGCTCATCACACTCCTTTTATTTACAATCCAATTTAATATCCCATTTTCCATAGTAAACAACTAGATATCCCTGGTAGCTTATAATGGACTTTTTCTGCTGTTTCCCCCACCCCCACCCCCAAATAACTGCTATTCAAAATCAAGCTGCCTTCAGACTTAGATGTACACTTACATACACCATAACTGGGATCCAGAAATTAATTTTAGTATTTTTTTAAATTACTAACAGTTTTAAGAGTTGGTGAGTTAACATTAATACATTAAAAGTTAGTTTGTACTAAGGTAGCACATGCAAGTGAAAAAGAAGGCGGAGGGGTAGAGATTTGACCTATCTTTCACAAACAGGTTTTTTTCCTAAGAAAAACTTAAATTATTCAGATTGTAATTACTTTTCATTAAAATAGTGTTTGATTTTAACAATCCAATGGTGAGGGGGGAAAAGAAGGGAAATAAGCAAATTAATGATTTGCTGAATTGTCGCTACACTTCTGTCACCAATAAATCCCTGCAAAGTGATAATTAATTATTATTAAAAGCAATTTCCTTAGTGTGATGAGAAATATAGTAATTGAGATGAGTGAATAGAGCAATAAATTCAATGGTATCCGATACACAATAGAGTTTTGAACCTACATCAATAGTAGCAAGATGATACTAAATATATGGCGAGAACAGCAATGGGGTCTCAGGACCCAAGCTTCAAACTATTTATCAACAGAACTCAGTAGAGGTCAGAGGAAAATGTGCAATAAAAGTCTCTATATGTACTAGAAGCAGATGGTACAAGCTGTCTTTACCAACAGAAAGTTTATACATGACATCTATGGAGGTAAAACTGTTTAATTTAGTTAAATGAAGATTAAGTAGCTCAGATTTTCATCCTTTATATAACAAGAACTTCCGGTTTTCGTAGGTGACGGACGTGTTTGATACACGTCCACTGCTTGCTGTCCTGGTGGCCCCCCCCGGGGGGGCACAGGGGTTTTTGTAGGAACCCCCTGCCGTACAGGCGGCTCACTGGAGACCCCCAACCAGGCGGCGGCTGGTGGGGCGTCTTTCCAACCTCGCCCCAGGAGCCGGGAGGCAGAAAGGGGGGGCTTTGCCCTTTCGCCGATGGACTCCGGAATTAATGGAAGGATTCGGAAGCTGGCTGGAGTGCTGGGGATGGAGGATCTTTCCTAATCTTCAGGTCTGCAATTGAGGGACAAGTGAATACCGTGAGTTTTACCTTCAATCAACTTTAAACGGAGAATGGAGGGGGGAGTTAATCTGTTTTGACCACCCCCTTCAGAATAAAGCTGAAAAAGTTCTCCCCAGAAATGGGGAGAATGAGAGAACTAGTCTGTCACCTGAAATAGCAAGTTTTAAAAAATTGTATCTACATTAGCGCAGTTGCAACATTGTATCGAAGCTTTTTGCAACAGGAAAATGAAACTTTCTCTCTCCTTCCTGTGAGAGACGGGGAAGATAGTTCCTCTTTGTTCCCTGTCGGAAATTTTCTCTTTGTCTATGAACTTTTCCTTCGGCGTTTGAAATTGCAAGATTTAAACTATCCAGTTAAATTTCTCCTCGGGAAACCTTTGGTATCTCTCCCAATACATGGACATCCAGATTAATTTTGATAATACAATTTCTTCTTTTAGGTTTCTTTGGCTTTCTTGGTTTTATGTGATACCCGGACTGAACTTTTATTCGGGTTGTCCCAACACGTCGGACTTCATTTTAAAAAATTTTTTTTTACAAATTGGAACATAATCGGAACAATGGCTTTTAAAAAACCACCTATTGCAAAGTCCTCTTCTGCTCCATCATCAGCCCGTTCCAGCCCAGTTATGCAGCAGACAAAGATCACTGCATTGTTACGAAAAGAAGGGACTGGCGAGAGCACTCAGGAATTGACAACAAAGGAAATGCTTCAGGACATTATGAAAAATGTACATGAAATCCGAAATGACTTGACAAATTTAAAACTAGAGCTGTTGGAGACACAAAGAAATACAATGGATAATAAACAAAAAATTGAGGCGTTGGAGGGGGGGTCATGCTGAGATGAGGGAAGAGGTAAAGGAAATTCGGAAGGAAAGCACAGAATTGGGAGGTCATATGACCAAGATTGAACTTGAAAGAATGTCTTTTTTTCTCAGGTTCCAGAACGTACCAGAGATAGAAGGAGAAGATCTTAAAGATCTTATGAGTACAATTTTAGCAGATTATATTAAAAGGAACAAAGAACAACTCTGTTGGGATATGGACCTGGTTTATAGAATTAACTCAGCATACGCTAGAATAAATGATGTACCAAGGGAAGTCCATATTAAATTTTTAAGGAGGTCCACAAGGGATGAGATATTGAGGGCCCAGCGGGGAGGACCTCTGAAATATCAGGAAAAAGAAGTTGCTATTTTGAAACAAATTCCAAAAAAAAATTAGAGATAAGAAGGAAATATTCCTTCTTATCCAAAAAATTATATAAAAAAGGAGTTTGGTTCAAATGGTTGCTTCCAGAAGGAATGTTGGTCTTTTGGGAAGGAGGCAGAATTAGACTTAAAACATTAAGAGGCGGAGGCCTTTCTTCAAAAGCATTCCTCACTCCTAGGAGATGAAGAGGAAACAGGGGGGGCCGTGGCTCCGCCCGTCGATGGGAAGAGAGAAGAATCAATAGCAAAAAGACTCAGATCTCAAAAATGCTTTTATTTGAAATTTTACTGTGATAGTTGTATTAGATGGCGATGAAAAACATGATTGAATGTACGAATTATACAATGTAACATATATATATGCTTGCCCTTTGCTTTCTTTAAAAAATATTGTATTTGTATGAAGTTTTGGGAGGACCACCACCTCCGGCATGGAAGCCTCTAAAATGTTATTTTAACCCTACAACCCTTTTCCCACAAATACTGTAAAACCCAATAAAAATTGTTTACCAAGAATAGTAGCAAGATGATACTAAATACGAGAACAGCAATGGGGTCCCAGGACCCAAGCTTCAAACTATTTATCAACAGAACTCAGTAGAGGTCAGAGGAAAATGTGTAATAAAAGTCTCTATATGTACTAGAAGCAGATGGTACAAGCTGTCTTTATACCAACAGAAAGTTTATACATGTATACATGTATGTATCTCTTTCCACCTTTTACTTAAATTGATTTTGTATGAAGTCTTGGAGGCGGTTACCACCTCCGGCATGGAAGCTCTAAAACATTTTTCTGATACCCTATACACCCCTTTCCCTTTATAAAATTGTAAAACCAGTAAAATTGCTTTATAAAAAAAAAAGTTTATACATGACATCTATGGAGGTAAAACTGTTTAATTTAGTTAAATGAAGATTAAGTAGCTCAGATTTTCATCCTTTATATAACAAGAAAATATTACTATAATGCTTTACAATAACACTGTAATGAGGAAATGTACCCCATGCATATGGTCATGTGTCAGAGTAGAACTTAAATAGATTAGAACACAGAACAAGATAAGAATCATAAAAATTATCTGGGGAAAAACAAGTAAACTCCAGTTAATTTATGTACCAGATTGAAGTCTACAGAGTTGAGGTAAGGCAGCAAACAAGTAACTATAAACAACAAAGATAGAGCCAAGTAATGTCTACACCCACTGGCAGGTATAGGATTTCAAACAATGCTGGAAAAAACTGAAGAATTCTAAGGGCTGCATTCAGGATGAATCAGAACAATGAAACTATAGGTGTGTCCTCATGAGCAATAAATGGAAAACTTAAGCAGGGCTAAAGTTACTTAACTGTTCTAATAAATAAAAGACTACTGAAGACAAAAGTTGAAGATTGAGGTGATGATTCTTCTTTTACCACGTTTTCTGAATCTACAAGGATTGTAAGTATTTTTGAATGCCCTATTTCACAGGGACCCTTGATTGGCTATCAGCTCTTAGGTTTATTGTTATATACTTATTATCTCTCTGGGAAAGTCCCCTCAATCTAAGTATTGGTGGAAAGCACGCACCCTTTTCAAATTCAAATAAAAATAGAGGATGTACTAATTGCATCCATTCATTCCCAGTAGTTCCACAAACTCCCTAACTTGGCTTTTTTCCAGATGGAAATGGAAACTGCAAGTCAAGGTGTGGGATGTTGTATCTAAAACAAACCAAACAAACACATTACAAAGGAGCTGAAACATAATATTTGTTCTATTATCCGGAACTTATCTTGTATAGGAACTTTTTAATTCAATTATAATTTCATTATAATCTAATTGTTCACATGTACACTCTTCTTGGCAATATGACATTAGTATACTAGGCATCCATCATACATACATGTGTACACAAATGCATGCACACATGCATACAAGTTATTTAGTCAATATTGAATGTTTATGCATTTGTTCTACACACAGTTCAAAAATCTAAATTACAATGCTTCTAAAAACCAGGGGGTTTTCAGTACTGTAGCAATCTACTGATTACTGAACTCTTTAGGCAGATTCAGCTGCCATTTTAGGCACTGATCAAGACCCTCGCGGGAGGAAGCATCTTTCTGCTTCTGAGCACTAGCATAATTCTTGATAACATTTAAAACCCAATACAGTGAAAAATTAATCACTTTTCAAATTTTCCAATTGCCAGGCACCACTCCCCCCCCCCCCCAAAAAAACCTGTGTAATTTATTTATGAATAAAATCAATGATTCACTCCACACTTTCCTCTGTACTTTGGCTGGATAAGTCAAGAACCAGTGGGACCAGACCAAACAGAATTCAAATTGTGCTAATTCTCTGCTGGCCTGAAATCTGTAACAAGCAGATTTATCATTGTAGGAAACTTTTCTTGCGTTAGAAATGACTTTTTACATTTTTTCTGTATTACTAGAAATTCTGTATAAAGTAGCAGACCTGGCCATGATACCACAGGATGTTACAAGATTTCTACATGATCACTAGGCCAAATAAGGTAAAGGTTCCCCCATACATGCGTGCTAGTCGTTCTCAACTTTAGGGGGTAGGTGCTCATCTCCGTTTCAAAGCCAAAGAGCCAGCACTGCCCGAAGTTGTTCTCCATGGTCATGTGGTGAGCATGACTAAACAGCAAAGGTGCATGGAACACTGTTACCTTCCCACCAAGGTGGTCCCTATTTTTCTACTTGCATTTTTTACGTGCTTTCGAACTGTTATGTTGGCTGAAGCTGGGACAAGTAACGGGAGCTCACTCTGTTACACGGCACCACTGAACTGCCAACCTTCTGATCGACAAGCTCAGCGTCTTAGCCACTGAACCACCACATCCCTCTAGGCCAAATACCTGATCTTTAATCTAAAGGTGTGGACTGTTAGCCCTGTGGTTTTTAAGCAAACTCATTATCTGCTATATGGTGGGTTTTGCCAGGAACTGGAAGTAAACACCAGTTTCGGGCAAAAAGTAATAAACGGCGGTTATTTGACTGCTGTGAATGTGAGACAGTTGCTGAGTATCCTAAAGTGCAATGAAATAATTGTGTGTGTATTTGGTTGTGGGAGGGGGCAAATATCAGAACTTCAAAACCTAGCTTTTGAGGGGGTATTGTAACTTAGTTGTAACTAAACTACTTGTCATAAGTCAAGGACTATTTTGTAACATGGTGTGTTGACTCAGCTAATATACTGGGAAGTACATTGAAAGTTATTCCATCCCAATTGTGGTCATAAATCAAGGACTACCTGTATGAGTAGTGGTCTCTCAAAACAGAAGTTTTGCTTTTTTTTCTTTGTGATATTTCCACCTCACAAATCTATTAGCCGTACATTTAATTTCTATTGCAAACTTATCTTAATAACATTTGTATCATAATCTTATTTTATTTTATTTATTTATTTTATTAAATAAATACCAAAATCTTTAAATCTTTACCAAAACAGAGAGCATCACCAGTAATTCATTTATACTAAATTGTACTCTAATTTCCAATATAACCATAAAGAATGACAGGTGCTTTTTAATGAGTCATTGTGACTTCATAGGAAATGGCACATGTATATATCCACCTGATCACAAATGCAGATAGCAGAAAATAGAGTCTCACTTCCATAGTGATGTCTACACAATTACAAAGTAAGCAAAACCTACAAATGGTCAAAAGTTATTTCTACCAGGATAGAAAAATAACATTTTTCTTTAGCTAAAAAATGAGAGGTCCTTTTAATGCTGTGTCATAATCTTTTAGTACCTCTATAAAAACAGATTAGC
The DNA here is from genome assembly GCA_039707465.1 of Rhabdophis nuchalis. Taxonomy (NCBI): domain Eukaryota; kingdom Metazoa; phylum Chordata; class Lepidosauria; order Squamata; family Natricidae; genus Rhabdophis; species Rhabdophis nuchalis. The sequence continues at coordinate 78,040,252 of CM077643.1, forward strand.
ACATAAAAGCCTTTGGCCTGTTTACTCTGGATAGATACAAAAGAGGCAGTTAAATGAAATGGGCAATCCCCAAGCCTCAAAGCTTTATGTCAATCTCAATCAATGTTTGTGGCTCCTAAGCTATTTCTAACTACAATTGCTAGAAACTGATGACAATTTTGAGGCAGGAAAGACAAAAATCTAAAATAGGCTTAACAGAGTTCAAAACAAAGAACTATCCCACAAAACCAGGGGAATAAAAAAGAATCCTAATTTCACTTATATGCAACTTTTAGTATACTGCCTTGCCTGCTGCGCTTCTTGGTAAAGCAAACATATTGTTAACCCTTGTCACTAAAATTTCCCCACTCTGTTGGGTTTTCTGGGCTGTTGTCTTATTATATTCAATCATAAAATGATAAAATGTCTTTGAGTTTAATAGTATCGGTAACATGTTTATATCATTGGTTATTGTGAAATATAAAGCATCTTCAACAATCAGCAGAAACGTCCCTTAGAGGCTATAGATTAATGTAGCCAGTAAAACTGAGTTTTAAAGGGCTATCAGTGAATGGCTCATACAAATTTCTGCAAATTTGACATTCTTTACATTTTTAGTAAGCATAATAATCAGTAATGAATAAAAAAGGTTCTGAATTCTAGCTTTTAGTATTTGAAAGTAACAAATAAATATTGTTTTCTACTTGGTAAAAAATTGACTTAGCAACATGAAGACTTCGTGACTTCTAAAATTATCACTAAAGAATTGTCCAATCTGAGTGTATGTAAAATTTTAGACGAGGCAGTTACAAATAAACACTAAAATGTATTGTACAAAAAAAATCAAGGAAAGCATTAGCCATATCACGCACATCTGATTTCTTTTCCGTAACTGATTGAAAAAACGATTAGTCATAAATGGAATCTCCCTAAATACCCAACACATATCCAAATAAAAAATTCTATTATCAAACCAATGGTTTCAGCTGTTCCCACAATAAATTCCTTCCAGAAAAAAACCCCAGCTGTGTGTAAAATACCCAAACATTTCCAACCCTGAGCAATTCCTGAAAGTTGCTGGTTAACCGACTTAGCAAACCATTAGCATTTGCTATCATGACCGGCTGAAAAACAACTTTGCTGAGTCAAACCAACCACTCACATGATCCAGCAGATTAGTTCCAGCAATGGCCAAAATCTGAAAGTTGACAGACCATCCTTATAGCTGACTACTGCCTCAAAACATGAAAAGCACCTTTAAACATGGAAACTTGGCAATCACTATCAATAAAAAGACAAGGTCTTTCCCCCCCCAGAAAGTTCTCTAAGCCTGCTTTAAAGACAAGTTTGCAATCACCACATCTTGCACCAGTAAAATTCATGTCAATTACATCTATTAAAAAGCTTTGATGCCAGCTTTTCAAGAACTATGGATTTTCACATTCAGTAAGTAATCTGAAAGGATATTCATATGAAATGCCTTTCTTTGTATTTACCAAACAGTCTACGTATAGGCATTCCTTCTACTGGGGGGACCATTGGCAGCTTCTGACACAGCCATGCAAACTCTGCAAAGAGCCCACCCTGTTGCTTTAAGATCGATTTTGGATGCTTCTCACAGCCTTAATATTGTGTGTGTGTGTGTATGTTTGCATTTGTGCTGATAAATAAATAAACAAGGGAGACTAGTATAGATCTAATTCAAGCTATTTAACTCTCATCAGCTAACCCATACCCTTACTGGGATTTGAACCGGGGCTGTACTACACACACACACACACACACATCTTGGAAGAGGAGCTGCCCATGCCCAAAAATGAACTTCCAGTTTCTGATACGTGCATGTGCGCCAGCTACCTAGTCTTCTGGTTACTGGTGCACATCCGCGCATGATGACAATCATTTGGCCAGTGTGCATGCTCACACAGGGAAAACAGAAAGAAGACTAGCTCTTCCAGTTTTCGGCACTTCTGCACGCATGGAGGCCAGATGATCATTGCACACACAAGCACGCCAAAAACCCGGAAGAGGAATGGGCGACGCTACGTGTGCCGGGCAACATGGCTCTGCATACCACTTCGGGCATGCATGCCTTAGATTCGCCATCATGGAAATAGAGCAATCCTTCTTTTAAAAATTCAGTACAGGTAATTTTTGACTTAGCAATGCTCATTTAGTGACCATTTGGAGTTAACGATGGCACTGAAAAAAGTGACCGTTGGTCCTCATACTTACAATCCTCACAGCATTCCTGTGGTAATGTAATCATGATCTGGGCACATAGCACCCATCGCACATTTATGGCAATCATACAGTGTCCTATAATAACGCAACTTACATTTGCGACCTTTCCAGGTAGCTTCCAATAAGCAAAGTCAACAGGGGAAAGCAGCAATGAACACTGAAAGGCTTAGTCACGTCTCACTTAACAGCCACAGTGATTTGCTTAATACCCACATGAAAAAAAAGTAAAAACTGTGATGCCACACTTAACAACCGCACTATTTAGTGGCAAAATTTCTGGTGTCTAGTGTGATTTTAAATTGATGACTATCTCCAAACATCTTCAAACTACATACATTATTAATTCCTTTCTAAGATGCGCTCACGTAATAGTTAAAGAAAATTGAAATATTTATTTGGGGGCAAAATATGAGAAGATAGCTTTCAGACACTGGTCTTGTTATTAACATCTAAGATACAACAAAGCCAAAACAAATGTCAGATCCAAGATACAATAACACCACCTAGTGGCCAGTTTTCTCTCCTACCATACATGCAATATAATTGGCTGTGTATATCCTTTGAAAGTGATTTTCAGCACCATCTGTAAGGATGTCTTTCTGAATAGTTAAAGCAATCTTGTCCTTCTGGACTTCTGCCACTGCTTCACAAATCATTTTGATATCTCTGTAAGCACATACAATTATAAAGCCATGTGGCTTATTATATTTATAAGCAAGTCAGTTACATGACTTAAATTATAACTACTTAAAGATGTTTAAAATGTCACGTCTCTAATAACAGCAGCAACAGCAATAATTTATTTATTTAACTCACATACCCCTCGACTCTCAACAACCCTGGGCAGTTCACAACAATCAAAGAAATTAAAATAAAATCAATACAACGTAACAGATAAAAGTAAGACATGGCAAGTGCGATGATGCACAGCACGGTGGATAAAAATCGATGTTTTTTTAAAAATTAAAAATCGGATTTTTAAAAACTTTAAATTGGATTTTTAAAAAAAATTAATCAAATTTATTTTAATAAAATGCGTTTAGAGTAAAATATCTAAAAATAGTTTTCTACTTAAGATACATTAATAATTTACTTTATTCAGCATGAAATGGAGCTTAGTTATGTAGCAGGAGGTTGTATATTCTGAAATATTGGGACTGTCAGTAAGTCAACAGCGGATCAGAGGAGGAGCCACTGCTGGACAGAGATGAAGTTGCTCTTTAACAATTATGATTTAAATCAAGCCATTTTACTAGTGATTTAAATCAACTGGATTTAAATCAACTCCACCCTGATTCACAGGATCTCATTCTTCCTTACTTAAAGACCTGGGTGATTAGCCAAGCCTTCACGGCTCTTCTAAACAATAGCGGAGGTAGATCTCAGGAGGAATCTCATTCAGAAAGCAGGTGTTGCTATACAGAAGGTACACTTCCAGGGTCTCAATAGACACCAAAGGAACCCAGAGAGTACCAACCCTGCAGGATCAATTGGCCAGGCAAATGTTATGGCAACCAAGCCCTGTGCCACATACTGTATTTTTCAGAGTATAAGACTCACCTTTTTTCCTCTAAAAGGCTGAAAATCTGGTACGCCTTTTACATTGAATACAGCATTTTTGCCTCCCAAAGCCCCGCCCCTTTCACCAAAATGGCCGTGCATAGCCTTATAAAGGCTTTCAGAGACCTCCTGGGGGCTGGGGAGGGCAGAAATGTGCAAAAGGCGGGCTGTCCCCCCCCCCCCCAGCACTATAAGCCTGCATAAGGCTAGGCATGCAATTTGTTTGACAAAAGCATCCCCATTTTCGTGAAAAACTGACCGTTTTTTGCTCTTTTCTGGCACCCCCACCACACCAGAAGCACTCTGCAAGGCCCCCCTCCCCCAAGGCTATTCATGCCTTTTATTGAGGGGGAAATGGGCCTATTTTCATGAAAAATGACCCGTTTTTCGGAGGTTTGCAGAGTGCAAAAACTTTTTTTTTCTTTTGGAAAGCTCTTTAACTGATGAGAATTACATTGATCAAGTGCTGTGCCAGCAGAAACAAAGTCTTAAGGTTTGTCAGCGATTTTCTTCTCCAGGACATGGATAAATACACCTGGAAAAATCTACCAAAAATCAAGGTCTTAGTGACCATCTTTAAAGCGCTCCATGGCAGTGGGCCTGGTTACTTGCAGGACCGCCTTCTACCGCATACCTCCACTCGACCTGTCCGCTCCCACAGGGAGGGCCTCCTTAATAATAATAATAATAATAGTTAAATTTATTGACCGCTCCCTCTCCCCACAGGGACTCGGGGCGGTGCACAGGGAGAATAAAAACAATAAATATACAAAATACATACCAATTTAAAACAGATTAAATTAATTCCTGTGCTAAAATCCCATTAACTAAAAATCCCCACTAAATATAGATATACATTTAAAAACCCATAGAGAGAGAGACTACCCTAGGCCGGCCAGGCGGAAAAGATGAGTCTTCAATTTCAAGCGGAAGGAGCGGAGGTCCGTGGTCGTTCTAATATCGGGGGGAAGGTCGTTCCAGAGGGCCTGGCCCGCCACAGAGAGCCCTTCCCCTGGGCATCGCCCGCTGACAAAGTCTAGTGGACGGCACCCGGAGAAGTCCCTCTCTGTGGGAGCGAATCGGCCGTGAGGATGTGTGAGGCAGGATCCGATCCCGCAGGTAGCTAGGGTGCTGTCTGCTGGACAATGCCGGCTGGCGACGCCCAGGGGAAGAGCCTACTCTGTGGCAGGTCCCGCCCTTTGGAATGACCTCCCCCCAGACCTCCTGACTATTGGTGTGTCTTATACTCCAAAAAATACGGTAATGCAATATATATATATATATATATATATATATATATATATATATATATATATATATATATATATATATATATATATATATATATATATATATATATATATATATATATATATATATATATATATATATATATATATATATATATGTTTTCGTAGATTTTCACGGGTATAGGTATGTAGATTTTGGTTTATTCGGGTCTTTTCCCGTGTAAAATTAAAGGTGTTTTTGCAACGTTTCGATGGGATCACCCCCATCATCATCAGGCTTCAGCCTTGGCTTTCTTGCAAAAAAAAAGAAAGCCAAGGCTGAAGCCTGATGATGATGGGGGTGATCCCATCGAAACGTTGCAAAAACACCTTTAATTTTACACGGGAAAAGACCCGAATAAACCAAAATCTACAAATATATATATATATATATATTTATATTTATTTATTTATTTATTTATTTATTTATTTATTTATTTATTTATTTATTTATTTATTTATTTATTTATTTATTTGTTTTCGTAGATTTTCACGGGTGTAGGTATGCTGGCATAGCTGGCTTCGGGGATTTTCCCGTGTATAAGGCATAGAAAAGTTGTTGCAACGTTTCGACAAGATCTCACTTGTCATCATCAGGCAGGCTTGTGTCTGTGAGTGAGTTGTGAGTATATATATGTGAGTGAGCTGTGAGTATATATAAGAGAATATTATCACAGCTCCTGTTCAGGGTCCCTTTAAGGGGAGGAGACTTAACGTCATCCCTCTCTGCCCTTCGACTCAACCTAGAGATCATCCATCATGGCCAGCTGAAGAAGGCTAATAAGCCTGAAATGGATCCATCCTGGTCTCTTTATTTTCAGCCCTTAAAAATCTAACATATATATACATGTTTTCGTAGATTTTCACGGGTGTAGGTATGCTGGCATAGCTGGCTTCGGGGATTTTCCCGTGTATAAGGCATAGAAATGTTATTGCAACGTTTCGACAAGATCTCACTTGTCATCATCAGGCAGACAGACAGAAGCCTGCCTGATGATGACAAGTGAGATTTTGTCGAAACGTTGCAATAACATTTCTATGCCTTATACACGGGAAAATCCCCGAAGCCAGCTATGCCAGCATATATATATACACACACACACACACACACACATACACACACACACACACACAGCTTTGCTCCTGGAAGCACCAAGCCGGAAGCACCAGCCTGAAGATGATGAATGAGACTTCATCGAAACGTCGTGAAGATACTTCCAATTCTACGCGGGAGAAAACCCGAACAACCAAAGACAGACAGACAGACATACATACATACATACATACATACATACATATGTCTCTTATGTTGTACGCCGCCCTGAGTCCTTTGGGAGAAGGGTGGCATATAAATCCAATTCAATCCAATCCATTATAGTGTTACAGAAAAATATAATCAAAATAAAAAAAACTTTCGTTTAATTGAGACTTACCTGGGGAGATGTATTTCGAAATATATCAGTGCCTTCAATCACATCCTTTTTTATTTTTTCCTTGACATTGGTGAATTCTTCTTCACTCAGATTAATATCTTCCAAAAGGTGACCACAAGAGGGACACTGCCTGCTACAGTAACAATGAAATCATATAATAATGATTTTATTATGTACATATAAAATATTAGCATCTTAAATATGTTTATCTTTATTATATAGCTCCAGTCTCATTACATTTACCTTTAGGTTGATAGTACAAGATGTCCAAAATATCTATCTATACAAACTCAACTAAATCAATCTATTGAATTAGCAACATTTTTCTGTTAAGTTTTGTTATACTGTGTTTCCCTGAAATTACAACATGTCCTGCTAATAAGTCCATGCCACATTTTTCCTTGTTGGCAAAAATGTAAACCAACACCCCCCCACCCCGCAAATAAGCTCTAGGAGTGTGTTCTATGGTTATGGGCAGGCTGCCAGAAGACTGCCCATAACAATAGAACACACTCCTAGAGCGGCCACTGCTGAAGAATCGGAAGCAGAGCTCCAGAATTTGGAAGCCGGAGAAGAAGTTTTACTTGGAGCTCAGCGGCAGCGGCGTCGCCCTAGTCCTGCAAGGAGAGCTGGCCAAAGGGAAGGTGAGGCTGAGAGGCATGGAAGCTGGGGGCGGAGCAGGCGCTCACGCAACCCCCCTCTCCAGCCGGGCAGAGCTCCATGCTTTGGCTTAGAGGGTATCCTGAATGTGGTAAGCTGCAGGAGCGGGCAGAGCGGCACATGGCTTGGCGCCTTAGGGATACTCCCTAGGTCAGTGAATGGTGCTCTGCCCGGCTGGAGAGGGGGTTTGCCAGGTGGCTGCTCGTGAGCATGGTCACCTCATGGCTGCTTTGCCCCTGAGGCTGTGCGCAGCTTTTCGGGAGTTCGGTCGCAAGGGAGCAGCCACCCAGCAACCCCAAAATAAGCCCTCCCCCTCTATTTCACGAGGTGAGATATATTTAATATTAATTAGGATATATTGAAACTTGCTACTCAAAAATCCATGACTTGGTTTTTTCAATTAATCATAATTAAGTTTAACTACACTTAATGTAGTTGGTCAGAACACTAAACAAACATAAATATTTTAATCTGTTCTTGGTTGTGACAAATTAAAAGAGAGCAGATTTATTTAAAGAGCCTGCACAAAGTTAGATGTATTCAAGGGGTGTTAAATTATTTAATCATTTTTCATAAATGGCACCATTCAAAAGAAAAAATAAAGAAGTCTAAGAAGGAAACAAAAAGACCAGAACACATCACCTCCAGCAGCCAACACTCCAGGGATTAAAACCAAGCAAACAAGCAGAAAACAATAATCAAGGAATTTAATGAAGAGAAAATCACATCTCCACCAAACTGGCAGGGTAAGCTACTGTACCGTATTTAAACAGGGAGCAAATCCCACACTCATTACATTTATTTTGTACCTAGTGTGTAATGAAATAACTGCAACTAACAACCAAGCAGAGAACACTAAGAACTCCACAGTTAAATTCTGAGCTACATACAGTATATTCTCTTCCACTGGAACCAGAGATGGCATTCAGCAGGTTCTGACCTAGTAGCAAAAATTTTGAGTAGTTTGGAGAACCGATAAATACCACCTCTGACTGGCCCCACCCCCATCTATTCTCTTCCTTCAAAATCCCACCTTATCCGGAGGGAATGGGGATTTTGCAGTAATCTTCCCCTGGAGTGGGGAGGGAATGGAAATTTTACAGTATCCTTCCCCTGCCATGCCCACCAAGTAACACCATGCCCACCATGCCACGCCCAGAGAACCGGTAGTAAAAAATTTGAATCCCACCACTGATTGGAACCCAAGGGTACTTTTCCAAAAGGCAAATGGACTTTCTTGGTTTTTTTTCTTTGAAGATGTTTCACTTCTTATCCAAGAAGCTTCTTTACTTCTGACCTTAGTTCTGAAATTTTGGACAACTATGACTGAGAATCTCCATAGACTTCTACTGGGGCAATCTTATTTTTATGGTCAGAGAATGGGAAAAAATCCTTAATTCTATCAATCATTGATACATAAATCTTTACAGATTTTCTAATATTTGGAATTATATGTTCAAGTATATCCTCAGCCACAGAAAGTCCTTACTATCTCTCACCCCAACCTGTCTCATAGATTCCTTCCTGAAACTGTTTTATGTAAGCTCCTTTAAGCTTCTACAAGAAATGTGAGATATGAATAAATAAAGATAAGATTCAGGCATTGCACTGTACTCTTAAGGCAGATATTAGATTTTCTATGAATTTTAACATAGATTTTGCAAAATTGTTAGAAAAAAACCTGGAATTATATAACCCTTGAATGAATGATGAAAATCTATGTGTTCCTTTTGAAGAAGTAATAGAAGCTAAACATGAGACAGAACTTTAAAGAAATATATTTACCTCTTATTCATCCTTGTCAAATTTCCTTTCCATTTCTCCCCTGGAATACTATTAAAATGCATAAAAATGAGAATCCAATTAAAATAATGTAAACACAGCCAAAAGAAGCATCTCCTGCTATTAGGTCCAAATGAAAGTATCAATAATGAACTGGATTTATTATTTAATCATTTTTCATAAATGGCACCATTCAAAAGAAAAAATAAAGAAGTCTAAGAAGGAAACAAAAAGACCAGAACACATCACCTCCAGCAGCCAACACCCTAGGGATTAAAACCAAGCAAACAAGCAGAAAACAATAATCAAGGAATTTAATGAAGAGAAAATCACATCTCCACCAAACTGGCAGGGTAAGCTACTGTACAGTATTTAAACAGGGAGCAAATCCTTTAAAGGAGCATCTCCTGCTATTAGGTCCAAATGAAAGTATCAATAATGAACTGGATTTATATTTATACACAAGCTTTTTCTTAAAATATAGCAGGCTACATCTAAGCAGTCATATATAGAATTAAAGTATTACTGCAATTTTACTTACAAAGAAACCCCATTCATTATTTAGAGCAGGGGTCTATGCAACTTTAAGTCTGAAGCAAAGCTGGTTGGAGAATTCTGGGAGCTGAAGTCCTTCAGACTTAAAGTTGCAAAGGTTGGGGACCCCTGATTTAGAGTATATTACTTCCAATTTATCTGCCAGGGTTTTGTTAGGATTCACAAATTCACAAGCAGGGACCCAGAGAATATAAATAAGCAATTCCTATAAGCAAATGTAGGAAAATCAGTTGATCTGAATCCAAAGAAAATAGAGGTTTAGAATGTTATTTCTTGAATTACAATAAAGTGTCCAAATTGTATTGAATCTCTGGAAAGTCGCAGGAAGTTTCTGTCTCCTATGGCAGGGCTTGGCAATAACTATTTAATTAAAATTTGATATTATAAAATATCACAGTATTTCCCTGTTTCAGTAATCATATCAGTAAACATATACTACTTTTAAAGAAACTATAGGAGCATTACAACTTATACTTAAGTATTCTATTTTTTGTAAATGCATTAAGTTTCATAGCAGCTTATTAATGATATTTTTTAATATGGAGATTCAGCAGTAGTCTTTAAGACTGCTTGGTTATCTCATTGACTAGGTTCACATATCACACTATGCTATAAGCCATCTACAATATAAGCCATATGGTTTTCTTACTTGTAGCTAAGTGCAGTTTATAAACAAAGGTTTATAAAACGATTTATGACTGGGAACAAGGAAATTGTTGCTTAATGAATATTCCATGGCTAAGCAACTGAAGCTCAGTCTGATGAGTAAACTCAAGTATTGGCTTAAGAGATAATAAACTTCAAAGCAAAATGACAGTATATTCATAGGAGGCTGAGTTTACATATCATATAGAGCATAGGTGTCAAACTCGAATGTGTCACGTGACGTATCATGACACGTCACTATGTTTTTTGCCTTTGTGGAGCTGGGGTGGGCATAGCCTGCCCATGATGCATCCAGCCCACAGGCCGCCAGTTTGACAGGCCTGATGTAGGGCATTACCTGGCTTTGAGTTTTTTATTTATATGTGACACAATAGCTGAAGGTTGTAAATAACAATTATTTATTGTTCATATAAATTAGGTATTACTCATTAAACAATCTTGAATATAGCACAGATGGCTTACAGCAGTGCTTCTCAAATAGTGGGGCGGGCCCCCCAGGGGGGGCGCGAGGCTCCGTAAAGGGGGGCGCGTTTGACCTCGGCAGAGGTGTACTTATAACAATGTTATAGACAAATGATACTATTTACAGTCGCGCGGGGGCGCGCCAAATGTTTTCTTCTTCCTAGGGGGGCATGACAGAAAATAATTGAGAAGCACTGGCTTACAGCAATGTGTACAAACTTTCCATAGATTTGATAGTTACATATATTCCTTATTAACTTTACAACATAAGCAGATTATTTACTAATCAGTATTTAAAGTTACAATTATTTTAAACAACTTTCATCTAAAACATGAAGAACAATTATTACTGGATAACTAATTACTGGCTTTATTTACCTTTCAAACCACTGCTTTATGCTCAGCATGAGAGATTCATCAGGATAAATTTGATTCTCTCTTAAGTAGTAGAGGATATCAATACACTTATTTTTCAAATGGTCATCGTTCACAGGCTGGCAAAAGTCGAAGAAAAGCTTTATTGTTGTCAAAGCAGGAATCAGATTTTCAGCTACCAGCTCATGAAACAACTCAAATGCAACGTTTCTTTCTTGGTTGAGTAGGGCACCCTCAATGCAGTCGCCGTAATTTTGTCTTGAATGGAATGAGACTTTTTTAAGCTTTTCCAGTAGTACCAAGGTCTCTTTCCAGTGTGGGGACTCACTCAAGCCTTTGATGAGCAAAGAATAAGCTGATGCCTCTAAAGATTTATATTTGGCTTTCATAATATTATAGATGTCGTAAATCTCCCCTATGTCTTTATGAAAAACACATATAGATAAGTACTTCACCAAATAACTATATTCAACGTCTCCGTCACGTTTAGCCACTGCAGCCAGCAAGGATTTAGCCACATCTACTGGACTATGATGATTTATCATGCTGTCAAACATAACATCTTCAAATTTTTTAAAGTGTTGACATTCTTCTTTTAACTTCTCCCATTCATTGGCACTCAAAGGTGTGTCCGGAGGAGAGACTATGTTTAAAGGACTAAAAGAATCATTTGCAACTGCATTATTTGTATTGTGCACTGCCCTCATCTTGGATGATCCAGACACAAATGCACTGAAAGGCTTTGGGGGAAATCTATCTTTACCAGCTTTTTTCTTCATCCTATTGTCATCTTTGATTTTAATTTCTGGATGAAAGGCTTTAGGATCTCTTGACTCTGCCCATCTACATGATGTAGTAGAAGTAAAACACCTACACACAGCTGGGAAGTTTTGCTTTGTTGACACAGGAAAGAATGCTAAAGTCTGCAAAACCCAATTTCGTTTTGGGAGGAAAAAGCCCATAATACTGAATAATTAAAACTGAACTTTAAAAAAAAAGAAAAAAGGGACCAGATTGTAATAAATATATGAAAAATAAGGAAATTGACATGTTGTCCAAAAAGCTAGAATAATAAATGATTGATGTCACTAATATATTTGTCTCATAAGAAAATCAACTAAAAAGCCAATTTTAAATGAGAACTTCTTTTCCTTCAATTGTTAAAATGCTTGACAGAAACATATTTCTGAAGTTCCTTCATTAGTGGTACCTGCACACAAGAAAGTCAAGCACAATGATATGAGATTTTCATTTAGGTCAGACTGCATGAAAACAGATGTTTCCTTAAGATGACAAAGATAAAGTATACATTGCACTGGTGATATCTCACTTACCGAATCAGACTCCGTTTTCAATACTTATAATCATCTTATAGAGACAGACTAACTCTGTAACTAGCCCTAAAATTGAGACCTGCAGGGCTGGTACGGATCAAGAATCTAATTTTGCTTTTAGACCCTGTCACTTAAACAAGTATAGTCAACAGCATAAGGCTGCCCAGCAAAGGTATAAAAGAAACAATCCAGGAAGCTATATTGTCTGTTCCTACCACCTTTTTTCTTTTAAATTTAGCATTAGAGTAGCCAAGTATCTTTATTGTAGTCAGAGACCAGTATTATTATGTATTGGTCTTTTAACTATAATAAAGACACTTATTTATTAACTCAATAGTTTAAAATCAGTCATATATATACATAACACAGCAGATTTAGGGTAACAGAGTAATGGATAACTGAGAGTAAAATAAGTAAAATTAATCAGAATGAACAGGGATTATCCACCCTGTGGGTCAGCATAAAATGGGCAATGCTGTATAACAAGAACATGTATATAATGTATATAAATCTATGTCTAATAAAATACATTTAACAGTTTTAATAGCCTGTTCACATGAGCAGAACCTTAATGTAAATTGGATGCCTTTATAACTCCCTTCTAAGATTGCAAGGCATCAAATGCCCTCCTAAATGAAAGGACAGTCATATGATTTAGGTATTTAGATGGTATGGGGCATATTCTTGGAAGGAGACACTAGATGTAATGGGACATTAATATTTTTAATCTGCTGCCTGAGGGCCACACAGGATGAACTTCAGTTGCTTACTGGAAAGGTACTGTAAACCAGATTTGGCCATCATGCCTCAAAATTAAACTGATCTCCCTTTCCATTGGGTTTTTTATTTTTTATTTTGAGCAAAGACGTTTGTTTCTTCTGCAACTGTTAGTTTGAGATCTATACTCGGGCCTGCCTGGGTGGCTAAACTACTCAGCTATTCCTGGGAGGAAGAGGCATGCATAAGCGTACCTATGTGCCTACCATCCCTATCCTACTGTCCCCACTTATTCATATCCATTTTCTGTACTCATAATCATGTATATACTTACACATGTTATGCTTGACAAAATAACATGCTTGACAAAATAAAATAAATAAATAAAAATACTTGTTCCGAATCTTGATCTCAAAAATCTGAAGAACACAATGGTTAAATAATGATGTACCTGTAATCTCCTTTTCCTTTCTCCCCTCCCCTCAACCCTATAGATTTTGAGTTCATGCCACGCATTTGACTCAATTAGCTGCAGCTCTCTAAAGCCTATGCTTTATATTCATATCTTAATATCATATTAACCTTATATCATATTAATCATAAAAGATGCTAAATAGATCAGATTTCCGGCTAGCATAAAATAACTTGGCTCTCCTGCTACAATGCCCCTTCTTAAATAAAATAAAAAATCCACCTTGTTAGCTTGCTTTCCAATTATTTGGCAGACATCGGGAACTCCCAGAACAGAAAATTTCAGGCCACATTACCAAAAGGCACCGGTTCAACTCTTGCTAGCTAAAGCCCTCGACACTCGCCGCATGCTACGAGCGTAGTTTATAATGCCACAGTGTCTTACACAGGGCAGGTTAAAACAGGGCCAACTTAGTCCGGGTCGATGAAGACAATCGAGTCAAAACTCCACGGGAAAAGCCGCAGCCAACCGTAATAAGGAAACCGCGCGCACTACTTTTTCCGGAAATTTCCTCCAATCGAAGCATTCTCTTCTGATTGGCCGATTAGAGCACGTGGATTATATGCAGGCGGCGGGTACAGAACCAATAGCCGGCAGGCAGCAGCCATGTTAATTAAGCGCCCCCAGCCCTCCACGCCGCTTTTCGTTTCTCCCTATACGTTACCCCCCACCCCCACCCCTTGCCCTGTCCTTAAATTGGAGGGAGGAGAAGGAGGAGGGATTATATGACGGGTTCGCCGTTTTCCGGATGTTGCCGATAACGACGACGGTTAGTGGGGGGGAGGCGTCGTTCTTGACTGAGGAGGGAACGTCGCGGGCGATGGAATGGAAGCAGGCGCTGAAAAGCCGGCTGTCTGTCAGTACCGACAGTGAGTGGAAGAGGGACCTTTTTTTTTAAAATTAGCCCGGTGGCGCGTGACTGGGGAGCGTGTCTGTTAAACGGGGAGGGGCTAAACGAGCGCCTGGCGCTCCTCTAGCTTTTGCCTCGAGGTAAAACGCGCTACCTGCGCTGTCTCAGAGTCTGAGGGAGAATTACAAAGGCTTTTTATAGCCTTTTGCGGATTGTTGTTTTTAGGCTCCGTGTTTGTCAAATGAGATTTAACACTATCCTATTGTGAATGAGATTTGGTTTACTTCACTGGCCTCTGTCCTAGTAATCATTCAGTGTGAAAGGATAGAATTGAATTGAATTATTTATTGGCCAAGTGTGATTGGACACACATGGATTTTGTCTTTGGTGCATATACTCTCAGTGTACATAAAAAAATAGAATACATTCAGCAAAGAATCATAAGATACAACACATAATGATAGTCATAGGTTATTAATAAGCAATCAAATTATACTAAGAAACAAATAAAACAATATAAAATTTAAAGATAGAAGCAATAGATAGATAGGAAAGCCCCCTGTGAAATAGACGGTTAGGTTGAGCTGTAATAGCCCTGTCATAGCAATATCCCTTAGACTCATATACGGCTTCACAGTGCTTTACAGCCCTCTCTAAGCTGTTTACAGAGTCAGCATATTTATTTATTTTATATTGCCCCTAACAATCTGGGTCCTCATTTTATTGACCTCGGAAGGATGGAAAGCTGAGTCAACCTTGAGCCTGGTGAGACTCAAACTGCCAAATTGCAGGCAGCCAGCAGAAATAACTTGTTTTGCCGGGCATAGTTTATTGAACAGACACAGTGCGTTGCACTAAGTTGCCACCTTTGCTGGGTTTGTATAAATACAATGAGCTGAAAATTGCTGGTTTAGTTTTTAGCTTGTGTGGAACAGACCAGTGATTCATGGACAGATAGAAAGAGAACACTGAAACACTTGTGGGAAGAGAATGAAATAATTTGGGGAATATTAAAAGAGGCAGATTATTATATTTCCACAAAGAAGAAATGGAGAAATATGCTCTTAAAGGCAGAAAGCAGCCCCAGTCTTCCTGCTATAGGAAAACTCAAGCTGCCTCAAGCAGAACCCTGAAATATTTGTGCCCATTAAGAAATCCAGGCCAGCCTATTCATAAACCAAATGCCTTCAGCCCAGCTCCCTCAGAAGGCTGGAGCTGATGGAATTAAGAATTTACATTCCCCCACCCAAATTCTAAGGACAGGACACTAGCTTTCAATCATAATAGGAGTAACCTATCGTAATTGAAATAACAAAAGACACAAGGTTAACTATACTGCACAACTCCCTGCAACATCTCGATCACCAAACCCTAGAACCCGATAAAAATCCATCCACTCACTCAGCCATTTTGTCAGCTACCCCAGAAACATTCTGCTATCACTGAAATTTCTGGAAACCAAATAAACAGAGACCTTCCTTCCAACCAGCCAGCCTCCATTTTATTTCCAGTGTCTTTCTCCTAGCTTGGAACTGGACTGGTTTTTTTTCTTCCTACATACTGTACAGTAGAGATGACAACATCCAAGATACCCTACTTACAAGAACTTCCAGTACAAGAAGACAAAGATGATTAGGGAACTGAAAGCTAAAACATAGGAAGAACGATTGCAGGAACTGAGTATGTCTAGTTTAATGAAAGGAAGGACTAGGGAAGATATGATAGCAGTGTTCCAATATTTAAGGGGCAGCCTTAAACAAATAAGAGGGAGTCAAGCTATTCTTCAAAGCACGTGAAGGAAAGACAAGAAGCAATGGATAGAAACCAATCAAGGAGAGAAGCAACCTGGAATTAAGGAGAAATTTCCTGACAGAACAATTAATGACTTGCCTCCAGAAGTTGTGGATGCTCCAACAGTAGAGGTTTTTAAGGAGATTGAACAACATTTGTCTGAAATGGGTCTCCTGCTTGAGCAGGGGATGGACTAGAAGATCTCCAAGGTCCCTTCCAATTTTGTTATTCCATTAAATGCAATCATTACTAGTTAGAAGGCAGAGAAACTGTTAGTATAACTCACTGAAATATGGCAAGCAGTGGAAAACGAATAATGGGCTTCATTAATTATAGAAAGACCTTTGATTGTGTTCATCACATCAAGTTCAGAAAAATGAGAATTCTGGAACATCTCATTATGAAAAACTTACATACCTGTTTGGAAGCCACAATACAAACAGAACATAGTGAAACAGACTGGCTCCAAGTTGTCAAGGACTGCAACTAAGTTGCATTTTTTCTCCTTATTTATTCAACTTATATGTTCAATATATATTAAAGGAAGTTGGATTGGAAGATGATGTGATTTTAAAATTGGAGAAACATTACCTCTATTATGCTGATGACATTGATCCTGATAGCTGAAAATGCAATAGATATGCAAAATAAAGTAATAAAACCTAAGGCGCACAGGGAAGAAAATCGGACTAAAATATAAGGAAGACCAAATTAATTACAAGTACAACAAGCAGTCTTACAATTGACAGTAAAGAAATTGAAATGGTAGATAGCTTCTTGTCTTTTTTATGATTAACCATCAGCAGCAAAGCAACAAGTCCTTGACATGACTGGTCACTAAGCAACCATTTGAAGTTCCACAGACCTGCCCCTCATACCCCATTTTTAAGTTATGGGCACTGCAATCATTCACTTTTATGACCATAAAGGCACTGCAGCACCCTCCTCCCATCTCACCCCACCAGGTTCCCCTAGGTTCCCCCCCATAGGTCTCATGCTTTTATCATAAAGGGGTTTTATGGACATTTCTTTATTATTCTCTCTCTTTCATAGAAAAAGAAGTTTCCTATTAGTACATGGGATTCAAATCAAAATTATTTTTCACATAGAAATTTGTTTAACAAAGTAAGCTATATAAATGAAAGGTAATATACTCTGTTTTCTGTTATTTAGCTAAAAGGAACGACCAAGAATTGAAGGATGAAGAGACGGGCTTGTTTACAAAATGCTACCTGAAATGGAAAGGAGGAAGAAAAAGTGCCAGTACCTCTTATGTGAACATACCACGATTTTATTACAGGGTAGGTTTTCAGTGTTGTTCTAGGTAAGGTCTTTCAAATACAACTTTTATGGTAAAAAAAACAATGTAATTAACAAAAAAATAGGCCACCGAGGATAATTAAAATTATATAAAACCAAGAGTACTATTTCAGCTGGTCTCAGATTTCTAAAACATCAGGTATTTAAAAATTGCAGGAATAAATTGGATGTTTTAAAACAAATAGTCAAAATATACCAGAGAGAAATTTCAGCTTCTTCAAAAATAAAGATACTAGAACAATTTTGGTTTTTTTACACAAAACTATTTTTAAAATTAATTTCTATAGATACAGAATTATCTACAGTTGTTAGATAATTGTTCTACAGTTGTTAGAAACAATTTTTTTATTAACTAGGATGAGAATTATTTTAGCTACGTTGACTGAAAGTGGAATCAGGATTGAAGCTCCATGTCAACAAAAACAATACATTAATTCTATAGCTAACTTGTATCATATCCAGTAAAATAGTAATAGTCTTGTACATACAGGTTTGTGATATTGTCATGTGTAAATTCAAGAGTCCAGTCCAATTGAAGGTGTTGGTTATTACCTATAAAGCCCTATATGACATGGGACCAGGGTATCACCCCCAAGGGACTAGCTCATCCTCATTTTAATGAACTAATTCAAAGAAGTCCACTCCAAAGGTTATCCACAAGCACAATCAATGAAGTTGATTGTGAACCCTGAACTGAAACCTGACTTCCAAGGATCCATATAATTTGCTCCTTTTGAGTTCCAGACCTATAAAGCACAAATTGGAGATCAATCTAACTGTTAATGTAGTTAGATCAAAAGAATGCTTCTTGTGCAGAAGGTGAAACTAGACTCTTTAAATGGTATTGGATGACTCCATTCAGGTGTTAATTACTGCTCATGCTACTTACATGAGAGGCCTTAACTAGCCATAGGTATTACAGATACAAATAGGAGGTGGTGGTGATGCTAAAAAACACCTGTCTGGCTTCAGGACACTCAGAATCAAACTGTTATTAGTTTATTTCACAAGACAAAGCCCTAGTCCTCTCTATTGGTATTCTCCAGTTACAGTCCAACTCCATTAAAATAATTTATCCACCCAATTATTTATCAGAGGCTAAAGAGGTCAGCATGGAATTCCTGTTTGATTAAATAAGAAGAAATGAAGGCAATGAACGTGACATGTGAATAGCAGTGTTAATTTAGGAACAGCCTCAATTGTACATGGCAAGCTGAAACATTTGGCTAAAAAATTAAGTTGCAAGGCAAATGGAAACAGCAGAGAACTTGGGTGTATTGGACACAAAAAGAATGGATGCTAACCTTGTTTATTTGAGTTATAAGTTTAGATTCCTTAGGTATACTTTTATGAAAGTGGTAATACCTAGCTTCCTGTTTAGTTTCTTTTTCTCTACATTTTTACTTTTCAACACTTTTCTCTGTTTAAACCAGTAAAAACAAACCTTGACTATAATAGGGACTTGTTGGATTATAGAAAGAAATTGGGGCAACTGTTAACAGATGCATGGAAGAAGCTAAGTACTATCAATTGCCAATTATTTTTGTTGTTCATTAGTAATAATGGATAATGAGGCAGAGGTGAAAGACTGTCAGTTGAAAAAGAAAGAAGGGAAGGAAGGAAGGAAGGAAGGAAAGAAAGAATCACTATTTCCAGAATTCTTGAAGCACAAATAACATTCATGTAAACAACATTAAAAATATACTTGTGTTGCCAATTTCAATTATTTTCTTTTTTTAGCTGCCAGCAGAAGATGAAATATTGTTGCAAAAATTAAGAGAAGAATCTAGAGCAGTCTTTTTGCAGAGAAAAAGTAGAGAATTGCTAGATAACGAAGAATTACAGGTATGGAAAAAAACTGAAAATATGACTTCATTTCAGATCACTGTTTTGAAAATGTTACTATCCACTAAGTGGTATTTCCCTCATCATTTTTAAATCTCCTTTTTAAGAATTTGTGGTTTCTCTTGGATGAACATCAGACACCACCTATGACAGGGGATGAAGCAATGATTAGCTATGAAAACTTCATGAAAGTTGGTGAAAAAGCTGGATCCAAGTGCAAGTAAGACCTTTATTTTGAAACACTTACAGGAGCCTGATTTGCCTAGTAATTTATGCTGACTGTAAATGTGTTTGGCAGACCTCTGGCTAAAAGGGTGCGCTATTTAAGTGATTCTAAACATTAGCTGTTGAATGTCACAATGTTGTTCTCCATAGCGCTGCTTGGAGAGTCCAAGGATGGGTAAAATCAGCCTCGCTGCCCTTCGGACTGAGTGTCAATTTCTTTGACCACGCCTCCTTTGCCTTCCTGTGGTCAGTTTTAAAAACTCAGTCCGCCCAGTAGGACTAATATTGGAGGGTTCTCGGGGATTTGGCAATAGGCTGAATTTATCCAGGGATTCTCCAAGCAATTACAATTTCTTAACAATGGAAAAGAAGGTTTAAAGAAATCAAAAGAAAGATTTGATTGACAAGTTGTAGGAACCTGAAGGGAAGTCGGAGCGAGTCTTCTGCTGGTCGCAGGCAGAAGCCGAATTGGGTGCGCTATTTAAGTGATTATAAACATTAGCTGTTGAATGTCACAATGTTGTTTTATGATTAAAGGAAAGCATGCATTAGAATATATGAGATATAATGAATGATTTAGTTGAGGGACACATGCCTAAGGAGCACTTATAGTAATATTCGTTGTGTGTTTGTTGGCCTGGGGCATGATTGTTCATGTATTTTGTATTCAGCCAATATTTGTTGGCTGAGAACTTGAATACAGGTAGTTCTTGATTTACTACAGCAGTTAGGCTGAGAATTTCCATCAATAAGCAATGCAATTATAACGTGTGGTACTACGTGATTGCTTCACTTAATAATGGCAATCCTTGAAATCCCCATTGCCATTCAGAGAGAATTGTGGTTCATTAAGCAAAACATCTCTCCAAAGGTTCCTGCCAGTTTCCAACAACCAAAGTTAGTTGGAAAGGTGGTAGGAAGTTGAAAATCTCAAGTGACTCACAGGCAGATAAGTGGCTACTGCTGGGTGGGAGAAAGAGCAAGGGGGCACAAAACCGAGAAGGCCGAGAAGGCACAACACAAGCACGTGGGCTTCAGATGGCTGCTAATAAGTGAGCAAGGGTGAGAGAGGGTGTGTGAATGGCTGGGAAGACACTGTGAACTCAAGCCATGGTCAGGGAAGGTGTATGAGGATACACAGCTAGAAGAGAGGCACAATGTTAGCACAAAAAGACTCCAGGAGGATACGTGGGTGTAAAGCTCTATGAAGTGGAGTATAAATGCTATTGCTAGGGTTTGGGGACTGCACAAAGATGCCTGGGTAGGTGAGACTTATCCAAGCAACTTGCAGCCTTGATGGTTTCCTTCCTTGAGAGAAGCCAGCAGGTAAGGTTGCAAATTACGATCAGGTGGCTGAGGGACACTAACCATCACAAGTGCAAGGCAATTGCTAAGCGTCTAGATTGTGATCATGTGACCACAAGGGTAATAGAATAGGCAGAACTTGAGGGCTGATCGTAACCACCAGTCATTTACTGTTGTCGCAATTTGAATGGTTACTAAATACAAGGGCTACTTGTAATTAGCGGTGAATATTTGATAGATTGTATGATCTATTTAGAATATGGATTTAAATATTAATGTATCAAAGATAGGAAAAGAGGATGAACAATTTCAAGTTGCATATAAATTGTGGGGGAAAGTGTAAAAAGTACAGATAGGTGGTTCTATGAAATTAAGTGGGTTGATAAATTTCCCCCCCCAAGTTGCATCAGAATAATGGAAATATATTTAGAATACAAATTTCTGTTAATTTATCTATTCGAGTACTAGCCTTTCCGGCCACGTGTTGTTGTGGCCCAGCCAGGAGGGACACAACCCTCATCAATCCCTCTACCTACCTACCTACTGTATTTCTCCCCGAAATACAGTAGGTATTATGACATTTTGTATTATGTCATCCTGTGGCTCACTGCTCTCTCTGTATCCATCTACCTACATTTTTTACATTTCCGTTGCGTGTACCTGGCACAGTTGTGACATCTACACAATCTATATATATCATTGGTGCCGTACGCAAAAGGAATGTTGTGTGAAAATTTGGAAGCGATTGGTGCAGTACTTTCGGAGATTAGCGGTTTTAAACAAACTCTTGTTACCTTTTTATTTATATAGATTCCCATTATTCAATTGACCAAACTGCACAGACATTATATCTTCAAAATTTCAGTTCTAAATTTATGTTTCACAGGCAATTCTTCGTAGCTAAAATTTTTGCTAAATTACTTCATAATGATTCCAGTGGAAGAATATCTATCATGCAGTTTTTCAATTATGTAATGAGAAAAGGTGAGTCTTTTTGATCCATTGTAACAAGACCTATAATAATGCAGATTACATTATTAGATTCCATAAAATAGAAGTGGTTTGGGATTGCATTTTCTTTTAAAGTGTTGAGAACCATTTTCCTAAAAGTGGGCATGAGCTGGATGAGTAGACCAAAATGAGTGATAATCAGTATTGTCCATGTTTTTCTATTTTAATCATAATTTAATATGTGATAATATTAAATTTATCATAATTTAATCACATCATTATTTTGTTATACTTCATTATTATCACTGCTAACTCAATGTTGTTCATTCACTAGAATGTTATCATAATAGCAAATTATAATGACTTATTCACATTTTCACTATTTTTATTCTTTTTAATCCAATGAAATGTTAGAAAAATATAATGATGACGATAGAACCCAGCAAAAAAAAATAAATGAAAACGGGCGGGGTATGGGTAGAAGCTGCCAGGATAAATTCCAGAAAAATAGTGGATTATTAGAATGGGTCAATCTAAGCCAGGGGTGTCAAACTCAAGGGATACGTAAATCCAACCTACAGGGCTGACCTGGAAATATCAAAGGACTGGCCCTTGGTGTCTCTGCTGGCTGGGTCCGTTCCCCCCCCCCCCCCTGTTTTTTGTGTCCACCGCCTCCAACACTCTGCCAGCCAAACAGAGGCTGCCCTGAAGCCTCCACATGGCCCATTTTTGGCCGGGGGAGTGCCACTGGAGCCGGGGAGGGTGAAAATGAGGTGGGGGGGACAGCCCCTCCACACCCTGATTTGGCCGGTTAAGTACTGCAGGAGGCCGTTCAGGCCAAAAACAGGGCAGAGGGGGCCATGTGCGCTGTCCATGCCCTATTTTGGCTGGCAGGGTGCTGCAGAAGGCTCCCCCCCCCCCCCCCCGCTGGCCACGGAGAACTACAATGCTGATCTGGCCCTCCAGAAATCCAGTTTGACACCCCTGTTCTAAGCCCCCTTCCCTTTCCTGTTCATGGAGAGAGCATATGCAGTCTCCTTTTTCTTCCTGGTACAATATACGTGCAAACATACTCAGAACCAACAAGAGGAGAATAGAAACCCACCAACAAATATAACAGATCTGTGATTTATTTTCTCTTGCCAAAAAATATTTGTGTGCCAGTGAGTTTCATACATAAAACAATTAAATATGCTTCTTTCAGCTGTTTCATGCTCCCCCCCCCCCCCCCGTAACAATGGGTTATATTAGCATTATCAATCAATGGTTGATAGCTGAGGGAGCTGGATGGTTCTGAAATTTGATAGATAGATAGATAGATAGATAGATAGATAGATAGATAGATAGATAGATAGATAGATAGATAGATAGATAGATAGATAGAGCTACTCTGCAAATACATATACCCATGCCAGAATCACAACAATAGCTTAGTAACAATCAATTATGACCTAATGAGTCAAAAAAAAAATCAGAAATAGGGAAGACTTAAAGAAACAGCCAAAAACATCATTTTATTGTACAGAAAATCCCTCATTACTTCTAAGAATGAAAAGGTTCAAAAGTATTCTAAAGTCTTGCATACTTTTCTTATCTTTTCTTATCATGCATTATTTTGTATTTATTTATTTTGTCATGTTTATGTAGTGCATATTAGAGGTGGAGACCCTTTGAGAGCTGTATGTAATGAAATTTCATTTTAATGTATGGCGATTAGTGTACATTCAAAGTGACAATAAAGTTATTCTAAGTCTAGGGTTATTCTTATTCTTCATACATCTTCCAGTGATGAGAGTAATACTTCACATAAGACTAATTTTCTGTTTACAGATTGAGTTAAATTATGGTTGGTTTAACTGTATTGTGTATGTCACAATGATGGGTTCAATGTAATATAATTTTATAACAAAATACAAATTATAATTTGTGAACTAGTCTTTGGAATAACTTGGATATCTTAAGGGAAGTTAGGATGGTCATCAGTTAAGCAAGGCAAAAATCTCAGGAAAGTGGAGCTCAGGAAATTTGTAAATTGAAACATAAGAATGCCAGATAATATTCAGCTCTCTGCAACTACTGGTATGTGTGTGTGTGTGTGTGTGTGTGTGTGTGTGTGTGTGTGTGTGTGTGTGTGGTTTTGAGCTGATAAATAAATAAATGAGACTGGGATAGATCTCATCAGCTAGCTATACCCTTACTGGGATTTGAACCGGGGCTGTATTACATGTTAGGCAGATGTTTTAGCCACTAAGCCACCAGGTTCTCCTCCTGATCAGCTGAGACGGGGGAAATAAGTACTGTATATGAAATGAAATGAAATGAAATTTATTATTTCTAGACCGCCCCCTCTCCCCATGGGGACTCGGGGCGGTGCACAGGTAGCATAAAAGCAATAAATAACAAACAACAATAAATATACCAACAAAATTTAAGAACCAATTAAATAAACCCTGTGCTAAAATCCCGATTAAACTAAAAACCTATTCTATAAAATCCCAAGGCAAGGAGGCTATCCCAGGCCGGCCAGACGGAAAAAGTAAGTTTTTAATTTAAGACGGAAGGAGCGGAGGTCCGTAGTTGTCCTGATGTCGGGGGGAAGGTCGTTCCAGAGGGCCGGGCCCGCCACAGAGAGCGCCCTTCCCCTGGGTGTCGCCTGCTGACACAGTCTAGTGGACGGCACCCGGAGAAGCCCCTCTCTGTGGGAGCGAATCGGCCGTGAGGATGTATGAGGCAGGATCCGATCCTGCAGATAGCTAGGTCCCGAGCCATGGAGCGCTTTAAAGATGATGATTAGCACCTTGAAGCGCACCCGGAAGACGACAGGCAGCCAGTGCAGCTCGCGCAAGAGCGGTGTTACATGGGTAGACCTTGCGGTCCCCATAATTGCTCGCGCGGCTGCATTCTGGACTAGCTGAAGCCTCCGGGTGCACCTCAGGGGCAGCCCCATGTAGAGAGAGTTACAATAGTCCAGTCGGGATGTCACGAGAGCATGAGTGACTGTGCGAAGGGCGTCCCGATCCAATAGGGGGCGCAATTGGCGAACCAGGCGAACCTGGTAAAACGCCCTCCTGGCCACGGCTGTCACTTGATCTTCCATGGACAGCCGGGCATCCAGGAGGACACCCAAATTGCGCGCCCCATCCACAGGGGCAAGATGTTCGCCCCCTATGGCCAGCGATGGAGTAAGCTGGTTGAATCGGGCAGCCGGAAACCACAGCCACTCGGTCTTGGTCGGGTTGAGCTTGAGTCCGTTACTTCCCATCCAGATCCGTACAGCTTCCAGGCACTGGCACATCACCGCTACGGCATCGTTGGTATGCTTACATATATGTAAACATACATACACATACATACATACACATACATACATATACATATGGTATGTATATATGTATATATGTTTTCTGAGGTTTTCGCGGGTGTTTGTATGTAGGTCTTTGGTTGTTCGGGTTTTCTCCCGCGTAGAATTGGAAGTATCTTCACGACGTTTCGATGAAATCTCATTCATCATCTTCAGGCTGGTGCTTCGGGCTTGGTGCTTCCAGGAGCACCAAGCCCGAAGCACCAGCCTGAAGATGATGAATGAGATTTCATCGAAACGTCGTGAAGATACTTCCAATTCTACGCGGGAGAAAACCCGAACAACCAAAGACCTACATATGTATATATATATATATATATGTGTTAGTTTTATGAGCTGATCTATATATATGGTATTTGAATTTGTACAAGTTCTTTAACAGATTTTTGAATTTTTATTTGTAATTAATTTAAATAGGAAGTATCCAGTTTGCCTTGGTTGGAATACTTGTGAATACCAATTTCTTTCTAATATTCTTTCAATTTGTTACTATACGTTATTTTACTTTGGGAATTTTTTAATCTGCTTCACAGTATGGCTGTACCAGACAAGAATAGGCCTCAGTTTATACGATGTAGCTGGACAAGGTTACCTCAGAGAATCAGTAAGTGAGGAATAATAATTGATATATTATCTAATGTAACTGAAATTATTTCTGTCGTTTTTATCTTCATTCAAAAAGAGTAGTCGAAGGGAACATATTTATTAATCATCTGTTTATATATAATCAGAAAGGTTTCAAGTAAGCCACTAGGGGTACTGTAATTTATAAGAGTACAAATTTGATTAACAAATAAAATTGTAATTAATTATTTATGGGAGACTATTGTTCACATAGCATTAATTAATCATGGACTGATTTGTATTATGTAACCACACTGCATTCCAAGGAATCTTGAGTGTAAGTTAACTTATCTTTTTTTTTTAACTAAACAGGAAACACTGCTACAGTTCTCACAAATGGAGTCCTATATTGCCAGATATTTTTGACAATTACAAGTAGCCCTCAACTTACAACCACAATTGAATCCAAAATTTCTGTTGCTAAACACACTTGTTAATTGAGTTTTGCTCCATTTTACGACCTTTTTCATTGCAATTGTTAAGTTTTTAATATGGTTGTTAAGTGAATTGACTTTGCTTGTCTGAAGGTCACAAAAGGTAATCAAATGACCCTGGGATACTGTACCTATCATAAACATGAACCAGTTGCCAATGTCCAAATCTTGATCACATGACCAAGTATGGAAATGGGTCATAAGTCATTTTGTCATTGTAACTTAGAATGATCACTATATGAATGGCTGTAAGTCAAGGACTATTTACACACCTCCCCATAAACTGCATGCATCAGAGAACGGATACATAATGTTTGTGATTATGTGACTTGCTGCCAGGCCTTCTTTTGATACAAAAACTATGAAAGAAGTTAAAAAAAAAGATATTCAGTCTGTTCCTTCTACAAACTATAGAACAAATGTAAAAAGTTTCAGATTTAATCACAATGACACCTGTGGTATAAATATACATTTTCTTGTTTATTTTTTTTTTAGGATTTAGAAAATTATATATTGGAACTCATTCCTACTTTGCCACAGTTGGATGGTTTAGAAAAATCATTTTATTCATTTTATGTTTGTACTGCTGTCAGAAAATTTTTCTTCTTTTTAGATCCTCTCAGAACTGGTAGGTTTAAATTACTCCTCTTTTTTTTTAATTTGAATCCAGTAATGTTATCCAAATTATACAAATATATGCCTGTTTTGAATATATTATGGTTTGATATGATCTGGTCACCTTTCTTTTCTTGTATAGCTATCAAGAAATAATTAAAAGATAGTTGCTAAGATTATTGTTCAGTGATTAATTTTAAACATAACGATGCTAGATTGAAATTATCTTGATTCAGTAAATCATAATTATTGAAACTATGAAGAATAACCTGGTTTCTCCAGATTAAGGCATTATTCTAAACTACAGTAAAAATTGGAAACATAATCTTCCACTTTTTATTGGCTGTATTAATGTGTTCTTGATGAGATGAAGCTCATAAATCTGAAAACCTGTATCATTTGTAGAAAGAAAGATTTGGTACTAACTTAGTTTTTGATTGAAACTTTCAGCTAGAAAGGTATTTCTTTTAGTTAATTAGTCATGTATGTTTTTGGTCTGACACATTTTGTAGCAATGTAATAGCTAAATCATCGTTAGTTGGTTGAATTTATGCAGAGCACAGTAATCACCATTATATTTTTGTATGTTAAAACTGTCATTGACAAATACAAATTTCTTTATTCACATTTTTGTATTACATTTGAGGTAGCAAATTATAAATTGATGATGATGCTTGTGGGAAATAGTTGGACTGTTGTGGCTTCAGTACAGATATTTGCAAGAATTTGACATGACACCCAAGCCTTTAGTTTTACCATTTGCTATCACAGTAGCAGCTGTTTCACTTATGGATGAGCTCTGCATACAAGACAGAGCTTTCTTTCTTACTGAAATAAATGAAAAAGCAGTTATTTGCATGGCAATTGACTTATTCAGGTTACACTGGCATAAATTGCATTTATAACTAGCAATGGAATAAACTATATATTCAAAGCAGTTCCTTTGCCCGTGATTCCTACCCACAGTAGTTCTGACCCTGTGGATAATAGTAATATATGAGATTGTAATTGCTGTGTTAATCCTTCAAGTAGGTTTCATTGGCATCTTTGTCCTGAGTTCAGTAGCAATTTTGACTTTCAAATATAGCCAAAGGTGTTTCCAATTCTATTCTACATCTTCAGAAATAAGGAAGCTGCATTAAAATTGGATAGGCATTTACTATTTCCCCCCTCCCCAAATCTAGTGGGGAATGGAATTATTTTCTCCCTGCTTAATGTAGTTCAGAAATCGTGGGGAATGCTTTGTTTGAAAGGAAAGAGACTTTAAAAAAAAATAAACTAAACTAAATAAATTCCCCAATATTAGGGGCTTTTAATAATGAAAGCAACATAATCTATTTCAATGACATGAACATTTTTCTTCCTTGCTAAAAAAAATATTTAGGTAAAAATAATACCTAGAAATACTTTTATAGTATTTTAATCAATTTGAAGTGTTATTTATTTATAACATTAATTTTAAAACATTTCTGCTTTTTCACAACCTGAATTGATAGGTCAACATTTGATTTGTTTCTTTTGAATTCCTTTCAGCATAACTTGGGTGTTACCTTGCTTAAACCTAAATATATCACAGTCATTAACTAGTGAAGTAAGCATTGTTTTTTCTTTTCCAGGAAAGATAAAAATACAGGATATTTTAGCCTGCAGCTTCCTAGATGATTTATTAGAGGTAGACATTTTTAAAATATACTTTTGACTTTTAATTTGTCCTTTACATTTGTTTGATAGTTAACTTAATATTTCCTTATCCATTTAGTTACGTGATGAAGAACTTTCTAAGGAAAGTCAAGAAACAAATTGGTTTTCCGCTCCTTCTGCTTTGAGGGTTTATGGTATGTTGCATGCGTAAATAGTTTTGGACTACATTTTCTGCATGAACTTTCCATTTACATGGCACAAAGAAAGGCCTCATAAATTAGTAGCTTTACATCAGAATTAATGGTCATTATTTTAGCACTACCTAGCTAGGGGTAAAAATAGATGATTTCATCCGTTTCCCCAAAATCCTGATTTTTATTACCTTTGTACCTTGCTTAGCCTTCTGCTACCACTATTTATCTTTGGAAATGATCCCTATCCTAACATTCTTTTACAGATTTATACATATCCTCTTCCATTAT
This sequence comes from Rhabdophis nuchalis, assembly GCA_039707465.1. Taxonomy (NCBI): domain Eukaryota; kingdom Metazoa; phylum Chordata; class Lepidosauria; order Squamata; family Natricidae; genus Rhabdophis; species Rhabdophis nuchalis. Next base: position 78,069,224 of record CM077643.1, read on the forward strand.
TTAAATAGTGTGTCCATTGTCAAAGCTTATATTATTCTAAACAAAAATAACAATGATGAAGGTTCATTCTCTGGATTTATTTCCAAACATTTGGTTACCAGGCTAGGTAACATCTTCAGCCTTGTTTAGGGGATATCAGTGTCACTGACATCCCCTAAACTCCACCTAGGATGTTACCTAGCCTGGTAACAAAACATTCGGAAACCAATCTACAAAATACTAATTATTACCCTCATCCTATACCCGAACTCCACTGAAGATGTTATCTAGCCTGGTAACAAAACATTTGGAAACCAATCTACAAGCTCAGAAAATGAATTATCATCCTCATCCTATACCCGTACTACAGATATTCGCCACTATTGCAAAAATAACATTCTAAGTAGAACATTTATTTTAATTACAGCAATTATCTCCAACATTAACAGTTGTAGTTTTCCTAGTTTAACATATCTTTTTAAACTTCATTCCACGTCTTAATGTAATTATTTTGAAGTAACATATTTGTCTTAGTGATATCCAAGTATTTTACCTTCTTTACAATCTTAAAACCTGCTTTATTCATCTATTATTTGATCTTATATTTTCATATTTTTGTTAACATCTTTTTTTTCTGTTTAGTAATCTTAATCTTAACCATTGATCATTCAAAATTCTTTAAAGAATTATTGAAAAGCAATACCAATTCATCAACAAAAGCCCTTATAAGTCTCTTTTTTAGTTTTTACGTTCACATTCCCACAATTTTGATCTTTTGTTTTATTTATTTATTTTTATCCCACCTTTTATTAGTTTTACAAATAACTCAAGATAGCGAACATATCCAACACATCTTCCTCTTCCTATTTTCCCCACAACAACAGATGAGGATTTGCTCCATTTATATTCCATATTAAACATGTTTAATCCACAATCAGGCCAGAAGTTTAGAAAAGTTAATACCAGTAGCACCTTATTCAGGATCATTTTTTAAATATTTCTGATACATCAGTTATAATTTTTGTTTAGTTTCTCTCTGTATCTCCTCCAATTGCTCTTCTGAACAAGATTCAATTTAAATCTCTGCTATTTGAAGGTAAACACACCTTCCAATTTACTTCCTCCAAATAGGATCTTTTTCTGTTTTAATTTTTCAGGAAAAATATATATTCTTTCCTCTTACATAAAATTTAAATAGAAATTTTTTCAATAAAAAAATCTAACATCCATTTCCAATACTGTATTGAAATGCTGCTGCAGAATTTGCTCCCTTGGCCTTCTTCCTAATAAAATGCACTAAAACATCCCTTGAAACATTGTTTGTAGTAGTAAGTCTAGAATTTATTTTATAATTGTTACCAATTTCTGCCTAAATCTGGGCCAAGTTTTTAATGATCTTTTTTCTAATATCTTCTTAGACACGTACAGTAGCTTAAGACTCAAAACAAAAATTCTTTCTTTTTCAATTCTAAAAAGCCAGATTACCTAATTCTTTTTCAACCCTTTAGACTTTGTTTTACACTCTAAAATTTCCACTTTGTTTGATTTGTTTTACCCTCTCTAGAAACTTGCTATATACAACTTTACATCTTCTTGTTTCATCTTCTCTTTCATCTTTAAAAATCTTTATTTCTTTTTTCAAAAGCTTATTTTCCATTTGTTCAAAAAATTCCTGAAACAAATCCTGTACAGTGATCCCTCGTTTTTCGCGGTTAATGGGGACCGGAACCTTCCGCGAAAACTGAAAAACTGCGAAGTAGGATTCGCACCGGAAACTTGAGTTGGTGAACATCGTTTAAAGCAAGCACTAGGGGGCGCTTGCCTCCTACCGATGCATTTTCCCCCCTGTATTTTTGAAAAACCCGCGAAGCACTGAAGCCGCGAAACATGAAGCCGCGAAAAACGAGGGATCACTGTATAACTATTTTCTTTGGAGGCTGCCATAACAATCTATTCCTACCCTCTCCTGCTGTTTTTCTTGTAATTGCCATTATGTTATTATAATTCAAAAGTGAGAGTATCTCAAACAAGGAAAAGGAATAGGCAAGTTTCTCTTTTATTTCACTTTCTCTATAACTTCAAGAATACTAGTGGGAGATTTTGCAGAGCAGCATCCATTTTTCAGCCTGTATTCTCGGTAGGGGCATCTCTCCTTTCCTTTGAAGATGTCATCCAGACATTCCTTACCAGAAACCTTTATATAGTAATCTAATAAACTTTGAGGTTTTTGTCCACCAAATCTACTGTTAATTTTTCTTTGGATGCTGTTGGTTATACTTTGCATCAGTACAAACAAATCTTAATGGGCAGAATACCCGAATAGCTTAATCAGGACTGAACAAATTCAGTGAGTACAAATAACCAGAGCAGATTAAAATGTGGTAGTACACAGAACGTTTTGAAATGTAGCTTCTTGAACGGAACATGGCTTGCTGGCTAGGAGGTCTCACTGGTTACCAGTGCGCCTACATTTTTTTAATTACATGGGTTTCTCACATTCATAACAGATCTTTATAAACTTCTCAAGATAAAAATTCCTTTTCTGTTCATGTGTTGAAAATTAGAGGGTTTTTTACTCTAGAAATCTAAAATGTTATGGCATATAAGTTTATAGTATGAAACCCGTACAATAAGCAAGCTGTATTCATCTTTTCTCATTATCTTTTAACTGTAAAATGGTACAGAAAATATATTTCTCGCTTTCATATTTCCCCCCTTTCCCATCCTCTGCAGGCCAATATTTGAATCTTGACAAAGATCACAATGGCATGCTCAGCAAAGAAGAATTGTCTCGATATGGAACAGGGACATTAACCAATATCTTTTTGGATCGGGTCTTCCAGGAGTGTCTGACTTATGATGGAGAAATGGTATTCCCCTCATAGATAGCAGTAGTATACTGTGTTTCATGAAACAATGTTTGTTTTTTAATTGAATTCCTGTAGTTTCTAAGATTGTAACATAAAATGCATATTAACTAAATAGAATGAAAGAAACATTCACTTTTCACTGGCAGCTGAAACCCACACATGGTATTTTTCATAACTGACTTTGCATTCTTAATGAGAAGAAGAAATCTCATTGTGAAGAGAGGACAGTGAGTTCTTCATTATTTCTCTTTTTCTGCCAAAACCAGGAACAGTGAACAATTTATAATCTGAAAGTAACTGACATGAATACACAACCATAATGTGTCTAAAGTAGAATATAGAATTTCCTTTTAATATATATCATACTTTTAATTTTCTAGATGGAGTTTTGGACTTTGATTCTTATTAACTCCAATAACACATCTTATAGAGAATGATTGTGACATACAATGAATATCTACATGCTTTTTAGGAATTTTAAAATTGTATTCAGTTTCTGCTAAAAAATGTATTCCAAGCTCATATGAGACTAGAATCTGGTAGAAAGATGCAGAACTATTGCCTTTAACAATAATGATTCTTAAATGCTAAAAAAATTATAGCAAATTTCCTAATCAATTTTCTAAAAATGTCCTAACCTAATAACTGTTTAGCTTTCATCAGTGGAATGACAAGTACCAATAGATTAATCTACTGTGTAGACATTTGTTTCTTTAATTTGAATTCTGAGCAGCTCCCTTGTAGCATTGATAGAAATCTATGGGGATATTGCTTAGCCAGTTAAAAAAAGCAATTTCTGTTCACTTTCCCCCACTTCAATGGCCATTTCTATTTCATGCTGACTTTCACTAAAAAATAACTGCTCTCCTACAAGGAAATAGTCATCAATTATGGTTTGCTTGCAAAATCAATTTGAAAAGAGGACTATAATAAACATGATTGCATCTGCTTTTAGGACTATAAAACGTACTTGGACTTTGTACTTGCGTTAGAAAACAGAAAGGAACCTGCAGCTTTGCAGTATATTTTCAAATTGCTTGATATGGAGAACAAAGGATACCTGAATGTCTTTTCCCTTAATTATTTTTTTAGGGTAAGTCCCTTTTTGTAAAGGTAGGTCATTCTTTTGTACATGTGTTGTAACCATTGTGCCTTTGCTTAGAAACCAGCTGGTGATTACTTTAAAGTACCTCTATTTATTACAAGACTTTTGCCAAAATATAAACATTTAATATTTTACATTAAAAAAATAAGAATTATTTTCAGAACATCTTACATTATAGTACCACATTGCTGTGCTTGCAATTAAATATGTTTTTCTAAAAAAAAAACCCAATAAGCCCAGCTTTTTTCAGGAAAGAATTGCTAATAACCTCTAATGGTTAACAGAATATTTTTTTTGCTACTGCCATGATAGAAGAACTTAAATTGTTGTCTAAATTATATAATAGCTTTTAGTGTAAATTTTAAATTGCCCTTCCTAATTTGTTTTGCCAACTTGACTGGGAAATAATATTTACAGACGATGCTCAGTAATCCCAGAAAAATAAGTATTTCTGATTAATGAATCAGTAGTTTCACAGAGATCTATCAGTATAAATATTAAGACTGGAAATATTATTCTAGCCTTCAGAAGATCAATATAAATGTTAGTTGGCTTAATCTTTTTTTCTGTTTTCAGCAACTGGAATATTCCTAATTAATAAGCAATCTTTTGGGAAATGGTTGATAATGAGTGGTTTGACTATTATATTCACAAGATATTAATACATTTTATTAAGCTTCAAGTGATTAATCATTATTATTTGTAAAATCTATCCCACACCACCAATCCTCCCCCAGCATGTCATCTAATACTGTTTCTCTAATTTGGTGGCTACTAAACAAAAAAAATTACATTGTGAATGATTCAAGAATAGGCTAATTCAGTCAAAGGTTTTTACTGTCACCTCCCCCAAACTCTGGAACCTTTTCAAAGCCTTTATAATAAACACTCTGCAGGTTTAAACTACATCAGGAATTGTGGTTTTTTAGCAGCATGAAGCAGATTAATTCCTCTGTAATAAACAACACTTTGGCCCTTCATCTTCCGATTATTTTTTTCTGCTAGCGTACACACAATAGTTAGGCTGAAAATTTGAGGCTAAAAGCTTATTTTAACAATGAGACATGCTGCTCTAAGTTCTTTTTTTAATGGGCTAAGAGTTAGAAATGATTGCAAATAGATTGAGCAGATGGTCAGTCTTTTTTCTGTTGGTAAAATTGATCACATATTTTGTAGTACAAGACCTGAATGTAACCCATGCTATTCCTGAAAGGAGTTTGATAAAGCTAACACAGGTCCACATCTTTCCAAATAATTCATATTGGCCAGAATCAATATAATTAATACTTCCAAGTTCACTCTGCTGTGTTTCGAGTTAAATCTCTTTGTAGTGGGACATTTAGGTTCCTTAAATATTAGGAACAGATAGATATCAGCTTTACTGTATAGAACATTATAAAATGCTATGTCCGATGCGCAAGTCAATATTAATCGTCATCACAATTGCTACATTATTTTGCACCTGTTTTGCTCTTTGCCAAATTGCCCAACCATTGCAATTCTAGATAAGCTTGCTTCATTGTGTATATCCTTATTTTTAAAATGTTATTCATCTCCTTAATTTCTGTTCTTGTAGGCTATTCAAGATCAAATGAAAATCCATGGACAAGATCCAGTTTCTTTTCAAGATGTGAAGGTTAGAATTCTGATCAAAATGTATTTGTATGCAATACTTAGTGAACATACTTTTGAAGTACTTCTCTGGAAGTCAGCAATATGGTTACAAATACTGTATATCAGAATGTGCATATTTTATGGTTACATAAGGTTGATTTCATTGCACAAGCAGAAATAGTTTTCTCGGGGTTGCATTCTGGCTCTATTTGTTTGAATTTCACTATCTTTTTTTAAAAAAAAAAACAAGTTATACTATCTACTATTTAAGGTAATTACCGTATTTATCGGCGTATAACACGCACTTTCCCCCCCTGAAAATAGGGGGCAAATGATGTATGCGTGTTATACGCCGATATAATGTTAAGAAGCCATGTTTTTGCAGTATTAACAAGTACCGTATACACAGGGGTGGGTTTCTAAGGGTTCGCACGGGATCTCACGAGCCCTTTCGTTAAATTTCCCGATCCCGAGCGATCCCTTTGGACCGTGGACCCGGAAGTAAGTCCTCCGCATTCGCAAGGCTGCTGCGCTGTCTTCTTTTTCCCTCAGAGAAGCGCCGCGGCCGTCCGCTCTCTCTCTCTCTCTCTCTCTGGCGGGCAGGCAGGAAAGCAAGCAAGGCGGCTGGAGGAGGAGGAGGAGAAGGAGGAGGAGATGACGGCCCCGGAGGCACGGAGCTCTTTCCCGCGGCGGGCGCCTCCTTCTCCGCTGGCAGATAGAGCAAGGTCGAGGGGCTTCCCCCCTTTCCCCACTTCCCAGCTCTTTCCAAACCCCGGGAGCTTGCCGAATGGCGGTGGCGGCGGTGGCAACGCGGTGGCGGTGCCGGTGGGCGCCGCCGCCGCCACCGCGTTGCCGTTGCCGCCACCGCCGCCCCTCGGCAAGCTCCCGGGGTTTGGAAAGAGCTGGGAAGGGAAAGGGGGGAAACCCCTCGACCTTGCTCTACCTGCCAGCAGAGAAGGAGGCGCCCGCCACGGGGAAGAGCTCCGTGCCTCCGGGGCCGTCATCTCCTCCTCCTCCTCCTCCTCCTCCTCCTGCTGCGGCTGGAACCGGCGGCCGGGAAGCGCAGGGCCAGGAATTCCTGCGCTTTCCTCCAGCGACGAGAAGCGACGAGTGGCGCTGGGGCAGAGCCAGGCTGCTGCCCGGAGATTAGCCAGAGAGGGTGTGGGCTGCTGGCGGAGAAGAGGCATGCCTGAACAGTCATTCATTCACGCGGTCCTTGGCCAGCCGGCTGCCGGGTCGCTCCATCCCAAGCCAGGGAAAAAGAAGACAGCGCAGCCGCCTTGCTTGCTTTCCTGCCTGCCCGCCAGAGAGAGAGAGAGAAAGAGAGAGAGAGAGAGAGAGAGGGAGGGAGGGAGGGAGGGAGGGAGGGAGGGAGGGAGGAAGGAAGGGAATCAGAATCTGACAGACACAGAGAGAATGACAGAGAGAGACAGGAAGGGGGGGATAGCGATTTCTGAGTAAACTTTTGTAAAAACAGAATATCCAAGTTTCTTTGTTAAAACAGTTGCTTTTACTGTCCTTTTACATTATTTACCTTATGTGGTAATAATATTAATTAAAAAAAGTTCTGAGCTACCCTTATTTTGCTTCAAAGTTCTTTATTTGAAATTTAAATTTTTTTCCTGAAATTTCCTTCTTAAAATGAAGGTGCGTGTTATACGCCGATAAATACGGTATTATTTATTTAAATTTATTATAGTTTCCCATTCCTATAGACTCTGGGCAGCTTACAAATACAAATGCAAAATAGTGAAAACCATTTTAAAAATCCAACCATATAGGTAAAGAGATCTGGAGCATACCAAATCTGCCAGAACATACTAGGGAAGCAGAAATTATTGGAGATAGGTCATTCCTCAGATATCCTGGCCGCCTGCCATGAAGGGCTTTGTAGCTAACAACTAGCACACAGAAACCAACTGGTAACCAATGCAATTCACACACCAGTGAGGACAATAGACATACTAAGAGGTGCCCATTAACGCTTCCAGTTTCATTTTGTAACAATTGTAGCTTCTGATTGTCTTCAAGGGCAGTCTCATGTAGAGTGCATTTCAGTAATCCAGTTGTGGAATGCAGAGTAGAACAGCATATGTAATCACCTCCACAAAGACTGAATTACTTTTATTGAGATTAGCTATCAGAATCTTACAAATCTGGTTATGTTGTACCTCTTATCCCTTATACTTTTAATGAATCGAGGCATTTACCTAAGACATTTCCAACTGTTATCTCTGGTCTGCAGTTAACAATTATTCCTTGCACCTTGTTAAAGGAGCTTATATATTTCCATTCAGGTCTTCCTTATTTATTGCATATTAGTACACATTGTATTTGTGCTGTGTAGTCTTCTATTGTTCATAAGAACAAAAAAGTATAAGACGGGAACATTTAGTTTAATTAAATAACTTCTTTTTATGGGCATATAAGCTTATACTATGAGACTCTTATAGATAATTTGTTAAATTTTATTTTTTCTAGGATGAAATCTTTGATATGGTAAAACCTAAGGATCCTTACAAGATTTCTCTTCAAGATTTAATCAATAGTAGTCAAGGAGACACAGTCACCAGTATTTTAATTGATCTTAATGGCTTCTGGACTTATGAAAACAGAGAGGTTCTTGTGACCAATGATAATGACAGTACAACAGATCTTCTTGATACATGATTTAACAGTAATAGATTGTATTATTGGAGATATGCCCAACTGATACAGTGACTGCTTGAGGCTGAATAGCAATTTCATTGCACATTTCCCTGAAGTTTCCATCTAACTCCAGATGGATAACTTTAAAAAAAAATTGGAATGAACCTCACTTGAGGTTTTTAAAAAATGCTTACTAAGACGTTATTAAATATTAAAAAGTAGTTGGTAAATTAATATTTATTTAAATCATTTCAGAATGTATAATAGCAATCCATACTGCATTTAATCAAGTTATATCTTTCAGAAATTTTCTGAAATATTTCAGTTTTGTACTGTTGAATGACCCTTGCTAAAACAAAATCCAATATTATGTTTCTCACTGTGTGTAATTACAAATGTTCAACCTAACTCTGGAAATAGTACCTGTCAGCTGGCCATATTGATGAAGTCAAATAGTCATTTCCACAGAAGACTAATATATCAAGCAGCTATGTGTATATGTCAGTCTCTCCAACCAGTTGTCATTCAGAAGTGTTGAACTTAGTTGTTGCAATATGGCTTTATCTGTGTAGATCCCATGTTAAAGAATGTTGGTATAAAATTTCAAAACTACAAACCATGGTAAGTTAAAATGCTTGGATAATAATCAGGTATGTATTGTCATTTTGCCTGTATTGGGTGCAGTTTTTAAAACTGTCTTAAGCTTATTATTTTCTAACCAAATTTTGGGTTTCCTAAGTTTAAAGATGAGTGACACAAATCCAAGACTGGGTAAAGCGCTGTTATGAAATGTAAAATGAAGGTGCATAAATAAGCTAGGAGAATAAGTATGGCATGTTTTATAAACACACTGGAAGCCTTGAGTGTCTAAATATGTAATAGCAATAAATAGAATTCAGTTTTTAAAAAAGACTGTCTTGTTAATTGTATGCAACTGATCAAATCCTGCTATACTCAGTGCAGATTAGATCTTGTAATCAGTTCCATAGGAAGAAGATTATGGCACTGTTTTTGCTCCCAATATCAGATACCTAACATCAATTGTCAGTCCTGTAACATCATCCATGGACTCAACTATTATTATAATTATTTTAAATATACATTTTAATGCATTTACAAGAAAAGAAACATCTCATTTGCAAATTCTAAAAAAATATTAAAAGGTAAGGCACAATGACTAGAAGAACCTCATAACAAACTCTTCTCTATTCATTATTGTAGGAACATTTCTGACTAGCAAAAATTAGAGCAATGTAATCAGTTTATTAACTATGTTGCCTTCGAATTTTTTATAGCCTGTACAGTGATTTGAATAATTATGTTATACATTTTATAACCAACAACTATATAATTTTGTTATCCAAAATGGATGCATATATTGAGAGAAAATTGTTCATTTTAAAAAGCACCAAATGAGCAGTATACCAGATGAGATTTCTCTCGCTCAGATGACAATAAAGGCAAAAGCATATATTCTTTATCTTTGCCATTTTCATCCACTCTGTTAGTACTATATAGTGCATTGCAGTTTTTTTTTTAATTCCAGCTAAATTTATACAAATGTATATGTTTAAGAAGAGACTGAAGGGGCAATGTAAACTACTGAAGTCATTACATCCAGAAAGTGCTTAGGGAGCAGAACAACTTTGCTGAATACATCCCATTATGCTACATGCACACAATCCATTCAGCTCTGATCTCTATCTAAAAACTTCATGTTGCAGATGTTTTATGGATTGTCCTACAGAAAATTTCCATTTACAGTAGATTTACAGTGTTTCTTACGATGAACAAGTTTTTAGTTTGAAAATTCACAATTGTCATAATAGGTAGTTCTTCCTATTAAAAATAAATATTTTTGAGACGTTAAATTTTACATGTGATTGACTTCAGTTTTTAAGGTCAGAACAGTGACAGGTACATGTATGAAACTATGAACATACAGTACTAATAATTCATAATACTTCACAAAACAGCACATTCATTTAAAATTTTGCTCAGTGTTTACATTCAACAATAATTCATCTAATATTGATGTAGACTAAGCATTAACTCTTTGGAATAGTGGAATTCTTTTCTATCACATTTTGTTAAGCCTGAGATTTAATATCAACCAACTGATACTCTTTTGACCCTTTTTCATTGGACCTGCAACACTTATCCTTTATGAATTTTTAGATGAATTTTAAGAGCATTATTTAGCAAATATTAATAAAACCACATGAATTAGATGACTGCTGGACATTCATATAAACATGTGCAACAGTGCAATTAGACTAAATCACAAAGGTATTTATTTTCCAGTTAGTTTAAAATTTTCACCTAGCTTTCAGTAAGTAACGTTATAAAAACAAAATAGACTTTTAAACAAAAAGAAACATAGTTATCAGTCCATAACTATCATGAAGGCACCAGGTGCTCAGGAAAGATCTTTTACTTCTGCATAGAAAGATCAAAATAGAACCCATTTATTTCCATTTTATAATAGGAGAAATAAATATCTTGGTCTTTATTAGACAGAGATGGATTGAAGAAACTGTAATATTAATAACTGTCATGACCATATTTTAAAATAAATTACATGCCACTAAACATGCAAAAAAGGACCAACAAATGTTTGGCAATTCAAGAAATGCTACTATATGTCATTCTAAGCAGACACTACAGTAAAATCTCGTTTACTTTCTACAGACTGATGCTCTCCGTCACTTTCAAAATTTAGATTCATGAATGTACTACAGGCTGCATCCCTTGGCTGGGCTGTCTGAATAGCGATTCCTTCTTGGCTCTGCTTCTGTTCCTGAAATCTCCTTTCCGCTTCCTCTGACAATTTGTTTTCTTCCTCTTCCTCCTCTTCCTAAAAGAATTGATACATTTTACAACAGGTTACTTCTCAACAAGGTTTAATCCTATCAAATCCTTTAAAATACGCATCACTGTTGCAATCTATTGTAAATGCTCTTTCAAAAACTGCCCAGAATTGTAGGTCAGAAAATGTGTCTAAAGCTAGGCTGCTAATCGATGATGCAAGATACAGAATTCATATGAGGCCTCACTCAATGAAACTGTCTGGTTCAGATCTGAAAATGCATCTGCTATTGAAAAAAACGGACTTCTGGCACAAAGGAAGGAATTTTCCCAGTCTAGAAAACATCTTCCTGCAGGAATTCCATTTCACTCCTACTCTTTCACTGTGGCTTTAAGCTTTACATGTTTTCAGTATTCATTTAATTACAAATTTTAAATTAATGTGTATTTTCCTTTTGATTTTAAACTCTTACTAACTACTCTGAGTATTTATCAAAGCAGAAAGGTTATGGTAGAAATGAAATTAAATAATATTGGAAGACTTTCACGGTTCAACCGAAAACATTCCAATATTGAATGAAACGATAATACAACTGTCATGGTTGTCAGTAGAACTACTGACAAGATCAAAAGTGTCTCTAAAATGGCTTTTGCACAAACCATTCTGGGTTTGAAATAGCTTTTTATACCTCTTCAATAACTGTGGGCCATACCCAAACTAAGCATGCAATGAAACATTCTAAGCAGAAATGTTTAGAGGGGAAGGGGAGTAAGAATAAGAAAAAGCTATGGTTATTGAAGGTGGTGGGAGAAAGTGAAAAGAAAGGGAAATTATTGCAAAGATGGGTGTTGAGATCTGCCACATTGAGCATTCTTAGCAACAGCTAAGAGGATGGAGTAGAATGAAAAAAAAGGCTTGGGGGGAGTTAGATCAGTGGAACATGCTGCATTTATATCTGCTGCAGGAAAAGCAGGGGTGATGCAAACCAGCTTTGCCCTACTTGCTCAGTAAATCCCACCATGATGCCTGGGAATTTTGTTTCATCTTAAACTCTGAGCAACAAAATGCCCTGGCTTTTATTCCTGGCAAACACAGCTCATGCAGAATGATTCTGTAGCAACAAGTGCTCTGTGTTTCTTTCTGTTTTGAAACAAACATCATCTGTGTACATTCCTACTGTGAAGCAATTAAATTAATAGTATCATTTACAGAAAAAGATTTTGCAACATCTATGCTGCTAAAAGGATTGGGTTTTTTTTTTTAAAGCATACCTCCTTTTTCATTCTGTAGTATTCATCTATGGCATATTGGTATTTTGGTGTACTGATGCCCAAAACAGAGGCAATCTTTTCCCCAAAGAAGTCGCACACTGAATAAATGAAATAAATGTGTTATGAATGCTCCAGATTAATTCTTGAGCATAGTTTCAATCAACACTCAGGGAACACTTTCACAATGAGAGAACTGTTAGACAACCACACAAATTCAACATTTTAGGAGCACATTATAGTCATTCTCACAACATGATAGCCATGGTGGGAATTATTAGCCATGAAATACCAATTTAGCAGAATGTGAGACACTTAATTATCCAGGCACTCAAATGATATGTCTTTTTTCAGGGCAGATGGTACATTTCCAAAGGAAACAGTGGATTGTAGCTCCTATTTTTTGTCTCTTAAAAAAGCCTATGTTGCTTTTATGATGCCCTGAGGATTCCTTTAATTTGGGGGAAAATAAACATTTTTGTGACTAGTGCAGTATACCTCAGGGTCACCTGAGTAGTGCAGATTTCTTGGAACTGTTGAAAGGACTGTGTTGTAGACTGGAGATAGATGATGTCATATCCCCCCATCTGCATTTAAAAGACAAAGGCCACACTCGAAGAAAGCAAAGTCTACATTTTGGATAGAGGACTGCTGGTTTGAAAGAGGGGTCAAAAAGGCAATGTCAAAATTAAACAGCATTCTCTCAACATTTGCACTACCCAGATGACCCTGAGGATACAGATCAACCTCCAAGTGGCCTCTTGACCCTCAAAAAGGATGCAAATGACCAGCTGTCTGCAAGGAATATAAATCCTTCCATTCCCCACCATCCAGCCAGAGCTGAAGAAGCTTCTTAGATGAGAAGTAAAAAGTCTTCAAAGAAAAACGAGTCTAGTTGTCTCTTGGGAAAAAGCACCTTTGGGACAACCATGACCTGGATGACTGAGAGTTAAGAAATTCTGAGCTTGGGGTTTTGTTTTGAATAGAGTGCACCTCATAAGCCTTTTACCCAAAAAGTAAATTGGAACTCAGAAATTATTCCAATGAACTTTTAGAATGATCTGATTTTACTTCCATCTTTCTCAATTTCAAACAACTAATGAAGCAAAGCAGAAGGTATATTTATAGGAACTAAAGGGTAGATTTCAATGAAATATTTTTTTCACCCCAATGTACAATTCACTCATGCCAGTTTATGATGAACAGTAGGCATTGAAAAGTGCAGAGTGAAAGTTTTTTGTTTTATAATCTGCTTCAATTTCTTCTATGAAGACAAATAGCATTTAATGCCAATTTTAAACTCCAGTGAACACTGAACAGGCCTGGTGACTAAGGAAACTAGTGTTTTCAGAACTTCCTGAATGTCTTCTCTTGGCTAAAGAACAAACTGTAACAGTGGATCGAATTATTTCATCAATATTATTTCCCCTTCAGGAAACATCATTCAAGGACATCATTCAAGCTCCCATTAATTTATACTACTATTACACTGGCTGGCCTATGTCATTGGATTCTTATCAACGTATTGTGTGTATATGCACACGGAAACAGAACAAGCTCATACCTGAGAGTGTCGATGTGGCTACTCTTAGCATCTGAAACCACAAATAAGGACCCCATGTTAGTGTTGCCTGCAATAAAAGTTGAATGGATTATTTATGCCACAAATTTAAGAGAAATCCACTGTAGCTCTTCCATTAATATTCCATATTACCCTTTCTGAGTTCAACATAATATCAACAGTATTCAGATTCCCATCCTGGCATCAATTAATTCAGATGTTTTTTTAAAAGCATGCTTTTTAATACTAATTTAATATTAATACATAATATTAATTTAATCCAAAAACAATACAAATGACATTTCCTGAATCAAGAAAATATGTATCTTAAAAAGCAATATTCATATTCAAATCATTTGCACTAGTTGATTATGAGCATCAATTTCTAAAAGGTGTTCAAATATATTTTGATTTTCTTTTGCTTTCACATCATGTTTCATGCTGTTCTCAATAAGGTGGGGATAGCATCCATGAATGGGTTAACACTGTCCTTTCTCTGATTGGACTGAGTCTGTTTAATTATTAATTAGCACCCCTATATAACCCGCTCTCACTGGCCCCTTCCCAGCTTTCAACTCAGTCTACTCTGGGACACTTTCCTTATCCCGACTTGGGTTGAAGATTTGCTTACTATTGTGGAAAGTAACAGTTCTGTTGACTTTGACCAGTTACAAGGACCTTTACCTTTTGTGAAGGTTTGGTGTAAGGGACTCATCTGTCAGCTGCGTTTTGCTGCGGGCCGTGTTGTGCTATCTAGCCTAGGCCTTGGAGTTCGCTGGTGCTGGTGGTCTGTTCAGGCCCTGCCTTTGCTTTTGGGCACTTCACCATCTGGGGAACGAGATCTCGCTTCAGGCGGAGCTGCCTGACTGACTCGGTGACCTAGCTTGAATTCTCTGCCCAAGGGGGCGAGATCGCTAGTGGCGCCTCCCTCATCCGGGGCTCTGGACTGCGACCCCAAAAAGGGCTTGCGAGGTGCGTTGCGGTGATTTTGAGCGCGCCGTCTGCCTGAGGTAACTGTCAGGCAACTGCCCAGGCCAACGAGGCTGCCGACCGTTGAGAAAGGGCACGAATCGCCATTTTGAGGTGTCTTTCACTCCCGGCCGCCATCTTGGGTGTCCGTCGATGATGGGATGCCATCTTGGGTGTGTTGGATACATGGTGGCCATTTTGAGTGCCCGGAAAGGTGCAGAGGCCATTTTGGGTGTCCAGGTCTCTTCTGGCCACCATTTTGATCGTGCATGCGCACAAATTGCCTTCTTTGCTGGCCGCTCGTTCCAGATCAGCTCGGACAGGGCCTTTCATTACGATGTCGGCGATTGGGCCACAGTCCACCTTGCCGGAGGAGAGCCCTGATCAACAGTCACAGGCTTCCTCGGGGGTTTCACCATCTGTCCCTCAGGGCCCTGAGGCCACGCCTAAGGGGGAACGCAAGGCTCAGAAGGCCCACAAGTCCACTAAGGGCGACAAGGGTAAGAAGGCAGGAAAGGCATTAGCCAAGACTAAGCACCTCGACTCCGGGGGCGTTACCCATAGGTCTTCTAGGCAGACCCAAGAAGCCCCCCCATGCCGGGAATTGCCTCCTGGGCCTTTTAGCCCTCTATTAACCATTGATACCTCCGGCATATGGGGTTCTACTCCGAGACCCTCTATCTCTGTTACTACTCCTGCTTATGGGGGCAATGATCATGGTCCCCTAGCCAGGGCTATGGGCCCCCATTATGATTGGCCAGCTTATGGCACCCCCAATATTCCACCCGCTGCACCACCGACGCAATTGGTGCCTGAGATCATCACTGAGGCTATTCGCCAAGGAATAGCTGCTGGATTACAGGAGAGGGCTGCTCAGACCACTGCGGGCCATAAGACTGTGGCACAGAAGGCGCCTGCGCCCCCAGCACCTGAAGGGATGTCCCCAATAGAGGATCTGGACAGTCCAGACTCTGGTTCTGAGGATGGTGAACTCAGGGACACCAACCTGTCTAAGGATGAGGGTTCAAAACCTGAAAAGCCTCGCTCCAAGGGCCTTTTTCCTCCGGATCTGTTCCGACCATTGTTGGCTAAGGCCAAAGTGGCTTCAGCCTTGGGGCCCCTACCAGAGGCAGCGGCGGCGGCCACGCCCTCCACATCTACCTCCACTTTGTTTAGGGAGCAGTCGTGGCCAGAGGACGTTATCCCAGCCCCACAGCTGTTTTTGGACGCTGTGCAGAAACAGTGGTCCGCATCTTCGGCTGGCCCAGCACCCTCATCTTCGGATAGAAGATTTTACAAGGTTGATGACTGGATGGATACACTGCTCAAGTAGCCTTCAGTGGACCCTATTGCGGCCCTGCAGTCCCCCACCACTCTCCTGGGCTCTCAGGAGGAGGCCCTCAAGCCTGAGGATAAGCGAGCCGACCAAACACTCCGGAGGGGCCACCAAGCGACTGCGTGGGCTGTGCGGGCGGCCACGGCCGCTTCTTTCTTCACCCGGTCCAGCTTAACCTGGTTACAGCAACTTCAGGCTCAAATCCCCCCGGGGGATGTTAGGGCCCACCACTTTAATAAGGTGATAGTGGCGGTCCAGTTCTCCTCGGATGCTACGTTGAGCGCCACAAGGTTTGCATCCAAGGCCATGGCGTCCGCAGTGACTTCTTGTCGGCTGTTGTGGCTGCGCCAGTGGCAGGCGGACATGCGCCACAAATGGCGTCTGGCAGCGGAGGCTTACATCGGATCGCTTTTCGGGGACTCGCTCAACCCCGTTAGTGGAAGGGAGGGACAAGCGTAAGGTCCTTCCCTCCACCTTGAAAAAGAGCTTCCCCAGGCCTGCCCCTTACAACCGGAGGCAGTCATACCGCCAGAATGATTATGGGGGGTCTTTTAGGGGCTTTGAATATGGTTCAGGTGGTTACCGTCCCCAGGGTAATTTTGGCCAATGGCAACAGCAGCCGCCTTTCAGGCAGCAGCGTGGAAACCAGGACAGACGTCCCTTTCGTGGGGGGGGAACCATTATGGCCGCAAGCAGCGAATACTCTCCGTGATTCCCCATAGGCACTCACTTGCTGCTCTTTGCAGACCAGTGGGAGGCCACCACGTCTGACACCTGGGTCAGAGCCACGGTTCGTTATGGGTTGGCCCTTGAGTTTGTTTCCTCTCCTCCCTCCTTTTTTATACACTCCCCTGTCTCTCAGGATCCGCGGAAGCACCTTTTGATGTGAGAAGCCATCCAGCACCTGCTGGATATCGAGGCCATCCAGGAGGTGCCGGATGGGCAGCGACATCAGGGGTTTTATTCCACCCTGTTTGTTATCCCCAAAGCCTCGGGGGGCTGGCGGGCGATTTTAAATTTGAAACTGTTAAACAAGTACTTGCGTTTCAGGAAGTTCAAGATGCACTCTTTGTTAACCATTTTAGAATGTTTGCGCCACAGAGATTGTCTTACCTCTGTCGATCTGACAGAAGCATACTTACATGTTCCAATCCGTCCTGACGATCGGCAATATCTGTTTTTGTTATTCACACCAACATTTTCAATACAAGGCTCTGCCCTTTGGTCTTTCCTCGGCTCCCCGTGTCTTCACTAAGATCCTGGTCGCCTTGGCGGCTCACCTGAGGGGCATCCTGGTCAGGGTTCACTGTTACTTAGATGATATTCTAATACAGTCTGCCTCACTGGGGGGAGCTAGAAGGGATTTGGCGATTACTCTTTCCACCCTACAGGCCCATGGGTTTTCCATCAATTTCCCAAAGAGTCACCTGACTCCCACCACCAGAATTCTACATCTGGGGGCGTGGATAGACACGGTGTCTGAACAGGTGTTCCTATCTGAGGAACGTATCACGAGTATTTGGGACTTGGTCTCCCAGGTGTTGGGGGAGGACACGGTCACCCTGGCTACGCTGTCCAGGTTACTGGGGAAAATGGTTTCCGCTATATCTATAGTACCATGGGCTAGACTACACTCCAGGGAGCTTCAGTGGACTCTGCTGCCCTTTCAGAAGCGGCAGCTGAGCACTTCCTTATGCAGGATATGCTTGCCAAGGGCGGTACGGGGTTCCCTCCCCTGGTGGGGTTCATCGGTCTTGTCTAAGGGGTGTCATTTTAAGGTTGACCAGAGGGTGACTATTACCACCGATGCGTGTCTCACGGGGTGAGGTGCCCATCTGGATGTTCACATGGTTCAGGGTCAATGGTCTCAGGAGGAGCATAAACCTTCTGGAATTCAGGGCCATTAAGTTGGCCTTATATCACTTTGAGTCTTATATCACCGGTTGCCACGTACTCGTGCTCACTGATAACATCACTGCCAAAGCACATGTTAATAGGCAGGGTGGCACGAGATCCCTACACCTCATGCAGGAGGCCAGGGAGTTGGGACGGTGGGCGGAATCTCGCCTTCTTTCATTGTAGCTGAACACATATCTGGGGTTGAGAATTTGCGGGCTGACTGGCTCAGCAGATCTACGGCTGATCCGACCGAGTGGCAATTGCACCCTTCTCTTTTTCAGGAGGTCACTCGGAGGTTTGGGGTCCCGGTCATCGACCTGTTTGACTCTCCAAGCAATGCTCAGCTGCCCAGATTTATGTCCAGGTTCCCCTCACTGGGGACAGAGGGAGTAGACGCCTTACGACACCCATGGCTGCAGGGGCTACTTTATGCGTTTCCTCCAATGGCCTTGCTGTCCAGGGTGATACATCGAGTGGTTTCCTGCAGAGCGGACATCATTCTCGTTGCATCCCATTGGACCAGGTGTCCGTGGTTTGCGGACCTTGTGGCCCTGTCCACGGACGACCCTTGGAGGATTCCTCCAGGCAGGATCTCCCTGAGACAGGGGTCTCTTCAGCATCCAGACCCGCAGTGGTTACACTTGACCGTGTGGAGGTTGAGAGGGGAGAATTTCCGTTAGCCAGGTTTTCCTCCAGGGTCATGGACACCATCCAGGCCTCCAGGAGGCCTTCCACGGTCCGGATTTATGACGCCACGTGGCGAATCTTTTGTTCCTGGTGTTCCCCTCGGGGTATATATCCTACTTTCCATTCCGCAAATTCTAGAATTTCTACAGGATGGGTTGGACAAAGGGTTGTCACCAAATACTATTGGATGTCAGGTAGCAGCGCTGGGCTCCATTATATCATGAGGCGATGGGCTTCCCCTTTTACAATACTCTACTATAAAGCGCTTCCTGAAAGGTGCGAGGAATATCAGGCCACAGGTTGTTCACAGGTACCCTTCCTGGAATTTAACCAAGGTGTTGGAGGCGCTTACCAAGCCTCCATTTGAACCCTTACTTACTATTCCCTTAGAGTTTCTCACATGGAAGGTCGTTTTCCTGGTCGCCGTTACCTCAGCTAGGAGAATCTCAGAACTTCAGGCGCTGTCCATTAGAGAGGGTCTCTGTACATTTCATGAGGACAGGGTGGTGCTAAGACTGGACCCTTCCTTCGTGCCTAAGGTGGGTTCGTGGTTTCATAGGGCTCAGGAAGTGATTTTGCCAGATTTTTGTCCTGCTCCCAGCCACCCACTTGAACAGGCCTGGCATAACATTGATGTGAAGAGGGCATCGCGTGCTTACCTTCATAGAACTGCAGATTTTCGTCGATCGGAGTCTCTATATGTATTATTTCAGGGGTCTTCCTTGGGAACTAAGGTTTCCATCTCCACAATTGGTAGGTGGATCAAGGCTTGCATCATGAAGGCGTATCAATCGTCGCAAGATCCGGTCCCAAGTGGGGTTACGGCCCACTCAATGAGGAGTGCGGCAACTTCGGCGGCTTGGGCTACCCAGGTTTCGATCGAGGAGATATGTAGGGTGGCTATGTGGGCTTCCCCCGTCTCCCTTCATCTGATACTACAAGTTGGACAAATACGCTTCCTTTGGCCGGAGGGTCCTGCAAGCGGTGCATTCGTTGACCTGAATGAGACCAGTCACTGTTCTCCCACCCTAGGGACAATATGCTTGGGTATGTCCCCATTCATGGATGCTATCCCCACCTTATTGAGAAAGAGCGTTGGTACTTACCTGATACGCATCTTCTAATAAGGTGGGGATAGCATCCGGCCACTCCCTGATGATGACTGGTCTCTCTCTGTAGGTGTACTATTTTCGAATGAAATTTGACACGTAATTTGGCTCCTGGGTGAGCGGAGACTTCCTTGGATTTCTGTTGGTTGGTTGTTTAATAAATTTTCCTGTTTGTGTTGGGATAAGGAAATTGAGTCTGTGCGTATTGTTCTTCGCCGAAAGCTGGGAAGGGGCCAGTGAGAGCGGGTTATAGAGGGGTGCTAATTAATAATTAAACAGACTCAGTCCAATCAGAAAAAGGACAGTGTTAACCCATTCATGGATGCTATCCCCACCTTATTAGAAGAGGTGTATCAGGTAAGTACCAACGCTCTTTCTAGAGCAGCATTCCACAACTTTTCCAAGTTGGGAGCAGGGGGAAGTGGGAATAGTTTTGTGCGAGGGCAGGCTAGTGCAAGTGGAGCTGAGAGCACTGATGCACTCATGTGAGTTGAGCTGTGTGCATACTCACACAGCCCAGTTGCAAATAGGCCACAGGCCACAGGTTGGTGACCCCTGTTCTAGAGTGTTCAGAGAAGTTATTCAGAAGTCAGTAGGAATAAGCTATTACACAAGGGAAATTCTGTTGCCCCATTTTATGACCTTTTTGCCATAGTTGTTAAATGAATCACTGCAATTGTTGAATTAGTAATACGGCTCAAAGTGAATCTGACTACTCCTTTGACTTTGCTTGTCAGAGAGTCACAAAAGGTGATCACATGACCCCCCCAAGATACTGCAACCATCATAAAAAAGAGTGGAGGGAAGTCAGAAGTTATTCTTATTCCCACTGCTTTGTTGCTTACCTTTGGTCATTCTGTTTCTCTGTTTGGGTAAGAAAATATCTCTAAAACGCTGACTGAATAGGGCCATGATGGTGAACCTATGGCACGGGTGCCACGCGGAACCATTTCTTAGGGCACGCGAGGCATTGCCCTGTCAGCTCCAACGCGCTTGTGTGCGCTGACCAGCTGATTTAGGCCTTCTTTTGAGGCCATTTTTTACCCTCTGGAGGCTTCAGGGAGGCTCCTGAAGCCTCTGGAGATGTGGGGGGAGGCTATTTTCACTCTCCCCAGGCTCCTAGAAAGCCTCTGGAGTCTGAGGAGGGCAAAAAAAGCACGCCAAAAGCAGAGGATCACGCGCGTAGCATTATGGGTGTGGCACGCCCACACACGACCCCCCTGCGCTCCCCTCGCTTTGGGTACACGAGCCGTAAACAGTTAGCCATCACTTGAATAGGGCACAAATTGTTAGTTTGAAATAAACTTAGAAAAACCTACTGGATCAACAGAAGGCAATAAGTCTCTTTTCTCTTGCTGCTCGTCATCTTCATCTGTACTATATTCTTCCATGGTTTCACCACTTGCAAAATGGATAACTCTTCTTGGAATTTTCTTCTTTTTTCCCATGACACCAAGTTCCACATTCTCAAAACCTCTGTCTCCAGTTGTATTCAGCTATAATAGACATTACAATATATATTGAGTCAATCTTTTGTCAGCAACGGCATATCACATCATGAATGGATTGAAGACAGAGAAAGGTTCATTTTTCAAAGTGTAATTTTATTTTTGAAGTTGATTTGATTTTCTAAAGTAAACATAAAATTGTGTAGGATTTCATAATGCCATAGATTGCTAAATGCAGATCAAAATAATTGATTAATGTAGTTTTGAGAATATTCATTTTCAGGGAGTGTTCATGTATTTTACAATATTACTAGGAGTTAAATCATTTTTTTTATTTTGAATTTAATCTTAATCAATTTAGTACTGCTAGAGCTATAATTAAAGATTTTGCTCAAGGTTACCTAACAATTTCTGACTAAATTGGAATTCAGATTAGAGATTGTAGACATCATGAGATACTTTACCAAAATCTGATGGTATAAAATCAAAACTATGAGAAAAACTGTATACTTTACTTTTCTATAAATTATAAGCAAAAGCTGCAATCTTTATATTTTCAGCTGGTACAATCAGAGATTCAAACACTTTACAATTTGAGAGACACATTACTTTCAGCTTCAATCCTAGTATCTTCAAGGTTCCCCCCCCCCCGCCAAATAACAGAGGTAACTAAAAAACCAGATGTCATTTTAAAAGGAATTTCTATATTTGCTGCTGTTACCAGCATTCTATTAAAAGCTGAAAAAAGTTAAGCCATCATAAAGATTATGATGATGATGATGATGATGATGATGATGATGATGATGATGATGATGATAATAATAATAATAATAATAATAATAATTAGTAGTAGTAGTAGTAGTAGTAGTAGTAGTAGTAGTAGTAGTAGTAGTAGTAGTAAAGGAAGGTAGTAAAACTATGCTCCCAAAGAGAGAAAAAAGAAAGAGGTTGAGGTTAGTCAAAATACCTAAACTTTTCCCCAGGACATAGAAAGAAATATTGAGAATTAAACAACCAATAGGTCACATGATAATTTGTTCACAGGAATGCCCAAGATCCACAGTTTTCAGTATAACAGTAATTATTCAACTAGTACATGTAGCTCAGTGATGGCGAACCTTTTCGGCACCGAGTGCCCAAACCGGAAAGTGCCTGCGTGCTTGCAGCCCTGGAAACTCTTAGACCAGCTGGCCGGTGTGCATGAGCACGGTTTCTGGGGCTCCGACATGCAAGAAGATCAGCTAGCTGGCATGCATGTGCGCACCGGAAACCAAAAGAGCAGCTGGAGATAGGTTCAACATTACGGATATAGCTTAATTGGTGACAATAGTACATAATAGCACCTATAGCTACAAAAAGATAATGTCACCTAGTTTGGGTAATGAAACTAGAAAACAACCCTGTTCAGACAGCATCCAGGACCCCTTATATTATAATCCAAATTTCCTCATAGAAAAAAAAATCAAGTATTTTATCAAGTACACAGAATAGTGAAGCCTATTTTAACTCTGATTTCTTATAAGTTCAAGAACTACAGAAACATTACAGATGTTTATTATAAATTAAAGTTAAAGTTAATTTTCCAGAAATCTGTCTTTCATGTGTGATGTTTCTACTTACATTAGATTTAAATTAAGATAATAATTCTGAAACAATAACTCCATAAAAGGTTACGTGCTGATCTTGTATATTTAGTAATTTAGATTTCTACAGCCACTCAACTAATTATGCATTCTGGGCAGTGTAATGTACAAAGTAAAAAACAGCAATCCAACGCAGTATCATAAAAAGCCAAAAATAAATAGAGATTATCACAACACAGAATTAGATATATGCTATAAGCCAGGGATGTCCAAACTTGGGAACTTTAAGACTTGTGGACTTCAACTCCAGAATTCCCCAGCCAGCATAGCTGGCTGGGGAATTCTGGGAGTTGAAGTCCACAAGTCTTAAAGTCCACAAGTTTGGACATCCCTGCTATAAGCATACAAAACCAATCAAGATAATGAGTTCAATCTATGGAGTAATGAAGGTTCTTGAGCGAGTTTTCAATCAGTCACCATAGCTTGCTTAATCTATTGCAATGAGGAAAAAAATGATTTGTAAGAATGACCTTGGGAGACTAGGCAAATAAATACTGTCAAGGGAATGGTCAGATAAGAGGCAGCATCGTTAAGGCCCCTCATCCATGACCTTGTGTCAGAGGGGGAGAGGGGGAGCCGGACCTGGCAGGAATTGCGGAGACCTGGTTGGGCCACGAGGGGGGTCTTCCCCTCGTTGAAATGTGCCCACCAGGTTACCGCGCTTTTCATCAGCCCCGGGCCCTAGGCAGGGGTGGTGGGGTGGCGGTCATAGTAAA
The DNA here is from genome assembly GCA_039707465.1 of Rhabdophis nuchalis. Taxonomy (NCBI): domain Eukaryota; kingdom Metazoa; phylum Chordata; class Lepidosauria; order Squamata; family Natricidae; genus Rhabdophis; species Rhabdophis nuchalis. Next base: position 78,092,886 of record CM077643.1, read on the forward strand.
GGAAGGTCTTGAGCCGAGAGAGACCATTGTGCCACAGACCACCGGTTGTGAGTCCCTCTACGTGAAGTGGGGCCTAGGGAGGCAGTTGGGCTTGCTGGTTGTATACCTGGCTCCCCGCTATGTAGCAGCAGCCCTGCCCGAGCTCCTGGAGGTGATCGCTACGGTGGCAGTTGAGACCCCCAGACTTTTAGTCATGGGGGACTTTAATCTGCCATCGGTGGGCGAATCATCCGTGGCAGCTCGGGAGTTCATGGCTTCCATGACGGCCATGGACCTGACCCAATTAATTCAAGGCCCCACCCACGATGGTGGACATACACCGGATCTCATCTTTGTCTCTGGCCAATGCAAGAGTGATCTGGGTATAGGGGATATAGCCATCACGCCCTTGTCATGGTCAGACCACTCACTTCTCCGGCTCGACTTTCCGACCGCTACTCCCCTCCGCGGGGAGGCGGAACCTAAATCACCAATCTGGTTCCGCCCCAGGCGCCTGATGGACCCTGATGGGTTCCAGGCGGCGCTTGGGGCACAGGAAGTGGCCCGCGCCCCGATGGAGGACCTCGTGGCCGCATGGAATACTGCGACCACGAGAGCCTTGGATCGGGTCGCGCCCTTGCGGCCTCTCTCGCGGCGGCGAGCCACCCTGGCTCCTTGGTTTACCGAGGAGCTGAGGGTGATGAAACGCCACAAGAGACGCCTAGAGAGAAGATGGAGGTCTAGCCGATCTGAATCTGACCGGACACAGGTAAGAGCCCATTTACGGACTTACATTGTGGCGCTGAGAGTGGCCAAACGCCATCATTGTGCCACTCTCATAGCATCTGCAGATAACCGCCCTGCCGCCCTGTTTAGGGTGACCCGCTCCCTCCTTCAACAGAGGGTGCGGGAAGCCCCGCTACAGGGTAGAGCAGAGGAATTTGTGATTTTTCTGCAGGAGAAAATCGCTCAGATACAGAACGAGCTAGCCCCCATTCATGGCCCAGTGGGTTGCCACGAGGCGGATCTTGTTTGGGAGGAGTTTGACTCCGTTACTTCCGAGGATATGGACAGGCTACGTGGGCGACTGCGAGCCACCACATGTTTATTGGACCCGTGTCCCTCCTGGCTTGTACTGGCATCCTGGGAGGTGACACGAGGCTGGCTCCAAGAGGTTGTCAACGCATCCTTAAGTGAGGGTTCCTTGCCTGCTTCCCTAAAAGAAGCTATGGTGAGGCCCCTCCTTAAGAAGCCCTCTTTGGATCCAGCTCTTCTGAACAACTATCGTCCAGTCTCCAACCTTCCCTTTCTGGCGAAGGTTGTTGAGAGTGTGGTGGCACAACAGTTTCCCCGTCACCTGGAGGAAGTTGATTATCTAGATCCGTGCCAGTCCGGCTTTCGGCCCGGGCATAGCACCGAGACGGCATTGGTCGCGTTGGTTGATGATCTCTGGAGGGCCAGAGATGGGGGTTGTTCCTCCATCCTGGTCCTATTAGACCTCTCGGCGGCTTTCGATACCATCGACCATGGTATCCTATTGCATCGGCTGGGGGGGTTGGGGGTGGGAGGCACCGTTTTACGGTGGTTCTCCTCCTACCTCTCTGGCCGATTGCAATTTGTGTTGGCAGGGGGGCAGAGGTCGACCGCGAGACCCCTCGCATGCGGGGTGCCTCAGGGGTCGATCCTCTCGCCCCTCCTGTTCAACACATACATGAAGCCGCTGGGTGAGATCATCCGTGGTTTTGGGGTAGAGTACCACCTGTACGCTGATGATACACAGCTGTACATTTCTACCCCAAACCACCCCAACGATGCCGTAGCGGTGATGTGCCAGTGCCTGGAAGCCGTACGGATCTGGATGGGAAGTAACGGACTCAGGCTCAACCCGACCAAGACCGAGTGGCTGTGGTTTCCGGCTGCCCGATTCAACCAGCTCATTCCATCGCTGGCCATAGGGGGCGAACATCTTGCCCCTGTGGATGGGGTGCGCAATTTGGGCGTCCTCCTGGATGCCCGGCTGTCCATGGAAGATCATGTGACAGCCGTGGCCAGGAGGGCGTTTTACCAGGTTCACCTGGTTCGCCAATTGCGCCCCCTATTGGATCGGGACGCCCTTCGCACAGTCACTCATGCGCTCGTGACATCCCGACTGGACTATTGTAACTCTCTCTACATGGGGCTCCCCTTGAGGTGCACCCGGAGGCTTCAGTTGGTCCAGAACGCAGCCGCGCGAGCAATAATGGGGACCTCTAGGTTCACCCACGTAACACCGCTCTTGCGCGAGCTGCACTGGCTACCTGTCGTCTTCCGGGTGCGCTTCAAGGTGTTAGTTATCATCTTCAAAGCGCTCCATGGCTCGGGACCTAGTTACCTGCGGGATCGGATCCTGCCCCATACCTCCTCACGGCCGATTCGCTCCCACAGAGAGGGACTTCTCCGGGTGCCGTCCACTAGACTCTGTCAGCGGGCGACGCCCAGGGGAAGGGCCTTCTCTGTGGCGGGCCCAGCCCTCTGGAACGATCTTCCCCCCGATATTAGGACAACTACGGACCTCCGCTCCTTCCGTTTAAAATTAAAGACACATCTTTTTCGCCTGGCCGGCCTTGGGTAGTCTCTTTTAAGGTAAGGGGTTTTAGGGGTTGTTTTAATTTAGTTTATGGGTTTTTAGCGCAGGATCAATTTAATTTATTTTTAACCTTGTATTTTGTTGTGGTCTTATTTGTGTTTTTAATTTGCCTGTGCCCCGCCTCGAGTCCCTTTGGGGAGAGAGAGCGGGATATAAAATTAAATTATTATTATTATTATTATTATTAGATGGTGGATGGGGCAAGAGGCTCAGAAGAGACTGTCCTTAGTTTCTTGGCCTGTATAAGAGACCTGAGAGGGGGTGTGCATGGAGATGCATTTTCAGACTTGCAAGATTTTGTTAAGATAATTTTTGGGTTTCTTACCCGATTTCCCCACAAGGCTGGTAGAACAGTTCACAACAAACCATAGAAATATTTTTAAGACATAATACATCAACCAAGGCATCTTAATCCTATGCCATACAGCTACCCCTATCCTGGGCTAACATCTGGAGGGAAAGTCAGATCTTCAGAGCCTAGCAGAAGGCCTTGTGATGTACAGCAAATAACCCCAAGGCAATTTATTTATTTATTTATTATTTTATTTTATTTACATTTATATCCCACCCTTCTCCGCAGAGGACCCAGGGCGGCGCACAGGAAATTTAAAAAACATACAAAATACAAAATAAATACACAATTGAAAATATAAATTAAACCATCTTATCCTATGCTAAAAACCCAATTTTAAAATACCCAATTTAAAACTATCTAAAAGTCCCCATGGGAGGTTAGGCTAGGCCGGCTTGTTGGAATAAGTATGTCTTTAGACATTGGCAGAAGAGGCGGAGGTCGGTCATGGTGCGTAATTCGGGGGGCAGGTCGTTCCAAAGGGCTGGGCCCGCCACAGAGAAGGCTCTTCCCCTGGGTGTCGCCAGTCGGCATTGTCTGGCCGACGGCACCCTGAGGAGGCCATCTCTGTGGGAGCGTATCGGTCTAAGGCAGGGGTCTGCAAAGTCGGCTCTTTTAAGACTGGTGGACTTCAACTCCCAGAGTTCCCCAGCCAGCATAGCTGGCTGGGGAACTCTGGGAGTTGAAGTCCACCAGTCTTAAAAGAGCCGACTTTGCAGACCCCTGGTCTAAGGGATGTATGAGGCAAGAGGCAGTCTCGCAAATAACTAGGCCCCGAGCCATGGAGCGCTTTAAAGATGGTCGTCAAGACCTTGAAGCGCACCCGAAAGACCACAGGAAGCCAATGCAGCTCGCGCAGGATCGGTGTTATGTGGGAGCATCTAGTGGCTCCCGTAATCACCAGCGCGGCTGCGTTTTGGACTAACTGTAGCTTTCGGGTGCACCCCAAGGGAAGCCCCATGTAGAGAGCATTACAGTAGTCGAGTCGGGACGTCACGAGAGCTTGAGTGACTGTGCGGAGGGCAGCCCGGTCCAGTAAGGGGCGCAATTGGTGCATCAGGCGTACCTGATGAAATGCCCCCCTGGCCATGGACAGCCGGGGATCCAGGAGGACACCCAAATTGCGCGCCCTCTCCACGGGGGCCAATGTTTCGCCCCCAATGGCCAGAGTTGGAGTAATCTGGCTGAACCGGGGTGCCGGAAACCACAGCCACTCAGTCTTGGCATGGTTGAGCTTGAGTTTGTTACCACCCATCCAGATCCGTACGGCCTCCAAACACCAGGACAGCACTTCGACGGCATCGTTGGGGTGGTCTGGGGTGGATATGTACAACTGAGTGTCATCAGCGTACAGCGTACAATTTATAATCGGAAAGGCAGGAAGATTAGGTGGACCTTACAATGAAATGAAAGTTTTTGGCCGTTTCCAGGCAGAGGGGCTCCCTACCACTGATTCCTGCCTGGAACCAGTTGGAAATGCCATACTTAAGGCCAAAAATGCAACACCCAGAGGTGTGCTATGGTGATCCTGGCAGCCAGGAATGGGTCTAAAATGGAGTATATGGAGGCCGAAAATGTGATGCGTGGAGGCAGCAATGAGCTGTGGTGATCTCTGGAAAGAGGCCTTAGTAAGTTTTAAACATACATTTTGTGGGGGAAACTGGGGAGTTATATAGAACATAATCCTACTGTGTTTCCATGAAATTAAGAGCCCAACTTTATACATATATTTTCAGGTTGGAACTTATTTTCAGGGAAACACGGTAGTAATGGTATCATTCACCAGAAAAGAGGAAAGAATAAAAGAAAGAATATTTGGTTGGAAATTTTCTCCACTATAATGAAGGCCAAAATAGAACAACAACTGGAACATTTGCTATACAGTTACTCTAATTTTTATAGTTAAAGACAGAAAACAAATTTACAAGATATGCTAAGATAGTGTTTGCCTTAATTGTATTTTACAGTAATGCAGCAAACCATTACCAATTTTTGGTAATCCCCTTCCTTTCACTAAATATTTCAATTATTATGGTGGTCAGGCATTTTAATTTTTTAAAAACAGAATTGGTTGAAGAGTTAGAGACATCATAAATAGTATGAGGAATGGGTAGTCTCCCCAAACCTTTGCTTTTCCCATTCTACTGTACACCCAACTGTAACAAGATAATAAAAAAAACCAGGAAACAGAGATACTGGAATTAGAAAGGGTGCATTATGTATACCGTAGTTTCCTCCTTCTCATTCCTGTGACAGAAGACAACAGGTAGAGCTGAGTGAAATGATTATCCTCTTCCCACCAGGCCAGTGATAGACAGACAAATGACTTATATAAACAGACTTAACACACACCATGGTTAATACATTCTCCAAATTGTATAGCATGCTACATATAGCAATGCAATACTTATTGGATTGCACAAAACAAATTATCTTTGGCACCTGAAAACTATGGATAATAGACCAATGCATATATGTAAAGCATGCTTGTTTTAGTTTTAAAAGACCCTTCTAATATACATCCATTACATGTACAGCAACTGTTGACACTCCTTTGCCAGCTTTGCACAATTAGCTGAAAGCTGAAACTGGTCTTCATTTAATAATTAAGCAGGCTAATTTGTAACAGGGATTTGCTTACAGAGTTACAAGAAATCAAAGCAGTGAGTGTAAATACGGTAATACAGTATCAAGGTAGCAGAAAAAAATGAGTATCAATGTTACATAAATAAGCAATATTTATAACTGTATTTATATGAAAAACTGGTACTACTAATGAATTCATCTATTAGTAAGCGATCACATATAGCAGGGGTCCCCAACCTTTTTGGCACCAGGGACCGGTTTAATGTTAAAAGAATTCCGCGGACCGGTGGCCATGGCTCAGCCGGTGTAGAGGGGGAGCGGGGGGAAGGGGGAACAGGCGGTGCATACGTGCACGGGGTGTGTGTGAGTCGGCTCACTCGCCCCTCTCGGGCCCCCAACCGTGCGAGTGACCGTGCGCTCTGCCCAGGGGGCTGCCCCTCCTCCTCCTCTCCGGCCCTCCTAAGAGTTGCACCGCTCACTGTGGCCCGGTTCCTATCAAGCCACGAACTGGCACCGGTCCGTGGCCCGGGGATTGGGGACCCCTGACATATAGTACATTAATGTCTAAGAATTTCTAGATCTTCAGGCTTTGTAAATCAAGATTCAACTAAATCCAGAATTTGTTTAAATTAAGCCTGTGTACCTAGCCGCTAGCAATGGAGAACAGTATGGATAAGTAACAGCATAGAACAGGGGTCTGCAAAGTCGGCTCTTTTAAGACTGGTGGACTTCAACTCCCAGAATTCTGGGAATTGAAGTCCACCAGTCTTAAAAGAGCCGACTTTGCAGACCCCTGGCATAGAACAACTTTCTATGTATGTTGCAATGTATTAGAAAGCAGATTGTTATTATGAAGCAACACCGCAATAGTAACAATAATAACAATTAACTTCCTCCAGTTCCCTCCATTTCCATATGGTAATCCATATTGATACTTTCATGTTCATCACACTATTCTATTTTGCGATAGGGCACAGCACAGAAAAATGATAAGCAGTAAGCAAAAAGAATGAAGGTGGGATATGAGAGAGGGGGAGGGAGGGAGAGGGAGAATGATTGATTAGATTTAGTATGCCAGTATCATTTGTTGTACCTCTCTATATCTTTCTATAAATGTAAACTACCTTTTTTTCTACTGGACGCATATACTAATTCTGACACTACCTTTTGTTCTTTAAACTTATTTTTCTCTCTGGAAGCCTTCATTAAAGTCTTTCCCTTCCACTCAACCAATTTATTCTTCCTTCAGATACTTGTCCTGCGATTTGATCTTTGTTTATTCTCTCTGTATGATCAGGCAATTTCAGTATACTTCTTTTGTACCGATCGTTTATTTTGTTCTTCATTCTTCTGTTTCTTATATATACAATATATATATTCACGGTTCCTGAAGCTGGCTTGAATGGGTGACAACAGGCTTCAGCTGAACCCTGGTAAGGCAGAGTGACTATATAGGTTTGCAGAGCCTCAGGATCTAGAGGCTTATCATCTAGTTTTGGATCGGCTTGCACTACTCCAGACAGTTCCTGAGTTCAATTTGGGGGTTCTCCTAGACTTACGACTCCTGCTCAAAGAGCAGATGGCAGTCATGCTTGGGAGTGCCTTTGCACAACTTTGTGTTGTGTGCCCTTTAATGGATTGTGAGGTCCTATGTTCAGTCCCTTGTGCCTTCATCACCTCCTGCTTAGATTATTGCAACACATTTTTCATGGGGTACTCTTGAAGAGAATTTGAAAACTACAATTGGTCCAGAATGCTGGGGCGCATACAGTTTTGGAGACTCCTAAGGTAGCTCATGTAACATTACATTAAAGTCTTACAATAAAATAGAATTAGCTCTTCTGGTTCACTTATTACTGTTTCTCTATCCATTTTCTCATGCTCAAGAAATGTCCTACCAAAGAACATAAATTCATCTATTTGTTCTAATCATTTCCCCAAAGAGAGAGATTCTAGAAAAGAGAATTACATCAGTAATGCTAATTGTTTCCAGCCAACTCTCCACCCCCTCCCCTTCTATCTGTTGGATGACAAATTTTGTAGAAGCTCCCTAAATTTGTATTATTTTATGCAAAATACTTTGATACATGTGAGCCAAGCTATATGCCACTAAAACTCTCTTCTCTGTAAACTTTAACTGTGTTAAATGATGCATAAAAAGGCAAAACATTTTGTACCTCAAATGAGTACAAAATGCATCCAAAATCCAAGACACTGGCTCCATTGGAATTGAAATTTGGAAAATTTTATAAAACATTTTATGAATAAAATTATCATAAATCACTTTATGACATATTACAAAATGTCACAAAACCTTTCCTGTAGCCAACTCCTGATGTTTGACAATACTATATAGTTCAGCATACAATTCATCGTATTTTCAAAGCAGATACATCTCTGATTATCTCCCTGAATGTTTAAGTATTTTTCGAGTGAAAGCAATGCATTAGTAGCTCTGCTAATGTTGAAGACATTGAGGAGTCTGATAAGAAATGATGACCTAAGAAGCCACAGGTTGTCTGGTCCGTTATAAATATAGGAGGCAAAATACAGAATGCAATTATAATAAACGTTTACTGCAGTAATCAAACTTCCAAAAATTACAAGATTCCCCCCTGGACTGACAAGCAAGATTCCTCACTTGACCACAACATATTGAAAGTCCTCAACTTATGAGCACAACTGGGCCCAAAATTTCTGTTGCTAAGCAAGGCAGTTGTTAATTGAGCTTCCCTATTTTATGGTTTTTTTGCACTCTTGTTAAGCAGTCCACTGGAGTTGGTAAGTGAACACACAGTCGTTAATGAATCCAGTTTTCCCCCCATTTACTTGTCGGAAGCTGGTTGGGAAGGTTACAAATGGTAATCACATGACCCTAGGACAGTGCAACTGTCATAAATACGTGCCAGTTGCCAAATGCCTGAATTTTGATCATGTGACCATGGGGATGCTGCAACAATCCTATAAAAACAGATAAACCTCCAAGCATTTCAATGACCCCCTAAAAGGATGCAAATGACCAGCTGTCTGCAAGCAATATAAATCCTTCCATCCCCTGCTATCCTGTCAGAGCTGAAGAAGCTTCTTGGATGAGAAGCGAAACATCTTCAAAGAAAATTAATAAAGCCCAGTTGCCTCCTGAAGAAGCTCCTTTGGGATCACCGTGACCTGGATGACTGAGAATCTCTAAAGAATCCTGTGAAAATCGATCAAGTCACTTTTTTGCCGGCACCACTATAACTTCAAACAGTCACTAAATGAATGGTTGTAAATAGAGGACAACCTGTATGTACTTACAGAAGAGATTAGAATTGGAAACTGAAAGAAGGGAACCTGTGGAGGCATGGGGATAAGAAGCAGATCTTTTGCAAATAAACAGCTAAATATCAAGCACACAGGTTATGTTTAGAAGCTTGGATTATTTCCTTTTAAGCATCTTCACTTCCTTAAGCATTCCTGACCTGGAACTACATAACCGCTCCCCCTCAAAAACGCCTGCCTGCCTGCCCTGCAACACCGCACACAGCCATCCTATATACCCGCTTTCTCCCCCCCTCCGCCCTTCTCCAGGCGTGTTGCGCTACAGCTCCCACCAACAGATGCCAAGGGCTGCCTACTTCAACACCTAACACATCTGGAAGGCAGAAGATCAACCAATGCTCCTTTTCCTCCCTTTTCAACCAATGCTCCTTTCCCAAAGCAGGAAAGAACATCGCGCAGGGGAGAAGAAGGGCCCTCTCGCCTTCTGCCCCAGACAAGGCACAGGCGGAGAAGGCAGCTCCAACCTCCGTCGCCCCCCAGGAAAGGTTGAGGCGTGGCGGACGAGCCACGGAAGGAAAGAAGAGCCAGGCGACCCGTGGATCCGGCGCGGGTGGGGCGGAGGAAAGGGACGCTCACCTGTTCCTGATCCATGGCGTAGGCAGCGGCGGCGGCGGCGACTGGGGCGCAGTATAAGGAGAGAGCAGAGAGCCCCTGTTCCATAGTCCCCCCTCTCCCGTTTCCGACTGAGAGACCTTCCCCGCGCGACGATCGCGCCAGGCAGGCCAAGCCCTCCTCCGGGGCGGAGGCCCTGGGAAGTGAGCTCACAGAGGCCGGTGACCCCCCACCTCGCTCCGCCGGTCACACCCCCGTCTGGGTGGCTGCTAGGATACCTCGTAGAACTGTCTCTCCCTCTCTCTCGCTAAGGTGCCCTGGCGACAGGCGCCTGTCGAGCCAGAGGTGGGCTCGCCACTTGGCGACCGACAGACCGCCGGGTGTGTGCGTGCGTGCTTGGGCGTTGTCATGCGGGATCCAGATCCGGGCCTTCGTTCGGTGAAAGCACCAGGCACGTGACTGCCCCCCCTTCCCTCCCCCCCCCCCAGTTGGAACGTTGCACTGTAGCTATAAACCGGTTTCAGAAACTTTCCCACGTGCGCTGAAACACGGTGCAAATATCCTGACATCTCCCCCCCTCCCCTTTTCTGCCGTCATCTTTCATCAGCCGACAATTGAGGCGGCTTCGACAAATTTTAACCGGAGTCACAAACTTTATTTATTTTATTTTATTAAATTTATACCCCGCCCTTCTCCAAACGTGACCCGCTTCAAGACCACTAATGGTAACATAACAGATTAACAGAGTTGGAAGGGACCTTTCAGTCAACTAGTCCAGGGGTCTGCAAAGTCGGCTCTTTTAAGACTGGTGGACTTCAACTCCCAGAATTCCCCAGCCAGCTGGCTGGGGAACTCTGGGAGTTGAAGTCCACCAGTCTTAAAAGAGCCGACTTTGCAGACCCCTGAACTAGTCCAACCCCCAGCCCAAACAGGAGACCCTACGTCTGCCTCTACCTAGGATTGAACTCACAACCTACTGATTGGGAGGCGAGAGCTCCACCTCTAGGTCAGAGCAGCAGGGAATATGGTCGTTAAGCAAACCCTAGGAAATGAAATTGCCATTTCCTACTGACCATTTTGGGTTGCTGTCCTCATCTCTGCAATAGAAGAGTCCAAACCTTTTTGAACTCCAGCTCTGGGATAAATAATAACCAGAGTTCACATCTTTCAACCTGGCTGCTTCCCATGAAGCCATCAGATGGAAAAGAACCAAGCTCAGAGACCACCAAGGACCCCTCATGTCTTACAGACTGGTATTTGAAAACCTATATTTAAAATTGTTGGATCAAACAATTATTTCACTAAACTAGTCTCCCAATCTCACTTCTTTCTCTTTACCAGCTTGCAAAGAATATCAGAATAGATTGTGAATTTGCATGTGTTGGATTTCTAGATACAAAATAAAAAATTAAAAGAATGTTCTATAATATAAAATCCACTTGATAAGTCATATATATTTCCGTGCTCAGACAGAAGCCTTTGGAAATAGGAAAACCAAATGGATACAAATACAGGACAATCTGTATGTTAACCTTAATGTTGTTTCCCTTTACAAATCTTGTGGGTACAATATCACATCCACCCCGTATTTAATAGAACAAAATAGTATGCCTATTACTATTAGCCATATGTGATAAGATGTATACATACCAATTAAAAATACAATAGCAAAATACAATAGCAGAGTTGGAAGGGACCTTGGAGGTCATCTAGTCCAACTCCCTGCCTAGGCAGGAAGCCCTATACCATTTTAGACAAATGGCTATCCAACATCTTCTTAAAGACATGCAGTGTTGGGGCATTCACAACTTCTGGAGGCAAGCTGTTCCACTGATTGTTCTGTCAGGAAATTTCTCCTCAGTTCTAAGTTGCTTCTCTCCTTGATTAGTTTCCATCCATTGCTTCTTGTTCTGCCCTCACGTGCTTTGGAGAATAGTTTGACTCCCTCTTCTTTGTGGCAACCCCTGAGATATTGGAACACTGCTATCACGTCTCCCCTAATCCTTCTTTTTATTAAACTAGACATACCCAGTTCCTGCACCCGTTCCTCATGTTTTAGTCTCTAGTCCTTTAATCATCTTTGTTGCTCTTCTTTGCACTCTTTCTAGAGTCTCCACATCTTTTCTACATCGTGGCAACCAAAACCAAAATATTCCAAGTGTGGCCTTACCAAGGCATTATAAAGTGGTATTAACCCTTCACGTGATCTTGATTCTATCCTTCTGTTTATGAGGGATACAATTACATAGTTAGGCGTTTGAAATTTGCTAAATCAAAATCAGTCAACACTATGAATTAGCATTTTGTTAATCCAGCTGGTATTGATTTTGAGGAAAGCCAAACAAATTGTTCAGATAATGTGACAGCATTCTAATTTATATCAAAGGATGTAGTCAAAGTTGTGTTCAAATGTTTTTGCTTTCTGTATGAATGATATTTTTATTGTGGTTGGATGTAAAGAAGAACAAAGGATTTGACATAAACACAGCATCATAATTTAGCTTGGAACTGAAGATAAACCTGAAGATATAATTTATGAATACCCCCCTGCAACAAATTTACACAAAGAACATTTGCTGGAGACACTGGTTCTTTCAAATTACCTGATAACAAACTATCAGGAAATAAGACATACCATTTTATTATTGCTGCCCAAACTTGCCTCAAGGGAAGTTAAAACTGAGAAGATTGAAATTCATTCTTGAAGCACACGGTCAACAGTAAACACTTCCTTGCAACACTTATTTCTAAAGTTTGTTGTAAGCACAAAAATCAGCTCTTAAATTTACAACGGTGTAAGTTTATTTTACAATATATTTGTGACAAACTGGCATTGACCAAAGATCTGAATTGTTTACAAATATAACGGTTGCCATTTCAAACAATTAAAAAGTTCCTCTAAATATTAAATTTATACATGATTTATTTTAAACAAGTCCAAGAAAATATTAAAACTGGAACATTAATAAACTGAAGTCAAACTAGAACCACTTTCTAGACCTAAAGACTGGAATATCTCCAAACTGATGTTTTAGAAGCATAATGTTGCACTAAAGTTCTCCACAGCAGAAAAGGAGCTCTCATTCTTTTTAGAAATACTCCAGCAAATAATGTTCAATCAAGTCAGTTTATTAAGGCTGCTTTTACATGTTATTGAATCCCATCATGCCTTTTATATTTCCAGCAGCACCCTGTTGAAACTGGCGCATCATTGACTGCAATCCCGCCATGCCACCTGTAATGAAATATTAAAACTTAAATGTTATGTATTTTTAAATGTCTAAATGTTAAATTATATTTCTATTGCTTCTTAAATAGCAATAATTCATGTCACTTTGATTCAAAAACAATTATTCAGTTTCTCCTTGATTCAAAAACAGTTGCAAAGAACATTTAGTGTCACAATGAAATGCCCATGCAAACTAGAATGCATAAACGTGTCAAACAATATTCATAAACTTTTGTACATTTTTTGAATTCCAGACATTATGATACATAAAATGAAATAGAAAAAAAAAGAAAAAAAAGAAACCACTTTAAAAAGTAGATATGGTACATATAAAGGAACTAGAGAAACTAAATGAAACCATAGCTGGGGTTGGTGGTGTATCTAGCTCTCAAATAATCTAGTTCCGTGATGGCGAACCTATGGCACGGGTGCCACAGGTGGCACTTGGAATCATTTCTTAGGGCACGCGAGGCGTTGCCCTGTCCGCTGCAATGCGCATGTGTGTGCTGGCCAGCTGATTTAAGCCTTCTTTTGAGGCCATTTTTCGCCCTCTGGAGGCTTCAGGGAAGCTCCTAAGGCCTCTGGAGATGGGGAGCAGGCTGTTTTCACCCTCCCCAGGCTCCTAGAAAGCCTCTGGAGCCTGGGGAGGGTGAAAAAAGCACGCCAAAAGCAGGGGGTTGTGCACATAGCATTATGGGTGTGGCACGCCCATGCACGACCCCCCTGCGCTCCCCCCACTTTTGGCACACAAGCCAAAAAAGGTTAGCCATCACTGATCTAATTATTATGATATTATGTGCATAATATCAAGACAACCTCAATTTATTTACTGAAAAATATTGAGATTTTTTTTTCATTCCAGCATATTACAATATGTACTGTACCATAAATATAATTTTGTCATAGCAAAATGGCTGAGTTCAGTCTCTGAGATGTTTGGAAGGTAGTCTTTAAATATTTTATTAACCTGTTAAGAAGCTGTACCTTTTTAGCCCACTCCTGCACCAAGAAAACAAAAAGCATAATTACCCATATGATGAAGAACTCTAGGGTCCATCATCTTTGCCATCTGTTGGTTCAGTTTTGCCATCTGGGATGGATTTACATTCTTTGACATATCACCTCCTTAAAACAGAGAAAAAGTAAAGAGGAGAGAGGAGAAAAAGAACAGTAATGGAGTATTTCAAAATAGCCCAAAGCACACACTCTGCTAGAGAGAAGTTCCCTGAGGATGGGCTCCAGCCAAGTTCGAAAGCTCGAAAGATGAAACCTCTGATCCCGGTGACCCACCCAGAATGGATCCTCCAATATTATCCTGGGACATGTATACAGTATTCACCTTCATTAATATTTCAAAATAGTAATGAAAATTCTCTTAGCCTCTTCTGATTGGTATTTGGCAGCGAAGCATATTAAATATTGTGCAGGATTAAAATCAGCCTCCTAGTCTGAGTGGTTGCTAGAGATAGCAGTTCACACAAGCAATGTAAACAAATATTGCAGCTTTTCATGTGTTTAATGTCAATAATGAATTTAATAAATGTGTGAAAATATTTTTCTTTCTGCAACAAATTTGTGCAGATTAAGCTGTCTGTTATTTCTAGAACTAATTACTACATATTTCCACTCAATGTGATAATAGCTTTTCAAAAATTAACATATACATACCAAATTTTAATACAGTTAGAAATTATAATGCTACATCCATAAATGACTTATGTAGTAATCTCTTTTTCTTTCCATGTGCCTCTCGTTCAATCAATTTTTATTATGGTCACAGACCAGCATTACCTATCTCTCAAATCTACCCTGTGGAGGATTCTTCAATCTTTTTGGGCAGATATGTGATAAGTCCTGAGGGACAGTAACAAAGAAGACATCTGTCCTACCATTAAATGCTGCTTTTCAGCAGATGGATCTCTTAGATTGAGCTCTATGAGTCTAGTATTAAGCAACTGAGTCAATCCAGAATGCCCACTACAAGTACCATATTTTTCAGAGTATAAGACACACTTAGATTTTGGGGAGGAAAACAAGGGAAACAAACAGTACAGATAATATATCCTGTTTGTAGTGTTATATTTCAGACTATACTTGTACAGATGCTGTTAAAATTGATGTGCTTTCTGGAAGTATAGTTATCCTCTGCTATTTAAAAGAATAGCACTTTTTAAAACAATAGCACGGAGCCTCTTCAGATCAAGCATTTATTTTAAAAGGCTTCTTCATTTTGTCTAGAATAATAATAAAGTAGTCTTTAAAAAATAAGTCTAATAATCTGAACACTCTATAGGCATTTATAGTTGTTGACTTACTTCCTTTCAGCAAACAGACTGATTAGCACAAGAAAAAAAAATATGCCTCCCAGCAATTTGCCATCAGGAGCAAAAAGTTTCACTTTCAATTTCTCCCGATCATCAGCTGTTACAGGCTGCAGGAATTGTTATAACTTATTGAAGCCTCCGCAAGCCCCCGTTTACTGCAAGGAGGTAAATTGCTGGGAGGCAGAGGCCAAAGGGTTGGGGCCGGTGGGTGGGTGGGTCTACATTCAGTGTATAAGACGCACCCAAATTTTCACCCTCTTGGGGGGGGGGGGTGCGTCTTATACTCTGAAAAATACGGTAGTCCTCTATCTACAACCACAATCGAGCGTAAAATTTCTGTTGCTAAGCGAGACAGATGTTAAATGAGTTTTGTCCCATTTTGTGACCTTTCTTGCCACAGCTGTTAAAGGAATTATTGCAGTTGTTAAGTTAGCAACACAGTTGTTAAGTGAATCTGGCTTCCCCATTGACTTTACTGGTTAGAAGATCGTAAAAAATGATCATATGACCCTGGGACATTGCAACTGTTATACATATGAACCAGTTTCCAAGCATCCAAATTTTGATCATGTGTCCATATGGATGCTGCAATAGTCATAAGTGTGAAAAACAGCTATGCGACTTTTTTCAGTGCTGCTGTAATTTTGAACTGTCATTAAATGAACTGTTGTAAGTCAAGAACTACATGTATGTGCATGTACAGTATAGTAGACATTCAAAATATGCATTGATTCTCACCTTTAAAAAGTCCTTTAATACCTCCCATCTTTTTCACCATTTGTGCAAATTTTGTGTACTGTGTCAGGAGTTCTTGAACATCTCTAGTGGAAACACCAGAACCTCTTGCTACTCTTTGGATTCTTCCTGGTTGCTTACTGAAAACTTTGGCTCCGTCTGTACTGTCTAATTCTATAATTACAAAAAGCAATGGATAAAGAAGGAATTATTCATGTATAATAGAGTCAAAAATTCAAGATGTCAATTTAATCGACTTTTTTAAAAAAAACAAAAAACTTCGGTATCTGATTGGTACTGTCCTATACCTTATATAAGCCATAAACCAGTTTTAATAATGAAACAAATGCTACAGATTCAGTATGATGAATAAGGTTGTAATTAAATTTGCTGAAGAAAGTAAAAGTATAGGTTGGGATTTAATTTGCATTAGTAAAGCTCCTAATAATGAAAGATGGGTTATCAAAGAAAATTGATGACCTATTCCTTTTCTCCAGAAGCAAGTCTATACTCATGTTGGTTCCCCACAATAAACAAAGGGAACCTTCTAGCTATAGAAGGGAAAATCTGAATCCTGTTCAATGTTTAAATCATAATGAATCACAAAATGAAAAATATACACATATATGTTTTGGATTTTTCACTATTCTGACAACAGCATAAACAAATTTCAACCTTCACAATTCAGTTATTCTAGAAATGGTACCTTGATCATTCATACTGTCCATTATCGTCATCAGTTTTTTTAGCCGTGCCATTGATTCCTGTTCATTGCCTTTACTCATGAAATCTGTTCCAAAACCAGGGATCATACCCTATAATAATTTCACAAAAGTGTTAAAAGACACTTTGAAATGAATATTAATACATTAACTGGTTTAGATAACTAATCTCATTATAGTTACCAGTATTTGACTGAAGGGCCCCATTTTCATGATGTTTTGGAACTGTTCGTACATATCTCTCAATGTGAATTGACCTGATTGGTTAAAACATTAAAGTGTAATTATTAAACTTGTACACTGTAAATCAGACGGTTCATCCCATCTTTCAAAACAAAATGGACAAAACAATTAAACTGCCAAACACTGCTATATAGCAAAGTTTGGGGCATGGCTTACCATGTTTTAGTTTCTCTATGAGAGCCTCATTGTCATCTAATTTCAATTCATTTACTTTATCTATCAATCCTTCAATATCTCCCATGCCTGTAATATAAAATACACTTTTTAAATAACTGAAACACAATCCATTGCAACGCCAAAAAAAAATATCAATTTTAGCAATTAAATTTTTACAGTGAGCAATACATACCAAGAAGTTTACTGATAAAAGGCTGCGTTTTAAAAGGTTCAAAGTCATCTATATGTTCTCCAGTTCCAATAAAAATGATTGGACTTTTAGTTGCAGCAACTCTGTAGTGAAACACAGGTTTATACTTTTGTATCGTGGCCTCAAAATGAAAGATTTAAGAAAGGAACAGAATACCTCTTGTGCATTAAGGTTTTGAAATTTGAACAATTCACTCAACCCGGATAGTTTAAAAACTCAGTTTTTCCTCCCACATCCAACAAAATACAGTAAGCAGTGAAGAGACAGTAGTTTTTCTTTCTACAAGTTCCCCAAAAAGCAAAGCTAAAAGAGTTGGAAAAATCTATCAAATGCAGGATCGACTCTGTCTTTTCAGAACTCTTTATTTTATGCAGCTATTTATAGGCACTACACAATGTTGCTTGGCCTATTAATAAGTAAAAAGTACTTACGCACTCAATGCTCCACCTCCTTTGGCGTGGCCGTCAAGTTTTGTCACAATTACAGAAGCAACATCAACTTTATCTTTGAAAGCCTTTGCTTGAGCTTCACAGGCTTGACCAATAGAGGCATCCATCACATATACTATATTATCTGGTTGCTGGAAGCAGTGACCCAAACAAAGTGAAACAGAAATTAGGACCTCTTATCCTTGCTCCACTTCAAAGTTGTAATAAACTGTAGATCATGTTAAACATCTAACAGTGATTTACTAATTTCATTCAGAGCAATGACAATGATTTGCTTCATCAAAATACACGTTTATTTTAAATTTCAGTTATGTCAATGTGTAATGATCAAATCTCAATCAAATCTCAGCTGGGAAGCACTTTCCTTGTAAGTAAATAAATCCAATATGCAACCTTTGTGTCGTGTGTGTGTGTGTGTGTGTGTGTGTGTGTCCTTGACTCTATTCTGGAGAGCTGCTACCAGTTGTAGGTGATTTGACCTAAATAAGACATTTATCTAATTCAAATTTTGGTTCAATTTTTAATTTCTAGAAAAATGGAAATCCTACTTTTTGTCTGTGTGTTCATAGCACATTTTACTTTACAGGTAGCCCTTGCTTATAGACAAATCTCTTGGTGACTCTTCGAAATTACAATGGACCAAAAAGATGTTACTACCTAGATTCAAAATTCTGATGTTGACTGTCCTCTCACAGTTAGGTGACCACATTTTGGACACTCATCTACTAGCCCAGCTCAGCAACATTTGTGGCTATTTGCAGCACCTCACAGTCAGGTTTTTGCCAAAAACTGGTCTTTATTTCTGATTTCCAGCAAAACTGTCCATTGTGAACAATGGGTTTGCTTAACAACCATGGCATTCACGTAATGACCACTGCAACAACATGTCATAAAAATGGTTGCATGATGACCAGCCTGCCTCTGCAATTTGAGGCTCAATTGCAGTGATACGTCAAGTACTATATACACTGGCAGTCTTCATACATTTATACTAGCATCAGTATAATGAGTTCTGTGTTAGTCCTTGAAGAGTGGCCATTTTGAGAGTTTCTTTACAACCATTTAAAATCAAATAGAAATGAATGCTGTTAATCCGATGCACCCATTTTGTAGTCCCACTGAACACAGATGATAAGTTGGATAGTATATATATTTAACAAATAATTATATATACTTATAAAAGTACATCATATGCATATTTTACATCTGCTGTATACTGATGATCTTAATACATAATTTTAAATCAGGAAATGATAAAACAATAATTGAAAGTATATTTCCAATTCAAAATAGCTTATTAGCCACATCCAAATGGACTTTCGTTCATCTATCAAGATTTTTTTGCTCCATTTTATACCAACCCAAATCTGCTCCAAAAAAATCCATTATATTTCTAGAGCACATATGTGAGGCATGCTAGTAAATGATCATCAACAGATACTATGTTTGCTTACCATTCAAGAAGCATTATACAGCATTATAGAATAACTTTCATTCAGCATTATCCAAACAAAACTTACTATGGCATTAGCAACTTGTAACATTTCTTCAAACAAAGAGTCTTCCTGCTTGTGACGACCACTTGTATCAACTATTATTATTTCAAAGTTTTCATTCTTAAATTTTTCAACACCTTCTGAAGCAATAATTACAGGATCCATCTCTGTGTAACTAGTTAATAGAAAAACACATACTTAAAATAATGTGAAGTTATAAAATTACTCAAAAGCAGGTGATGAGCTATGTAATTGGGAAAGCATGTTTCATCACTACAGGCAAGGAAGGGAGTGGGAGGGACGGGGAGATCCATCATGTGGTGGTGTGGGATCAAATAGGCTCACTGTACCTGTCAAGAATTACCAAGGAACATATTCCAAATGCCTCACTAGTTACCCCTACCTCTACTCTTATCTCTATTCATGTTAATAAGCTGACAATCAATATTAATTTATTTAAATGAAGAATTCCAATAAATTTCATTGATTATTTTACAGTTTTTATCACATAAATCAATATTTAATGTACATTCATGTTGGTACTGCATATTGCAAAATATTGTGTGAATCTAGCTACTATGACCAAAATTAAAATACAACAGAGGGAGAGAACATTTTAGGGCTGGGACATACAACAGAATAGGTAAAATACATAATTTCAAATCATTTGAGCATAAGCCATCCCAGTAGAATGTCTTGTTTCAAGCATGACTGCAGTTTTGAGTGTGAAATGAGGTAATTTCAAGCTCAAAAATTTTCAAACCATTTCCAGAATGCTCAAACAAACCTACATAAGATTAGAATGATTATGTTTTGTGAAATTACATCCTTGAAATAGTTTGAAATAAAGCATTTTGTGTAGCCCTGCGTTGTGGTAGTAAGAAAGGACTTGGAAACAAAGCTGAGTTTTGCTCTTTTGAGACATAAACATATCAACTGAGTTTTCTGTATTTTTTTCATAGACAAGCAGATAACAGATATTGGATATTTTTCAAATTAAGAATGTTCATTGTTTATTTTCTTCTTTAACTAAATAATTTAGTTTAACTTCCAAATTTCTGATATATTGATATACACACAAGAACATACACAAATTTAAGAAAGTATCACATAAATATGGAAGGGAATAGTATGTCCATTTCTTATTGCAGATAAACTGCTGAGTTTGGTAAAAGAGGTATTTAAACTGTGATAATATACAAATCAATTTACTTGAGTCTAAGACACTCTGCTGTTAAATTTTTTGAAGATCTGATAAATATTAATCAAAGCAATATCACAATAAAGCTTTATCCAACTATATGTAGTGAACTTCTACAGACACCACCTCAAAACTGGATAATCAATGTTTATATGTAATAGGTATTATACATACCTCCCATAAAATGGAATTCTTGCTTTTGTTGCATTCTGTTTTAACTGATCAAAAGCACCTATAGAATACAAATATTGTTAGCCATATAGGACATACACGCCCATCAAAAAAACAAAGTAACTAAACAAAATTAACCATTGTACCTGCTCTGTAAGTGTCTGCACATATCAAACATGTCTTCCAGCCTTTCTTCTGGTAATAATATGCCAACTGTTAATTTAAACAAAATCAAGACATAAACTTATAAGCTATTATTAAAAAAAACATTTTCGTTTTCATTCATTTGTAGTGGCACATACGAAGACTGCAATATCTATCTTCTATCAGCTTTTTCAAGGTACAGCCAATTACAGAGCTGGATGGGAAGTAACGGACTCAGGCTCAACCCGACCAAGACCGAGTGGCTGTGGTTTCCGGCTGCCCGATTCAACCAGTTGATGCCATCTCTGGCCATAGGGGGCAAACATCTTGCCCCTGTGGATGGGGCGCGCAACTTGGGTGTCCTCCTGGATACCCGGCTGTCCATGGAAGATCAAGTGACAGCCGTGGCCAGGAGGGCGTTTTACCAGGTTCGCCTGGTACGCCAGTTGCACCCCCTATTGGATCGGGACGCCCTTTGCACAGTCACTCATGCTCTCGTGACATCCCGACTGGACTATTGTAACTCTCTCTACATGGGGCTCCCCTTGAGGTGCACCCGGAGGCTTCAGTTGGTCCAGAACGCAGCCGCGCGAGCAATAATGGGAACCTCTAGGTTTACCCACGTAACACCGCTCTTGCGCGAGCTGCACTGGCTACCTGTCGTCTTTCGGGTGCGCTTCAAGGTGTTAGTCATCATCTTCAAAGCGCTCCATGGCTCGGGACCTAGCTATCTGCGGGATCAGATCCTGCCCCATACATCCTCACGGCCGATTCGCTCCCACAGAGAGGGACTTCTCCGGGTGCCGTCCATTAGACTTTGTCAGCGGGCGACGCCCAGGGGAAGGGCCTTCTCTGTGGCGGGCCCAGCCCTCTGGAACGACCTTCCCCCCGACATTAGGACAACTACGGACCTCCGCTCCTTCCGTTTAAAATTAAAGACACATCTTTTTCGCCTGGCCGGCCTTGGGTTGTCTCTTTTAAGGTTAGGGGTTTTAGGGGTAGTTTTAGTTTATGGGTTTTTAGCGCAGGATTAATTTAATTCATTTTTAATTTTGTATTCTGTCTGTGGTTTTAACTGTATTTTTAATTGCCTGTGCCCCGCCTCGAGTCCCTTTGGGGGGAGAGAGCGGGATATAAAATTAAAATTATTATTATTATTATTATTATTATTATTATTATTATTATTATTATTATTATTATTATTATTATTATATATATAGTCTGCTTACTACCAACTATTATTCACATGCTCTATCATGGATCTTTTTATCTTGCCAACTTGCAATACGACCAAAGTTTTTGTATTTTATTTTTTTAAATCTAATAAATTCAAGATACCTGGATTACAAAAGCCTGTCTTTCAATAAAATTTGACATATTTATTACACATGGCCAATGAACCATGTAGAAGTTGGTCTGCATCATCAGCTATACATTATACTGAATTAGAAATCATGTAATTCAGAATATTTTCAAATTTAAAAGGATAGCTTTGTAAGGATGTAACAAAAATATAATATGAACCTCAGTTTCTCAGAATACTTTTTTACATTTTTAAAAAATGTTTATGTGCCTATCAAAAACAATTTTCTCAAATGATTTAGAATTACTGATATAATCTATCCCTCCAATTATTCCTTTTTTAGAATGCTCCATTCCTCCTGAATGTGCCAATTCAATTATACCAAGGATGGTCCTGCACATTTTTAAAAGTCAATCTACTGAAAGAAATGAAATCCAGGTGTTCAGGATGTGGTCCAGCCTGCTAAGCAAGCTTATTTCAATTTGAAACAAAACATAACTTTAAAACTCTTTTGATTTGGGAGCTTAGTTTCTGGAAGTATCGGTTCAAAACAGTCAGATTAGAAGGCTAGAAGAAGGATAAACTTTCTGAACATGGTAAGATTAGCACATAACTGTTAAGCTATGTTTCACTATTAGATACTGATTTTGCCCATGAAATGCTTCCTCATATACCTTAGACTTTAATATTTGAAAATGCAGCCTAATTCTTTTATGGGTTCAAACTAGCAGCAAAACATAGTTTTTTAACTCTTTCCATTCACGGTTGGTGACTCTGGAGCAGATCTGACTACATATGAAAAAATGAAGCTCAACCATCTAAATAGAAATCTATTCAAATACTTAATAGTCCAGTGCTACAAAAGTCTATCTAAAAAATGAACTATCATTACATATCATGTAGAATATACGATACCTTTGAGCACGAGGTTGTTTTGCCACTTCCTTGCAAGCCTACAAACATGATGATATTTTGTTTTCCTTTTGTGGGTGTCCAAGCTTTGACTCCAGGATCTACAAGCTATAAAATAAAATGCAGCATAATTTCCAGAATCACAAAATATTTACAAAGCCTTCGGGTTTTGTTTTGCACATTTTACATTGTGTATTCTCAGTATCAGTTTTTCTGCTCAGTTCCAAAAGTCAGAAATCAAGGTCTACTTTCTGCTTCAATAACATATACAACCAGAGAGCAAGGAACAATAAACACCTCTGCCCACAGGACACTTCCAGTCCTTCACGCTCCTCAATATTACATTGAGGCTACTGGCAATGGCAGTGCCTTTAAGATGCAAAATAGACTGGCTTGGTTCTTTTCCTCTTTGTCTTTAAGAATTTCCGCAAAAGAGATACAAAGATGCCAATATAGTCTAACACTGACCAGAAGTCAATTTGAGAAAGTAACAGTACAGTTTACAATACACCTTATGCTAAGCAGGCTTATTTTAACCATGGATTGTTGAGAAATCATAGCAGTCTGGTGTACATATAATTCTAATTTACTGCTGTAAGCCGTGGTGGCACAGTGGTTAGAATGCAGTACTGCAGGCTACTTCTGCTGACTGCCAGCTGCCAGCAGTTCTCACCAACTCAAGGTTGACTCAGCCTTTCATCCTTCTAAGATTGATAAAGTGAGGACCAAGATTGTTTGGGCGCAATATGCTGACATTCTAAACCACTTAGAGAGGGCTATAAAGCACTGTAAAGCAGTATATAAGTCTAAGTGCTATTGCTATAAAACTCAATGTTTGGATTTCTGTACCATACATTAATCAATCAATCAATACAATTGCAAAGAGCAATGTATAAATTCAACCAGTGCTTTTATGTAAACTCATTGAGGCAGAAATTGTAATTTTTTGCCATGCCATCTCACAGTACAAGAATGTCATTTTTATAGTAATAAAATATAATTAATTATTTGTCTTAATTTTTCAGCCAGATTTAAAACTAAAGAATCAGCAATTTTAGCTTTCAGAAAAAAATCTGATTTGAGTAGGTATGCAAATGTCCTTAATTTTACTCTATTAGAATTAGCACAATTGGGGAATTCTGTGCCACAGCTTTGGGATCCTCATTGCATAAATACACGGCTTTATTCAGAACTGAAGAACTGCAAGTGGTGATCAATTTTCAAAAAAGGTGCTACATAACCAAATCTCAACAGGAAGCAGGATATGGCTGAACTTATCTAGATCAGAAGTAGGGTAATGCCCAGTTTCTGTTTGGACAAGGAATCTGATTGCAATTTGGGTGATTGGCAAATGGCTCATATTTATGACCAGTTGAAGTTTCCTGAAATCACCTGTTTGTGATTTGTGAACTTCCCACCCTGTTTCTGATAAGTAACATTAATTGGGGAAGCTGGATTAACAGCTGCTTGACTTGCTTAATGATCACATGATTCGTTTAATGACCATGATAAAAATGGACATAAAATTAGGACCAGTATGTGATGACTTGGTTAATACCTCATTGCTTAGTGACCAAACTTCTGGTTCCAATTGTGATTAGAAGTTGAGGGCCATCTGTATTAAGATGCATATGTTCCCTGAGACTTTGCTATTGCTGGAAATAAATATTTCTCAACATTTCTCTCAATTTCCAGGGCTTTTTACACAGCTTAACCCAATGCCCCAGTGAACAAAACTTTAGTCAAAAGAACATAGATCTGGGAGGAGAGATAGCGGAGGGAGGGAGGGTATTTGAAGTATCCCTGAAGTTCTAAGTGTAGGCAAAAGGTCAAATGCCCAGTTTTTGTTTACATGATCACGTGAGTGCTGCAACAGCTATAAGTTCAGTGACCAGCTATAAGTTATTTCATTCAGCATGCCATAATGCTGTCACTGGAAACAGTCACCGAATGGTTTATGTCGAGGACTGCCTGAACTGCTGCAATGCTATGAAGCAGATGGTTTCAATCAATAGCAAACCTTATTAATATTATGCTTACCCCATCATTGCAACAGATTCACTTTAAAATGGCCATGCATTATTCACATAGATACTTGAATATGAGATCAATAAGAGGGCTTGGTTAGATATTCAGTTAAGAGAATAAGGATGCCTAGAATGTTTGCCTGTATTACAGATATAGGTTAGAAAACAATACTTTAATTTTACCTTAACAAGTTCTTTAAAGACGGCATGTTGGATCATTTTTCTTTTGTTGAGTCCAGAAGCCATTTCTTCAAGGTCAATAGCAGATCTATGGTTGGAAAAAGGGAAAAATTAATATAAGAGGACTTAATATAAGAATGTCCCTTATATTAGGGACTGAACTAATATAATTTATGTTCCAGTTATATTGAGGATCTAGGGTGGGTACTTAATAAAGAGTGAACTATGCCCTTCCTTAAAAATCCCTAGATATTTACTTTATTATTTCATACGATGGCAATTATCTTCAAATAAGAAAAAATGTTCCCTCAAATCAAGATCAGTTTCTGATCACTAAAAAATCTGTATAATTGTTATGGCAATAATACAGAATTTGTGGCTATTGCTTCTTCCAGCAGGAATGTCAACTTCCTACTATATAGCCTACAATCCTGGAGTCTCCTGACAATCTCTCATCCCACCTTCCCTACTTTTTGGTATAGTTAGATCAGTGTTTTCTAAACTTTAAGTTGTGTGGATCTCAACTTCCAAAATTCTTCAGCCAGCAATCTTTTCATTTTTTCAGTTTAAGCAATATTGCTTAAGTGGATCTCACTGTATTTTGTATTCCAGCTTCCTATTTATTTTTCATCCAGAAGACTGGCCCAATGTACAACCAATCTTATCTCTTCTCTTGCCTTCTTTCTCAAGGAAAAATTCTGATTTTTAATCTTAGTTTTAAATACTACTGTGAGAGGGATCTTGGAATTCTAGTGGACAACCATTTAAATATGAGCCAGCAGTGTGCAGCAACTGCCAAAAAGACCAACACAGTTCTAGGCTGCATAAACAGAGGGATAGAATCTAGATCACGTGAAGTGTTAATGCCACTGTATAGTGCCTTGGTAAAGCCACACTTGGCATACAGTTTTGGTCGCCACAATGTAGAAAAGACGTGGAGACTCTGGAAAGAGTGCAGAGAAGAGCAACCAAGATGATTAGGGGACTGGAGACTAAAACATATGAAGAACAGTTGCAGGAGCTGGGTATATCTAGTTTGATGAAGAGAAGGACCAGGGGAGACATGATAGCAGTGTTCCAATATCTCAGAGGGTGCCACAAAGAAGAGGGAGTCAAACTATTCTCCAAGGCACCTGGGGGCAGGACAAGAAGCAATGGGTGGAAACTAATCAAGGAGAGAAGCAACTTAGAACTAAGGAGAAAATTCCTGACAGTTAGAACAATTAACCTCTGAAACAGCTTGCCTCCAGAAGTTGTGAATGCCCCAACCCTGGAAGTCTTTAAAAAGATGTTAGATAGCCATTTGTCTGAAATGGTATAAGGTTCCTGCCCACGCAGGGGGTTGGACTAGAAGACCTACAAGGTCCCTTCCAACTCTGCTATTGTATTGTATTGTATTGTATTACTTACCCTTCTTGAAATTCCATAAGTACTGTTTTGCAACATATAGAAAAGCTTTGGTCTTAGGAAAAAAATACAGGTGGGTCTTGACTTAAAATAGTACGTTTAATGACTGTTCAATACCCTGAAGTTACAATGCACTGAAAAAAGTGACTTATGACCATTTTTCACACTTAAGGCTGTTGCAGCATTCACATGGTTACGTGATCAAAATTCAGACACTTAGCAACTGACTCATATTTATGATGGTTGCAGTGTCTCGGTGTAATGTATCACTTTTTGCGACCTTCTCACAAGCAAAGTCAATGGGGAAACCAGATTCACTTAACAATCATGTCATTAACTTAACAACTACAATGATTCACTTGACAACTCTGGCAACAAAAGTCGTAAAATGAGGCAAAATTAATTTCAACAAATGTCTTGCTTAGCAACAGAAATTTTGGACTCAATTGTGGTTGTAAGTCAAGGACTATCTGTACAGTAAATTAAAAAAAACAATTGTTCAGCTAAACATAATTATTTTATATAAAATTGTATCTATATAAAACAAGTTATTTAATTTATACAAAATTGAACTTATTAATCACAGCAATTCAAAACATTACATGTTCCCCCTTTTATAGTAATAAGCAGCACTAACAATATAAATAAACTTAATACTTCAAGATAGAGATAAAACAACATTATTCTTACTTGACTTGGTTCACTTACTTGACATTTTCTCTTAGTTGTTTCACCAGCTTTATGTTGACATCAGCTTCTAATAATGCCGTACAAACTTCTTTTAGCATAGCATTTAATACCTGTAAGGGCAGAAGCACAATACAAAAATGTTCCTGTACAATTTTTCTATAATTTAATGTTTACAATTTATCTTTCCAATTAACATTTTAGATTAATATTTACTGGCTGGAAAATAATACAGAAATTAATGAAATTTCATATGGTTAAATCTGGTAGACATAATAGATTGAGAAATAGATAAAAATTTCAAAAGAAATTAATGCATAAGAAATAAGAATTTTATGAATATCCCTATTATAACAATCTACTTAGCAAATGATACCAATTCACTGAATCTCATCCATTGAATTTCACATAATTAATGATGTATAGAATCCTTACCGTATTACTTTAATATGGGGGTCTTTTCTATCAAACCCAAACTGATAATAATCTTTTCTATGTAGCTGCCTTTATTGTATCTCACATGGACAATTTACATACCTCTTCATTGATAATGGTAGCATTGCTCAGCGAGCGCAATGCTGAGGTAATTTTTCTCCCAAGATCTGCTAAAACCATCTTGACAATAGATTCAGCTCAAATATAACCTGTAAAAAGACATAATATTGCTAAAATTATTCTTCACAAGCTATACTTTATAC
Source organism: Rhabdophis nuchalis (assembly GCA_039707465.1). Lineage (NCBI taxonomy): Eukaryota > Metazoa > Chordata > Lepidosauria > Squamata > Natricidae > Rhabdophis > Rhabdophis nuchalis. The sequence goes on from CM077643.1 coordinate 78,120,597, forward strand.
TTCATATAATAATCAATAAGTAGTAGAGAGACAGTTGTTCACTAACTCTCTTCTACTCCTAAAATTTCAAGACTCACTGTTTCAGTCCCCAAAGGTTTTATGGTATATTAGGAGACTAGGACAGTGACTTTTGGGGCGATAGTCCACAAACACTCCATAAAATCTTTGGGAACATTGAAATAAGTACAAAATTAATCATCATCATTATCATTGCTGTCGTCCAATCTTTCATTCAACTAGCTGGATTCATCCTCTTGTTAAAAGCTTCTTTCAATAAAGAAGAGCACCACTCTTTCGAGGTCTAGGATAAATGTAAGTTAATATAAACTAAGGCTGCAACTGTATTTAAGTTTAATGATTTTATTATCTGTATTAGAAATATATACCATATTTAAATTTAATATTGATCCTACTCAATCAGTGTGTGTGGGGGGGAGGGGAGTTACAATAGATAGATGTAGATATACAAATTTATTTATTTATTTATTTAATTGAATTTATAAAACCGCTCCCTCTCCCCACAGGGACTCGGGGCGGTGCACAGGGAAAATAAAACAATAAATATACAACATTACATAAAAACGAATTAAATCAATTCCTGTGCTAAAATCCCAATTATAACTAAAACACCCAATAATAAATAAATAAAATATAGATATAAAACAAAACAAACAGATTGCAAGGCTTACTTTTATTCTACAAAGCTTTTACTATCCATTATACCGGTATCTTGACTCTAGAGCAGGGGTTCCCAAACTTGGCAACTTGAAGACTTGTGGACTTCAACTCCCAGAATTCTCCAGCCAGCAGAGCTTGTGGAGAATTCTGGTTGGAGAATTCTGGGAGTTGAAGTCCACAAGTCTTCAAGTTGCCAAGTTTGGGAACCCCTGTTCTAGAGCTACCAAATAAACCGCTGCAATCATTTCCTATGGAATATATAGAAAATATCATTCTCATTACAGCATGAAACCATAAAAAGCAGCAGACACATCAGCCATAGCCTTTCTTCCAGGGATGCCATAGATAGTTATCTATATTTCCAAGAGCAAGACTGGAAAATAAAACGGTGCTCAGTGGAGGCTACCACATAAAACACAATGATTGAAAAGATAGAAACCTAATTGTTTTCCATCATTGCTTTGGCTCCGTCTTCTGATTTGTAGAAATTATAGTAAGTATACCCCTTCTTCATCCTGTAAAATGCTCTGAAAATATACCACAGGAGTTTATGGTATAGGAGTTTATAACAGGAAATCAAACTTGGCCACAGAAAAGCACTATAGTGCAAATAGCTGAGGTTCTGACTCCTTTTACAAACCATAAAGTCGCCTTGATTAAAATGGGTGGCAAACAAATTTAATAAATAAATGCTCTATTCTTGTTAATATTACATGTCATGGGTACCATGAATTATGACTTCTCAGAAAATAAGTAATCTAATAATAACTATATAATAACATTTCTCATCTCCAATATAAGAAATTGATGCTACACTTACACTGTTGGCAATTTGGGAGGTGGACCACATTGGTTAAATTGGAGGCTTTCCCTTCTATTTTCAAAATTAACTTATCTACTTTATAGATTTATTCAACTTATATGGTTGCCCAGGCAGTCTAGTAAATAAATCTGCCTTCTGCCATTACGAGTTTTATAGGTGATAATCAGCACTTTAAATTGCATTCAGAATCTTAATAGGAATCAGTGCTGTTTCTATTACTTTAATGTGATTTCCCCCACCCACCCACCCCTGTAGTTCTGCAGTTAACGGAGAATCTCTTTCCATTCTCAGTAAGAAAACTATGGAGAGCATGTCAAATTGCTCAATTCATTTGGTTAAAATAATTTGACAGCAAAATGTCAGTTTAAAGGGAAGTAAAGTTTCCATTTCATCAGTTTCTAATTCCAAATATGTAATCCAGCATTTGCTGATCATATTTTGGGGGAAGAAAGTAATTACCTCCATGCGTTATTTGTCATACAATATTTTATGACTTTATATCCTGTTAACTGGTTCCTTTTAATACCTGAAAACGCTCATTAAACAAATATGAGGTTCCTCATCTAGCTGAAAGATTAATTATTAGGATTCCTTAATTAACTGGAAAAGACTTAGAAGGAACTATAGAGAAAAGAATGAAATCAGAATAACTAAATTTCAGCTATAATGTTGTAACACTTTTAATTAATAGCCGAGAAAGCTTCAATGCAAGCAAGCGTTCTTACAATTGCACTGCTAATTATATCAAGCAATATGGTGGAAGGGAACCTGTTCCATTTGCAATCTATTACTATTTTGTGAGCAGCTTTAGGATATAGGAGATGAGATATAGTTTAATGCGAATTTAAACATTTATTCAAAAACTAGAATCTGTACAAGGAACAAATTATATAATTTATAAAATATTGCAACACACATATTGGGTGCATCTGAACATAAATAATAAAAAACAAGTAAAATGCAAATTTCCCTATAATTACACAAACATTGAAATTAAATCTCAGTTTATCATACCCTGTGGTGCAATCCCAGTCCCTGTAGTTATTGTATATTTCACTATGTTGTACACGACCAAGAAAAATAATTGGATAAATCATGGTTCAGTTAAGACGGTATGTGAACATAGCCAGTATACTGAGTAACAGTATATACCTAGCCGCAGAAAGAAATTGTTTAATCAGAATTTCAAGGGGTAATTGTTAGGGTTTTAGGGGTTTTAATATTGATTTTAGCACAGGGGTAATTTAATTCGGTTTTAATATTTTATATTTTGTATATTGTTGTATTTATTGGATTTTTAATTTCCTGTGCACCGCTCTGAGTCCCCATGGGGGAGAGGGGGCGGTCTATAAATTTAATAAAATAATAAATAAAATAATAATAAATAACAGCCCAGACCAGTTTCTGATCACTTTAGATACATGTATAAAAGGGGAGAATATTCAATTCTTTTTTTTAAAAAAGTACTACTATATTCTCCAGCACCATAGTTCAAAGGCCTCAATTCATTGGCTCTCAGCCTTTCTTATAGTGAAAGATGGACCATAAGAGAGAAGACTCCTGAGAGTCCCTTGGACTGCAAGGCGATCAACCGGAAGAAGGCATGAACTTAAATGACTCCAGAGGATAGTAGAGGACAGGAGGGCCTGGAGGAATGTTGTCCATGGGGTCGCGATGGGCCGGACAAGACTTCGCAACTAGCAGCAGCAACAACAACAACTATATACCTGGATGTAAGAAAAGTATCCAGATTACTTGATGGGCACCGAGGATTTGAAATACCCCCGAAGAGGCTTCTTGCTCCGGTTCAGCCAGTGCAACTTGTGGCAGCAGTGCAAAAGCAGGACCTACATTTTTAACGTCCCAGGATAACCCGTCTGCTTCCCCTCCGGCCAAAGCTTTGAAATGTGCACCTGTGCAAAGGGAACGCATCTGGGTAACCTGAAAAGGTCTCACATTTGCGGACTCGGGTTACCGGAAAGAGACCAGCCTTTCACACAAACCTTACCGAGAAATGAAGCGGCGGCCTAAGGTGGCCCCGCTCTGAAAGCCACACAACAGTCCGGGCCTCTTCGGGGGTCCTCAGAAAGCCGCTAAATCAAACAGGACACCAGTGATCGGCTCCGATCCCTCTCCAGCACCCAAACCAGGAAGAGTGTCACGTCACCACTACACAAATCAGTTGGTTATCATCTTTTCCCAAGGCAAACTCGGGCATCTGCTTCCGGGTCATCTGTGAGAAAATTCCGCTTTGAGGCAGAATAATAGTATATACGGATAAACAAAAAAATGAAGAGGTGCGCGTTGGCTTCAGCTTCCGAGTATCTCTTGTGGTTGCAAACAGTTGTACAGGATATTCGTAGAAATGTATTTGGAACAGGACAGTCTATATCAGTGTTTCTCAACCTTGGCAACTTGAAGATGTCCGGACTTCAACTCCCAGAATTCTGGGGGTTGACGTCCAGACATCTTCAAGTTGCCAAGGTTGAGAAACACTGGTCTGTATTTTGTTGCAGCGTTTTGCAAAAACCGTTTATATATGTCTCTGATCAAGCAGTGCCTCAGTCTCAGTCACTTTAAAATAGGTGGATTTCAACTCCCAGAATTCCCAGCCAGGTTGGAGAATTTTGGGAAGTGAAGTTCACCTCTCTTAAAGCAGCTGCGGTTGAGAAGCCCTGTCAAAAACACAATGAGGAAAGGTGTAAGGACTTTTGAACTCAAGGGGTTCAAAATAGATTGCATAAACTTCCGCAAAACTTATGTTCTGGCCCAGATTCATAGTGATGATTATTTTTTTAGTATTTTAATTTAAAATAAAGTTTAAATTAAAGTCACATTCAACTTTTTATGTTTGGGGTTTTTTTTTGCCAGTGACAACCTGCACCGCGGGGTAAAACCAATAATAAATCAACATCGTTCGGAATCATTACGCCAAGAGCTGTATTCAAAAACAGCAAAATTATTCATCGCCACACAAAACGAGGGGCGGACGCGGTTCTTGAAAAGGGCCTATTGTCGTCACCGACTTTTAAACAAAAGAAGAGGAATAATACCAAGAGGTTCCGGGAAGACTCATCATATTCATAATCCCCGGAGCAGGGAGGAAAGCATGGCAGTTACTTCTGCGCATGCGTTCAAGGCCGAGCGGCGGAGTCTGATTTCTCTAGGCGTAGGGAGAAAGATGATAGAGGCGCGCTTGCGCGCTACCTTCAATCAGGTAAGGATGGATTTTCCATCGGCTCGCCAAGCGGTGCTGAACGTAATAAAGGGCGCGCGCGCGGGGGAGTTGCCTCGCCTGCTGCACTGGCTGAGAACATCTAGTAAGCGGAGTTTCTTCTCATGTATCGTATGATTCCCCCCAACATTTGAAATAGCATAACGTAGGGTCGCCAGACAGTTACGGGTATTCTTTTCCAGGATGCGCCTTTCCACCCTCCCCCCATTTTTTCCTCTCTATTCTGTACTCAGAACGTTTATTTGTTTTACACTTCGCTTATTTGACCTTTTTTTTAATCATTGCTTTTGTTGACTCTGTTACGGGATTGTTGACTTGGGGAAACCGCATGGAGAAACCTTACTTAATTAGGGTTTAGTTTAATCGCACCAAACATGTTGAACCAGATTATTTGTTCATTTGGTCCAATGTATTGTATTCCTCAGTGATTCTGGGAAATCCAGAAGAAAGATAAGGTAGAGGTTCCCCTTGCACATATGTGCTAGTTGTTCCCGACTCTAGGGGGCGGTGCTCATCTCTGTTTCAAAGCCAAAGAGCTAGCGCTGTCCGAAGACGTCTCTGTGATTATGTGGGTGAAGGCACAAAGAACGCTGTTACCTTCCCACCAAAGGTGGTTCCTATTTTTCTACTTGCATTTTTTACATGCTTTTGAACTGCTAAGTTGGTAGAAGCTGGGACAAGTAACAGGAGCTCACTCCGTTTCGCGATGCTAGGGATTCGAACCACCGAACTGCCAACCTTTCTAATCGACAAACTCAGTGTCTTAGCCACTGAGCCTCAGCGCCCCTCACCAAAGAAAGATACGGCGTCCTATATTGTTCTCCATTAAAAATACATGGAAGCTGTGCTGCCTTTGAAATTCATTTTCCCATAGTGTTATGATGGATTGCCAATAAGACTAAGAGTACATACATGTCCCATTGGGTTGGTTCACTTTGCATCTGGTAGCTTGGTATAAAATTTGTTCTCTCTGTAAAATCCATCTAAATATATGATCTTTGCTATATATCCCAGCAAAAAAAGAGAAAAGAATATAATGTATTAAGGCAATTTTTTATGTTACAGTCTTTGGGCATCACTGAACATTTGCTAGATTACAATTGGAGGGCATTGTTGCTAGTGACTTTTGAATTTCTATTTTTTAAATCATTTTGCAATGTTGTGTAAAGGATTTCTATCCCAGGAATTTCCCCTTTTGGAAGCATCTTTCAAGGATCAGTCTTGGACACTGTTTTTGTTGTTCTTTGGGTGTTCTGATTCCTGATCAACATTTCCAGCATCACTGTTATGTTGACAAGTCTATCTTTTCTGTCCCTTGCTGGTAAGGTATGGTCAGCTGTAATAAAACATTTTATCAACATTTCCTCGTAAATACCCTTTTACTGCCTAATGCTGAATATGAATAAAACTGAGACAGTTCTTTTTGGCCTGATTGTCATTCCAGTCCATTACTGAGTCTTTCCCTGTTTGTCTTCAGGGCTGCTGTATTGCCCCCAGTTTCTTCTTCTTTCTAGGCCTTGCATTCTTGATTGATAACTAGCTGACTTCATGCCAGTTTACTGATTGTACAGCTAGTGCCATTAATTTTCTTTTGATGAATGTTTGTAGAATCTGCACTTCTAGGAATCTATGCATTCAGCAGCCAAGTTAAATAAAGGTATTGCCTTGAGTTTCACATGATCATTGCAAAATCTGTTTTTCCTGTTTTTTGCAGATGACTTTGATGAATTTACATGCAATAATGATGATATCATTCTCAGAAGTATTGCTGAAGATATTCGACATTGTTTGCCTGTTGGAGCAGTGCTCAATTCAGAGCATAATGCTCTTCAAAAAGTAGGTTTTGCTATTCAACCCTCCCATAAACGTTGACATGTGATTTTTTAATTAGAATTTTCTATAAAGCCATCGCCACCTATGGCTTTCTTGGCTTTTTTGTTGATATAGTCCAACAGAAGGCAGAACATAGATCAAGTTTTAAAGTAGACATTTGTGCAGTAATAATTTCTAGGAGTTATTCATAATTACACTGAGATTATTTTAAAATTTAAAAATGCAAAACATTCTCTTGATTGGCCTTATCTTTAAAGTTTCAGTGTTCTTCAATGGTAAAATAGAAGTATCAATATATTGCTTGTAATTAGATTCTATATTGCTTCAATTGTATTGTTCAATTTTAGAATAAAGTTTTAGAACAGGGGTAGTCAATCTTTTTATACCTACCGCCCACTTTTGTATCTCTGTTAGTAGTAAAATTTTCTAACCGCCCACCGGTTCTGCAGTAATGGTGATTTATAAAGTAGGGAAGTCAATTAAATTAAAAAAAGGAAAGTGCTTCAGTATTGGACAAAACCCCTACCGCCCACCATGAAAGCTGGAATGCCCACTAGTGGGCGGTAGGGACCAGGTTGACTACCACTGTTTTAGAAGGTTATAGTATATTGATATACATATTTGTATACTGTATATCTTGATAGATTTGGACACAATCAAATGCTCAGCCGATTGCCTTTATCCCTGAGATAATCTAGCTATTAGGTAGTATAAGGCAGTCTTCTCAAATGGATTGATATTGGGATGCAGCAAAAATATCTCGGAGGAGAAAGCTATGTCCCACATTCTGCCCTTTAAATTAGTCTGCTGCATCAAGGTACATGAACAATTAGGAGCAGCATCTTTTTCTTTTTTTCTAAATCTGGTGAACATCTGGATTCTACTAAAGTGGAAAATAATGTTATTTTGTATGGATGAATGTGTGATTTTTTTACTTTGTTTGTATAAAAGTGTCTGAATTTTCTTATAGAAAACTGGATTGGAAGCTGTTAATTTCCATCAACTAATATCTCATTGGTATGATGAATAAGAAGTAGTTTGTTGTCAATTGAAAATACCATAGACAAATTAGTATGGGAAATTCTGTTTCTGTTTCTTGGATATAAAAGGGAGGAGGCTTCACTTTTTCATGATATCTTTTCCACTTCGGAATCAAGTCTTAGGAATGTTCATCCTGTAAAGTTATCAGGAGCTATTTTGAACTGGGAAAAAAAGCTGTGACTCTATGCACAATTGTCTCCTGTGATGATCCATGTAAATCACAGGATGAAATGTTTCCTTATTTGTGAAGACTTACTAGGTATTAGAGTAGATATTTCTAAACTCAGCAGTAAGAAGTATAGCAGAGTTTCTCAACCTTGACAACTTTAAGATGTATGGACTTCAGCTCTCAAAATTCCCTAGCCATTCCTTTGCTAGCTGAGAGTTGAAGTTCACAAATCCTATTGGAAGTCCACCGGAAAGTAGTATGAGTGGTTGCCCCACTCTTATAGAATAACCTTCCCGAAAGATCAAGGACTAGGTAGCCCCCTAATTAAATTTTAGGAGGGCAATGAAGACCGATTCTGCTAAATGTTTGGGATTTAAGTTGCTTGCTAACTAAATTATTCAGTATGATGGAGAATTTTTTTTTAAATTATGTGTGATCTGGATTTTTGAATTTTGGCATTTTAAACTTGATTTTACGATATTCTTTTGTACATTTGTGGTGCTTAGTTTTTCCATTTCTAGGCATTGTGATTGTGAACTACTAGAGTCATTCAGATATGATGGATTATAATTTCTATAAATAAATAACATAGAAAATGTATGATTATTGAATTTCAATGGCATATAAACTGATATAGGAGAAAATGTCACAAATATTTATCAAGTGTGCCTTTTTTTTTCTTTAGCTTCATGAACAGACAGTACCCACCATTCATGTTGATGCTTTCCTTTATGATGATGACTGTATTGACTCTTTATGTGAAGAAGGAAAGATGAGCAGAAATTATTGTCTAGCATGTGGCTCTCATCAGACAGCACCATTAGGTAAGCAATTAAGTATTGTATTTTTTAACCAAACTACAGCACTGATCTGAGTGTTCCTTGTGGTATATCAGACCAATCATTTTGGGTTGGAGTTTGTGGGTGCTTATATAACATAAACATTATGTGGCTTTGCTTGTTCAAGAAATAACTGCTATGGCAGCCAAGCCATGCACAAAGCATCTTTTGATTAGAAGGCAGCTGATTAGGTTGCTTCTCAATAAACAGGTACTTCTCACTCTCCAGAAAGCTTTGTAGCAATTTATTGTAACTTTGCATATTTTTAATCATGTAGTAAAAAGGCACTACATCCCTTTTTACTTCCTAATAATGCTAAAAGATTATGCTATGTGTTTTTACCTTATGGTTTGCAAGCTTTCAATTCTATTTTTGGTTCTCAGTATAAAATCTAAAAGAGAGTATAGTCATTAAGACTGAAAGCCTAATAAGTGCCAGAGGCAATATCAGAAGGTATATTAGTACCCCTGTGTGCTAAGGTACATGCTCATGATCCAGTGACTAAGACTCTCAGTCATCCAGATCATGGTCGTCCCAAAGGTGCTTTTTCAAGTGGCAACTGGACTTTCTGGTTTGAAGCTGAAGAAGCTTCTTGGATAAGAAGCAAAACATCTTCAAAGAAAAAGCAAAAAAGAAAAGCAGAAAGTTGGGATAGTGGTTAAAGCACAAGGGTTATTGTTGCTGTGAAGAAAATAGGAGGAAAGATTATTATATACGTTCACTGCCTTGGGTTACTTTTAAAGTAATAAAGGTGGGATAAAGTGTAATAAATAAACCTCTCCACATTTATAGTGTATGAAGTTATACATTCAGAAATCTTTATATATGTACTACACAACGTCTTCCTTGAATAATTCTGTTTTAATGCTTGCGAATTGTCACAAAGACAGTATCAGCACCAATATTTTTTAAAAAAACCTTCAGAAGCCATTAGCATTATATTGATATATTTTTATATTTCAGATTTAAATAAACATTTTAGCAGTTCAAAGTAGTTTACATTAAAATATTAGAGAAGTATATATTAAAATCAAAAGCATTTGAAAATTATTTAGAACTGTTTTGGATCTGACTTGAGTTCAATTCAGGCAAAGTCACCACTTTTATTAAAACAGAACATCTTTCTTCAGGCTTTCACATAAGCCTGAAAAGAAATTGCATCTGCTTTAAGGAGATAACTCTCTAAATCTGATGCAACTTTTAAAATTTGGGATGAAAAAAGATAAATTGCTTTCATAAACAGCAAAAAAATTATTATTTGTATGTGATCCAAGAGGGACGTGATGGCTCAGTGGCTAAGATGCTGAGCTTGTTGATTTGAAGGTTGACGGTTTGAATCCCTAGTGCCGTGTAATGGATTGAGCTCCTGTTACTTGTCCCAGCTTTTGCCAACCTAGAAGTTCGAAAGCACGTAAAAAATGCAAGTAGAAAAAGTAGGAACCACTTTGGTGGGAAGGTAACAGTATTCCATGCGCTTTCGGCATTTAGTCATGCTAGCCACATGACCACGGAGATGTCTTCGGATAGCGTTGGCTTTTCAGCTATGAAATGGAGATGAGCATCATCCCCAAGAGTTGGGAACGACTACAGGAACCTTTACCTTATGTGATCCAAAAAACTTTGTCCAAAATATTTTCAGATATACCTTTTTTTTCCTGAATGATTAGGAATCAATAAATTGTGATGATAATCTATTTTCAAATGTCCAAATGACAGGTTAATTAGTTAGATATGAACACATTGGAATGTGCTTCAAAGTCAGCATGCTAAATCTTGTTGTTATGCTTCTTTAATACAATGCAAGGAGGGGGGGAAATAAAATCCATAAATCCATAAAAAATTAAATCCATAAAATGCAGCCATTGATTTTTCAAAATTGCAGCAGAAATGTATAATATCCAAAATAGGCTTGGGAATATTTTTTATCACTGCTCAAATCGAAAATGAGAATATTCCTTTAGAAAGTTTTGTTTTAGTTCTTGTAATCTTGTATTTCATGATGGATGCTAACCATGGCTGCAATGTGCTTTGTTTTATTGTTATTTTCCAGAATTCATTTCCCATTCCTTTTCCCTTGTGGAACTGAAGTTCCTATACCAGGAAGTATTGCCTGAGCTGACAGGGAAGATTCTGGTTGACGTGGGCTCGAGGCTTGGAGCAGTCCTGTTTGGGGTAAAAACTACACCATGAATTGGTTTATTGTCTATGCTGTATAATATTATTTAAACAAGTTTCTGGTTGCTATTTTTTGAACCTCAATTTGTTATTGATTTGAGGGGCGGGTTTCGCTGATTTGTTTGCTTCTTACGTATTATTTTGACATTTGGTTACTGACATTACTCAACTTGAATATAATTTTGGGAATGCAAAAGTTGAAACAAAAATCCCTTATTAGAGGAACCAGCATATTATGGTCATAGTATAATTAAAGACATGAATAACCTCAGAAATAACAGGCTGTAGTCATCAGGCTCTACCCTTGAAAAGGATGCTTATCCTTTGCATGCTTTTAGAATTAACTAATCTCTTGTGCAATGGTGATATTTCTGCTCTTGACTTAAGAAACTTTTTTTAGCAAGTAGATACAGAATCAACCTTCACATTTATCCTAAAATAGAAAGTGTGATTATTGTTTACATGGTTCGAAAGTAATAACCTTTTACAGGTTGAAATAACAGAATAACAGAACATTCTGGTTTAAAACTAAGTCTTCAAGCTGAGCTTGATTTCTCTTGACTACATAAATATTTTCATGCTGTCCAGGGGTGGGTTGCTGCCGGCAAAGTGTGCACACTTTGTGTGCATGTACACAGTTCAATTTAAATTGTTTGGCGCACATGTGCAGAACAATTTACAAAGAACTGAGCACGCACAGTCTCTAAAATCCGAGATAGTGGCGGCCAAGCTGCAGCGAGGGAATCAGTTCAGGGGCGTGGCAGGTCTGGGTCGCTGCCAGTTCTGTGACCCTGGCCTGAATTCCACTACCGGTTCGGCTGAACTGGAAGCGACCCACCTCTGATGCAGTCTTCCCAGAAACTGCCGAGAAGTGGCTTGTAATTGCAGCCTTCTAGGATGTTTCTCCTCCTCTCCCCTCCGCTCCCAATTTTCCAGTCTAGCACAGAGCCCTGCTATTCCTTGGCATCCCAACAGTATAAAGTTTACATGTCCCTGGACTTCCAGTGATTGTGTTTAATTCTGCTGAAAATTATTTTGAAAAAATATGTTGTTTTATTGAGGCAGAAATAGAAAATTATTGAACACATGAATAATATTAATACTGTCTAATTTCTTTATTTAAATTGGAAGGTCAAATTCAATTAAAGCAAATTTTGGGACTGTTTGGAACCTATGTCTTTTTTAGGGTCTGGCTCCAGCAAAACATTCAAAAATGGATATTGCCTTTGTTCTCCCAAAATTAGGCATTTCCTAGGCTGCCATGCGAGCATGTGCTTAGCATAGTCATCATTAATACGGCCTACACACATTTTGAAAGCAAATTCCTACAGATAAGCGAAATTCAGATACCTACTACAGTTCAACTCTGTATTCCAACCCACTTTAGCAATGTCTCAGTTTTCTACTTTTATTTTAGGCCTACTATTATAGTTCAGCATCCCAGATCTATGGAGTTGAAATGAACGGAGACTTTTGCCAGTTGCAGGAAACTATCATTTCAAAGTATGGACTTGACGACAGAATAAAGGTGAACCAATACCTTTGATTGCTGGGTTTATGTGTGGAAGGGCTGCAGGTTAGCATAAGGCTCTTTTTATTAGAAATGCAGTATTACCTCAGTTACTTTTAATGTCTCAAGCAAGTGACTTTCAAGAAAATATGGCTGAAAGTCAGCTGAGCTTCATTTGTATATAATTAGTGAAAACCAAGAGGAATATAATATACTCTGGATAGGTTTCCTATTGAAGAAATCTTGTAGTCATCCAAATCTTTTGTCTACTTAAGTTCTTGTAAGAACAATTCCTGCACAGTAAAGAAAACACTCAGCATTTTTCTAACTCTCAGGTGTTACATTTCCCATGTATTAGCTTATCATTCTGATAATTCTGTAAGTTTCCACACTACTGTACATTCTTATGTCAGTGTTGCAGCTGTGAATTGAGGAGAAATTGAAGCCAAGAATGGTCAAATTCTTTAACATTCATGGCCAAGATGAGAAATTTCTGATTCCTACCTAAATTCTTATCTACAATTTGATATCATCTCATATGAATATAAAAATACAGATTTTGATATTTTGCAATAACTTTAATCTTACAATCTTCCTTAATAAGAACAATATTTGACCATCTCCCATTAAGAGAGTGTGTTGGGTTGAGGTAGTGCTGGAGATCCAAACTCAGCAAGAGTCATTCTACAATACTCCTGATGTGCTTTGGGGTATATGCATTGTACTAAAAGAAATACCAAGTAATGAAATAGCAGTAGGTTCCATTTTAAACAACGTTCATAATATGAAGTATACAGATTTAGTTCAGCTACTCAAGGAGAGAAGATAGAAAGTTCCCTCATCATTTCAACCAGTGGTGGGTTTCAAATTTTTTAGAACCTACTCTGTAGGTGTGGCCTATTTTGTGGGCGTGGCTTGGCAGTCATGTGACAGGGTGGGAGTGGCCACCTTTTAAAATGTGGTGAAACTCATTAAAGAACGCTCTTGCTTAGCAACCAAAATTTTGGACTCAATTGTGATGATAAATTTTTTCTTTCTTTCTTTCCTTTCTTCCTTCCTTTCCTTTCCTTTCCTTCCCGTTGGGTCACTGGCAGCGGTGGGCCAGATTTACTTCCAGGTACGCCGGTGGAACCCCCTCTCACCGGTTCTCTAAATTTCACCAACCGGCTCTCGCGAGTAGGTGCAAGCCTGCAGAAATCCACCACTGATTTCAACCCACAGACTTGTTTTACTAAGCATAGGCCAACAGAGAGACAGACATTGAGTCCGTGTATATTGAGATCCTTCCTCTTATTGTGTCTTACCATTTTCCTTATTGACAAAACACTCCTAAGTTAAAGAAACAGAGAAACTCCAACAAGCGGACTTCATTTCTCTGTTCACCTTCAGATCTGTTTCATACTTATGGCACTGTGTATCTCACAGCTTGCTTACTACATAATTTTTAATTACTTTATAATACAATGAATGATAAGATTAATAGCAATCTATTATATTAGAACAATTATTTTCTAATGGTCATGTGTACTGATACAAGTCTAATAGAAGGGTCAGACCTAGATAGTTTTCTTTGATCTGAACATTTTTTAACAATCTTAAATATTATCACATGGTTTTTCATTTGAACCTCTGCAAAATCATTTTTCTTTAGGTGATCAATGCAGATATTTGTACTCAAGCTTCACTTCTTCAAAATGCAGACATTGTTGTAATGAATAATGTCTTTGAATATTTCCTTGACAGATCAGAACAGGCTAGGTAAGTTCTCTTTGTTCTGGAAATCTCTAGAAACACTGTCTAACACCCAACCAACTATGTATATGTTATTAGTCTTTAAAATCCAAGGCAGTATATAAAAATATAATTGTGAAAACTGATTCCTTTGTTCTTTTTCGGGACACAAAATCTTTCCAATTAAAGACAGCTGAATAAAAAAAAGCTTGTGAAACCTATAATTTCCCTCTAGCTATGGCTAAAACTGGACAGTTAAAATCACTTGTGCTGAATCCAAATATTTTATTTTTAAATTAAATTTGTATTTAATAAATTTATTAATTTCTCTCTACGAAGTGAAACTAGTTTGGGCAAAATGAAAATCTGACAAAGATCAACTTGTCTTTTAAAATAAATGTTGAAATCATTCTCTATTTTTTTAAAGTATTTTTATTATACAGTTTTCTTTGTTTCACATCAGTTTCAGCTTTGCAACAGCGATATACTGGTTATATCTACAGTTTTTAATGTTATACATAATATTACGTCTCCTAGTATACAATATCATGTTTGTAACTATTGTTTCCATATTTCTAACACAAATCTATATACTTATCATTCTAGATATTTTATTTTACATTTACATTTAACAATGTAAGACGATTAACGAATCAGAAATTAGAAATAAGTATAAATATAATGTTAGAAAGAAGAATACTTATTGTAAATAATATTACGGTAAGATGTTACAAAAATGAAATCATTCTCATGTTTCATGAACCTCAACAATATGAAACATAATTTTCATGCTGTAGGTGGTTGTAGTGTAAATTATGTAAGGTTACCTGCTGGTTCAATAAGCTTGATTTATTTTATTTGCTCTAATATACAGAAATAAATATTAAAAGGCATCAAATAGAAAAAAAGAAAATGAGGAGAGATTAAAGAAGTTTATCAGTGTGCTTGATAAAGAGATAGGTCACATGGATAGTTTTAACAAAGAAAATGAGAAAAAGTTAAATTAACCAACATGATACACTTCAAGCACCATCAACCATATTAGGTAATAATCAGAGGTGGTATTCAACCAGTTTGGACCAATTCACCCAAACCGGTAGTGGAAATTGTGGGTGGGCCTGTCAACCCACCCCGGCTTTATGCCATCCTATTTAGGCATGTTTTTTTGAGGCCGGGCGCATGCACAAAAGATGCACACGCGAGCAAAGTGCACATGCGGAAGGGCAGGTGCATGCACGAAGCGCGCACACGGGGCAAACCAGTGGTAACAAAATGTGAAACTCATTGCTGGCAACAATTCTTGAAGAGATTATCCAAATTCAGCTGAAAGATTGAGAAAAGCTTCCATTCTTTTATTGAAAATTTCTGAACTAACTTGCTGATATAGTGAAAAAAATGTTCCAAGCCATAATTCTTTTTAAAGTATCATCATTAGATGGATGAGCCTCACCTTTTTTCCAATAAAGAGAATAGAGAGCATTATTTAACAGATGTAAAGGTTATTCCAAGTGTTCTGTAAAATAATGTTCTACATCTAACATTACATGACCTGCATCTACTTGCTCTGTTATCACTCCCATACCTGATGCAGCACCACCAAAGATCCCCTATTCCTGCAGAATTGATCTGAAATTCTGTAAATGGGGAAACAAGGAAGAAGTTATTCATTGTCAAATGCTGCCTAAGTAGTGGAATGACACAGTTAGATAGAACCCTGTATCTTCACCAAACAGAGATCCCCCTTTCTCTATTACCATGAAGTGTTTGTCATAATTTCATACTATAAAGTAAATCCGTATATGTGTAAGAAAATAGAATCCAGTACAAGATCCAACTTGATCCTATTATTAACCTAATAAGCTATGATATTCTAGAGCAGTGGTTCTCAACCTTCCCAATGCCGTGACCCTTTAATACAGTTCCTCATGTTGTGGTGACCAACAACCACAAAATTGGTATCTCGGTTCCTAAGATCATCGAAAATATGTGTTTTTGGATGGTCTTAGGCAACCCCCATGAAAGGGTCGTTCGACTGCCAAAGGGGTCCCGACCCACAGGTTGAGAACTGCTGTTCTGGAAGGCCAAATTATTTTTCCCATATTATTCAACCTGTGTAGGTCTTTTCTTGCATATGCAGCTCAGGCAAAGTGTTCCAAACATTTAGAAGCTGCCCATCTCGCTCACAGATCAACTCTGGGTACTTTGTGTTATTTCATATGACAGAAGTTTTGGAGGAGTTGTTTTATACGAAATTTACTTTGTTTTACTCCTAGAGCATGGAAAATCATAAGTCAAAATGTAAGAAAGCCAGGGACTTTATTAGTGACTGTCCCAAACCTTGAAAAGTCTCTCTCAGAGCTTCAGGTAAACAGCTATTTTTAAACTATTTACATGGCAAGTTTTTCTTGGTGCGTGTTTTAGGTAAATCATGAATTAATTAATTATAGTTGCTGAATCATGTTCTATTGATAAACATTTGCACACAGTTTTCTCTCTTGGTGGTGACTTCATTGTAGTGAATCTAGGAAATTGATCATCGGAGATGGCTTTGAGATGCACCATATGACTTAATCTTTCACATGTTTGCAACTCACTAAACAATTTCAGGAGGGAGAAAAATGCAAAGAGCAATCTTTTTCAACTCTCCAGAAATCTCAAGCTTGGATTGGTAGGAAAATCAAGTGAATTGTTTTATCAGGATTGGGAAAAGTACATTTCTAAAACTTTCTAAAAAAGTTCCCCCTGAAACTTATTCACCCCAGAAAGCTGCAACCATCACTTCAAATTATTATTTGGTTAGAATATGTTTCTAAATTTTATGGGAAATTTCACTTGTATTTTCTTCTTCTTTTTAATTGATTTGCTTATACAGAAACAGCATCATTGTAAAATATAGAAGCATATTTAAATTGACTATGTAGGTATTATCTACACTAGCCTGGTTTCACAAAAAATGAGATGTTATCTAATTTTTAGATGTTATTTTTAGATGTTATTTGATGTTATTTTGCTTACGTACCTTCAGCATTTCTGAGATTTATATATGTTGTAGTGAATTGCTTTAATTTCTTTTCAGGTGGACATTCAGCTCAGCCAGTGGGTAGAAGCAGTACCAGTGCAATATGATGAATTCTTAGAAGATGCTGATAGAGAAGCACTTAAAGAAATTTACTTGTACAGAATTCTATAGCATACAAAATATGTACATTCGCATCAAGTGCTTTTTAAATAAAAAATAACATTTTAAAGAATGTTAGTTTGTTAAATTTTGTTGTAGAAACTGCCTTTGAAAATAATATGGAAAATCAGTGATGCATTTTTAGTAAATAAACATGAAGGCATTAAAAAAGAACCTCCCTGGTTTATTTCTAGTGTGGGTTGCTAGTTAAAGAACGGGAAATGATGCATTTGCCATAATTTACAACATATTGTTCCTTCTCTTTCATTTATATTTTTTCTTCGCATTTAAACATGTGGTACATAGTCGTACAATCATTCCAGGACTTCTTACCTACATGAGGTAAATGCTTTCTGTACAGCAAGCATCTTTTGATTAATTTCTTAACTTACATGAAAAGATACGTTTATTTAAGTTTGGATCAACCAAACATGAACCATCACTTGTGACAGGAATTAATTTATCAACTTGTCACATTATGGGTTGAGAGAGATTAGTCTGAAGTCATCCACATGACTTTCATGACTAATGCAGGACTTGAATTGTACTACTAGACCAAACTGGCTGTCCATTGCCAACAATAGCTAAATTGTAAGTTCCCCAGAGTCATTTCTTGAGATGGATGGATTAGATAGATTCTTCCAAATCCAGAGTGCTACCATTGTTAGTCCAGCTTGACTAAAGTTGAATGAGCTCTGTAGAACTGTTATCAGCAACTCCTGCGACAGTCTGAACTTTCTGAGTTCATTCAGGAAGAACATTCTTTGTTGTGACTTTTTAATGATGGTTTTAATACTAGGTGTCCATTTCAAATCCAGGGAGACTATAGAACCCAGAAATTTGAAGGTCCCCACTGTTGATACTGTGTTATCTAATATAGTAAAATGTGGTAGAATAGGAGGGCTCCTCTTAAAACCCAGTCTCATTTCTACAGTTTTAAGGATGTTCAGCTCCAGATTGTACTGGCTGCACCACAGGGCCAGTTATTCAACTTCCCGTCTACCTGCAAACTCATCCCTGTCTCAAATGAAACCAATGCTATTGTATCATCAGGATAGGTTGTTATTACGCCTTTATAACATACATGGGTTACAATAACATAAGATATACATTCTTTAAGAAATGACAAATATATTGATAAATGAAACCAACAGTTCATATTTTTATTATCCATTGCATAAAACAAAAATCTCAAATACTGTATAGTTTTATTTAATAGGTTGTAGTGAAGTCTACTGTACTTAAAGAGCTATTTATAAGTTACCACTAGATGGCATTCAATATCTTTGATTAAGGATTATTTATAAAGGTAGCCCTAACTTTGTTGAATTTTTGTCTCAATTAACTTTTTGTTTGGGTAAACCCAAGCCTCCATTAAAGCAGGTACTAATCATTTGTTAAGTATCCACCAAATAAATAGTGTGCTTAATTGTCAAACCAGTGGTGGGAAAGACAATTTGTCCTTTATTTTATAAATACAAACATATCAATTCATAGAGAATAAAACAAAATATATCATTGACACATTCACACTTTGATTTAACCATTATTTATTGAATAAATTAAACTGGCTGGTTTACCTAATTGTCATAATTCATGGAAACACTCCCCCCACCCCCAAGGCAGGGGTCAACAACACACAAGCCCAAACCAAGTGAATCAAATAAATGAATCAATTATGGCTTAGTAAGATCTATCTGTCAAGGGAATCATATCACAAAAGCGCTATTATATTTGTGTCCTGTTTTGGGGCTTTCCATTATCAAGCAAAAGGACAAAAATAAGAAAAGTGAAAGTTATTGAAGTCATCAGGGTCATTCTGGTAACAGCAGAAATCAAACTGAAGCATCTCTGAATTGGCTATCCAATTTATTGGATAAAATTTAGTTACCTAGTGAGCTCATACAATCAAGATTTTGCTCTACTATCACCTATTTTTGAAGTGCATCTTCCCTATATTCCCTTTAAGGCCAAGTGCAACTCTTGGCTGAAAATATTTATGTACTCCTGTCATGCCTGGTATGAAAAAAAAAAGCCTTTCAAGTTATATTCTTCAGAATGCTGGTATTTTGTGAAACAGTAATAGGTTTTTCAACAGAAGAACTGTAGTTAGAGTAGCTTCTGTCCTGTTTTCCAATGCATAAGCATAAATAAGCTTTGGAAATTAGAGATCACATTTTTAATTCATTAAAGACTAAAGTCTAAAAGGTCCCACAAACGAACAGTGCAATTAATTCTGTATTAAAATGCTCCTGAAATATACATACAATATGTATAAATTGCTCAATCATATGTTGGTAGAAACCACCATTGAAAGTATTTCCTTAGCTAAGAAAAAAGAAAAAGAAAAAAGTCCATGGAAGAATCTCATAATATTCAGTTCCAAACTGAATTCATGTTAATTATGAGGTGTTGAAATATGGATATTGAATGCAACAGTGTCACTTATCAGTTGGAAGTGGTTTCCATACTATAATCCACTTTACTTATTGTATTTATACCCTGAATTACTGTACTTTCCCCCACAAAAATATGTCTTTGCTCATCTCTGTAACTTTATGCCAGAAAGCACGTTTAGACATTTTGTCATTATTTCAGAAAAAAATAAAATTCTGTTTTATAATAAAAATATACTGTTATGTTTTTTCTTATTTTACCTCCTTATTTATATTTCATCATTAAGGAACTGAGCAAGCACATTTTAATCTTGCAACATTTTAAGGCATTAGGTTAGGAAGACAGACTAGGATCTATCAATAGAACTACTTACAGAGCTACAGTGGAAAAACAAAGAAGATTGCAATTCTAAAATCCATCTTCCTCATACCTATGGAGTGGAGTAGATTTGTAGGTATCAAGCCAAACAACGAATTATTACTATCTCAAACAAGATCCAATCAAACTGGGTGCAGTCAACTGATGAATATATTTAACAAGATAATAAATCAGAACCCAAAAGTCTGTGATTGTGACTTTTGACTTTTGACTAACAGCTCGATCACTTTAAAAGTCACTGAAATGGCAGCCTTTTTATGGTTGTGCAGAGTGCTATCTAATTAATTAACCATTTAAATATGAGCCAGCAGAGAAGAGCAACCAAGGGGACTGGAGGCTAAAACATATGAAGAACGGTTGCAGGAACTGGGTATGTCTAGTTTGATGAAGAGAAGGACCAGGGGAGACATGATAGCAGTGTTCCGATATCTCAGAGGGTGCCACAAAGAAGAGGGAGTCAAACTATTCTCCAAGGCACCTGGGGGCAGGACAAGAAGCAATGGGTGGAAACTAATCAAGGAGAGAAGCAACTTAGAACTAAGGAGAAATTTCCTGACAGTCAGAACAATTAACCTCTGGAACAGCTTGCCTCCAGCAGTTGTGAATGCCCCAACCATGGAAGTCTTTAAGAAGATGTTAGATAGCCATTTGTCTGAAATGGTATAAAGTTCCTGCCCACGCAGGGGGTTGGACTAGAAGACCTACAAGGTCCCTTCCAACTCTGCTATTGTATTGTATTGTATTACTAATTATTTTTTAGTTTTAAATTGCCAAAGGAAGCATTGTAATGGGCCATGCTATTGTTCCAAGTTGCAAAGAAAGCTTTCATTTTTTCCTATATTGTTAAACAGGTTTTTATTACAAGTGTTTCTCTCATGGCTTAACAACTAGTCTTTTTATAAAACTCATTGTGGAACTTATCATAATTTTTGATATCAATAAAAGTCCTGAGTTCTAGAACCTAGCCGTTTACCTTGCAAGTCATTTTTGCGAATAGTGAACAAATGATTGGGAAAAGAATGCTACTTTGGGAATAATAATGTCTATCAGTAGCAGTATAATAATACTTCCTATTTACGTATTTTTCAAATTTATTTTTAATGATAAATAAAAAATTAATTCTGAATAATTTAAGAATAAGCCAATTTCCCCAGAAAATTCTATTACCTGGAAAAAGCTAAATAACATGAAAGAATTTTAAACAAACTTTCTGATTAGATCAGATCTAGAGGCTTAATCTCAAATTCAACAATAATATAGGATTTATAGCTAGTAAAAATGCTTAGAATATTCGCCAAAATGTCTTAAATTAAGAGACGTAGGTTACAATCACATAAGATGATAAAATAGTTTAAGGTACACATGTTAGTATTATTTAGAAAATGTTGTTGTTAGTTGCGAAGTCATGTCTGACCCATCGCGACCCCATGGACAAGTTCCTCCAGGCCTTCCTGTCCTCTACCATCCTCTGGAGTCCATTTAAGTTCACGCCTACTGCTTCAGTGACTCCATCCACACTTCATTTTCTGTCGTCCCCTTCTTTACAGGTTAAAATTATAGTACATATCTTGCAGAAAAAAATATAAAAATATTTATGATTTTAAAATAGCTGTCCTTTGTATAATAAATATTCTTATTAGAAGTGGCTCAATTTTAATTTTTGACAGAATTTTGGTTAAACATATCAAAGGTATCTTTGTTATTTCTTCAACTGTTAGCTCCTTCCACATAAGTTTTAGAAATAAATACCAAGACGTTAAAAAGTTAATAGACAATCTGCAGTGGAGGAGAGTGACTTTAGAGTCTGTGGCTATGTTTTAATTGATATATTAAAATATTGCTATGAAATAATGAGTGTGAATGTAGTCATAATTAGCCTGATGTAACTTTGCACTGAGACATGGTTTGCTTAACAGGTTTGGTGAACAGATCACTTGGATGTATTTACATAAGATGTTAAACCAAGACTAGCAACCCACATCAAGGTTAGTGCAATGTGTTACCCAGTGAGTATAAAATTGGGGAGAAAGTCCCATAAAATG
This sequence comes from Rhabdophis nuchalis, assembly GCA_039707465.1. Lineage (NCBI taxonomy): Eukaryota > Metazoa > Chordata > Lepidosauria > Squamata > Natricidae > Rhabdophis > Rhabdophis nuchalis. The sequence goes on from CM077643.1 coordinate 78,142,626, forward strand.
AGGATAGTGATTTAGCAGATTAAGGACTTAGTCCTATTGTTACTTTTTTAAAACAAAAACATATTGATTTGTTTAAAAAAAAGAAATAACATGTACCATTTTAAGCATCTAAATATATTTACCAAGAAACTAACAAGCCAACCTTTTTTCTTGGGTTTTAAGGTTAATAAACTGTGCATAAGTTTCGCCTCTAAAAGCCTCCACGCATGGCCCGGATCTTTTAGGCTGTTAATTTAAAAATGGAGGATGAGCACTTCATCTATTAATTAATAATGTAGCTCTCTGTCTTCCTGTGTGTCACAGGCTGGAAAGGCGGTGATCGGCCAATAATAATATAGGAGAAAGAAGTCGAAAGCTCCTCCCTGCTGCTCTTCCTCGTTGAGAGAGCTGAAGTAGATCAAAAACTTCCGTGGAGCCGGAAAAGAAACAGTAAAAGGATCGAGAAAGAGGGAGAGGAAAAAAAAGGGGGTGAACTTCATTAATTATCAATCAGGCCGGAGGGGCAATCGTATTACTAAATCAGGTAGGGCAAGGTGATACAGCTGTCCCCGGAGGGTCAATCTGCTCAAACAGACCGGCCGGGTGAGCCTGCCAAGAGCTCTAGTCCTGACAGGAGGAAGCTCGACAAACCACCTCTCTCACCTGGAGGGGGATCCCTCTTTCAACATCCAAAGGGAGGTGGGGGAGGGGGCGAGCTCCCAAATGAGCCGGGCTGGAAAGGCGATAAACGACCAAAGACTTCTCCCGGGTCGGCTTCGGGGGGTGGGTGGGAAGGGAAAGAGGGACTTGGCCCAGCCTGCGCAGGTCAGGAGGGGGGACCCCCCCACCCCAAGATAGCCGGCGTTGCTTTGTGGGGGGGGGGGAATCCCCGCGTCTAGAGAGCACATTGTGGAAAGCGAGGAAGAAGAGGAGGAGGCTGAGGCTGCCGCTGCCGCCGGTGGAGCCGCCGCCTGTTCGGCGTCATGGCCCCATTGTGAGGCGGCGCAGGGGAGGGGAAGCGGGGGAGGAAAGGAAAGATCCGCTCTCGCTCTCCCACACGCGCGCACGCACAACAGAACTCGCTCCGGACACATCGAGAAAGCAGCGTGTCAAACGCTCACAAAAGAGGCCGCCCCGACGACCCCACCGGCGAACCCCTCCCCCCCCTCTCGGGCTCCTCGCCTTTCTTTACCGCCTGCCTCTCGCCTCCTTTTAGAAACGGGAGCCGGGGGATGCCGCTTCTACACCGAAAGCCCTTCGTGAGGGAGAAACCTCCGGCTGACCTCCGGCCCGACGAACACGTCTTCCACTGCAGGGTCACCAACGAGATCTTCAGGGACTACGAGTAAGAGACAGCCCCCCCCCCCTCCCTTCCCCTCTCCATGGGCTCTGGCGGGCTAGTTTGAACGGGACGCGCGGCAGCAAATGGCTGATACCCGGCCGGAGAAGGGAATCCCCTGTGAAGAAGCGGGGAAACCCCTTGAGCTCCTGCCTTCCCCGAACGGCAGTGGGAAAGGGAGGGCTCTCTGGGCAGGAGACCTCCGGCCTCTAATTGACCCGTCCTTAAGCTCCCCCCACCCCCCGGGTACCCCTTCCTCCACAGGACGAGCGGGAGTGCGGGAAGTTTGTTATTCCGCCGGCCCGACCCTGGCTTTTGTGGGTATCCCGAACCCTCGTTGCGTGTTGGCGCGACTTGCACTAGGCCTTGGAGTAGCTCTGGGCGCGCGCGCGTATTTGTGCTTTTGCTTCTGTTTGTGGAAGTAACACGGCAAACTTGACTGAACTTGGGCGCGGGGAGAGAGAGAGAGAGAGAAGCAACGGCCAGCAGCCGGCGATGTAAGGCCGGATTTGGGTCGTCAGGGGCTGCTGGACGGCTGCTCGTAACCGCCTCATTGAGTATTGTTTTCCCAGCAGCTGGGCGTCCGAAAAACAAACGCGCCGCTGTCTCCAGCCAGTTTGAGGTTTCAGCTCCAAACCCCGGTAACAAGTACTTTCCCTTTCCCCAATGGGCTTTGACGGCGCACCTTAGTTTTTAAATCAAAATACTTAAAAACCCGAAAGGCTCTCATCCCAATTCATCTGCCAAATACCCATCTTTAAAGAATAATCATCTCCCCTTGTCGCATGAGAAATTTTTGGCAGGATCCCATGACTATTTGATCTTTGGAAGTGGAGTCAGCACGTGTTTTGACAAGGTAGTTTTGTGACAAGCCATTTCCCCCCCTTAAGAATTTGCAATATCTGACACACCACTTCGGTGAACTACTTTAGAAAAATCTAAATACTTTCATTCTGTTTTTATAAGTAGTAGATGTTAAAAGCATGTGTAATTTGTAATGTAATTTGATGTTTATTCAACAATGCTTTTCATCTTAATCCACCTCAGGGGGCTGGTGCATAATGTTATTGCCTCTCATTTTCTAAAAATCAAACTTAGAATAGTATTTCAGTATTTAAAATATTTTGAGATGTCATCTTGAGAATGAAAAGTTAATTTTAAGCTAAATATACAAATGTGAAAAATACTGAGCATGTTCCTTGAATTGGGAGATGCTATTATTTTATGTCTTTTATTAAGGATAATGTAAGTGGTAACAATAGAACCCACAGTTTTCATTCATAACCATTAAGTAACAGCTCAAGACAACTAGCCTAACATTTCCATAAATGACATCTAAAATTATTGGGTGGACATAATTTCAAAAAACTATTCTGAATGATAAAATATTTATTTGGTTTTTTAAAAAGCATTTTCTCATGTAATACGGCTTGTGAAATAATCTAACTGCGCTTAATTCATACATTCATATTAGCAAAAAATATCAGCAATGGTTTTTTGAGGAAGATATGCATGTAATATTTAGAGAGCTTTTTCTTCAACATTAGGAAAGTATTGGTAGATTTGCCATAGGACTTTTGGAGCAGAGTATGTAATTGGCAAAGTTGTTCATCCATTTAGATATGCTATCACGAAAATTCCTATAGGATTTACGTATCTTATCTGTTAGCAACTAGATAAATATGTATTAAAAAGGACATATATGATACATTATGAAGGATATGTTATTTATGTAAACATTGCTTGTTTAAACTTGCCATACACAAGAATTATGTTAGTGAGTTCAGCTGTATACATATTTAATAAATAAATAAACTTTGCCATCTGAACTTCATTAGAAATGAAGCTTGGCTGAAGTAGCTGCATAAGATAAGGCTTCATTTTTCTTATTTATAGAAAGGTTTTGAACTTCTGGATAGCATCTGGTACCTTTTTGGTAGAATCGGACTATTTTTGCATGTTTGATACAAGGGCTGAATCTTCCATGATTGTAACCAGTGGTTTCTAAGCTAGAGAATTCTGTTATGTAGCCATATTTACGCTGCTGAAGGCCACAGAATAAGTAACCTTTAACTCTGAAAGTTGTGGGAGGAAAGCTAGAGCTGAAACTCTTGGAGCCTGGACCTTTGTCAAAGTTTGGACTTATTTAAACCACTGAGAACAAATTTTCTGAGAATAAGTCATCTGTGTGCGTATGCTTCATTCATGTCTGCAATAAAGGGTTTAACATAGCCAAGTCATACCTGCGTCTTCTGCCAGCTAATCCTGTTTCTGAATAGGGAGTCCAGAGAACTGCTGCTGGGTTATCACAGTAACTGAAAAAAGGAATAAGGAATTATAGAATATATGACCATCTCAAAATCATATGATGCATTGATACCACTTTGAGCCCTAGCATTTTCTGGATTTTTCTGAATAGTAGGGAAGTATAAGACTTTGTACATAGAAAAAAGTCAAGTTTTTTCTGTCTCTCTCTTGCTCTCACTATATGTCTGTGTATGTGTGCATATGTGTACATGTGTATAAAACATTTGTATAGCTGCCCATCTTAAAGCTAAATTATATGGTGCTTACAATTAAAAGATAATGTATAGAACAATAAGCACACAAGGACTAAAACAGACAAATCTGGCACCACAACCACATTTTCTTGATGTCACTCACTACTTTTTTATCTCATCCTATCCAAATACTTGAGAGAAGAACCTCAAGTCTTAAGTGGTCTCCTGAAAGTTAAAGGAGTGGGGGCCTACTGGATCACAGGGGGAAGATTGTTCTATAGGGCAGGAATTGCAGTGTAAAAAACACACTTCTGAAACCCCAAAGATAGCAAGATAAGGATTTGGAGCATGCCTACCCATCAGCTGTGATGGGATGAACAGATACCCTTAAGGGTTGGCAGTTCTGCAAGTGACCCAAGCAATGAAGGAATTTAAACATATTAATCAGCACCTTGAATTGAAAATTGGAGATAGTAAGCTTGTTTACTTTGTCATGTAAGCAGATCACTTTGGATCCATGCAGTTTGCTTATTTATTATCTTAATTTATAAAACACTGATTACCTAATCTGTAGATGGCTTATAGTAAAATCAGCAAAAACCATCACACTAAAAATAATACAATTTGATAAAATCCCCATTATTTAAATAAGACCTCAACCTTAAGACTTTGAATGTAGTTTGACTGCTCCCCCTAAAAAGTAACTTCTGCTCTAAATAACTTTTGAATACAGTAGTCTTCAGTGCTTTTTTAAACCTCAATGCACTGGGGCAGTTGATTCTATAGCATGATGGCTGCCATGGAGAATGCTTTTTCCTGGCGCATGCTTTCTCTTGATTTCTTGCAGGACAAGAATCCCTTAGCTGCTCTCTTGGTATGAATAGAATAAATATATACCTAAACATCTCTGTAAGAACTTTAAATCCAAATCAAATGTTTAAAATTAGAATTGAATTATAATTACTTTAATGGAAGTTGTTGGATAGGTAATTTTTGTAGATACATACTAGATCAGTTAATGGGAAGAAACCTACTTTTAGGATTTAAACATGAATAAGCAAAACCAACATGCATTTTGTAAAGATCTGGCTAAATGAAATAGCTAATATGAATGTTTCTCAAGCAGTTTTTTAGATTTGGGTCTTCCATATATTATTAGGTAGACTAATGGTTTAATGGCATACAGTACTTATTTCCATAAATACGTTCTATTCAATTGCTTTTTAATTTAGAATGAATGTATCTGAGATAAGAGGTTCATATCAAGAATTTGGTGGTTTCCTGAAGAAGCCAGAATGATTCCATGGAAGATGACAAGTTTGAGACAACTTGTCTGTAATCTATAGTAATTTCCAGAACAACAATCTATAATAATTTCCGAACAACCTTGCTTCTGATCCAAAACAATTATCAAACCCATCTACTCAACTACCCATAAAATTATATTTTCACTCTGGATTGGATGATGGTATTAGGAAATTTGAAATTAACTTTCCTCAATGGATTATTTCCATTTTTGTTATGTCATTTAATATATACAGCAGAATCTTGTCAGAATAATGGGCTCCAAGAAATTAATAAATCCAGATTGTTTCTTAATAACTCTTGATTTGCCACTTAATGGGAGTATGGTCTCTATGCAAATGATATCATTATTCCTAAATGTGTATCATCCTAGCAGTTTTTTCCCCTTTGGGAAAATTGGTCCCTAATCTGCATTACTGCACCATGCTAAATTTCTACTCTGCATTGAATCCTTCAGATTTACTTTTGATAAGAAAGGATAAGATGATTCCCTATACAGTGGTACCTCGGTTCACGAACGCCTCTGTTCACGACCAATTCGGTTTACGAACAGAAAAGTTCCTCAAAATGTGCTCCGGTTCACGAACTCCGTTTCGGTTCACGAACGGAAAAGTTCATAAAAATATGGTCTGGTTCACGAACTCCGCTTCTGTTCACGAACTCCGTCTCGGTTCACGAACAGAAAAGTTCATAAAAATATGGTCTGGTTCACGAACTCCGCCTCGGTTCACGAACTCCGCCTCGGTTCACAACCAATTTGGTTCGCGACCAGAGTCAGTTCAAGAATTAAAACCAAAAGAAAGATCAGAACGGATTAATTGGATTTACATTAAACCCTATGGGAAACTGTGCTTCTGTTCACGACCAATTCGGTTCGCGAACAGAGTCAGTTCAAGAATTACGACCAAAAAACAAGGTCAGAACAGATTGACCGGATTTATATTAAACCCTATGGGAAATTGTGCCTCGGTTCACGACCAATTCGGTTCGCGACCAGAGTCATTTCACGAATTAAGTTCGTGAACCGAGGTACCACTGTACTATATAAATCAAATCATACTTTGAATGTGAGTTTTATTTGGAAGAAGGTTTTCATAATTGTAACAGCCAGACGTTAGAAGGGAAATCTAAGAAGGCTCCCCCCCCCAAAAAAACTGACAACTTTCCAATGTTAGGTGAAAATGTTTCACTCCTGGAAGGCATTTAACCTGCTGTGGGATTATTGTTTTAATTATCCTTGTTTATTTCTTTCTGAATATAGTTTTGTTCATATTTTCTGTATTGCTTATTGGTGATTTCTATGTTGATTATTTTTTCCTGGTAAAAAAAGGTTACAGATAAATGAGTGAATGAAAATACATGTGGGAAATGTACAATAAAACTGGTAATCTTAGGAAAATGTTGGGCAGCATAAATAATTTAATAAATAAAAATAAAATTTGAATTAAATATACAAAACTTATTTGTGGGCCATGTGTTTCATATGGCTATTCATTGAGTCAAGATAATGGTTGAATAAGGAAGCATAATGTGATAAGTATCTAATTTCATGTTCAGGCAAAATTGGAAGTTTAGACAGATAAAATTTTGATTAATTCATTGGCTTCAAATTATTATTATGTAAGATTATGAAGGTTGAAGTATTTCAATCACATCAATAAAATACAGTGATTCTAAAATACTATTTTTTAAACCAGGCAGTGCTTTCATTATTAACTGTTCAATTAAATGCAAATATCTTTGAGAATTATTTTTAGAGAGAAAATGTGTGTGTGTGTGTGTGTGTGTGTGTGTTTATAGGCAAAATAAGAACATATCTGTCCCAACTATTCCATGATATTATTTGGTCTCCATCTTTTAGTTTTCTATTGATTACTGAATCACTAAAATTTCCATATTTAGTCATCAATATCTAATCAAATAAATATTTTTGAAAAATGTTAAGGGCTATTATGCCAATCAGGGAAATTAAAACATTTCAATATCCCAGTTTAAAAAATGTTAGAAATTTTAATAACAGTCTTCCCTGTGCCTCCCCTCTCAACACACCATGTGAAATATTCTCATTTGCTCATTTGTTTTCAAGGAAGAGGAAGTGTCCTCTTAGCTTTAAGAGTAAAAGATATAAAAGGAACAACCTAGCAAGACAAATGTTTTAGGGGAGGGAGAAAAAGTGCTAGAATAAAAGTATTGTTGAATTACCTTTAATTAGTTTTATTGTAATTTCTTTGTTTTGATTGTTGTAAGTTGGCCATAATTGTTGCCACTTGAACAGCACATAGGCTTCATAATAAAAAAAAGTCCAAATTGGTGAATTACATAGTCATGATAAAAAGTTTCTAAGATGGATACTGCTGCCACTTTACGCCATTCCCCAAGATGTAGACGTCTTTGGGGAATGGAGTAATTGCCTCCTGCAGCCCAGCGCTCTCCAGGATCTGCTGCAGACCATTATCTTCAGGCAGTATTCCCTTTCCGTTGGAAGACCCTTCCAGCCTACACAAGATTGCTATGGGTTGAAGCTGCTTCAGAGAATGTTCTTTTGCAGCCTCCAAAATCTGTGCAAATGCACTCCTTGTTATCATGTGATTTTCTGAGACTCTGGAGGCCATGAGAGAATATACTCCATTCTTATATGGCCTCTGCAACCTATGAAAATCACACAAGAACAGGTGTGCTTTTGAGAATACGGGTAGTCTTCAATGACTACCTGTATAATTATGGATCCCAAAATTTGTGTTGCTAAGTGAAATATTTGTTAAGTGAATTTTGCCCCATTTTACGATTTTTCTTGCCACAGTTGTTAAGTGAATATTTACAGTTGGTAAATTAGTAACACGATTGTTAAGTGAAACTGGTTTCCCCATTAACTTTGCTTGTCAGAAGGTCACAAAAGGTGATCACATGACACCAGGACACTGCAACCGTCATAAATCTGAGTCAATCGCCAAGCATCTGAATTTTGATCACATGACCATGGGGATGCTGTAATGGTTGTAAGTGTAAAAAACAGCCTTAACTCACTTTGAATGGTCACTAAATGAACTATTGTAAGTCGAGGACTACCTGTAGTTGTTGTCAGGCATTGGTGTATATTGAAATATCACCCAAAATCTCATGGCATATCACCTTTGACATGCATGTCATAGGTTCACCATCATTGATACATCTTCATGATATTGAAAAACAATTGTTTGGGGGATTTAAGAATTTAGGCTGAGATTAAATCTAGTTTAGAATTAATGTAGTTGTTATAGATTTATTGCACAATGCTATTTAAGATGGGGCTTCTGTTTTTGAGGATGTTGAGAGCCACAATCCAAGAATAAACCTAATTATATAGTAAATGTATAGGTGCAATCAGATCCTAATTGAGGTATTGTGAAACTTTCAGAGACTTGCTGTGAGAAGTTTGTCATGTACTTTGAAAACAAAGGTACCTACTTCAAACCCTGGATGTTCTAATCTAATTGTGTAGGATCAATTGATCAGGTGATTACAGGAGTGTTTGGAGAAACAAAGTTAACTACTAGCTTTGTTCATCATAGGCCGTTAGCTCTCTAATAGGCCGTTAGCTCTCTAAAATTAACCGATCAAATTTAGAAAATAATGCTTATACTTTTATAACTGTAAAAGTATATTGTCATGTTGTTTTTATTTGTTTTGTTTTTATTTGTTTTGTATTTGTTCTTGTATTTGTTCTTTTCTTTTTAAACTTGAAAATGTTTAATAAAAACTATTCTAAAACAAAAAGAAAATAATGCTTACATTACAAGAGAGAGCTATTCCCACTGCCTTGAAAATTTCTTTTGCTATATGAGAACTTTATAACTGTTAACCAATATTTAATTTTTTTTCTTTTTTGGGTGGAGACTTAGGGAATTTCAGTGATTCAGCATTAGGCAGGTTATCTTGGTTGAGTTGTGCAACATTTCACAGGGAAATTTCATGTACAGCCTTTTATAGTTATGGCTTTGGGTATCAATAGTTTGGGGTTACTTGCCATTTGGCAATGTTTGGGTGATGGGATAGTAGGACTTTAAAAGAGTTTTAATTATATCTTGGTGAACAGTAACTTGTATTTTATCTTTAATTTTTGCTGGTTTTGTTTTTGCAGTAAATTTTTTGAAAGAACAATTCTTTGTAATAGTCTTGTCTGGAGTTGTGCTATCACAGGCAAATCTGGACTTACCTATCAAGAAGCATTAGAATCGGAAAGGAAAGCCAGACAAAATATCCAAAACTTTCCAGAACCTCTCATTGTTCCAGTCTTATACTTAGTTACCCTGACTCAGCGTTCACGACTTCATGAAGTTTGTGATGATATCTTCGTTTATATCAAAAACCGTTATTTTGTTGGTGAACTTGTTGAAGTACTTAGGAATAATGGTGAAAGGTAAGCATATTTGATTTGTGCTACTTTGAAAATATGTATGTATGTATGTATGTATGTATGTATGTATGTATGTATGTATGTTTTTTAATATGTAAAAAAAACCTGAGGTCGACTATTGATTTAAGTACTTTTCATTTCTTAAATTGCTACAGTTTAAACACCAAAGATTGTATGACCATTTTTGGTGGTAGTTTCATTGGGAAGAGTTTGATTGTTTGTGTTATACAAATACTCTGTTTGTATAAAATAAATGAATTACATATCTAAACCAGGTTACACTATAGCAGTTGCAGGACTATATAAGTAGTCCTTGTGGAACATCCATTCATTCAGCAACTATTTGTTGTTACAGTGAGTACTTAATAAGGGGAACTTATAATTGTAGTTGCGCCTGCTGCAATGCCCCTTGATCATATGATTACAGTTTGTGCACTTGGGAGTCAGCTGACAGTTACAACATTGTAGCATCCTTTGGTCACACAGTCCTCATTTGCAACCTTCACTGCCTGCTTCTGACAAGCAAAGTCAATGGGGAAGCTGATGGAAGTCACTAATGGTGACCGTGTGACCTTGGGATACTGTAACAGTACGGGAGTTCCCTAATGATGGCAACTGAAACTGCCGTAACTGCCATTGTAAGTTGGTGTGGTCATGTGACATTATGCCTTACAACTGCATTGCTTAGTAACAGAATTCCCAGTCCCAACTACTGACAACAAGTGAAAACTACCTGAACCAATATTTTGGTGGTAGTTTCTATAGACTGTCCAGAAGTTGTTTGTTAGAATTATTTAGTTAAAAATATACTAATTTTAATAAATATATTAGAAATAATAATACCATTCTGTTTAATTTAAATATAATTTTAGTCACTATTTTGCATCTACCAGTTTATTTTCTATTATTCATCATTCTTATATACCAAAGAACTAGTGTGGCACTCTCTTGAATATGGTATTTATGTTTTTGTGTTCTGTTCCCAACTGGAGTCTGTTGCTTTTTTATCTTCACTGTCCTTATTAAAATTGGAAAATTTAAAGAATGCAATAGATTTTAACTATCTTGTTCACCCTGTGGACTAATTTATGCCTCTTTTTCTTAATGGGATATTTTCTATGTTAATGCTATCTCTCGTTATGTTACCAGAATTTGGAGATGCAATTATGCTACCCCATGGTTTATATCAGGAACTTAAGGTCTATATTTCAGCAATTAGAAATAAACACAATATAATAACCTGCTGAACAAATCCAAATGTATAATTCAATCTCTAATAATGACCACAAAGTTTTTCTATGATTCATAACAGATCCTCCATATTCAGGATATTCAATCTATTGCTAAAGAAGCCATTTAGAAATTCACTGACATTAGACATGACTTGTTGGGTCACTGTTTCAAAAATCCTTACGCAAACAGAGAAGCAGAATTACCATGGGTGGGCAAAATATTCACCAGGAGCAATTTTCGATTTCCTGTCAGCTTCCACATTGAATTTCCTTGTGGAAAGCTGAGAGTGAACGTTGGAATTCTTTGTTCCTCCCTTTCTCCCTTCGTTCCTCTCTTACTTACTTCCCTGCCTCCCTTTTTCCTTCCTGCCTCCATCTCTGCCTTCCTTCCTCTCTTCTTCCCCTCATCTTCCCTTCTCTTTCCTTCCCTCCCTCCCTTTTCCTTTCTTCCTCCTTTCCTTCCTGTGAATGTTCTCTGTCACATCTTTATTGAAACAGGCAGTACTAACAATTAATTGTCTCAGACCTGCAAGAAGGTAGTCCTCTTCTAATTGAATATTCTTCTTTTATTTTCCAGATTGCACTGTAAAATTTTGGAAATCAAAGCACCTGTACATCAGAATGGAATGGCCAATGGCCATGCCAAAGGTGTTGATGGAGTCACCATTATCATTAGCGATAGTGATGATTCAGATTTAGATACCAGTTCTGCACAAAATGGGTAAAACTTGTTTTATATTCAGAAGATACGAATATAGTTAAAAGGGCTACAAGTAAACTATACTAACCACTATTTTTTTAAAGAAAATGTCATATAACTCTATATACATATCACAATGTTTCAAAAGAAATGTGATTTTAATTAGTATTTCAAAGCTTTAAAAAAGTGCAAAATAAACATTTAGCATAGTATTTAGACTTCTACACTGCATTACAGTGCTTTACAGCCCTCTCAATGGTTTACAGAGTTAGCATATTATCCCCCCAACAGTCTGGGTCCTCATTTTACTGACCTCGGAAGGATGGAAGGCTGAGTAAATCTTAAGCCTGGTGAGATTCAAACTGCTGGCAGTCTGCAGAGGTAGCCTTCAGTACTGCAGCCAGCAGTCAGCAAAAGTAGCTTGCAGTACTGTATTCTAACCACTACCACTGCAACTCATATATTAAAAAGTCCCAAAAAACTCTCCAAATGAAAAAATGGAGAGAATTCAAACATACACAGGGTACTTTTGTACATACATGCAGCACACATATATAGACAGTGTGGTTTTAAATCTATCAAACCTTGTCCATATGGAATTGCCTTGATCACTTTTTCCATTTTGTCAGTTAAAAAAAAGTGTTAAGAACAGAAAATACATATTTTCAATCCAGGAATTTAAATCTAGGTTAGTAGCTTCTTTCTAACAAAACAAAATCATTTTTGCCTGTGCTTCAACTTGATAAATTCAAAAATATTTCCTACGACGATATATTTAAAGTTGTCACTATTTTATTTATTTATCTGTGAAATCTATCTATGACTTGAAATTAACTAGACTAAGCTGCTTACGGAATGTACAGTATCAAGCACATACAAAATAAATTAGAAATTTATGTATTTGATGTCAGCATTTCCTGACTGAAGACTAACTATGGACAGCTTTGTAATATATCATGCTATATTACAAAAACAAGATTTAAAACCCAATACACAGTAACTAATGAACAAGATAGGGAATGTTACTAAATAACATAGAAAAATATAAACACATCCAAGAGGGTCCATCCACACTAGTTCATGGCTTGGGAGAAGGTCATCCAGAACACCATCAAGGTTGGAGCTATATTGGGCAGAATCTTATTACAGTAGACAGGTTGTGCTTCGTAGGTCCAAATAGATGATACTATTGAATACAAGGGGCCTAAGGCGTGCCCACTTCATTGAGCTTTTACTGGCCATGCAGAAACCAGAAGAGAAATACAGTCCCTAAGGCAGTCTGACCCTATGCCATGTAGATCATTATAGGGGATAACCAGCACCTTGGATAGCACATGGAAGCGTATTGGCAACCAGTGTAGCTTGCGAAGTGGGTATAATGTGGGTATACTGAGGCCGGCACACTGCCTGCATTTTTACTTGCAATGTAATTACATTCTGAGCAAGTTGAAGTTTCTGACTGGTCTTCAAGGGCATCCCATGTATGATACATTGCAGTAGTTGAATCATGAGATTAGAAAGGTGTGAATGTCTCTCTGGAAGAGCGACCATGTAGCAGATGGAAATGTGCAATTATCTAACTAATAATTTATTTATTGCATATTTAATTGTAGGTGTATAATTCAGTATCAAATTCAAACTTCTAAACTTTATTGTTTTTTGCTGAGAAAGTTGATACTCAAAAGTTAATTGGCAATTTATATTACATGTTTTTGTTTCCATTTTGTGGAACAAACATGTAATGGACATGGTTTGGTTTGCTATGCTTTTACAGAACACAAGCAAATACATGCAGTTTAACCTCGTTCTTTACTGAAATGTTAATTTCACCTGACTGAGAATATGCTTGTATAATTTTTTTGTCTCAAAAATTTAAAATAATTTACAATGTAAATAGTAATGGTTTTAATTTTTAGGAATGAAAAAGCCATAACAGATCCTTTTTTGTACAAGTATAAAGTGAAGCCTTTAAAGAAACAACTATATGAGTCTGTTACAGTGAAAGCATCACAGATATGGTAAGCTATACTGGTTATTACCTATGGTTGCAATCCAGCTGGCAGAAATGAGAGGGGGACAAGGCACATCCTCTTTAAAGATGCCATTTTCTCTATATAGCTCTTTTTAAAGCAACTTTTTGAAAGACACCTTGCAGAAAAAGGGAACAAGCTTTATCTTCTTCCCTTTTCTTGTACTGAATCAAAATCCGACCATAAAATATTGGTAACAAAATGTTTCAAATATTAATTTTCTTAAAAATTACTGAAAGGCAAACTTCCAGTCATGTCTTTCTTATATTTCCAAATATTTTTTCTGGCCGCCAAATCAATTCATGTATAATCTTAAGAATAAAAATGAGTGGTGATTCTACCCCAATGATTTTAAGTATAAAGTATGCTAAAAAAAAGTGACTATAAGCTATGTATGTTTGTGTATAAGGGAAAGAGAGAGGGAGTTAAAAAAAGAGAATGATCATCATAAAGAGATAAAAGAAGACACATGTCTCAGGAAATTGTTTTTTAACTGGCCATCCTACCCTCCTAATTAATGGGTGGCTATCTTATGATTCTGTGATAGGCCCTTAAAATTTAGAATATATACACTGACTCAAAAGGCATAGAATTCATGGACAGTATTGCTATTCTGTGATTGCAATTTTAATGAAAAAAGAACAAAAGTTCTCTATATTTCTCTATAAAAACATCACAAAGATGGTTACTTTTTTATAAATTAAAATTGTCAGAAATTATTTAAACTGTAATTTTTGTATATTAATTTCTTTGTTAATGGTAAGACTTAACCATTCTTTTTTTTTTCACAGCCGAAGAAGACATATCTTTTCTTATGACAGACTAAAGCTTTTTTTAAAGCAACACTGTGAATCACATGATGGCATTATTAAAATTAAGGTAAAGCAATTGAACTTTAAGATAGTGAATGAAAATATATGCCATATAATTACAATGAATTTATCTCAAACTGAACCTGTTTTGAATATGCTTGCCTATATTAAATTGGATAAGTAAAAGAATGATCTTATATTATCCATAAAATGATATTTGTTTGTTAGGAAATATTTAGCTCTTAATAAACTTTATTTATGACATTACAACGAAGACTGTCCTTTATCAACTACCTATGAAGTTGATAAACTCTGTGCAGTTTTACTTTTATCCATGAATTTTGGTATATTATAATTGTTTTTATTTTTACATGACACTGTTTATTTGACATTTTAAGATTATCAGAAACACTCATAAAGATTTAAACATTTCCTTGGAGTTATGCCTAGACTTTTATTGTCTGAGATAAAGCATTATTTCTCTGTGTCTTTGCTGCAACAGATTGTTAGCAATAATAAATGTTAATGCATAATAAAATTGTACTTTGGTAGATGAATGATAATTACCTTTCATATCTAGTGTTTTTAATGTTATACATATTGGATTTCATAATTTACAGTACAGATTTAAGACATTGGCATATATTATCCTTTCCAAAGGTAATCAATCAATCAATCAATCTGCCAAGCAAGTCTTTTCACTTCAGTACTATTTATTCAAGAATAGCCATGTTTAGTTTAAATAATCATGATAACATGTATTGACTTCCAAAACAAAATAATAATATTTTTAAAGAGTGACCAAAATCTCATAGGAATTGCTCTCTGAGTTAACTATGAGATTTTTATATGTTGATCTATATAATTTTTTAAAATGTATTTGGGCATGATATCACACGAATGCTACTTTAAAAAGTTGCTGGTCAATGCTATAGAAAAATAAAAAATAGGGAAGAAATTTTATTGCTGTTCCAAATATAGCTAGTTCTTGACTTAAAACCACAATAGAGACTGGAATTTTAGCTCTTTATTGCAGTTGTATGTCAAGGCCATGTTATCAGACTCAGTTTTTTGTCCATTTTTTCAGTGGTTGTTAAGCAAATACCATGATAGTAAGTCAAAATCATACAATTCTTAAGTGAATCACATAGTCATTAAGCAAATCCATTTCCCCAAATAGGCATTTTTTTGCTGGAAACAGAAGGCAAATCTATCTAGTGATGTGCCCACCAGATGCCACTTCCAGTCATAAGTGCAAGCCTGTTGCCAAGCTCTCAAAATGTGGTCATGTCACCATGGGGGACGTGCAGCATAACATTTTATGATGACTGGAAGTGCTTTATGGACAGTTAAGCACTTTGTCTGGGGCTATTGTAACTTAAAATAAATGTTAAATACCAGTCATAAGTCAAGGACTATCTATAATTGATATTTCTATTTGACCTCTGATGAAAGGGTAGTTTAACATGTTTGTTCTCCCTTCTTGATTCTTCAGATAGCTGTGATTCTCGTATTTGGTTTGCCCCAGTTGTAGGCACTCCATTCCAATGGTGTGAACTACAAAAAAAAGTTGATTTCTAGTCCTTCTAAAACATTCAATGATTTATCACTTGTACATAACATATCTGTTGACTCTTGTTTCCTCACATTTATTTCCCAAGGCAATATCAAGTGCAAAATACAAGATAGCAGAACAGACTTTTTTCTGTCTCTTTCCTGATAATCCACCCACCTTTAGGTTCAGTTCTTCAAGTAAACAAAAAAGATCTTCAAAGCAGACATCTGATGATCATGTAAGTCAGACAATAACCTTCTGCAACTATTCATCTATCAGCAAGCAGGCTATAATGCATTCAGATTTGATGGGCTTATAAAGGGATGCTGGAAGTATAATTTATTTATATGGTCATTCTCAAATCTACATTAAAATCTCCTCAAAAGTAATAAAATAAATACATAACACAACTAATATCTATTAACTTTCCTACAAATTTCATTCTATTCCAGCCATTCCCAACCTGGTTCCCTTAAAATATATTTGATTACAACTCCTGTCAATTTCAATCACTATGCATGATGGTCGTGAGAGATTATTATAGAGGCTTTATTGAAACACGGCTGGAGTGTATTAGGTTAGGGCAGTGGTCGGCAAACCGCGGCTCGCGAGCCGCATGCGGCTCTTTGGCCCCTCGAGTGCGGCTCTTCCTCCACCCTCGCTGAGGGTGGGACTCCTGGGACCCGCCGGAGCAACCTTCCCTACCGGCCGCTGATTCCCTCCCTCGCTCCCCGCACGGAGCCTCCTGAGGCGGCATGCCGGCCACTCATCTACTTCCAGGGGGTATGGAGGCTCCGCGGGCGATTGGAGGGAACCGGCATCCAGAGGGTCGCCGTTCCTTCCCCACCCCACACCGAGCCCTGGAAGCAGCGCGGGCGGGCGAGCCCAGCTCCTTCCAGGGAGATTGGAGGGAACCGGCGTCCGGAGGGTCGCTGTTTCTTCCCCACCCCACACCGAGCCCTGGAAGTAGCGCGGGCAGGCGAGCCCGACTCCTTCCAGGGAGATTGGAGGGAACCGGCGTCCGGAGGGTCGCTGTTCCTTCCCCACCCCACACTGAGCCCTGGAAGCAGCGCGGGCGGGCGAGCCCGGCTCCGTCCAGGGAGATTGGAGGGAACCGGCATCCGGAGGGTCGCTGTTCCTTCCCCACACCGAGCCCTGGAAGCAGCGTGGGCGGGCGAGCCCGGCTCCGTCCAGGGAGATTGGAGGGAACCGGCATCCGGAGGGTCACTGTTCCTTCCCCACCCCACACCGAGCCTTGGAAGTACCCTGAGCGGGCGAAGCGAACACGGCGGGTGGGCGGGCGGGCCCGGCTAAGGCGAGCCAGTGAGTAACCACGGCGGGCTGGGCTGAGGAGGCTCCGCGGGGAGGGGGAGGCGGGGGGGGGGCAGACAGACAGACAGAGAGAGGCACAGACCCAGAGAGAGACAAGGAGGGAGGGGGGAATCAGAGAGTGACAGACACACACAGAGAGACAGGGAGAGACAGAGAGGGAGGGAGGGAGAGAAAGATAGACAGAGACACAGAATGAGTGATTAAGTGCTTGAATGCGAGACAGACAGACACACAAACACAGAGTGACAGACATGGGCAGACGAAGCAGATAGAGAGAGAGAGAAAGAGAGGGAAAGAAAGAAAGAGAGAGACAGAAAGAGAGACAGAAAGAGAGAGGGAGAGAGAGACAGAGAAAGAGAGACAGAAAGAGAGAGAGAGACAGAAAGAGAGAGAGACAGAAAGAGAGAGAAAGAGAGAGAAAGAAAGAGAGAGAAAGAGGGAAAGAAAGAGAGAGAGAGAAAGAGAGAGAGAAAGAGAGAAATGGAGAAAGAGAGGAAGAAAGAAAGAGGAAGAAAGAAAGAAGAAAGAAAGAAAGAAAGAAAGAAGGAAAGAAAGAAAAAAAGAACTTATGACCACAATTGAGCCTAAAAGTTTGGTTGCTAACCAAGGACATTGTTAAGTGAGTTTCACATTTTCCAAGTTGGCTACGCCCACCCAGTCACTGAGCCACTCCCACAAACCAGGCCACACCTTCCGGCTCGCAAAAGAAATTTCAATCGTGGTATTGTTGATATTTGGCTCTGTTGACTAATGAGTTTTCCCACCACTGGGTTAGGGAATGTGCAGTACCACCAACTCTATCTGAATTTCATATGTACAATTCCTTGCTGACTTGGTGTTTACTTGTACTTAAAACACAATTGGTACAAGATGTTCTATTGCTGGTAGAGTCTTGATTGCTAAAATGAGTAATTCCTTTTCCATGATATGCTGGAAATGTAATGGACAGATTGGGACCTTCTTCCATTTGTGGTAGCAATACTGCAAAGTTGAAAAATACTGGAAAATAAAATGTGAAAGTTCTATCCAATTTTATTTTGAGATATTTTTATTCAATTTCATATATATATATAATTTCATATATATATAATTGTTTCCACAACACCCTGTTAGGGCCCCAGTTAAGGGAGGAAGCATACTGTTTCCTTTTCTGCCTATCCAAGCAGACAGAAAGCCATGAATTCCGTTGTGTAATTTTTTTATATGTGTGTTACGTTTTTGAGCGTTTTTGACCTGACTTATTTATTGATCAGCTCAAAAACGTAACATATATATATATATATATTATTCAAAATAAACTGGAATGGCATATGTTACATGTATGGATTTTATATGCTCTTCATTGGAAAAGATATTTAATCCCCTATGTGTAGAATGACTAACCAAATTATGGGACTAATCTTCAATGTTTAAATAACCTTTTTTTAAATATGAAAAGTTAATCTGATGCAGAATTCAGTTCTCTTTTGAAATATTTTTATATTACATTTGTATATGGAACTTTGCCAATCCAAAATTTAATTTTAGAGTTTATATTTTAATTTGACATATAATCTACTTATAATTTATAGTATTTTCTCAATGTATTGACAATTTCTACACTTTTTTTCCTTTTTCCTATTGATTCCAGTTGTGTTAATCAAGTATTTTTAAGGTTTAGTAGAGACGTATGTGATTAGTAATGAGATATGGAATGTCTGATAGTATTTTAAACTTTTAAGAATATATTAGAATATATCATCCATGTTATAGTTTAGATTTGTTGGTTATCCAACTGAATTTTATTGTTCATTTTGAGGTTCTTTATTAAAGTGTGCTATTTATTTTTATTTGATTTTAAATTTGTATTGATATTTTTTCATTTAATTTTTGAAACTGAGAAGAAGGAATGGCTATACAGTAATCCCTTGTTTTCCGCGGCTTCAAGTTTCGCGGCTTCAGTGCTTCGCGGATTTTTTAAAAATACAGGGGGGAAAAATGCATCGGTAGGAGGCAAGCGCCCCCTAGTGCTTGCTTTAAACAATGTCCTCAACTCAAGTTTCCTAGCGAATCCTACTTCGCGGTTTTCCGGTTTTCACGGAAAGTTCCGGTCCCCATTAACCGCGGAAAACGAGGGATTACTGTACTTGTACATAGTCCAGGTGTTGCACCTAGGTTTCCCAGATATAGGTGGAACAAATGGAGAACCAATTAGTATTCATATTTTCATATAGAGCCAGTTTGGTCTAGAGGTTAAGGCACTAGGCTAGAAAGTGGGAGACCATGAGTTCTGGTCTCACCTTAGCCATGAAAAGGCAGCTGGGTGATCTTGGGCCAGTCACACTCTCTCAGCCCAACTCACCTCACTGGGTTGTTGTTATGAAGACAGGAGGAGGGAGGTATGTTAGATACGTTTTGCTCCCTTGAGTTATTTGTAAAAATAATAAATAAATAAGTTTCGTAATAAATAAATAAATAAATAAACAGAAAGTGGGGCAAGGGTTAAATCAAATCTTTCTGTCATTTCTCAAAAAATCACTTTGACTTTGCAAAACATTTTGTTTTGATAAAAATAGAACAAGTCTTCCCATGTAAAGTGCTTGAAATACTCAGATTTTGAATATTTTTCTACTTTATGAAGTTTAGTTTTGTTCCTAGGAGGACAAAGATGCTGAAGAACACTTTAGTCCTAGAAATCTAAGCCACACAGCAAAAGAAAGAATAAAACTTCAAAAAGAAAAAGAACATATGAGAACCAGTGGTAAGTTCAACCAGTGATTTTAGTTGTTTGTTCATATGACAACTCCAAAGAGCTGTTGTAGGTCCTTTTGTTCAGTATTTTTGTAGCTCACTGATCAAATGATTGTTAAGCAAGGAGTACCTGTAGCCTTCCAACTTGATAGCAAGTGATATTCTCTAAATTCATCTTCTCGCACTAAAGCAGAGGTGTCAAACTCAAGGCCCTGATCTGACCAGGGGGTGCTTAGATCTGGCCCATAGGGTCAGATTCATAGTTGATTCATTTTGCATTGAGCTTCCCATCTTTTTAAGATTCATGTTCCCTTGTAATTTTATTCTTTCATCTTTGGATTTTCTTTTCCTTTATGTGAGTATCAAAAACTGGAAGTTTCAAATTCTTTTTTCATATTACATCTAATCTGATGGGTCTATTATCTGTCCACTAAAGTGAACTTCTGCCTCTAGCATTTTCCTATATGACTGTTGCCCAATATAAGTGCCTGCTGCTTTTAGTGAGCTGATGCTTTGGGTATCTCTGCTTGGGAGCATATACTTTTAGGTTAAACATGCAGCATTTTTTGCTATTTTTTCTTATTCAAAGAAAATTGCTTTTGCTGAACCTTGTGATAATTTTACCTTTTACCATTTGTTTTGAATTGTATTAATTTAATGCCCAATTGGTTGATTAAAAAGCTATAAAATATTTTTATTCAATATCTTATGTTGATGTATCAATAAAATGTAGCTCTTATTCTAATTCACTGGTATATATTTTTAAATAGAAAAATTAAAAAGGGAGAAAGCAAATGCTATGAAATTCAAGAGAAAAGAGAAACAAGACAAAGAAAAAAGAAAAGAAGAATTAAAGAAGCTTGTGGAGGAAGAAAGACTAAAGAAGAAAGAAGAAAAGGAGCGACTGAAAATAGAAAAAGAAAAGGCATGACATTTTTATTAACTCTAGATTTGAAGTGGCAGTGACAATCACGTTTGTAGCTTTATTTGGTATTTTCTAATTGGAATTGTTGAGACTTGGCACCTTGGAGAAAGACCAAAGCAATGGGGTTTTTGAGATAAACGTCATTGTGGAGTAAAAGGCTTTTGCAAGCTACTTCATACCTATCATGTTTCCCCGAAAATAACACCCCCCAAAATAAGTCTTCACCTGAAGTTTAAAGCATGTGCCTAGTATAAGCCCTATCCCAAAAATAAGCCCTAGTGAAGGGGGGTAGCTGTGGCTAGCAGAGGAGGTGGTGAGAGCAGGTGGGCCAACGGTGTCCGGCAGCAGCTTCAGCCCATGCAGGTGAGTTGATTACCTATCCGAGCAGCAGGTGGAGGCAGAGGTGGGAGTGAGGCACACAATCTGGACGCACCACACAGGCCACAGGAAAGCTGAGAGTTGGGCTAGAGTGGTGGACAGCTATAGGAGGCTTGTCTGCACAGAGGCACCAGCGACAAATAGAACGAGAGGTGGGGGGGGGGAGGCAGGCGATCAGGACGTGCCATGTGAGCCATGGGGAAGCTGAAAGTCGATGGGTGGGCAGCCACGGGAGGCTCATCTTTGTGTCTCAGCTTGTCTGCAGCCCGTGCAGCGCATCAGGATCACCTCTGCCTCTATCTGCTGCTGCACAAATATCATCCTCCCTTGGCCAACTGGCCACTCCAGCCCACTAACTTTTGGCTTTCCTGCAGTGGGTCCAGATTGGCTGCCTAATACTTCAAATGTTCGGTAAAACTTAAGATTTACTGTGTGGCAATTAAAACTTGTATAAGAGCATTTTCATTTGTAGTTTTTAATTATTAATTCCTACAGTATGAATGTGGAAAAAATGTGCCTTTTATTCAAACAATGCTGAAGTTCTAGGAGACTTCATCTAAACAAAAGAACATTCTATTAAAAATATGTTATGTTACAACATGCAGTAAATTTAATAGTACCCTAAATATTTGAGATGTAAAGACTGTTATTCTAATCTTTTATATTAAGTTTGCATTTAATAATTAGAATGAAAATAATGAGGTGAAGCAGTGGTGGGTTTCCATTTTTTTTGCTACTGGTTCGCTCATGGGCACAATGTGGATGGGTAGAGCGTCCCATCGTCACCACTACTGGTTTGTCCGATCCAGGCCGAACCGGGAGCAACCCACCTCTGAAGTGAAGTGAGGAAACCATTTCTTAATCAAATTTCTATGTAATTAAAGGAAAGAGAAAAACTACGTGAGGAAAAAAAGAAATATCTGGAACATCTAAAACAGTGGAGTAAGCGCAGAGAAGACATGGAATGTGATGATCTTAAGGTAATGTAAAATGGGAAACTGAACTGTTCTGTAACATGTATCAGCCTATGCTAATTACGTGTTTAATGTCAAACCAGCCAAATCAGTATACCAGGATCTGACATATTAAGCATAGAATGCCAGAAGTTGCATGATTATGGTATTAGTTTTGAAAATACATCCATCTCTCCATTCTAGTCATGAGAAAGGCAGGATTTCTTTTCTGTTAAAGTTTGCATTCCTTCTTTACTCCATGGTGAACAGAATTAAAGCAAGGAGTGGTAGCTAGGACCAAAGGCAACTCCTTTTTCTGCTACTCCTTTTTCCATTTTCCTAAGAACCAGGATAAATAATTCTTTATCTATGGTCTAAACTCATCCCTTACAAGAAGTAAGAGGAAAGTTGAAATTATGCTAAATTTTGATAAGAGTACTTACAGTGAGGCAAGGTAACGTGTTTACAGGTAGTCCTTACAAAAGTACGGTAATTCTGCCTGGAATTTCCATTGCTAAGCGACACAGTGATAAAGAATGACATCATGTGACCACACCACTTTTTAACGGAACTTTCAGCATTTCTGGCTGTAGTTGTTAAGTGAAGAAATTGACTGCCTGTCAGCTTACCTATTGGCTGATTGTAAGAATCTGTCAAAGATGATCACAAATGATATTCAGATGACCGTGGGGATGCTGCAATGAAAGTAATTAGCAAGAGCAGTCATAACTAAAACTCATTCAGCATTGTCGTTAATTTAAATAGTTGTTGAACAAGTGGTCATTAATAAACAAGGACCACCACATGTAGTTCCATACATCCAGTATGTTACCTTGCAAGCAGAAGTGCTTTTTGACTAGGAAAGACCATGATTAGTGCCTATAACTTAATCAGCAGAAACTATCTATGTGGATGAAAGAATATCTCTGAATGCGGAAAAGTGTTAGACAGGACACTTTGGGATAATGAATAGTATTATACACATGTGACAGTAGAACTGTAGATGGTAGACTTTTCCCTTTACTTTATTTGCCTGTTGTTTTATATCATTGTCTATGTCTGCTCCTTTATGCTTTCCCCAGTACATTTTGCCCATTTGCTGCTTTCCCATCTCTGCATTGAAATGTAGAGTTTCCTATTTGCTTCCTTAATATCTCTACCACTTTTCTGCTTTTGGATCCTTTCTCTCCCAAAAAGAAACTTTGAAAAAAATATTTAAATGAAGTTGTGAAACTGACACTTTACTTAATGTCTAAACTGTCCCACAGGCCTTACTGATTAGAAACAATTTCATTGTATCAGCTAATTTTGTAATTTCTCTGGGCCCATTCTTAGGGTTTCAAGGCAGAATGTACTTTCCAACCCAAAAAGGTTTCCTATCATAATATAAGTGATGTCTTTTCCTGTGTCATCTTTCTCTGTGTGATTTTTCTGTTTCCATCTCAGTATTTAAAAAAAACATGAGAAATGCTGCTTGTTATTTAAAAATATTAATATTAAGTGAACAAGAAATGCCAAACCAATGCAAAGGGGAAAGGCTTTAAAAAATCTTCCTAGCCTTGGAAATTCATAAGAATAATAAAAAATTGTAACCTTGGGGGAGGGTAGAGTTTGACAGTTCTAGAAACTAATGTTCTGTAATACATAACATAATAAATAGTAAAATAAAAGTAATCAAAATGAAATGAAATATAAATCAAGACAATAATCCACAATATATGGCTAAAGCTAGTCATAACAGGCACTCTCCCAGCCAAAAGAGATTTATTTACCATCCTGGCC
This sequence comes from Rhabdophis nuchalis, assembly GCA_039707465.1. Lineage (NCBI taxonomy): Eukaryota > Metazoa > Chordata > Lepidosauria > Squamata > Natricidae > Rhabdophis > Rhabdophis nuchalis. The sequence continues at coordinate 78,166,572 of CM077643.1, forward strand.
CCCTGCACAGGAGAAAATCTAAGTTTGATGTGCCTGAACTTTGGGTAGGGAAGTTTGTTACAATGGGCAGGCATGGCAGTAGAGAAGGTAGGTCCCATTAGATGACAAAGCCAAGATCTCAGGATCTGAAGAATATCTGTTGAGCCTGTATAGTGTGGAGGATGGGTGGGAAAAATAGACAGAGGCAGTCCTACAAATAACATGGCCCTGTGCAATGTAGGGCTTTATAAGGGATGCTTTGAACTGCATTCAAGGTCTACTGAAAGCTAGTACAGTTTACAGAGTAGTAGCATTACATGGATATACCGAAGTAAGTTTTAAAAAAATCTTTATTATGGTGACCAAGACCAGCAAAGCCAAAGCATGTCTGTTGCTACTCATAATTCTGCATTTGGGCTCCATTGCAGCTTCAAGATGGTTTTCAAAGACAGCCTCACGTAGAGTGCATTGAAGAAATCAAGCCAGGAGGTGGCCAAGGAGTGACTAACTGATTAGAGCCTTCAATTCAGAAACAATTCAATTAGCACAAGAGATAGAGTTGTACAAATGCCCTCTCATCCATGGTTTCCATCTGGTATTCACTGACACCAGGGGTTCCCATCTTGGTGTGCCTGCACCCCCTGGGGGTGTGGGACAATATTCCAGGGGGTACGGAAACCTGGGTTTAGAAATTTCAAAATTATAGTGTATATGCATAATTATATACAAATTACATGCATATGATTATTTTTGTAAGGAGTGTGAGAGTATATCAGAACCATTCTAGGGGTGCAGGGTATAGAAGAGGTTGGGAACCCCTCATCTATGCATAATAAATATTCAAGTTTCTTGTGGGAAACAGTTCTCACAAGATTAGAAGCCTGAAACTAGATAAATCCTACAACAAAACAAGGGAAAACTGTCATTCATGACAAAAGAGAATCATTTAACTCCCATTACATAAGTTAGATAAGAAAAAATGATTCAAAAATTTAAACTTTGATTTCACTATAAATTCTGTAGAACTCAAGTTTAACATATAGCAGTCATGGGAGTTCATTTCTAAAGGCTTCATTAACTTTTGTAGTATAAACGTTACTTCCAGTTCTTATTCCTGCCTTAACCGTGACAGTCAGCTGGGTAACTTTGGGCCAGTCATTCATCCTCAGCCCAATCCAGCACAGGTTGGTTGTGGTGCGGAAAATAGGAAGAGGAAAGAGTCAGGTATATCCGCCAGCTTCAGTTATTTATAAAAATAACAAAGGTGGGATTACAGAAGCTTAATAAATAAATTGTATGTTCTTGACAGTTTGTGATATCCTCTTCTGGTCTGGGACTATCAAAAAAAAGAGCTGACATTTCATTTGTATTACAGGAACTTCCAGTTCCAACTCCAGTGAAAACCAGATTACCTCCAGAAATCTTTGGCGATGCTGTCATGGTTTTGGAGTTCCTCGATGCATTTGGGGAACTATTTGATCTTCAAGATGAATTTCCTGATGGGGTGACTTTAGGCAAGTTTTTTTTTTCTTGGATTTTGTTTTGAATTAAGATATATACTATATTTCTGATATCTAGCCATTTATAAACAATTTATAAAGTCTCAAAGATTTACTTACATTTAAAGCAAATTTTCATGTGAGTTGGCTATCAATTTGAAAAATATATTTCTTTAGCATACATCAGATTATTTGTAAAAATATTCCTTTGAACAGAATATATATCACCTCCAAAAATGCCATTTGATATGTTGATGAAGATTCTTGTCGTCCAGGTAGAGTTGTCTGGAAGTTGAATCATGGCAACTGGTATTCTTTTTGGCTTGAAATATTTTGCTACTTATCCATATAACTTGTTCAGTCTGAGCAAGTTGGTTAGGGGGAAACCTCATCTATGTCCTTCAGAGCAATTCCATTTCTTACCTAATCTGAATAGGCTTGTTAGATGATCAGGCAGAGAGTTATTGAGAATGATTGCTCAGTTTGGTTTGAGAGAGAAGTGAAGGAATCCATTTACACCAAAGTAGAAAATCCCTTAATAGAGGTCGAGGCCTGAAGCAAAACTGGTCCCTCATTTTTTATGCTGCTCTTGCATTGGTCCCTTGGAAGATCAAGACCTCTTCACAGATTCACCAGGAAGGCCTCACTTAAGGACCCTCCTAGAAAAAAGGGTTAGGAATAATGATTCTTAATAATTCTTTTCTTGCTAAAAAGAAATATACAAGGAATATGTCACCTAATTAGAAACACTTTTTTCCCATTTAGTAGGTTAATTTGAAATGAATAGGGAGGATAGCTCTAATCCAGTTTGGGACATCTAGTTATTTTTCTGCCCCCCCCCCCCCAAGTATTTTATTTGATCTGTCCTTTCTTATATGGATGTTAGTTAACAGTCCATCAAGATCTTGACATTTGTATGTTCTCTTTCATTTGCCTAAGTGCCCCTTTTCAATTCAATATGGGGATGCACCTGAACATATTAAGCAGTTGGAGTCTGCATGTCTAAAATTCCACATTATAGAATAAAATAAGAAGATTTCTCAAACTAAGATTCAGATCCAACTACATCTTTTAAGCTTTTGTACTTGGATGTTGCAGAGAAACTAAAACTTTATTTTATTATTTACAGACGTTTTAGAAGAAGCTCTTGTAGGAAATGACAGTGAAGGCCCACTTTGTGAATTATTGTTTTTTTTCCTGACTGCCATTTTTCAAGCTATGGCTGAAGAAGAAGAAGAAATTGCCAAAGATCAAATAGCAGATGCTGAGACCAAAGGTCAGATCAACTACACTTTTAAACAACATCTTTCATACTAATCTGCATTCACAGCAATATTTTATTTCAATTACCTTTGCTTTGCTATACAACTGGTGAGAAAAGACAATATTTTAGGTACAAGCTGCAGTGGTAATCCAGATGTATTTCTACTTTTGTCTTTCTTAAAAAGGGCAGAGATTCCATTTAAGAAATTCAAGCTGGTATGTTTTTCCAAAAATTCAAAATTATGTTTGCTTATTTTAGTTTTAAAACAATGTCAGCAGTAGACGCTTCTTTTATTGAATTTCTGCTGATGTGATCTTCATCTTGGTGAAGTGAATAACCTCTAGTAAAGTTAGTTGCATGAGCTTCCACTGTTGTTAAAAACTTAAAATTTTGATCATGTTACCATAAGGGTGTTGCCAATAAGTTCAAAGCCCAGTCATGACTATCATTCACTCAGTGCTGCTATAACTTTTGAACAGTTGCTGAAGGATTGGTTGTTAAGGAAGACAGGACTGCCTGTATGCCTCCTCTAGCCCAAACCAAAACGGCCTTGGAGAACAATGCCCAGTAACTGGAGGAGAGGGATATACACACAACGGTCAAAAGTAGCTCATGGCTTTTGGTCAGATCACAGGCATTTTCAGTGATACAGGCATTGTATAAAATTTACATGGTAAGATTTATATTGGGAAAACACTACTTTAAAAGTAGTACTTTTTGTTGTTAGTTGAGAAGTCGGGTCCGACCCATCGCGACCCCATGGACAACGTTCCTCCAGACCTTCCTGTCCTCTACCATCCTCTGGAGTCCATTTAAGCTCATGCCTACTGCTTCGGTGACTCCATCCAGCCACCTCATTCTCTGTCATTGCGTTCTTCTTTTCCCTCAATCTTTCCCAGCATTAGACTCTTCACCAGTAAGTCCTTCCTTCCTTGTCATTAAGTGGCCAAAGTATGTGACCACCTAATGGATCTGGACTTCTAAAGAGTAGTCAGGGTTGATCTCCTCTAGGACTGATTGGTTTGATCGCCTTGCAGTCGGACTCATGGGAGTCTTCTCCAGCACTGTAGTTCAAAGTAGTTCAAAGTAGAACTAAAGACAATTTAAGATAGCTGTGATAGACTAGGAATAAAACTAAGGCTATCTCTAGAAGACATGTCCTCTGAAAAATTGAGCATTTTGCTGGGCAGCCATCTGGAGATACATTTATTTGGAATCAGCATTGAGCAGAGAATTTATTTCCTTCCAATTCTGTCATTTTTTGTTGTGGGAAATTTTCTGTATTCTGCTTTAATAGGTTTAGGTTTAGGTTTATTGTTTATTTATACCGCCCTATTCCTGAAGGACTCAGGGCGGTGTACAGCCAAAATAAAAAACAAATATATAAAAGTTAGAAAAAGCTATTAAAAGGCATAATTAAAAACATCATTAAAATATTGCCCAAAATGTGGAAAAAACCAAACTAACCCTAATTAAAACAATAAAAATTTAAATGTAAAAATTTAAATTTTAAATTTTAAAAACATGCTTTATGCCAGCCCAGCTTGTTGAAAGAGAAAGGTTTTGAGACTGTGGCAAAAGGTGCGTAAGTCAGGGCTAGTTCTTAATTCCGGGGGCAATTCGTTCCAGAGAGCAGGTGCTCCCACGGAGAAGGCTCTCCCCCTGGGTGTCGCCAGTCGACATTGTCTAGCCCAGGGGTCTCCAACCTTTGCAACTTTAAGTCTGAAGGACTTCAGGTCCCAGAATTCTCCAGCCAGCAAAGCTTGCTGGAGAAGTCTGGGAGCTGAAGTCCTTCAGACTTAAAGTTGCAAAGGTTGGAGACCCCCTGGTCTAGCCGACAGCACCATGAGGAGACCCTCTCTATGGGAGCGTACGGGCCGGTGGGAGGCTCTCGGTGGCAGAAGGCGATCTCGTAGGTACCCAGGTCCTAAGCCATGGAGCGCTTTAAAGATGGTAACCAACACCTTGAATCGCACCTGGAAAACCACCTGAAGCCAGTGCAGCTCGTGCAGGAGGGGTGTTACATGGGAGCGTTGCATCACCCCCATAATTACCCGTGCAGATGCATTCTGGACCAGTTGAAGCCTCTGGGTGCTCTTCAAGGGGAGCCCCATGTAGAGAGCATTGCAGTAGTCCAGACGGGAAGAGACAAGGGCATGAGTGACTGTGCGTAGGGCATCCCGATCTAGGAACTGGTAAATCAGGCAAACCTGATAAAAATAGTGCAGAGGCAAGCAGAGAGGAGTGATACATAGCTTTGCTATATTATGTGGCTGAATGATTTCTTTCAGAAAGCAGCAGAGAATGTGAGGAAGCCCCTACTGTAATATTGCTCATAGTTCACTAGGCTTTTTAAAGAATAAAAATGTGATGGGAAATACTTCATATTAATATTGTTTCCCCCAAAAAAATGTAGCCACAAGAACAACAATCTCTAAACAGATTAGTATTACTTATGGGCACAAATTCCCAAAACTGCTTTCAGAAGAATTAATGGTAGAATTTTTCTTTTTTGTCTGGATTAAAATGTTGTATAAATTATTATTTCATTATTATTATGGATAGTAGTTGTCAAGTCAGAAACGAATAGGTTTATAAGATTGTGATGTAGAAAAATATATAGAATTGGATAGCATCTGCATGAATAATATCATCTTCAAAATAGTATCTTTTAGAGAAATACATAATTGGAGAAATTCCTTCAGTGCAATATTTTGCGAATTATCATGAAACGTTGCTAATCCCAGCTCAACCAGCTTCTCCTGAAGAGTGATAGAATTAACCAAGACTCATTCCACATGTTTTCTTCCTAGCAAAGGCAACCAAAACTATAGCATCCATAAAACTGAATTTTAAATGGCACTTCATCTAAAGATCAAGAATCAAGAATGGTATGCTAGCCATTGGCCAAAAATTACTCAGCATGAAAGAATTCAAGCAGAGCTTTTTACTCAAACCATATTATCCTAGATATAGTAGGCCAGAGAGAACAAGTTGGTCTTCCATGTACAGGTAGTCCTCTATTTACAGCAATTTGTTTAGTGACCATTCAAAGTTACAATGTCACTGAAATATGTGACTTATGACTGTTTTTCAGAGTTAGGATCTTTGCAGATCCTCATAATCATGTGATCAAAATTCAGATGCTTGGCAATTGGTTCCTACTTATGACCGTTGCTGTGTCCCAGGGTCATGTGATCCTCTTTTGTGACTTTCTGACAAAGTCAATGGGGAAGCCAGATTCACTTAACAACGAGGTTACTAACTTATCAACTGCAGTAGGTTATTCAACAACTGTGGCAAGAAAGGTAATAAAATTGGACAAAACTTACAATAAATGTCTCACTTAATAACATAAATTTTGGGGTCAATTATGGTTGTAAGTCAAGGACTACCTGTATTAACTAGTTCTCTGATCTTCTGGCCGGTTCTCTCTCAATTCTTTTATAAGATAAAAATGACAGAGGTCAAAGCAATAGATCTCATTTTCGGGGTATCTTGTCTGTATGTACCAGCATTACAAATTGAAAAATAGTTCACTCTGAAAATCAGACATTAAATTTACAAACATTTGATCTCAAATTATGACATTCAAGTTAGAATAGATACTAGTAATTTCATCTGTAAAAAGATTTTGTAAAATAGTTGTATTGGTTTGCACTGTAATGTATTTCATTTTTTTAGGCTGCTTACACATGAAAATTACTCAAGTATTTATATACAGCTATTGTGTAGGGAAGATTACATTCAAATTTATTTGGTAAAAATAACTCAGTTCTATTTTATGGAGAATATTTAAGTTCTGTTTGTAGACTATCATTCAATGTTAACAGTTGGAAAGATAAACAAGTACTTCATCAACAGGAAATGTAGTTTGGGTTAGTTAACATTTAGTTTTAATACCTGCAGAAGAAAGGAGAGTAATTCACTTGCAGTTGCTTAATATGTAAAAAGATTGTACTTGCACGTTAATTCAAAATGCCTGATGCTGTTTAAAGGGAGCTTAATTGGACATATGTTTTGCCAATTATATGGAATAAAGAACTTCTTCAGTGTGGCAGATCTGCATTGACTGCTGCCTATTTATATCTCTCTTTGTTTGACAGTAGGTAACCATTACAAGGAATGGACTGATAGCTCGTGTTAAAAATCCTTGCATGAGTGTGTTTGTAATCTTGCAGTCCAATTGTGCGCAAGAAACATTAAGTGAATGTTGCATGCTTTCTCCAGCTGTTCGCCAATATTATATTTCTTCGTTGCATTGCAACTTACCTGAATTTTGAATTTATATGTTGTTTCTGCATTGCTTAAAATGGCTTGCTTGCTTACTTGCACTCCATACAGAAATGTTAATTTACACTAGAATAAAGTCTTTATTTCCTTAAAGATTTAACAGAGGCTTTGGATGAAGATGCAGACCCCACAAAATCTGCACTATCCGCAGTTGCAACTTTGGCAGCTGCCTGGCCCCAGTTACATCAGGGTATGTGTGGGTTTCTTTTTTTTTGTTACAGTTTTTTCTGTACTTTTTAAAAGTATAATTTATATTATTTGCTTAAACATTTTTAGAAGTCAAATGGATTAACTTGATTTTATTGTTAACCATAGGTTGTAATTTGAAAAACCTAGATCTTGATAGCTGCACTCTTTCGGAGATTCTCAGGCTTCATATCCTAGCATCAGGTGCAGATGTAACATCAGCAAATGCTAAATATCGCTACCAGAAGCGAGGAGGATTTGATACTACAGATGATGCTTGCATGGAGCTAAGATTGAGTAATCCTGGATTGTTGAAGAAACTCTCATGTACCTCAGTATATGATTTATCATCAGGTAATAGAGCCAAAGCAGTTTCTGCCTGCTGGCTGGCTGCCTGCAATTTGGCAGTTCAAATAATAATAATTAATAATAATAATTTAATTTTATAACCCGCTCTCTCCCCAAGGGGACTCGAGGCGGGGCACAGGCAATTAAAAATACAAAGAACAAAGTACAGAATACAAACTACAAAATTAAAAGTAAATTAAATTATTCCTGCGCTAAAACCCATATACTAAACTAAAAATTACCCCTAAAAACCCCTAACCTAAAAAGAGACTACCCAAGGCCGGCCAGGCGAAAAAAGTGTGTCTCAAGGTTGACTCAGCCTTTCATCCTTCTGTGGGTAAAATGAGGACCTAAATTGTTGGGGGCAATATGCTGACTCTGTAAAACCTCTTAGAGAGGGCTTTAAAGCAATATATAAATCTTTAATAATAATAATAATAATAATAATAATAATAATAATAATAATAATAATAATAATAATAATAATAATAATAATAATAATCTTTATTGTCATTGTAAAAATTACAATGAAATCTTAAGTGCTATTGCTATTAGGCGCTGTCACAAATGTTCTCAAAGTATTGAAAGCTTAACTAAACAAATTTGCAGGAGTATTTTGAAGGACAATCATATTCAGTAACCTTTTAGTTGTGAGGATACATATAGTTTGGTGAGGTAAATATTATTTCTATGTTAAAATGTCAAACCTAATTTTTTAATGAGGCCAACTGACAATGAAACATTTCTTTACATATATATTTATCAGCTGAAAAAATGAGGATTCTTCATGCTCTTTGTGGGAAACTTCTAACTCTTGTTTCTACTCGAGACTTCATTGAAGACTCTGTGGAAATATTGCGACAAACAAAACAAGAATTCAGAGAATTAAAAGCAGAACAGCATCGCAGAGAAAGAGGAGCAGCAGCAGCAAAGTAAGTTCAAACCTGACCGAGAGAAAGCCAAATTGTAACTTTAGAAAGCTATTTTTCTGCAAAATGTTAATAAGGCCACCCATGGTAATTATAGTACTCTTTGTAATAGTTTACAGTTTGGTTGAGAAAAGCATTTAATACCAAGGTTAGTTTAATTTCCTTTATTTCAGGCTGTTTATAATGTATTTTTAATATAAAATTTAGTTATGTACTGATATTTCTACAGATTTTAATGTGTTCAAATGCATTTAAAAATACAGAATATGTTAAGATTTGTGATATTCCACAGTAAGAAAATTGTGCTCACAGGAAATAACCGAAAATAATGTATGTTGAGAGTAATAAATTAATTATGCCATGTAACTTCAGAATCCGCAGAAAAAAAGAAGAAAGATTGAAAGGGCAGGAACAAAAGATGAAAGAGAAACATGAGAAACTGAAAGAAATAGAAAAAAATCCTGCAGTTGACCTGTCTATTAGGTATGATCAATTGTTATTGAAGGCTCATATGTCACTATGCTGCTGCTTAACTGAATGCTTTGATATGCTTCTCTTAATCTATACCAGTGGTTCCCAGATTTTTCAACATCAGGCCCTTTTTATAAAAAAATTTTTTTTAGAAAACCTCATACCTGCTTGTTTCTTATTTAAATAATTTTCTCTTTTAACAAAAGTTGCCATATTAAAACTCTAAATTTTAAAACATTTTTATATTAAAAAATATGCACCTTTTATTTTTTCTTATACAGGTAATCCTTGACTTAGTCATTTGTGTAGTGACCGTTCAAATTTACAATAGTACCAAAAGAAGTGACTTAGGACTGTTTCTCACACAACCGTTGCAGCATCCCCACAATCATTTGATCAAATTTTTGGATGCTTGGCAACTGGTTCATATTTATAACTGGTTGCATTGTTCTGGGGGCAGGTGATCATCTTTTGTGATTTTCTGGAAAGGTTAATGGGGAAGCTAGATCCACGTTAGCGTATTACTAACTTAACCACTGCAGTGATGCACTTTACACCTGTGGCAAAAAAGGTCGTAAAATGGAGCAAAAGTCACTTAACAACTGTCTCAGCAACAGAAATTTTCAGCTTAATTGTGGTAAGTCGAGGAATACCTATAACAAAATTTAATAAGGACATAATTCAACCTAAAATAACAAAAATCAATTAAATTTAATGTGAAAAATATTTTCTTCATGAGTTGGAAAATTCTAGATTTAAAATATTTAGGTGCACAGCATAAATTATTTTAACATCTAATTTATTTCTTTGTTTCATTTTTTGTTAAGAGTTTGTTTCACAAAGATCTATAGAAGAAAAGAATAATGCTTTTCCAACTTTTGGGTAAACCAGAAAATCTAAAATTCCTCTAAGCTTGATTTTTTGATGTTAGCTTTCTCATTCAAATCATGTTCAAATATGTCTGGTGCTGAAATCAAACAACGCTGCATGGATTGTGTACTAATTTATGAATAGAAATACCTGAAGATTTATTTGAAATTAGCAGATAAATTCACTTTTGTTGCAGTCCTGGTGAAGCATGATTTTGTTCTTCATACCCTTTATATATCTTGTTCAAATTATGGTACTATAATTGCATTAAATCACAAAAAAACCCAGCTTTCATTGCCCTAGCTTGACATTTGACATCTTTTGTAAGATTATTGTGACATTTTGTTGAATTTCCAAAATGAAAAATTTCTAACACCATTTTCTTGCTATTGGTATTTTGTACCATCACAGTTGCTTTTAGCAAGCTTCAAAGAAGTTGCTGCTGCACCTTCTTAGCTATAAATAATACCGGTTCCGAAGAAGCTTCTGATATTTTGGATGATAAACAGCTGCAGCAGAATTGGATGCCATATATTTCAGTTTTTGAACTTTAGAATCACAGTTCCCTTGGGCTTGTCCTTCAAATACAGTACTCTGTTTTTTGTAATGTGTCATTCAACATTACAAAATAATATGAACGCACAATACTGTTGTTCAGATGTGAATGGCATTTTACGCACATTTGAATAGGCAATTGACAATGAAGCCATAATAATTGATTGAATTTTCTTAACTATGGCCATCTTAGTGTTATTAAAACATATATATGTTAAATTTATAAATAAGTGTAATAATAAAATAATAAAAATTTAACAGATGCAAGTTGTTTTACAGGAATTGGTATTGACACTCAACTATTGTTACTTACAGTCTTACATATTCTTACTCCATTGCAAATTAAAACTCAACAGTCCTGATCATTCCCAAATTGTCATAAGTGTGCCTAAAACATTGACAATGTTCTACCACTTTCTACAACAAACTATATATATATTTTAAAAGCATTACATTCTCATGCTTCCCCCAACTAGAAATTTCTTTGTACACCCCAGGGGATCCTGAGTCGTGGTTTGGGTATACTTGAGCTATCTAGGATTAGTATAAACTTAGCTTTCCAATTATTTTCAAGTCCTTTTCAAATTATTTCAATCATACTCACTGTTTATATTCGAAGGATGATACACCATAACAGTTATTTTAGTATACTTTCAAACTATAGGTGCAACATTCTTCAGTCATTGCAAAACTTCCTTTCCTTAGAAATCTATTCCCAAATAATAGCTGCATCTTTCTCCCCTTTTGATATTGATATACATGGGGCAATCAAATGTTGTTTTATGATATCTACCTTTCTTTGAACCTGTGTTTTTTCCTGTTCATTTTTATGTCTATAGTATCAGTGATGAAGAACGAGAAGAGCTTGATACAAGTACTGAAAGCAAGGGGGTTGAAACAAAGGAGCAAGAAGTGGATACCATGACAGATGAAGAAGATAACTCCTCGCCTAATAAAAAAAAAGGTATTTCTTAAACTTTAATTTATATTGACTCAAACTTAATTTTTAAAGTTGTTATTGGAATGAACGTACAATTTTAACTTCAGCATTGCTTCCTTTTTCACCAAGTTAAAGTCGGCTTGGATTATTTATATGAGTCAGTTATTATGTTGATCAACTTTGATATTTAAGGCTACTCCCCATTTTATTTCATTACGAATTTCCTTTTTGGTGGTGTTATGCTTTTGTCTAAAACTAAAAAACTTTTTTTCATATGTAAAATATGTGTACCTTGAATAATTTTATGTAATAAACTATATTCTTGTTTTTATACTTCTACTATGTCATCACTTTTCTTTTCCCTGATTATTATATAACTTACTTCGTTATCTGAAATTGTATGACTCATATAATTGCATTGATTTCTAAGGCAAGACAGTATACAATATTAGAAAAAAAGTAAAGTTGTATAATTTACTGCAATTGATCATTCCATTAGAAAGAAAGGATGTTATTCTTTGTGTGTCAGTGTACTGCAGCCTCTTACTCTATTTCAGTGGTGTTTTGAGGAAAGAAAGATGGGAAGGAATTTTATGTTGTTCCATGGAAGACAAGATAAAATGCAACTACTGCTAATTTTCAAGTTATGGCCATTTGTTTAACCACAGTTCAAAATTATGACAGCCTTAGAAAAAATATTGTATGACCTATATTCTCACTTCTGACTATGTACCACCTCCTTGTCATATAGTTGTACTTTAGGCACTTAGTAACTCTTTTGCATTTATAACTACTTGTAGCATTCTTTGATTACATGATTTTAATTTATGACCCTTTTTGCTGATTTCCAACAAAAAATACCCACTGTGAAAGCTGGATTACACATACTTAAGAACCAAGTGATTCAATTAATGACTGTAAAAATTATTGTAAAATTGAGTCTGATTCAACTTGTGACCACAATGAAAAGTCTGATCCCAGCTGTAATAGTAAGTTGAGGACTACCTGTAAAAGGACTACCTTTTACTTGTATACTGCTCAGAGTTCCTCTGTAAGGGAGATGGTCAGTTTCTAAATTTAATAAATAAATACAGCTGCTAATCAATCTTAGTTCACAGCCACATTGCAAAAAAACTCCTCATATAAAATACCTTTACAAGTTGCCTCCAAAACCAATTTCTGTTCTTCTGAACAGAACATTGGAAATAAATTATATAAAGATGCTTAGGGCTCTGTATATACAGTACATTTGTCCATCAGTAGAATAAGTATCTGAAAACAGACACAATGGGATGAGATTTTATTTAGTGGGAGAGCTAGTAAAATAAATACCTGGTTGAAATTGGACTGGCTCCAGCCAGGAGCTGCAGAGAAAAAGACGTTTCCTCAGCATGGCTTCATGGGAGAAGCCAATGGACAATGTCTCAGTATGTTATTGATTTCAGTCTAAGCACCAACATTTTTTTTGTCATATAACCCAGAACTTGTAATCAAGGGGTTGAAAAGAATGTCAGTAGCCATTCTCTATACTTTCTCTGCTGTTCAATCAGCAGTATACTAAGAGGAATATTATATATTTAGAATTTAAGTTGAATACTTTGCATGAAATATTTGGGGGTGGTTTTTTTGTAATCTGTAAAAAAATTGCAAATGATTTTTAATTAAACTGTTTCTTCTGAGCACATATCTGTAATTTTTCTTGTCAACTGCTTCTAGGGCAAGGAGAACAGAATGGCTTTAAAGATTTTATAAGACCAGTGGGGACTACTGATGATAAATGTGAACTGCTCACTGCAGAAGAAGAGGCAGCTTTAAAACAGGAGCAACAAAATAAAGAAAAGGAACTCATAAGAAAGATTCAGAAAGCTACAGTCTGTACCAATATTTCTTCTTTGGGCCGTGACCGCTTATATCGACGCTATTGGCTTTTTTCATCGGTTCCAGGACTATTTGTGGAAGAAGACTATTCTGGTCTTACAGAAGACATGCTACTGCCTCGGCCATCTTCATTTCATAATAATGTACAGGCTCATATTTCAGAAAAATCTCAGATAGTCATTAAAACTGGAGAGTCTTTGACAGCAGAATCTACCTCCAAAACTTGCCAAGATATGGAAACTATTGCTATTGTAAATGTATCACAACCAATACAAAAGCCAAATAGGTGGTGCTTTTACAGTTCTCAGGAACAGTTTGACCAACTCCTAGAAGCTCTCAATTCCCGAGGATACAGGGAAAGTGCCTTGAAAGATGTTCTTTTACAGGAAAAATCCAGAATATGTGAACAATTTAATAGTTTTCCTATTGAAAATATATATATTTCAGGTAAACAATCTAGGTGTTTGATTGTAGGCTTTATGGTTATTTAGTTTACTTTATATCATGTAGAATTTGTTCTTATCGTAACAGCTGAGACAATTTGAGTTTAAATGAATCATAGTTAGTTTATATAGTATTATCAATATAGTCCATGAATTTTGCAATATGTTATTTAACCAAACATTAAAAAAAACTTACTAGGACTATATAGTTGCATACTTTGCAAAGATTTTGCTTCATATTAGATTTTGTTTATATTTCACTAGCCCCAAAAACTCTAGTTGGGTAACATGCAACTGAAATCTTACAAAATAATCACCTGAACAGAAATGTAACTAATAATATAAAAATAAGAGATATCTAAAACAATCTTACGTTGTGACTCTTAATTTTAAAACGCACTCTCAAAGAACTAATCTTTGTTGCTGGGCAGAAAGTGTGGGCTCTTTACACATTTCAGTGAACAGTATATTCCGAACAGCATTGTTATTGCAAAATATTGTTACGTATTATTAATACAAAATAATTAAATGATATTTATCACAGTAATACTAAATAAAAGAGTAATGGTCAAGTATGAAGATATTTTGTATAATCTTTTAATGTTACAGAAAAAACACAGAATGAAGCCAAGCCACAGTTTGGACGTGGAAAAATGCAGAATGGCTGTGATGTAGTCCAAAAATCTGCAGAAAAGCAACTTGAGTTAAGGCTTAGAGATTTTCTCTTGGACATTGAAGATAGAATTTTCCAAGGAACATTGGGCTCCATTAAGGTATTTCACTCCTTAATTTTTTGGAGAATGGTATATTATGAAATTGCAGAATTCTTTCAAAGCACTAACTTTATTTGCTTGAAAATGCAAATGCAATTTAAATACTAGTTAGATTTTTCTGTATGACAGATACCTAAATAAATATAATTGAACTTACAGGTAATGGACAGATACAGTTGGAGAGCAGCCTTAGAAAATGGGCAGTATGAACTTCTAAATGAAGAAAATAAAGAAAATGGTGTAATAAAATCTGTTAATGAAAATGTAGAAGAGATGGAAATAGATAATCAAATAAGAATTCTTGCAAAAGACAGGTAACAGTTCTTGTCTAGATATTTTATTTTTTAATTAATATTTGAATGGATAGATTGCATTTCATCTCCAACCACCCATTTCATATTAGAAAATGTTGATAATCAGTCAGTATTCTCTTTGGAATTATTTTTTAAATAGAGTTTGTACAAATAATAGAGAAAGCCTAAAACACATTGGGAAAAGTATTTCGTTAATTTGCACAATATTGATTTGTCAATTTTTATACAATATCAAACTCCATTAATACATTTTATGAAGCTGCAATTCTTAATAAACAACACAAAAAAGAAATTAAGAGAGATGTGCAAAGGCACAACTAGATAGAAGAGGAGAATCATTAAGATATTGGCCAGTGATCTGACTTAATATAGGTGATGACTTGTAGGTGATGACATGACACTGTGTCATTCAAGTAATCACATTTCTGAATACAGTAAATACAGTGGAGGGGTGGGGTTTTGTTTTAGAAGCATATTTTTTGTATATAAGAACAAACATTTAACATAGCCCTTGTAATGATTGTGTGAAGCATGCTAATATGTAGCCGTTGATGCGTTTTGAGCTTCGTTGTTTTTTTGCAGACATTTTGTTACCGAACTAGGTAACATATTCAGTGCTAAATGGGAATTGGGTTTGCTCTGTTTATACACAGTAATTTATTCTGTCAGAGTTGGTGGGTGCAATGTCGTTTTCTCCCTGGTAGTTCTTTGACTAGGTTGTTGTTTACTGCTTGTTTGTCTGAGTTGGTACTTCCTTGATTTGAGTATTGTTGGTACTTCCTTGATTTGAGTATTGTTTGCAACTTGATTGTCTGGTGTTAATCCTGGTGTTATTCCCTGCTTATCTGGATGTTGATTGCTGGCAAGGAAGTGTTCTAGTGTTTGTGTTTCCTTTTTAGCTTTTTTATTGTCTCTTATGAATGGTGTGTAAAAGTTGTTGTTTTGGTCAAGGCTGATTTCTCTAAGTGCCAAGCTTCTAAGAATTCCCTAGCAGTTTTTGGATTTAGCTTTGGCTAAGATGCTCACAGTTTCCAATTGAAGCTATTATTAAATCTGTCCATAAGTTGGCCAGAGGTCATTATAATTAATTTGCTAACTAAACAGTATAATTATCTGTAAACACATAAGACAACAATTTTCTGAAACATTCATAATTAAAAGAAAAATTGTGAATTTTAACAGCATTAAAAATGGATATACTAGAATCTTGATATTACCAAGATTTAAATATAGCACAACATTGCAATTGATGGCATATTAGATATTACAAAGTCTAATATACTAATACTCTTTCAAATTTTTCTGAGAAAGGAAATGCAGTTTTAAGTAGTTTCTTTATAAACACCATCTGAACCAGAGAATTCTGGTGTCATTTTTTTAATGAACTGAATAAAACATTGGTACTGCTTTGTTCCCTGCTTTTAAAATATAAATATGCCTTTTATGTTTGTTTGTTTGTATGTTTATTTATATACCACCAGAGTCTCTTTGTGAAAGAGTTGGGCAGTTTATAAATGTGATAAATGAATTTCAGCAGTTGTATTCTGTTCAAACAAGGCTTTTGAAGTTGATTTATGTATAAATGCTTCTTAATAAAATATTTATTGCAGTTATAAGTTATACTTAGCAGGATGCAAATTCATGAATTCTCATCCTGATCATTCTTATTCCTTGGGTCTTGTTATATAGGTGAAGTGAAAGGGAGCAGAGGCTGCAGGCAATATTTCTTGGTTGCAGCCACATAGTATAGAACTACCTTGCTCCTTGCATTTACTTTTCCACTTTCATTCTGGAGGCCTAGAAAAAGTTAAAGACAGTTGTTCCACAGAGCCTCTGGGGAATGAATGAATCACTCTTATACTTACTGCTTTTATAGTTACTTGTGTTTTTCCTGGTCTTTATGTTTTTATTCTGATTTTATGTTATAACCTATCAGGATTATTTTTGTTGAACCTGGCAATATGTAAACATAAATTAGTACCAAATATAATAAATACATGGTTTAAGTTAGTGATCAATTTTAAACTTTATTTTAGATTGATAGGATTAAAACCTGAATCTCGAAGTACTACTTCAACTAATACGAGTACACCACAGCCTATGAATAATACTGTACATTATTTGGCATTGGCATTGCTTCAAATACAGCAAGGAATTGAACGCAAATTTCTCAAAGCCCCACTTGGTAAGTGTCTACTTCTGGAACTCTGATGATTTATGAAGGAAAAAGTAATCTAGATCAAACAGATGTGTCAACTGATTGCCTAGCAAATATATTAGACAGTTTGTTAAAATTGGGAATGTGTAAGGAAGTTGGAGTTTTGAAATTGTCACTGCATTTTAGAGACAAGTGACCTGAGCATGTGTGCAAAGGTCATTCAAGAAATTAGTAAAAAGGGAACTCCAAACAAGCTCTATGTCTGTACTTTTCATCCTAAATCCAAAGAAATAAATTTACAGAGAATCTTCAGAAAAACTGGACAAATAGATTATCTTAAAATGTAATAAATAGGAACAATAATGAAGCACACTTGAAGCTTGTTCTTGTTCAATTGCTAAGTCATGTCCGAATGTTCACGACCCTATGGACAATAGCATGCCAGGCTCCCCTGTCCTCCCTTATCTCCCAGAATTTACCAAAATTCATGTTCATTGCCTTGGTGACACTATCTAATCATCTCATCTTTTGTCTCAGGCAAAAGACAATATACATAATGGAGGATTGAAAGTGTTTGTAAAACTGCAAAATTCACAATCATTTTGGTAATAAACATTGCTACAGTAAAAGACAAAGTCAATTTTTAGCCACACACTTTTATTTCCCATTTCTCCTCCCCACCCCAATGGTCCTGGTTCCTGTAGCAGTGTAATCTTATTTTTGGAAAAATAGGCTATGCTAGTGAAAGGTTCTCTTCTGTTTCCAAATGAACTTGAAATACGGTAACTAGGTGATACAGAGGAAAATAAAATAATAATAATAATAATAATAATAATAATAATAATAATAATAATCTTTATTGTCATTGTAATAATAAAATTACAATGAAATTGTAAAAGAGACTGGAAAGGTGATAAAAGGAGGAAGAGAGAAGATCAAGGAAATATGATAAATGATAGATTTTCTTCAATAAAAAATAGCCCAAAATGATGATCTATATATGAAATATTTTTCCAAAGTACTGCTTTCCATAAAGTGCATGGCAGTTATCCAGCTTTATAACCAAAGTAATGGGACAAATCTGGAATTGTCTTCTCCAAAAACAAACGTGTCTGGTATTATTAGGGTAAAAGATCTGATAGATAGACACAGCAGTTTGATGATCTGGCGGGATCATGATTATTTCAAAGAAGTAAAATTATATCCAAAGGGAATGGTAGCTTTTCTTTTTTTCTGGGCAGCTTCAATTTGGTCACTACCCTTTAAGCTGTCATTAATTTGTGGCATTATTACAGATTTGTCATTCCTCTAGACTAGATTAAGATTATATTTTGTTTGATCTTATTGTAGTACGTTTTAAATAAATTGTGGAAGAATGAATCCTAGCTAGTTTTTTATCTTCCAACAAATTGGCATTTGAAATCACATTACCACTCACATTGGCTCATTTTTCATGTGTGAAAAATTTATGTGCAGAAGAATTATTTATCTAATTCTTTTGACATTACAAGAAAGAAAAGAGACATTATAGTTTAAATAGTAACGTAATTCTCAAAGGTGAATTTGATTATGTGCAGATGAATTAATATTCTGAATTTTAGGGAGTCAGTAAGCAGGTATATCACCAACAATCTGATCTCCTGATAAAGATGAATTATTTGAGGAAAAGTAGTACAATATATGCGTGTTTATTTAGAAAGATGAGGATATTTTTAGTCTGTGCTACTGAAGAGGACTATTGCAATCAAAAGCCACTGGGGTAAATTTATAAATTTTATTCTGTTTTTCACATTTTAGACACCAGATAATGTGTTATGTCCACCTAATTATTCTGTCCAGTATACATATTCATAATATTATATGGATTATTTATATTACATTCTAATTTTATAGATTATTTTCAAAATAGTTTCTTGAATAATAACTTCTGTGAGAATTAAAGCTGAAGTAGGATCACAGAGAAACTAACACTATACTGTTTATAATCTAGATAGACCCTCTATTGTCTGAATCTGATCATTAATCAGTTTCCAATTTCTCGTTTATAAGATGATTTTTTCCTCTATCTATCATAATTGAACTTAGCTTTTGAAGTTTTCTAAAACTTTTTGGAATACCCAATGTTCGAATCTATCAAATGACTCCATTTAGTTCATTTAACACTCTGTGAAAAAGAGACTATATTAAAATTTACAAAAATCAGTATATTACTTTTAAACAAGGTTGATTATTCTGCATATTTTTGTGCTATTCAAACAGTACTAGAACACAGATGTTTTGCTGCGTAATAAATAATAGTGTGATATTATTTGTTTTCTTTATTTAAAGATGGCAGTGATGGTGGCCGTTCACACAAAACAGTCTTGGATCGCTGGCGAGAATCACTTCTTTCTTCTGCTAGCCTCTCTCAGATCTTTCTTCATCTCTCAACACTGGAACGAAGCGTAATCTGGTCTAAGTCTATTTTAAATACTCGGTGCAAAATGTGTAGAAAGAAAGGAGATGCTGAGAGCATGGTGCTTTGCGATGGCTGTGATCGAGGCTATCATATCTACTGTATAAGACCAAAGCTTAAGGTAATTTGAAGTATTTTCTTTAGAAAGTTAAAACTTATTTCTGATATTAAGTACAAAAACATTTCAGTAATGCATTCTGGCTCTCTTCAAGGCTGTTCCTGATGGAGACTGGTTTTGTCCGGAATGTCGCCCTAAACAGCGCTCTAGGCGACTTTCATCCAGACAGAGACCTTCTGTGGAAAGCGATGAAGAGACTATAGAAGAAATTAAAGAAGAAGATGAAACTAGTTATGAGGAAACTGGGCAAAGTGAAGATGATTATGAAGAGGAAGAAGAGGATGAGAATTTTGATAATTCTGATTCTCAAGAAGATGAAAAAAGGTAAATCAAAAACTAAGTTAGAAATGTGCAGAAATTGCATACAGACTTCCAGTAGTCTCTAGTTTTCTTTCCAGGGATACAAATCTTGGAGACATAAGCAAGAGAGCACATGTGTATATTCGTTTAACACAAACAACCACATGACAAAGTAATAACAGTGGAGCATTGGGATAGCTGCAAGAAATATTATTTTCCTACAAGCAAGAATTGGTGGGATACAATAGACAAATGGAAAATGAAGATGCTAAAGTGCTCTGGGATTTTAGATTCTGAACAAACAAGCACTTGACACACAACACCACAGGTTTAACAATTGTCAATAAGAAAGGCAAAAAAAAGTTGGTACAGTGGATGTGGCAGAACCTGGAGACAGCAGAATAGAAGAGAAAGAACTGGAGAAAATTGCATTATACAGTAGCTACCTATTTATCTATTCATAGATTTAGCCTTTCAACATTTAGCCAGAGAGATGGACTACTCCTGATTGCACATTCTTCTAGATCAAGAGTGACTGAAGATCTGTGTACCAATTTAATGTTCTCTACCTGATAGTGTTAGTATGCCAGAAACATCTTGTAATTCATCCATATTCCAGAAAAATTAAAGTAGTCCATTATACTGCACTTCAGGCGATTTCTTGTAGATTTGTTTAGAATTTCCAATTTGAGACTGACTAGAACTACTAACTGGAAAAATATCTTCCTAGTTTTTAAACTTTTTCATTGACTATTGCTTATCATATTTAAACTCCTGTATTAATTGACACCAGGTTATATAAAGAAATGATAATATCCATTTTGGAATGTCTTTATGCTAACATTATCATCTTTGAAAACCATCCTTTGTGTGCTTTGAAAGTAATAACATAGCTGATGATTCTAGAATGGAATTTCTCCACTGCAGTGTCCCATTTGTACTGTATATGCACTTAAAAAATCTGATTGAATGTATCTTACTTTTTCCATTGTGCTGATTTCACAAGCTTAAAGAATAAAACAATAAAAAATATTGTGTCACAAACATTTATAATTCTCTAATTTTTTACAGCTTATCCAAATTGGGGAACCCTCAAGTAAAACTTACTTTAAGAACAAGATCCTCAAAGCTTGCTACTAATCAGCTGAGTACTGGGAGATACAACTGTCGCAGTCAGCAGAATACACCTAAGCAAACTGGCTCTCCATATAAAGCTCCTGGAAAGAATATTAAAAAAACAAAATCTGCTCCTCCATCAGTGACAAAAACACGACTTAGCAGTCGTATTACTCGCCATAATCAAGAGATGCTGAAGGCAGATGCTTTTATAGAGTTGACCAGCCGTCGAAGACAACGTAGAGGAACGAAGACAACAGACACTACTCCAGACAGTAGTTCTCGTTCCTTTGGCTTTAGAATTATTGAGGAAATGAATTTAAGGAAAGAGAAAAGCTCTCCGAATTCAGTAGAAAAAAACCCACAAGGTACAGACCCCCCCAAAAGGGGTAGGAAACGTCAGTCTACAGGTATATCAAAATTTTAAAATAAAATTGACTGCCAGAATAAATTCAGCTCATATTTAGTGTCACTTGGTTGCTTTGTGAAGTAGTCCAATACTGCTTTCGATTATTAAGAACAGAGGGCATTTAATGGGTGAATTTGCAAGTATAAAATTATTTGTGGCGATATAGAAGAAATACTGCTTTCTTACTTTGATTTGGAGTACCTTGAATAGGATAAGAATTCTTAACAGAATCATTTCAATTGAGTTTATTTTCAGGTTTTTTATGCTTATTGACTAGCCAACTTCATAATATTAATATAATATGCTGAAAGCAAGCAGAAACCAGGAACGGAAAATGCTTGGAATAGTTGAAAATGCCTAAATAAAATATTGTTGGAAGAGTGAGTTGTGTTTGTATCAATTTTTGTGAATTTAACATGAAGCTTGAATTGAAATAAATTAGCACAAGTGCCAGTACAACTGTTTCCTAATCATGTTTTTCTTCATAAAATGGAACAAACCAGGCTCAGAACAATTTATTTCTAATTACACAGTATGGAATTGTAAAAATTACTTTTTCTTTCTTGTGTTCCAATTTTGAGAATATGGAGTCTAGTTGTGTAAATAGGCATGGAAGATTAATTGGCAAATGAAGTCTCTTTTAATTCACCTTATTTGGCTGAAACACTTGGGATGGAGTTATATCTGCATTCTGGAAGCAAGTAATAAATGAAAACTATACAACCATCCATAGCACGCTCATCCAGTAACCATTCATTCAGCAACTGTTCTCAGTTACGCTAAATGCAGGGTTTTGTGATCATCCTTCCTTATAATTCAGCTTTCACAGTATCCCTGTGATCATGCAATTACAATTTGAGCCCTTGAGAACCAACTCACAATTATGACAGCACAATGTTCCATGGTAATGTGATTACCATTTTCAACCATTGCTACTGGCTTTTGGCAAACAAAGAATGGGGAAGCCAATAGGAGGATGCAAATAGTAATCACATGATCACAGGAACTGTGCACACAGAATTCATCTAACAACAACTGGAACGGCTGTTATAAGTCAGTCATGTGATGTTACATTTAATGATTGCATCGCTCAGTGACAAAGTTGCCATTCCTAATTATCATCATTGAGCAAAGACTACCTGTAATCCAAAGACCTGAACAAGTTTATAATGCTGGATATATTACATTTTCTCTACTTTCTCTACATTTGTCTTTTTTGATGTCTATGTGTGATCCTATTATTCCAGAATCTTCTCAAGTGCCACAGAATCGGAGGACCTCAGGGCGTCAGGGTGGAGTACATGAATTATCTGCTTTTGAGCAGCTTGTTGTAGAACTGGTGCGACATGATGACAGTTGGCCTTTTATGAAATTGGTTTCCAAAATACAGGTAACTAATAATTTCAGAGTACTAAAATAATTAACTTGAATGCATATTTATTGGAAATAATTGCAAGGAGGAAAAATGACTAAATGTAAATGAAATCTCTTAAAAATGACTAAATGTAAATGAAATCTCCTCTTCATAAGTTATAGTAGGAAAGAAAATTGCAAACAAATAAATAAGAGGCCTCACTTAGATAAAATTAAAACCTATTACATTCCTTGAGTAACATACTAAAATTCAAGTCAAAGAAATATTCAAATTACATTTTGAAATTCTCTCCTTCATTGAGACTTGCAAATGCAATTATTTTTGCAAATAGATGGCAGTGTTATGATAGGCAGTAGAGAATGCATCATTATAAAAAATGTTGGTGCTTCTCAGAGAACTTGACTGCAATGGGCCACAAATTATTATGTGAAATAACAATCCATAAACAAGACAGCTATTGAAGAGAGAGAGAAAATAGAAGTTACAATAAGGTTTCAACAGAGGGCAGTGTGTATCTGACTTGTCTGGACTCAGAAGCTAAACGGTGATAATACAGCTGGTATTAGGTGGGAGTAGAGAATACCAAGACAATAAGGTAGATTGGAAAGCTTAAAAACCTCTTCCCAGACAAAGGCAATGGCAAACCACTTCCATATTCTTTTCAGGAACCCTACATGAAAGTATTTAGGAAGTCAAAAGTTAAATTTGAAGGAATTTTCACTTAAATATCACTACATGTGCTGTTTGAAAAATAACAAATATACTGTTAGATTATATAATTAGTAAGCTAGCTTTGATGGGTAGCATGGACGCAGAACTAATTAATATGTATAATATTATTAAAATCAACTAAATAATATTGCTTATGCTCATCCTCACCACAACAGTTAGCTAAATTTGGTAAATTAAAAAAACAAAGCAGGATTAGGCCTTGTTAGTGCTTGGTTGAGAAATGTTCTTTAAGACTCCCCCCTGGAGTATTATGGTACATACCTTGGTCTTCAGGTGGTCTTGGTTAGTTGACCATTCCTGGGGAAGTTAACACTGATGTTGAATTGCCTTCATTTGCACATGATCTGCCAGACAGTGAAGTTGTAGAAGCCAAATTCTTTAGAAATAGTTTTGTAACTTTTTCCAGCCTGGTGAGCATCAACCACTATTTTTCAGAGGTCCTCAGAAATCTTCTTTGTTCAAGCCAGGGCACACTTCCATATATCTTAGATATTAGACCTTAATAGTGAATACCCAGGATTCTGTTCTTTAGGAAGGATCCCCATACTCAAACCTGATTGTCATCTCATTGATTGAAACATCTGATTAATTTCCCCTTCAAATGAACTGATAATCCTAGAGGTTCACATATTTTTGCCATATAGAAATATTTAGTTTTGAGTCCTTTTCCTCAATGAATAATGAACAAATATATTTGCTTAATTGGGTTCTCTCTATGTACTTTTAGGATGTATGGAGATGTTTTAGATCATATTTAGACAGACATATTAAAAATTCAAATGGGTTCACAAACTTTGTGTTTAAGCACTTTGTATTAAGCTATAATTTTCTTCCTCACAATCTGAAAACTAATTTATGTCAAATATAGTTATATGGATTTCATTCTTCATACCAAAGAAGCAGGACCAATTACTTAGAAGCAAAGGACTTGCATAGGAATGAAGAAAAAAATGTTTTATTTTGTATTAAATTATCTCTTAATTTTTTTTATTTACTTTATACTGTACAGGTACCAGACTACTACGATATAATAAAAAAGCCAATCGCTTTAAATATAATCCGTGAAAAAGTGAACAAATGTGAATACAAAGTAGCCTGTAAGTAATGTTGACTAAATAATTTAACAATGTTTAAAACAATGTAATTTAAATAATCACAGGCTTTTGGATAATGAATATAGAAAATAACACTGCAATAGAAACCTCCAGTGCAATAGTTCTAACAGCCTTTGGCTTATATTACATGTGTTGATGCTTAGAATATTATATACTAGAGTTCTGCAGTGCTACAGATTCAAAAGGAAAAGTATGTTTTAAAGTACAGAGTTACTCCTTACACTGGCAGCTCCTTTAAGCAGCTGCATTTTTTCCTTGAGTCATGTGAAGCTGGAATATATTTTCCCTTTTGAATCAGAAACACGGCATACCTATCTAAACACAATTAACATTTAAATAAAATATTAGAATGTATTGTCTCTCCATCACATTTCTGCTGTTTTTATTCTGAGAGAAAGATTGTGATCTCCCCTTACAATTCCAATCTGAGAGGTTCCTTGGGTGGGAGAGCTTCTAGCAATAAGAACGGTATTTAGGTTTAAAAAAACAGGTCTCTGGTCCTTAACCACCATATTAGATTAGCTCTCATAGAAGCAACTGCAATTCACTCTTTGTTTAAAAATATTTGCTTTAGGACTATAAAGGCATATTTATATTTTTCCTTACAGCGGAATTCATTGAAGATGTTGAGCTGATGTTTTCAAACTGCTTTGAATATAATGCTCGTAATACAAGTGAAGCAAAAGCTGGAACAAGACTTCAGGCATTTTTTCATGTTCAGGCTCAAAAACTTGGACTTCCGGTTACATCAAGTTACATAAACCATGTTGTTCCAGCAGCCAAAAAGTCACGCATCTAACTTCTTTTTACATCTTAAGAAGAACTTCTTAGGACTTAAATTAGAAGAAGCCTTTATATTTTCATAGAAAATGAAACACTTAAATCATGCAGCCATAGAAAGCAATAACATCTGCCACACCTTGGAAGTGTGGCCTGCACTATATTCTCAATTTATTAAGCACTCAGGAAAATGTAGGAATGGTTCCCCTTTCTACAGTTTTGTTCAGTGTCTAATAATTTTGATATGTATTGAATACAGTACTGATTTATTGGTATTTTAAAGACCATTTTTGTCCAAATGCTTTTTTTTCTCAGCACCAGCTACTCTTATATTGTTTTAGAGAACAATATTTTCTTTTGTAGACTGTAGCATAGTTTTGTAAGAATTTTACCTTGGCTATAATCATAATATGCAATACGTACAGTAGAACGAGTGAAATATGAAGTCATTGCATACCAGTTTTTGACACTACGTGAATGAGTACAATTTTATATATTTTAAATTACTGTGCCAGTGCTGTTTGGAAAAATTAAACCTGACTTTATTAAGTAAGATATTTATTTAGCTTACAAATAATTTGTGTATTTGTTTTTTATTTATAAAATATTTACTTTGCAAATTAAAACAAATCTTAATTTTGTTTTCATTGTGTTTCGTTTATACTTTTAATAATTGACCACTTTTTATCTGGGAATTCTTCCAGCAAAACAGTAACTTACCAAACTGTATATTCATTTGTACAATTTTGGTAAAAAATGAAAAAAAATCAAGTATTATTTTACATGTACTAGTGAACAATTCCCTTTGTGAAACTAACTTCTATGGGTAGATTTGTTTCTATAGGTAGTTAGTTCAGGTAAGTAGTGTGATACCTTAACATCAGATGATTGCAATTCATCAGCTGTATTGCTTGCATACTACATGTCATGCTTTTTCACAGGCAGCTTCAAAACAGCTGCCTAATTATTTTTCTAAAAGTTTATCAATTTAGTAAATATTTTTCTTCAAATATTGTTCAATGGTTTTTTTAAAATGTCCAATAATTTACAAAAGTCAGAATTAAAGTTACTGATCTACTTACTTTTGTCTCAGCATTGTGTATCATTTTCAAATGTGTTTATCTTACAGGAAGACAAAATTTGCAAGGAATTTTAATGATGGACAACATAAAATGTTTCCATCATTTCTTGTTCACTCACTTCTGATTCTTCATAACAGACATCATTTTGTCAGGATTGTCTGTCAGTAAAGGCTTGATGTCACATAATCCAACCCATCCTTTCTTGCTTCCTTGTGTCCTTGAAGGTTGATGCTTTTGTATCTGGCCACCTTGCCTTCTGTCAGCATTTTTATAATTGCCTTCACTCATCAGGATCTTCTCCAGAAAATCTAGGTTTTGTATTATTTAATTTAAACTTCTACACTTTACATCGTTCGTAGTGTTTTGACACAGGATTCTAGTTTTAACTTTATCTATTATGGTTCCTGGTAATCATAACATTTCTTCACTAAGTAATGGATGGCCCACTAAATACTTGTTTTTAGAAATGTGACTTTCCATGTTTTTTTTTTCATTTTGTGCATTTAGTAGTTTCATTCTATGGATTTTTTTTTTAAATTAAATTTATATCCCGCCCTTCTCCAAACGGACCCAGGGCGGCACACAGGAATGTTAAAATACATACAAAACATATAAAATTTAAAAAACTTATTCTAGTAAAACCTGTGCTAAAAACCGAATTAAAATCCCAAATTTAAAACTGTCTAATGGTCAATACAGGGGGTTACGCTAGGATTGTTGAAGTCTGAATCACAAAAACTGTAGGATCAGAGCAACTATTTTGTAGTTTGAGTATTTTTAGCATTTTTTCTTTTTTGTTACTGGAATATAAATTGATCTTTCCTGTCTTGGCCATTACTGTGCTTTCCAGTATGGAAAGCACAGTATGGGATTCATACTAATTGTGAATCACAAATAGTGCTTTAATTATACCTTGTACAGATAATTCTTGATATGTTACACCTATCCCCACCTATCCCGTCCCCACCCCAAAAGCTACTTATGATCCGGTTTCAAAATTGTGGCTGCTGCAGAGTTTCACAGTCACATAGGATAAAATATAACAGCGTTGGAAGGGACCTTGGAAGTCTACCTGCTTAGGCAGAAAACCCTATACTATTTCAGGCAAATGGTTATCCAATCTTTTCTTTAAAATTTCTAGTGTTGGAGCATTTACAACTTCTGGAGGTAAGTTGTTCCACTGATTGTTCGAACTGTCAGGAAATTTCTCCTCAATTCTAAGTTGCTTCTTTCCTTGATTAGTTTCCACCTATTGTTTTTTGTCCTGCCCTCAGGTGCTTTGGAGAATAGCTTGACTCCCTCTTCTTTGTGGCGGCCCATCAGATCTTGGAACACTGCTATCATGTCACCCCTAGTCCTTCTTTTCATCAGACTAGATATACCCAATTCTAGCAAACCTTCATGCATAAACTTCGGGTATATTCGCCTTTGCAACTGACCATCTACCTATCTCCCCTTCTTACCAACTGTAGAATTCTGGAGGTCTCATTGGGGGTCACTCCACCCCTCTGCCATGTGGCTCCAGACTTAAGTAGGCACCACAAATACATTCAGGCTGGTCCAAAAATGATGCCTGCTTCTGGGACAGAGCCATGGGGCTAGGGATGCTGAGGAGTGGAGCAGCCTGCTCTCTTTTCTCAGTGCAAGCTCTTGAGGTACAGCAACATGGTAAGGGTGTGATGGGAGTGGGGAGGAGGGTGAGGGGTAGATCTGGGTCCAAGTAGGTCCAAGGCATGCAGAGACCCTCAAGGAGGAAGACCTTGAGAGGCTTGAGGCAGGTGGGTCTGGGCCTGCACTAGGCCTCCCAGGAACTTCATTTCTGTTTAATGTCCCATGTGATTGATTAATGACCACAAGAGGGATGGGGGGGTCATTAAGTGAAGCAAGGTTTTCCCCAAATGCCATAATCAAATCAAGCTATTTCTAGTCTCTCCAGAGGTTGGACCTCCAGAAAAACTGGGAGCAGGGAATCGGGTTTACATCAGGGCTCAGATAGATGACCTCCAAGGAGATCCACAGGACAATTTTTTACCTTTCATGGTTTAGGAAGGACAGCTATTGCACAATGGTCCTTTATAGGCTCCCCTAAATTTAAGGGATAACTTGGTCATGACAGTAAGACAGCTGCTCATGGGAGAGTGTTTAAAACTCAGCATCAGGTTCTTAGGGACTATGGGGGCCAAGAGCGAGGGCAGATATCAAAGATTATGTTTCATTTTGTGATGTATACTCCTGGGCAAAATCTGTTCTTGGAAAGCCAGCTGTCTTGCTGTAACCTCTAGGCTCAATTTTGCCACCCTGGAACACTTATTATGTTTTGTTATTTACCACCAAGTTTTGGAAGACCCCTTTTCAATTATTAAACTTTAAAATTCATTTGTCAACTTCTCTGCATCTGGCATGCAATGGGGAATCCGAGAGATTGAATTAAATATTACAGGAATATTTAAGATGCTATGTCATTTACAAAGTTATCTGCCTCACACAGCCCTTCTTACCCTGACCCCTTCCGCTCTGCCCACAACACCTGTCTGCTGGTGATCTGCTTCTGAGATGCTTGGGATTTGCAACTTTCTGCTAACATCCTTACTAACATGATTGTGGGAAGCTGGCAGGAGATTGTCTCAACTATTGACCATGAGATTTGGTTAGCACCAAACCAGAAGTAACGCTGGCAGAAGCCTACCCCTGAACCCCATGATCACGTGATCAAAATTCAGATGCTTGGCAACTGGTTCATACTTCTGACCATTGCTGAATCCCAACATCCTGTGATCACCTGCAATCTTTTGACAAGCAAAGTCAATTGGGAAAGACTGATTCACTTAACCGGTTTTCTAACTTATCAATTGGACTGATTCGCTTATCAACTGTGGCAAGAAAGGTCATAAAATGGGGCAAAACTCACTTAACAAATGTCTCAATTAACAAATTTCGGGCTTAAAATATGGTCATAGGTTGAGGACTGCCTGTACTAAAACCGAACTAAGAAAGCTAAGTGCCAGACTGAATGGGAATGATGTCTTATCCTGGCAGCTACCTCCAGCAGTAACACCCCACCCCCACCCCCAGGTCTCCAGGCCAGCTGGTAAAGTCATGTTTTGAAACCCTTTTGGAAGGCCAAAGGGGAGGGGGCAGTTCTTACCTCCAGTGGTAGAATGTTCCACAGGGATGGGGCCAAAAAAAGCTTTTCTCCTTGACCCTTCCTGCTTCAATTACTTAGCAGACAAGATCCATAGCAGGTCTCTTCCACTGGCATAAGAGTGGTAGGCTTGTCCCGTCAGGAAGAGAGGGCTCCTCAGATTTATCTTAATCACTATAATAAATGTGTTTTTTCCCTTCATATAATCAGTATCTTCTTTCTTGTCATATAAAATTCTTTGTTTCATAATTTTAGGAAGTTGAAGAAATGAAAAACTATATGGACATTTAAGGTGTTTAATTTAAAAAGGAAATTTATTAAAATATTCCTCACATGGTATAAATTATATGAAGTATGAATGCTTACCTGAAATTAGTTTTGAATCTTGGAATTGACCAGACAGCAATTGATTTTGGACCTCCTTTAGATTGGAAGAACCAGATTAGTATATTTTCAGAGCTCTGCATTAGAATTCCCAAATTTATAACCCTAGTTTATATGTAATTCTTTGAGAATAAAAGTACCTTGTAGAAAAATTAACAAAATATATATCTATGGAGATTCTCAATCATTCAGGTCATGCTTATGCCAAAGGTGCTTTTTCCAAAAGGCAACTGGACTGAAGAACTGAAGTTTCTTGGATGAGAAATAAAATGTTTTCAAAGATAAACTCAAGGAAGTCCAGTTGCCTTTTGGAAAAAGCCCCTTTGGAATAGCAGAATGTAGGAGAAGGAGGAGCCTGCGCCGCGTCAGTACAATGCGGGGTCTCGGTGCTCCGAGACCCCGTTGACACTTTTGCCGCCCTTTGGTCCATTTGGACCTAAACCGTCCTGGAGGAACAGCGACGAGGAAGACAAAGCCTTGCTGGTCACAGGAGTACCGCAAAACCCGTTTGATCCAAGGGAAGTGCTTCTGCAAGGCGGCAAACAGGCAGCCCCCAGGCTGACAAAGATGGGGCAGCTCCAGAAGGAAGGAAACTGAAAGGGAAAGTGAGAGACTGGGAAGGTTTGGGGTTTTTTTGTGACATTTTGCCCAAAGAAACTTTTTTTTTTAAGCAAAACTAAAGCTTTTAAACAAGAAATAAGCAGCAGAATTCATCTAATTTGTTTTGAACTGAGAGGGTTTTTTTTTTCCCCCCTGTAATTGTGAATTGAAGCGTCAGTAACAAGGTTCCCCCCCCCCTTAAAGCGAGCGGACTATTTCTTCTTTCGTTTTTTGCTACTTAAATTTTTGAGTCTTCGATTACTTTTATAATTCTTCCTATGACTGTTCTTAAAACCCAACAAGAACTTTATTTTTTACCTTTTTTAACAATAAAGAAGAAAGATATATTAAAAAGAGAAAATCTGCAACACTGCCACTGGGAGGTCAGAGGCTGGTCTTTATGAAACAATGTATTCTTCCTCACTTGGAGATTGCTGACTAGTTGGATGAAGGCTGCAAAACTTTTTTATTGACACTCACAGAGACTCAAGGGCATGAATTGTTTTTAACAGGTGCACTTTGATTAACTGTTGAGGCAAAGGAAGGAAAAGGCGGGAAAATATAGAAACATTCTCCTTTGGAGAGCACAACAGAAACTGTATCTCAAAGTAATTCAAAATGAAAAGATAAAATTGGCCCGAGACCAGGGTGGCAGTGAGAATCAAGTTTCATCATTTTTGGTCTTGGCAACATGGCTCAATATCCAGAAGAGGATACTTTAGAATACCAGAAGGCTTTGGCTGGAATTTTAAATCTTTTGGAACGATATGGAAGAATTGATTAAAAATTGAACAAACTTTATTACATCAAAGTATGAGAAGATTGAGGCTCCAAAAACCAAAGAGAAAGAAGAAAATGTTGAAGATAAAGAGACTCTCATTTTAGTTGAAAATAAAGATAATAGAGAATCTTACTAATGGATTAAATCTGGGAGAAAATAAAAAGGAAATTCTGAAAAGAGAACTTGAAGAATGTGAGCCTCGTCTTGGTATTCAAGAAGAAGAGGAAAAAAAGAATTGATGGATGTAAGAGGAGAAATCCTTCCAGAAATACATCTGATATTTAAAGACATACAACGTTCAATAGCAGGAACTGGGCAGTGATACTATCTGAGAGCTGTTTTGAACAGTAAAGTGCGAAAAGAAGTTTACAAGAAACCTGTAAAGAAGAATAAAAAGAGACTGGAGCCACAAATGGCAAGAGAGATAAGGCTACTTCGCTACTGGAAAGATACTGGCTGACAATGAAAGTTGATTAAAGATTAGCTATCTTTTGATGATTAATAAGTAGAACTTTAGTAATTTATAGATTGTCTTAGATTGCCATTGAAGGAGTATTAGTTAACAAACAATTACTTATAATAAGAGTAACCAATTATAATGGATATAGCTTAATGATATATATATGTATGTATGTGTATGTGTGCATGAGTATGAGGTTGGACATAAACAGTAAGATTTTTAGTTAACTACGCAGGAATGTTGATGGATATTGTTTAACAAAAAAGGAGAGAATCTTAGCAAACTTTAGATTGTTTCAGATTGTTATTGAAGATTTACTAGTTAGTAAACAATGAGCTATAATAAGAGTAATGAAACAATAAGATGACATATATATATATGTATGTATGTACGTACGTACGTAAGTATGGGCATGAGTGTATGTTTATGAGGTTGGATATAAATAGTAAAAGATTTTTAGTTAACTATTAAGGAATGTTAATGGATATTGTTTAATAAAAAAGAAATAACATAAATTGACTTTTATGCAGAACACGTTTCCAGGGTGCAATGCCAGGGGAGACTTTTTGGAATAGACAATGAATGCCATTATGTGGCTATGTTTAAGTGAGACCTGTCTGAAGAAGATAGACTAAATATGGAATGTTAGAGGAGAATTTTGGTATAATGATATTAAGATATACAATGAACTTTTTGTCTTAAAATCTATAAGTTGAGATCACTTATGATGGTTCTAGAAATGCACGAGAGTTATGTGTAACCAGTCGACATGCTTTCCACAGGATATAATGTAGGATGGTTTTTTTTCTGTTTTGTTTTATTAAAAATAATATATTTATTTGAAAAAAAGGTATAGCAGAATGTACAGTATATTTTATTAAAAGGAAATCACTTGCTTCATGTTATTCAATATACTTCAAAATGTAGCTTCAAAAACTCCTACTTTTCACACAAATCTCAGTGTCATCTACCTTTCCCATATTTAAAAATAAGGTCTTTCTAATCATAGGACTAAATTCCACAATTCAGTGATATTTTATTTCAGCTAATAATGAATATATAACATTATTATTGTATCCTATCTATTTGGTCAATCTTGAGCAATCTTTAAAGTTCCTGAGCTGAGTTTAACATTAAATATATTAGGAATCATTCTTGAAAATAATGTAAATCTGGTTGTAACCAATGTTAAACTGTAAAACTACGGTAGCTTTTTCAAGTTACTTTTGCTGAAACACTAGTATTCTAACACCTCTTGATAATTCTCTACATTTATCTCTAGTTTATAATAAGATACTAATTTTCCATATAAAACTGTTTTCCATATAAAATATTTTTCTGTGTCAGATGTGTAAAAGAAACAATACTGAAAATAATATTCACACTTTTGGTGGCCAAGCACATGACAATTCTCATAATATGGGAACAGATGCTTTGTTATCTTCTCACACTGACACAGAGGAAGTTTTGATTGTCTTTTTCACCAAGAATGCATTTATTACTAAATTGTCCTTGTTTATGGAGAAGAAAGTAGGCTCTGTCACTCACATTCAACACCATTTAACCTTGCTGTGAAAATTATTCCTCTCACAGCCTTGAGTGCCTTCCCCTTTCATCAGCTTTGTTATCCAACTGCTTCTACAGCTTAATTCTCAAGACCCCTATGAGCTTCTGGTAGTGACTGCATGACAAACTAACCATCAATTGGCCAAACATATGTTGTGTGAACTCAGCATCTGGGTAGTTTAGAAGTCTGCATGTGGTGTGAATCCAGGAAAGTTAATTAATTAAACTATGGTAAAATTAATGATGGGTGGGCATGCTCAGGAGCGTTGTTCAGCAAATGAGCCTCTCTCACACAACTACACTGTATGATGCAGGACACCTTGTAACCTCCTTCCATTTTGTCTCTTGAGTTTTGGTATCTATTCTTCTTTAGCTAGGCGAGCCACCCCACTCCTGATCTAGGCGTGTCCTGTAAAAATCTTTTAAATTGGTCTTGGGTCTTTCCTATTGAAAAAGCAGCACCCACAAACACTACACTGCTGCCCCTGAAATAACCAACAACTCGCGCCCATTCGGCTCTTTCTCCAGTTCCCACCCTTCACTCTCCTCCTTGTATCAGGCGGTGGCCCTTCGGCTGCGACAGATTCGTCCTGGGTTCATTTTTGCCCGCTTCCCTGGCATAACAAGGCGGTCCAACCTCAGCAGGTGCGCCCAGAGAAGCTCGGCCAGGAAGCGGCGCCGGGGGCAACTGCTCTGCAGCCGCAGTCCCCTCTCAGTCATCTCTTCCAGGACCCAGCGCGGAGGCTCCAAGAGCCCTTGCAGCCACACAAAGAGAGCCAAGCCCGTCATAGGACGGGGTGGCTGAGAGCGGCGGGGGCCGCTATCCGCGGGAGGGGCTAAGGGTGCGGCAGGACCCGTCTCACCTGCCGCGCCCCGCGTAACCGAAAAGCGCCAGGGCGGTTTAAGCAAGCCGCACAGGGGAGTGCAAGGCAACGCCAACGCCGCACCCGTGCTCCGGTCCTGGCCCGCTGGACGGCTGAGGGATGGCGTCGGCCAAGAACGGGCGAAGGAGGAGAGGACGCCCTCCTGGGATGTAATGCGGAGCACCAGGGATTCCTCCCCCTGAGGAAGTCCCAGGCGGGCTCCGCTCTCCCTCTCACCCCCGAAGCGCCTTTAGGCGAAGTTCTGGCGTCAAAAAAGGAGGGGAGTCCTCCGTCTTCCCCCCTCCCCATTTTGGCTTCTCCGCAGGGCTGGGCAGGGCCTGGAGCACGTGGTGAGGGAAGGCGAAGCCCATGTGACCGGCCTCCCTCTCCCCTCGAGCCCCCCGCCGACCGCCTCTCTTCTGCCCGCCTGCTTTCTCCGTGGTGGGCTCCGTAGCGTCAGTCCGACTCCGCTCCCTCGGCACAAGCGGCCGCCGCCATCACCCCCACCCCCCGCGCCGCCACCCAGCCAGGGCACCATGGTAAGAGCGCGGAGCAACCTGCCGCGCCTGAGCTCTCGCCGCTCGGACTCCGCCGGGATGACGGGACCAGGCTCCCGAGGGCGAGAGGGGCGACGAGAGCCCCGTGGCGGCTCCCGGCAGCCATTTTAGTCTAATTTTAGCCTAGGCTGAGGGGGTGGCAGCGGACGACCCCCCAGCACAGGCCGCGGGGGAGGCTGGGGGGCGCCGGGGACGGGTGGACAGGTCTCTCGGCCGTCCCCGAGAGAAGGGGAAAGGGAACGCCGGTGAAGGAGGCTTTGCCCCTCCGTGGCTCCTGTCGTGGTCTGGAAGAAATGCTCTCCACCGATCGGAAGGCTTTCGCGGAGAGACGCGGAAAAATACCCGGGAGCGACGCGATTCGTGCTGGTTTCCTTCCCGTTTAGGTGCAGCGGGGAAGGTTTTTCTCTAAAATAGCGGCATTTGGCCTTTTGCAGTCACGGAATGGGACCCAAATAACGGGACTGACTTCTCCCCTCGCCGGCTTGCCTCGCCTTCTAGAGAGAGGACTGGGGCAGAAGAAACGCAGTGGGGCGGATAGGATGAAACCGAGCCCCCTAATTGCCTGGCAAGGATTCGTTTCATTCGCTTTCCCTTTTTATTGGCGTGTAATGCGGGAATTTAAAAAAAGGGGGGGCTGGTTGACTTCATCCACCCTTTTTTTTGTAGATTTGGGAGAAGAGAGGAATATCCCTTCTTCTAACTGAAGGATATATAAGGGAGAACAGACGATGCAAAATGACTTGAGCTTCTTCCCCCCCTCCCCCCGCAAAAAAGAGAAACGAACATTTTCTCTGCTTTCGTCTCCCCTTTTTGTTGGGAAAATATACGTCTGTAAGATCCTTTGTATGGCTTCCATCTTATAAGGCATGTCTACTGGCACATTTTGTATGTGATAAGATGCAGCTTTCTTTTGCCTTACTGGGAAAAGCTATCCCTGAACAGAAAGGCAGGTGTGATGGAATGACGCATAGCTGGGTTTTCCCCTCTCCCTTGTGGCACTAGCTTATTGCTTCTGGGTAAAGAACATGGGATAAAACCAATGTTTTCCTTTGTTAGGTGGCTTTAATTAACCAGAATGTTGGGGCAGAAGCACCCCCTCATTGGGAAAGCTGAGTGCAGTAGTGTATACCATTCACCACCTATGGCTACTGCTTATATCTAAGGAGTTAATCAAACATGTGGGAGGGGGGCTCATCTATTCCAGAGAACACTGCCCATTAGAGCCTGCCCACTGCCAGTATGTGACTGAAAATCCAACACAACGGCAGGAATGTCCTGATTGTATCTGAATGACATTATTATACAGCTGTTCCTGTTGGTGCTAGATAGTATGTGTACACAAAAGGCTTGATTTTCTTCTAACAGAGGAGGAAAATGGCAAAGGTTGCCATTCTGTGAAAGAGAACACTGAGATAACTCTTATATTTTGTTTATAGAACAATGTTTGGAGTTTGGCTATATCAGTAAATAACTGAATTGCTTTTGTTTAATAAAACATCAATTAAAAACATATAACCGTATATTTCTTTGTGTGACAAACATCAGCTTCAGCTTGTGCCATTACTTTTATAAATGCACTCATGAATCCCTAGTAGTTTGACGTAGGGGTTAAAGTAATAAAATAAAATCTGGAACACCCAAGTTCAAATCTACCTTCAACCACAGAAGCTTCTTAGGTTACTTTGAAGCAGATTCTATTTTTCATACCCCCTCCCCCCCCAAGAGATAAAGCTCTAGGAAAAACTGGAGAAGGGAAGTGCTATGCGTTCCTTCCTGTACTCAAAGAAAGGTAGTAAATCTAAAGCCTTAATTTTTGTACAGGGAGTTGTTTACGTGAAAATAAAGTTTCTGCAAGTATATTTTGAGTTATTTCTCACATTTTACGTTGTTCTTTATATATTAAAGTTGTGCTGTGTGGGTTGCTGTCCACTAGGCTCATTCCGGCATAATATTTAATACTAAATATAATAGAGAAAAATTCATAGATCTTTCCTGCAAATTTTGCATCCTCATTTCATTCACTGCAATTGAATGAAAGCTAGGAAAAAAATCTATGGCTTTAAATAACCTCGACTTTAAGGAACACCTCCTCTTAGTCAGATGGTGTGAGTTACATTCTTTTAGGCATGGCTCGTGCAAGGTTTAATGAGCTTCAGTGTAATTGTACATTCTGTCCTTGGTTATTTCATCCTGTAGTGATTTCAATGAAGTATATACAAAATAGTATTAACTAAAATTTAAGTACGTAACATAAATCCTGATACAACGCAAGATACATTTATTCTGCCTCCTGAACAAAACTAGAATATTTAGGTAGTATAGTATTGGGGGCAAAGCCTGTATAATATTAGGACCACTTCCTTGGATATTGAATTTGATAGGCATTAATCATAAATAACTATAGACAAGGTTAGCAAATATTGAACCTCAAAGTGTGTTCAAAATGTTCCAGATTTTACTAGGGACCAAGTTACAAGATTCTCACAGCTGGATTCTATACATATCTCCCTTGAGGTAAATATTACTGCATTCAGTAGGGCTGCTCTTAGTATGTCTTCAAATTCAGTATATATTAACAAGTATTTCAATTTGTTTTATAGGCTTCTGGGGTAACAGTGAATGATGAAGTTATCAAGGTTTTCAATGATATGAAAGTACGGAAATCTTCAACATCGGAAGAGATTAAAAAAAGAAAGAAAGCAGTTCTATTCTGTTTAAGTGCTGATAAAAAGCAAATAATCGTAGAAGAAGCAAAGCAGATATTAGTTGGTGACATTGGTGTCACAGTCGAGGACCCTTATATAGCCTTTGTGAAGCTGTTACCACTGAATGATTGCCGATATGCTTTGTATGATGCAACATATGAAACAAAGGAATCTAAAAAGGAAGACCTGGTATTTATATTCTGGTGTGTAAATCAAAGGATTACTGTTAAAAACACAGTTGATTTTCCAAGATTTAGAGCTGAATTAACCAATTTCTCCTCTCTTCTGCAGGGCCCCAGAAAATGCCCCTTTAAAATCAAAGATGATCTACGCAAGCTCTAAAGATGCCATTAAAAAGAAATTTACAGGTATGAGTAGAAAACATGTCATAAGACAATTTTGATTTTAGTAGCAATTGCATTCAGATAATTTTTTAAATTTCTGCTCAAGGAGCAGGCAGATTTCTATATATTCATTATTTTTCAGCAACTTTATAAAAGAAAATCCTTGCCACTAAAATATAGAACAAAACATACGTATTTTCATTTGTGTTTTCCAGGTATTAAGCACGAGTGGCAGGTAAATGGTTATGAAGATATTAAAGACCGTTCAACACTGGGAGAGAAACTAGGAGGCAATGTGGTAGTTTCACTTGAAGGAAAACCCTTATAAAAGGACAGGCATGTGCCATCTGGAGCTTCCATTTTTGCAGCTCATTCAGTTGGAATACTAATTCCTTTTTTGGCCCCATCTTCCAGAACCCAAATACCTAAAGAAGATATCATTAACAGTCTACAAATGACCATCGTTAGACTATTTTTTAAACCTGGTAGTTTTATGTAGAATCCATGGAATGCCTTCCATATATTTTAGCCCAAACTGTAGGCATTTCTTGCAAATGTGTACAATGAATGTGATAGTTGATGTGAATAGTCTAGCCAAGCGAAAAGAAAAGTTTTAAGTTAATTGATTGCCTTTAAACTCATTGCTTTAAACTCTTGTCCAATGATCACATGAGACTCTTTGGTTTTACTTTACAGTTGCACTTGCAATTCCATGAGGCTCTTGTGCATTCAGACACCTCACATGCCTTTATAAGCCTATTTTTTGTGACATGACAACACATAACACTATGCATTTTAAGCACTTTTTGTAATATGTTTGATTTCTTCTTCCATCTCCCTAGAATGCCAATTAATTTATGGAATCGTGTCATCAGTATCTTGTATCTTGGTCCTCATTTCTGTTAAATGAACTAATTGTAATTATGCCTTTTTTGTTTTTCGCCCATGAAATATATGCTACCGAACAGGAGTAGGAATTGTTTACCATGCAGATCTTGCAACCTAAATATATTTTGTGAAGCATCATTCATAATGGCAATTTCTATATAAAGGAGCTGTAAATTCAACTCTAATTTGAAATAAGATATCAAATCACTACACTGCAATAAAACCTGTAGTTTATAAAGCCCCTTTGTTTTAATGGGAAAATATACAAAACATATACAAATATATTTTGTATCACGTCCCCTCTAATATATATTCCACTTCAATCACTAATCTATTAAATTGTGATTTCACTCTTAGTGATTTGAATATACAACCTTCCTTCCCAAATCTATGGTTGCTTTAATATGTTTCATTATTAGGAAACAATTAGTCCAGCAACTTATCCTGTTTCAGAAAAAAACTTACAATAAAAATTGTTAGCTACCCTAGAATGTTATTTCAGGATTTCCCCAGTTTTGTATTAGTTTAGTATTTCATGTTCCACTTTTTTGTCTAGTCATAGAGCAGCTGTTTTCCAGTTAACTTTTGTACAAATAGGTCTGAAAGCTTTTGCTGCTACTAAGTCTTGCATCAGGAGCCTTTGGCTAAAAGCCAGACACTACACTCCATATAGAGAATTTGATCTGCTCTGTACGAGCAGTCCTCCGTTAGCCAAAGCTATTTATGGAAAACACATGCTTTTGTATCTTGTCATCGGTTCTCCACAAATGGCAAAACTGGACAGGGTTCTATTGGTATGCATAAAGGAACTTTGTTAGGCAGCCAGTCGCTGTTGAAGTGTGCATACCGCTAGAAGGAATGTATTCATCAAAGGACAAAAATTTAAAACGGTTGCAATTTCTTAACAGAAGATGCCAGAGAATACAAATAAATTTTAATCAGATGTTAAAATTGTTTTAAGACCCTTTGAGGGAAGAAATAAAATAAGTGGTTGACAAATATTACTCAGTTCTACAGATTGTTACTGTGGAACTCAGACTATTTCAAGCTTTCAGCTGTCTCCAGCTTATTGCCAGTGAAACGTATATCTTTTAGGGTACTGTCTGAACTTTATGGCAGTATTCAAGCTATGCACACTATTGATAGATTGTAACAGTTTTGTAGCAGAAAGAACTTAATTTATTTATAGGAGACTTTAATAAGAATTAAGTTTATGAAACATTTCTTGGATATATTATGATGTGCACTTAAAAAGTTCTGCCTGGTATAAAAACCTACTTTTGTTCAGTCCTTACCTAGGTCTGCAATTTGAAATGTTTTAAAATGAGTGTTAATTTAAAAAAAACCTGTCTAGATTGCAATGTCTATCCCATTATCCAGTGTAAAGCACTATTTTTAATTCATGGAAGCTTCTGCAAATAATATACCGCTGGAAATGGATCTCTTCAGTCTTCAGAACCAAATATAGAGGAGAACATAAACATTTGATTCAAACTATGTATTCACTTAAAAGTTTACACCAATTTATGTAAAACCAGAATTGATTTATGTGTCCCAAGTATGAAACCCTCCATAATTCAAATTTTGTTTACAATTGAAAAACAGTACTGAGATTGATTTCAGTGCTATAACTTGCTTTTTAAAATGCTGCTACCAATCTACTGCTTGGACAATAAAACAAATGAAAGACAGCTGGCACGTGTTCCCCAGGGTTCATCAGCTGTTGTTTTCTGTCATGCAAAAAGATGAAGGCTTCGTTGTGACTTAAAGGTTGAAGAAAACTTCACAATCTGAGCATCTTGCATGCTTCCCATCACTGGTGGGCATTAGGAATTTGCTTCAGTTATTTTACGGATAAAGAAATGTTAAATAAAAGTTTTCATGACTGTACTGAAAGTCTTTGCAGATACTGCATTATTTTTTTTTAAATCTTGAAAAGGAGCAAGTTTGGCTTAAATATTGAATAAGTAACAATACAACATGTGGATTGATAGAAAATGAAACAGAAAATTACAAAAGGTAAAAAATAGATACAGAAACTAAGAATGACTTTGGTAATAACCTTCAATAATGCCTTTAAGTTGATGTCAGATGCTGTTTGTTCTTCTGACATAATGGATCTTAATTTAAACTGCCAGTTTTCCCTAGCTGAAGCCTTTTCCCATTTTAGGATACAGTTCTGAGCCCATTAACGTGGGGGTATGGCTCATTGAAATCAACATTGATTTTCGGGTAGCACTGTATTATTAGATACAAATCAAAGCAATCTAGTTTTGAGTAATGTGATAATCCTATCAAAGTAATTAGAGGCTTGATTTCATTTGTAAAGGATCCAGTTAAAATTGGATACAACATGCTAGAAAGCAAGAGTACTGGATAAAGAAGAAATATGAAAACACAATGAAGCAAATATAAAACAAGGATTTTTTTTGCTGATAAGATTGTTCTGATATATTTTTTTGTCTCTCTGAACAGATGGCTTCTCTCTTATTATTGATCTTAGAATAAAAGATGAGAATGTTTTAATACCACCAATAAACGTCATGAAGGAAGATATAAATAGCACTGATCTGTTAATAAGAGTTTTTTGTTTCGTTTACTGATTGATTAATCACTAATATTTACACTGTAAGGTCTTCTA
Source organism: Rhabdophis nuchalis (assembly GCA_039707465.1). Classification (NCBI taxonomy): domain Eukaryota; kingdom Metazoa; phylum Chordata; class Lepidosauria; order Squamata; family Natricidae; genus Rhabdophis; species Rhabdophis nuchalis. The sequence goes on from CM077643.1 coordinate 78,207,885, forward strand.
TAACTACTGGTAGTAATACAAATATTAATTCTACCCTAACTCCAAAACTGTTTCAGTTGTATCTAATTTTCTTGTTAAAATGAAGAAAGCAAACTGGATCTGGTTTGTTGATATACTTAGGAAAAGGGAACAGAGTAAATACTTGCCCTTTTACAGGTGGTCCTTGACTTACAAAAGTTCATTTAGTGACCAAAGTTACAACATAACTGAAAAATAATTTATGTCTTTTTCACATGACCGTTGCCTCATTCCCATGGTCACGTGATCAAAATTCAGACATGTGGCAACTGACTCATATTTATTATAGGTGCAGTGTTGTGGAGTCATCTGATCACCTTTTGTAACCTTCTGAGAAGCAAAGACAATGAGGAAGCCAGATTAATTTAACAACTGTGTTTTTAACTTAACAACTACAGTGGTTAACTTAACAACTGTGGCAAGAAAGATCTTAAAATAGGACAAAACTCACTTAACAAATGTTTCACTTAGCAACATAAATTTTGGGCTCAATTGTGGTCATAATTTGAGGACTACCTGCATTATACATGGAAATAATCTTGATCTCCATCATTCTGTGAATAGGTAGCTCTGCTTACTTTTTACATACAGTGGTTTTCTATGAAGGCTAGTGCAACAGACAGAAAGCTATTATTCTTCCTTATATAATTTTCTATAACAATCTCTTTTATCAGTTCTATTGGTTTGTCTGATGGATGACCTGTATACAAAGTAATTATGCCACAAAAATACATACATGGAATGGCTTTTTAAATGATGAATTTACACAAGTAAAAATAATAGTTGCTTTTTTGTTTGAAGAAACAGCAATGTATAATTGCCTCACTCCAGCTTAAAAGAAGCATAAAAAGTGTATATGATTGGGATGATGGGTATAAACTAATTGCACATTTAGCCAATTATAATAAAACATGTATTCATCTATTTTTCTTTTTAATAATTGCACATTTTACGACAAATCATACAATCTAAACTGGATAATAATTTAATTATTATATTTGAAAATGCTTCCCATATAATACTCCATTATTGTTTGGACAAGGATCTTCAGTTTCTTAAGAAATTCTGTAAACTCCAACATCATTTAGAGAGTATTTGAAAAATGGATAAAGAAACAAAAGTGTTTGTGCAAAGGATACACACTTTTTATGGCAAATGAGAATGAACTATTGGATTTATCAATTACTATGTGCAAGAATGAAAATAGAATACAGTAGAAACTGTCATTTGCAAAAAAAAAGATACAATTTCCACTTTTAAATTGAACTATGATGAGTCTCTGGTTTTAGCTTGAAGTATATGTGTATCTGTCTATACCTCCGGTAATACAAAATCTTTCTCAGATTTGCTTAAAATGGTATCATTTTTTCATTCTAAAAATGTACTGAATATTTGGTTTAATTACATAATTAATATCAAATTTGCAATTGAGTTTAATGACTTCACTGTAAGGATTCATTTAAGCTTCAAACAAATACTAATAATCAGAAGGCTATGTTTGGTTTCTTCATAAATTTGTTGTCAGAAAAATATAAAATATATTATTGTTCAACATACAGCCAGACGTTCAGATTAGATTTGATATTTTTATTCATCTACTGAGTCCTTCCCAAAGACCTACGATCGGCAGATGTCAATGTTTGATGGTGTTAGAGATACTGTCATAGGATGTAAGTTGTTCCAAGTGAATCTGCCTTTTGTAGTTGGCTGATAGTGATTTTGTCAATGCCAATGGTGTTATTTTGATTCATTGCACAGTCAGCCAGATAATCAGATTGGATTTGGCAAAATGGAACAAACATAGTACCAATATAGAAAGGGTACAATCCTAGACCATCTGGAGCACCCCTTGAACAGCATTGGCATTGACAAAATTATCAAAAATCAATTGCAAAAGCCAACTTGGAACAGCTTTCATCCTGCAATAATACTTATCAAACATCTACAAGTAAATAATGACATTTTCAAAATGTAGTTCAGTATCTCAAAGCAACTTAAACATTTCCCATTCTACGAGCTTGTTGAACAGATGGAAGTTGATATAGGTGCTTCTTGACTATGACTTTGTTTAATGACCATTTGAAGTTACAATGGCATTGGAAAAAGTGACTTACAACCAGTCCTTAGACTTCTGCCACCATAGCAATTCAAAATGACAATTGCAGCATCCCAGGGTTGGGTGATTGCTATTTGTGAGCTTCCCAGAGGGCCTCTGACAACCAAAGTCAATGGGGAAAGTCAGAATTGCTTAACAATTGCAGCAAAAAAAATTACAATTTTGGGTGTGACTCAATGACTGCATCACTTTGTGATTAAAGTATTGGTTCCAATTGCAATCCTTAAGTCAACGACTACCTTGTATTTGCAAATGCTGAAGTGTGTGTGTGTGTGCGCGCGCACCTTCAAGTCAGGTTGTTCTTCTGATAACTGCCTGGTCTAATCTCTGCAGTTTTCTTGGCAAGATTTCAGAAATGGTTTCCCATTGCCTCCTCTCTAGGGTTAATAGAGTGTCTAGCTCACAATCATACAGCTGGGTTTTGTCCCTAAGATGGGACTAGAATTCAAGGACTTCTGGTTCTAGCCCAGTGTCTTAACCATTACACCAAACTGGCTAATTTTACCACCTTAGCAGTGGCATTTCAAGTGATGGTGGAGGAGGGATGGTTGTTCCAAGGCATTAGATATTTGACCCTCTTTTGTAAAGGTAAAAACTAGTATATTAAATTGTGCTGACCAAAGAAGAAAAGAAGAAGTGTACTTTCAACTATATATATCCTAGTAAACAATTGGCTTAGTCTGAATGGAGTGGTTTAGACTCAGAACATGGGCATAAAATGTCTGTGACTATTACTTTCACTAAACAATGAAACTAGAATTAGTGAAAAGCGTTCTATAGTGCAATATAGTGTCACATTGGTATGAAATAATCTAGTTTTATGGACATAGCTGTTCTCCATTCTAATTATGTCCTTTGTTCATACCAAAACTATATTAGCATCCAATCATTTAAAGCTTCTGTGATATAAAGATCTTCCAATAATTTTATTAATTGGAACTATAATCAGTACACTACTTTAAATGTCGCTGTGCCACAGATCAAATGACATTGGCAATTACAGTTTTAGGGTTATATGAAACATCTTGCAGAAGGAAGTTTATCCTTTCCCATCCAGGCTGTGTGAAATTCTGGGTGGCTCACAATTCAGACACATATAATTAAAATCTTTAAAATATTTTAAAACAAAAAAAAACATTAAAACATCTAATTTGAATATACAGTAGGCACAAGACATCTACTGCAGGGGTCTGCAAAGTCGGCTCTTTTAAGACTGGTGGACTTCAACTCCCAGAGTTCCCCAGCCAGCATAGGGTATATGTACAAAAGAAAATTAATTTAGTGATCGGAGACTATTCATTGATGTTGCCTGAACTGGCACTAGCAATAACATTATAGCCATAGCACCATCTACTGACAACAAAATACCTTGCAACTTACTATGTGTAAAATCATTATTTGCATAGTATTTACAGAAACCAGGTAAATAGAAACTAACCTAGCTCATAATTTCTAGAATTATTATCATTCACGTGAGGACAACTTTAGGTTTCATTTATTTCAGATGTTCACAAGGTAAAATGAAGTTCAATAATTTTATTTTCTGAACAAAATGTAAACATGCAAATTATTGTTAGTTGTGCCTACAGCAGGTGGCAATATATAGCTGATTTTGGCTGATGTCATAAAAGCAAAGCAAAGTGAAAATGTGGTTTGTATATGGATGAAAGAAGTTCACAGGGGAATAGGCTAGACAGGAAATTTGACAAAAACATCATGAAAAAAGGTAGTAGCAAACTAGAATACAATAAGAGAGTTGGAAGGGACCTAGGCGGTCTTCTAGTCCAACCTCCTGCTCAGGCAGGAAACCCTATACCATTTCAGACAAATGGTTGTCCAATCTCTTCTTAAAAACTTCCAGTGTTGGAGCATTCACAACTTCTGGATTCTGAAAGCAAGTTATTTCACTGATTAATTGTTATAACTGTCAGGAAATTTCTTCTTAGTTCTAGGTTGCTTCTCTCCTTGATTACAACTTCAGAACTACATGAACATATATGTCCTGGGAATTTTTGTCTTTATTGTTAGCTGTCACAAGCTCTATGATTAAACTTCATTGAAATCATCTGTGCATACTAAGTAATAGTATGATAAAGTTCTTAATACAACAGGGTTTTGAATCAGCATTTGAAGGCCTAGCCAGTAACAATATAAGACTTTAGTGCAGTTCAAATAATTAGCTAGAGATTTGGCAACATCTTCAGTCCAGCAGAAACAATACTTTTATTCATCATTATTCATTCAATCATTCATTCATCACACTTCTAAAACTGTTCATCTCAAAGATGGACATAATGCCCGTGAATTTAGAATATTGTTTACTCCCAGGCAATTAAATTAATTGAAAAAACTGTAGTTAACCATGAGTTGATGTGTTGGTCGGGACCATACCAGGAAACATTCATACAATTTGCTGCAAATATACAACTATACAATATACTACCTACCTACCTACCTACCTACCTACCTACCTACCTACCTACCTACCTACCTACCTACTGTCTCTTTCTTTCTTTCTTTCTTTCTTTCTTTCTATCTATCTATCTATCTATCTATCTATCTATCTATCTATCTATCTATCTATCTATCTATCTATCTATCTATCTATCTATCTATCTATCTATCTATCTATCCATCCATCCATCCATCCATCCATCCACCCACCCACCCACCCACCTACCTACCTACCTACATTTCTGCCTCTCTATCTATCCCTTGGGGGTCATCTAGTCCAAAGGCAGGAAGCCCTATACCCATGATGGCGAACTTATGGCACAGGTGCCACAGGTGGCACACGGAACCATTTCTTAGGCCACTCGAGGCATTGCCCCGTCAGCTTCAGTTTGTATGTGTGCCCTGGCCAGCTGATTTAGGCCTTCTTTTGAGGCCATTTTTTGCCCTCTGGAGGTGGGGGAAGGCTGTTTTCACCCTCCCCAGGCTCCTATAAACCCTCTGGAGCCTGGGGATGACGTAAAAAGCATGCCAAATGCAGGGGGTCTTGCACATAGCATTATGGATGTGGCACACCTGTGCACATTGCCCCTGCACTCCCCCTGCAATTGGCAAGTGAGCCAAAAAAGGTTAGCCATCACTGCCCTATACCATTTCAGACTAATGGCTATCCAACATCTTCATGAAGACTTCCAGTGTTGGGGCATTCACAACTTCTGGAGGCAAGCTGTTCCACTGATTAATTGTTCTAACTGTCAGGAAATTTCTCCTCAGTTCTAAGTTGCTTTTCTCCTTGATTAGTTTCCACCCATTGCTTCTTGTCCTGCCCCCAGGTGCCTTGGAGAATAGCTTGACTCCCTCTTCTTTGTGGCAACCCCTGAGATATTGGAAGGCTGCTATCCTGTCTCCCCTAGTCCCTCTTTTATTAAATTGTATTTCTCCCTGTCTCTCTATTCCCCTATCCACCCACCTACTGTAATACAATAATACAATAGCAGAGTTGGAAGGGACCTTGGAGGTCATCTAGTCCAACCCCGCTGCTCAAGCAGGAGACCCTATGCCGTTTCAGACAAATGGTTTTCCAGTCTCTTCTCTCTTCAGTGTTAGGGCATCCATAACTTCTGGTGGCAAGATGTTCCACTGGTTAATAGTTCTCACTGCCAGGAAATTTGCCCTCAGTTCTAGGTTGCTTCTCTCCTTGATTAGTTTCCACCCATTGCTTCTTGTTCTGCCCTCAGGTGCCTTGGTGAATAGCTTGACTCCCTCTTCTTTGTGGCAACCCCCGAGATATTGGAAGGCTGCTATCCTGTCTCCCCTAGTCCCTCTTTTATTAAACTGTATTTCTCCCTGTCTCTCTATTCCCCTATCTACCTACCTACTGTAATACAATACTACAATAGCAGAGTTGGAAGGGACCTTGGAGGTCATCTACTCCAACCCCGCTGCTCAAGCAGGAGACCCTATGCCATTTCAGACAAATGGTTTTCCAGTCTCTTCTCTCTTCAGTGTTGGGGCATCCATAACTTCTGGTGGCAAGATGTTCCACTGGTTAATAGTTCTCACTGCCAGGAAATTTGCCCTCAGATCTAGGTTGCTTCTCTCCTTGATTAGTTTCCACCCATTGCTTCTTATTCTGCCCCCAGGTGCCTTGGTGAATAGCTTGACTCCCTCTTCTTTGGGGCAACCCCTGAGATATTGGAAGGCTGCTATCATGTCTTCCCTAGTCCTTCTTTTCATTAAACTGTATTTGCTGTCAGATGGGTGATTCTTTGTTACAGTTTGGTTCAGTTCGTATTAAACAGTTTAAAGCAGCTGCCTGCCTCCGTTTTTTTTACCTCAGAGAACAGTCCTGAGCAGAATTTCTCCCCCCCCCCCCCTCTATGGGCCACCTGGGAGTTTGCTATCCTCTGTGCCTTTTTGGCCCCAAGAGGCCACCGTATGAGGCCTTTTCCAACACTCAACAGTTGAAAAGCAATTTGATGGGCGTGGCTACAGGGCTGTTAAATCACATTTCAGTGAGTACATTTTTTTGTGTGTAATTTGTACACAACACACGTGTGCTAGGCACAAAATGATTTGGTATTCTATTATCCGAAGTGCTTTGCTACGTTGTGTGAAAGTTTGGTTTAAATCGGTCCGGTACTTTTTGAGATTAGTGGATTCGTACAAACTATTTTACATTTTTATTTATATAGATAAGAGCATTATGAATAGTTTCATGTTTACTATAATACATTTTAAGCCCTCATATTTCAGGATTTCATGGATACTGTACTATCCCAATACTGTTCCAAAGGTGCTTTTTTCAAGAGGCAACACGACTTCTGTTTTTTCTTTGAAGACGTTTCATTTCTCATCCAAAAAGCAGCTCTGCGCTTCTTGAAGAAGCTTCTTGGATGAGAAGCGAAACATCTTCAAAGAAAAACCAGACAGTCCAATTGCCTCTTGAAAAAAAGCACCTTTGGGACAACCATGACCTGGATGACTGAGAATCTCCATAGAAATCCTAATACTGCACTAGGCTATTTTTAGAAGACAACTCACACATTTAAAAAAGTATAGAACATAAAAGAAGATGGATAGAAAACATTCTCATAATAGAATCAAAGTCATCCAGTAAAGCAGATTCAGACTGGAACAGAAATACTTTTCACTTGGGGCGTAATTCAATAATGCAACTTGCTTATACAATACAATACAATAGCAGAGTTGGAAGGGACCTTGTAGGTCTTCTAGTCCAACCCCCTGCGTGGGCAGGAACCTTATACCATTTCAGACAAATGGCTATCTAACATCTTCGAGATGTAAAGACAGCAACCAGAGAAGAATGCTATAAAACTATGAAACTAACAAAAAAAAAATGAAACTCACAAATCAGGACTGACAGTGTACAAAACAGAGGCGGAATGAGGATTAACTATGGAGATAACAAATGTTACACTAGCATTATTTTGTGCCAAAGCACAGGTGGGTGGGTGGCACTTTAGCACAATAGACGGGAAAGACCAATGTTATACTTTTGTTTCATGCATGCCACACATTCTCTCTTTTCAGTCTATGCCAGCTGATCTTTAGGGCTGTCTTGCATTATAATACTCCCCTCCCCCCCAAATTATATGGAACGTAAGGTTGAAGGAGGAGATAAAACTAAAGCCTGGATATATTTAAAAAGGGATTTTATAGCCATGTTCTCAAATATTATTTTATTAGCTTTCTTCACAACAAAGGTCAGAAATTATTAAAGGTTTGTTTAAAGAGCAAACCAAATCTTGCTAACTCATGAACTTTGAACACCTGATTTTGTCAATAAGATTATATGAGTTTTACTATCAGGAATTTGGTTTAAAAACATTATTCCATGAATGTTTTAACAACAAATTCTTTTTTACTCTGTAGCCTGACAAGCATTTTGGCTTATATTCAGAACTACCTTGGAAATGAGATATTTCCTGTTAGCAATGTTAAGAATCAAACCTCCAAAACGCTGAGACTGTGTACTGTGTAACTGATACATGCAACGAAAACAAAATTTGTTCCAGAATTCCCTGAAAAAAGTCATAATTTTCGCAAGCTGTCTGCTTTAACCTGAATTGTAATTAGAGACTTGCTGCAGAAAATGTGAATCTTTGCATTTTTTCTCTTGATAATAAAGGGAGAAAGAAACCAACAAAGGCTTTAGCTTTTAAAAAAAACTTAAGGGAAGAATCACATTTTATTTGCACATGTCACCCCATAAAAGGATTTAATTTACATGATTTCAGTTGAATAAATACAAGCAGCCCTTTTAAAGGGAATTGTTTCAATTCTTTCTCATTCTGAACAGAATTGGACACATTTTGCAGTTATAGTTGTTATCAAATTTCGGGAAACTTAATGAAATTTTTGTGTTAGAAGTCATTAAAGTTTTGAGGAAATGGCTTTATTGCCTCCCCCCTGCTTTGTCACAAATTAATCAACCACATTTTGTATTTATTCTGTTATGCAAACAACAGCTTTTGTAATGTGTTGTATAATCCTATAATATTTTATTAAATAATACAGGTAAAGCTCATATGAACATAGCCAGCAAAATATTGGATATTTGGATTTTTAAGGTTACTTTTCTACGTAATTTGCTTTATTGGTGTTCCTATTCTTTTAGATCTTTTAAAATTATATCATGTATTGCATACAGTAATAAAATATTGTTGCATTATATATATAATCACTGTAAGCGATCTTGTTTGTTTTTAAACCATAGAATATTCAATGATACACCCTATTTGAATCATAAAAGGTGTCATTCATGTTTATTTTGTTGTACTATAAAGCAGGCCTAATTATCAGCTCACAATATAGCTCTTTCCCTTGAATCTATGCTGTTCCTAGGACAGTGATGGTGAACCTTTTTCTTATGGTGTGCCAAAATTGTAACCTGTGGCACACGTGTCATAGGTTTGCTATCACAGATTTGGAGGTGCAAAAATGATACTACAAGAGCTGCAGTAGCGCAGTGATTAGGATGCAGTACTGCAGGCTACTTCTGCTGACTGACTGTTGACTGCAATTTGGCAGTTCGAATCTCACCAGGCTCAAGATTGACTCAGCCTTCCATCTTTCCGAGGTGGGTAAAATGAGGACCAGATTGTTGTGGGCAATATACTGACTCTGTAAACTGCTTAGAGAGGACAGTAAACCAATTTTGATGTAAACAAGTACAATGATAATAAATATTATACTTAAAGCAATATGTAAGTCTAAGTGCTATTGCTACATTTACTGTCTTCTAAAACCTTAAGTATTATTTTGCTAACTACCTGAGATCAATTGTTCAAGCTTCATTTTTGTATCGTTTATAGAGAAGGCAAGCCCAGCAGGTGTTAGGGAGTGCTAAGAGCACAAGACAGACATCCTTGTCATCCACTGCGCCAGGAGAGGTCTCCAGCTGTATGATTCTCTGTGCCATTGAATTAAGATTTCTTCTGCTGAGACAGTGGGGTTATCCTGTGCGACGGGTCCCCAACCTTTGCAACTTTAAGTCTGAAGGACTTCAGCTCCCAGAATTGTCCAGCTTTGCTGGCTGGAGAATTCTGGGAGCTGAAGTCCTTCAGACTTAAAGTTGCAAAGGTTGGGGACCCCTGCTGTACGATGGCTGTTCCACATAAAACACACAGGTTTTTGTTTTGCAACTCATCTTCATCTACAACTCATCTGCAAACCTTTCCCATTCAAATTTAATTCATTGAGACCTGCAGTAAGGTGGGAGTGGCAAAGCAACAGGTAAAGATGACCAGTGGCAGTTGTGGATACAAATCTGCATGCAGGCAGCCATTGGATCAGTGGTCATTCATCTCGGGATAGCGCCCCCCCATCCTTGCAAGAGGAAGGAGGTTCATAAAAGGAACCCTAAAAATTGCCTGCCCCAGTGCTCCACAACACCTGGCTAATTAACCATAGCTAGCAGATCATATTCTTAACTGTCAAAAATCAAGAATCAAACAAAACTAATTTTTGGAGTCTGGAATGTTCCTACACTTTGCTAGATAGAAACAGGGGCCTGAAAAACCAACATCAGTTGTAGCAGCTGAACTTCGCTGTTATGGCATTGACATTGCTGCATTCAGTGATGCCAGGCTGGTAGATGAAGGTTCATTAGAGGAAGCAGTGAATGGCTATATGGTTTTGTTGGAAAGAGAAATTACAAAACCTAAGGAGTAGATTTTGAAATCTACTGAAGAACATCCTTACTTTACCCACTGGAATAAATGAATGGATCAGGAAGTTCCACTTTCATCTTAGCAAGTCTTGGTTTATCATCACAGCCAATGCCTATGATCCAACTCCTGCAAGTCCAGACAAGACAAAGAAATTTTCAACAAGGACTGAGACCAGGTGATTTGAATAACCCGTCAGCGACAAACTTCTATTCTGAGCAACTTCAACAGTAGGGAAGAGACAGACAGTAACAATTGGAACAGAGTGCTTGGGAGATACAAGGCAGGGGGGAAAACAAAACAGCCTGCTGCAAATGTGCCAAGTATAACCTATGTATCTCTTAACACTATGTTCAGACTTGCAAACAAGTACAGTACAAAACTACCTGGATGCATTTCAGATCCAAACGCTGACACTTAACTATGTCATAATATATCAGTGTGATCTTAAAGATGTCACCATCATCTAAGGCAGGGCCCCCCAACCTTTTTTACACCAGGGACCGGTTTCATTTTAAAGAAAACTCCGTGGACCGGCCGGCGTAGAGGGGGAGCAGCGGGAGGAGGAACAGGCGGCGCATGCACACGCGGAGGGGGTGAGTCAGCTCACTCGCCCCTCTAGGGCCCCCAACGGCGTGAATGGCCGCACCTGCACTCTCCCGCCCCCGGTGCACGCTCTGCCCAGGGGGTGTCCTGTCCTCCCTCCTCCTCCTCTCCGGCTCCGCGGCCCGGTTCCTATCAAGCCATGGACCGGCACCGGTCCACGGACCAGGGGTTGGGGACCCCTGATCTAAGGCATGCAAGGTGCTAAGTGTTAAACAGAGCACAGGCTGGTTTGATCGTTCCTCAGCCTATACATTGTAAGCAACCAAGGGCTGTCAGAAAGTCATTCAACATCAGCAGACTACATGACCAAGGCCAAGTGTAATGCTTCCATGTACTTAATAAAAAACTTTTTGGCAATTTACTCTTTGTAGGAATCTGTTCTGAAAAGTGGATGCAGTTTCAAGACTTCATCACATGGACTGCAATAATTGTACAGTATTTGGACTGAAAACCTAGGCACATCAAGACTGGTTTGATGAAAATTGCAACCATTTCAGCAGCCCTCCGGGCCAAGAACAAGGCCTGGCACAAGAAAGACAAGTTAAAGCACCTACAATTCAAAGTACAAATGAAATTGAGAAATGCAGGATGAATGGTGGCAGACAAAGGCTGAGCAGGTTTAATGTTATACAAATTTGCATGCCAGCAGAGAGTTTTTCAGCATTATAAAGTCAGTTTATAATCCTTCTAAATCTGGATGTTCCTCCTTGCTCTAATCTGATGGATCAAACCTGATGAAAGATCAGGAAACACTGAAAAACTTTTGGGTTGAACACTTTTCCAACTAGGTCACCCCAATTGATCATATCTTACAGAAGATTCCTCAGCTGCCACTCTTGGAAGACTTAGACCGCCTCTCTCTACTGATGTCAAGAAAGAGATCTTGCAGATAAGCTGAAATGAAGTAACAGGGCAGGGTGGCATTCCTGCTGAGATCTGGAAGATATTTGGTTCATGAAGGAGATGCATGATGACTTCTGTGATACCTTTCCTCATTGCAGGTCTCTATAAAAATAATGAAAGCAAATCAAGACTGCAGAGGTATCTCACCGCTGTCCACTGCAGGAAAGCTCACAAAAGTGATAAATCAGCTGCACTTGCCATTTCCAGTGGGGTGAAACAAGATTGTGTGTTAGCCCCTAATCTATTCTTCACTTGCATGTTGTAATTTGCTTTCCACCACCTGGAAGAGGAAGTGTACATCAGGTACTGTCTGAAATGGTATAAGGTTCCTGCCCACGCAGGGGGTTGGACTAGAAGACCTACAAGGTCCCTTCCAACTCTGCTATTGTATTGTATTGTATTACTGGTTGGACAGCTCTCTTTTTGACCTTCATTGCTGGAATGCAGGGACAAAGTCATTCAAGGAACCATCTTTGCCAATGACTGTGCACTCCTGCTGCACAAAGAAAACAATCTACTGCTGATGCTAAACAAATTATCTGAAGCTGCTATGCTCTTCAACCTGACCATCAGCCTGACCAAAATTGAAGTACTTTACCAGTCCATACCAAATAATAAGCCTATAGACAAAAATCACTGTTGATCACGAGTCCCCTCGGGGAAAGGGAGCGGTCTATAAATCTAACAAATAAATAAATAGATGACACCTAGCTGACAAATATAAACAGAATCAAATACTTAGGAAGCACCTCTCAAGCTATGGGTACTTGGACAAAGAAATGGACTCCAGGAAGTGTACATCAGGTACTGGTAGGCCAGCCAGACACTGAGCAGGCTGTGTGGCTATGTACTATAGTGCTCAATCAACACAACATCTATATCTTCACAAAGTTAAAAGTCTTCAAACCTGTGGTTATCCCTTGTCTCCTACCGGTATATAGATATGTGTCCTGGATTTTATACTGAAGGCACATTAAATAACTCTGCTCCATCCTTGGCATTCATTGGCAAGACCCCGTCTCCAACCTGGAGGTCTTGGATTGTTTGGAGTACAACATTGAGACACTGATGATCAGATCCAGATGAGATGGTTGGGACACATCATCAGAATGGATGACTGCTGTATGCCTCACCATTTGCTCTACAGTATACTGGAGTTTGGAAGAGATCTCAAGATTAGTCATTCAAGAGCTACAAAGATATTGAGGTAGGATAAAAATTAAAACAACAGGAGAGGCGGAGACCTTTCTTAAAAAACACTCCTCAATCCTGGAAGATGAAGAAGAAGGAACAGGAGGAGCTACGGTGCCGCCCGCCGAGGGGAGGGAGAAAGAAGGTGCGATAGCAAAAAGGCTCAGATCTCAAAAATAGCCGAGGCGGCGGTTGAGACCCCCAGACTGCTAGTCATGGGGGACTTTAACCTGCCGTCGGCAGGCGAAACCTCTGGGGTAGCTCGGGAGTTCATGGCTTCCATGACAGCCATGGACCTGACCCAAGTAGTTGTAGGCCCTACCCACGAGGGCGGACACACCCTGGATCTAATCTTCGTCTCGGGACAGTGGAGTAGTGATCTGGAAATAGGGGATCTAGTCATCACACCCCTGTCATGGACAGATCACGCTCTCCTTCAGCTCGACTTTCCGATCGCCGCACCTCACTGCGGGGAGGCGGAACCGGACATTCCTATATGGTTCCGCCCCAGGCTTCTGATGGACCCGATAAGGTTCCAAAGGGAGCTTGGGCCAATTCCTGTGGACTTGCCCCGCAACTCGACTGAGGACCTAGTGGCCGCATGGTTAAGTGCGGCCACGGGGGCCTTGGACCGAGTCGCGCCCTTGCGGCCTCTCTTGCGGCGACGAACCACCTGGGCTCCTTGGTTTACCGAGGGGCTTAGGGAGATGAAGCGCCACAAGAGACGCCTAGAGAGTAGATGGAGATCTTCTCGCTCTGAAGCCGACCGAACACTAGTGAGAGACCATATTAGGACTTACTTAGTGGCAATAAGAGTGGCCAAATGTGAGTATTGTGCCACTCTTATTGCATCCGCAGATAACCGCCCTGCCGCCCTGTTTGGGGTGACCCGCTCCCTCCTTCAACAGAGGCCGCGGGAAGCCCCTTTACAGGGTCGAGCAGAGGAATTTGGGATTTATCTGCAGGAGAAAATCACTCGGATTCGGAACGAGTTACCCTCCATCGACAGTGGTCCAGTCGAGCGGGCCGAGGCTGATCTTGTGACACCATCTTGTGACACCAGTTTGATTTTGTTACCACCGAGGATATGGACAAGTTGTCAAAGAGACTTAGGGCTACCACATGTTTATTGGAGCCGTGTCCCTCCTGGCTTGTACTGGCATCCTGGGAGACGACACGAGGCTGGCTCCAGGGCATTGTCAACGCATCTTTGAGTGAGGGGTCCTTGCCTGCCGTCTTGAAAGAGGCGGTAGTAAGGCCCCTCCTCAAGAAGCCGTCCCTGGATCCAGCATTATTAGAAAACTATCGTCCTGTCTCCAACCTCCACTTTCTAGTGAAGGTTGTCGAGAGTGTGGTGGCCCAACAGTTTCCGCGACACTTGGAGGAAGTTGATTATCTAGACCCGCGCCAGTCCGGCTTCCGACCCGGGCACAGCACCGAGACGGCATTGGTCGCGTTGGTTGATGATCTCTGGAGGGCGCGAGATAGAGGATATTCCTCTATCCTAGTCCTATTAGACCTCTCAGCGGCTTTTGATACCATCGACCATGGTATCCTATTGCGCCGACTGGGGGGGTTGTGGCTGGGAGGCACCGTTTTGCGGTGGTTCTCGTCCTACCTCTCTGGTTGGTCGCAATATGTGTTGACAGGGGGGCGGAGGTCGGCCTCGAGGCCCCTCATATGTGGGGTTCCTCAGGGATCGGTCCTCTCGCCCCTACTATTCAACACATATATGAAGCCGCTGGGTGAGATCATCCGTGGTTTTGGGGTGGGATATCATCTGTACGCTGATGATACTCAGTTGTATATATCCACCCCAGACCACCCCAACGATGCCGTCGAGGTTATGTCCCGGTGTTTGGAGGCCGTACGGATCTGGATAGGTGGTAACAAACTCAAGCTCAACCCGTCCAAGACTGAGTGGCTGTGGCTTCCGGCGCCCCGGTTCAGCCAGATTATTCCAACACTGGCCATTGGGGGTGAAACACCGGCCCCCGTGGAGAGGGCGCGCAATTTGGGTGTCCTCCTGGATTCCCGGCTGTCTATGGAAGATCATGTGGCAGCCGTGGCCAGGGGGGCGTTCCATCAGGTACGCTTGATGCGCCAATTGCGCCCCTTACTGGACCGGGGTGCCCTACGCACAGTCACTCAAGCACTCGTCACCTCTCGACTCGACTACTGTAATGCTCTCTACATGGGGCTCCCCTTGAGGTGCACCCGAAAGCTGCAGCTACTCCAGAACGCAGCCGCGTGGGTGATTACGGGAGCGCCTAGACACTCCCACATAACACCTATCCT
Organism: Rhabdophis nuchalis; assembly: GCA_039707465.1. NCBI lineage: Eukaryota > Metazoa > Chordata > Lepidosauria > Squamata > Natricidae > Rhabdophis > Rhabdophis nuchalis. Next base: position 78,223,161 of record CM077643.1, read on the forward strand.
GCGCGAGCTGCACTGGCTTCCTGTGGTCTTTCGGGTGCGCTTCAAGGTCTTGACGACCATCTTTAAAGCGCTCCATGGCTCGGGGCCTAGTTATATGCGAGACCGCCTCCTGCCCCATACATCCCTCAGACCGATACGCTCCCACAGAGAGGGCCTTCTCAGGGTGCCGTCGGCCGGACAATGCCGACTGGCGACACCCAGGGGAAGAGCCTTCTCTGTGGCTGGGCCAGCCCTCTGGAACGACCTACCCCCTGAACTCCGCACCATCTCTGACCTGCGCCTCTTCCGCAAGTGTCTGAAGACACATTTATTCCATCTAGCCGGCCTAGCGTAACCCCCTGTATTGACCATTAGACAGTTTTAAATTTGGGATTTTAATTCGGTTTTTAGCACAGGTTTTACTAGAATAAGTTTTTTAAATTTTATATGTTTTGTATGTATTTTAAGATTCCTGTGCGCCGCCCTGGGTCCGTTTGGAGAAGGGCGGGATATAAATTTAATAAAATAAATAAAATAAAAAAATAAATAAAAATAATTAATTTTGAATTATTGTAATTCTTGAAACGGATATGAATGTAAAACTAATGATTGAATGTATGAATTTAAAAAAAAAGTGCTATATGTATATATCTCTTAACACTATTTATCCAATACAATATTGTATGAAGACCCGAATGCAACCGCCATTTCTGATATGGAAGCTCTAAAATGTATATTATAAACCCTATTTACCCCTTTCCTATATTATAAATTGTAAAACCAATAAAAATTCTTTAAAAAAAAAAAGAGCTACAAAGACATTGTGACAGAAATCCTATGCCACTCTGATATCCAGCCAAGGAAGCTAGAAGTTGCAACTGCTGACAAAACATTCTGGTGAGCCTTCTATTGTGAATCTCTTACTGGCTTTGAAGATAGGGGCTGCTAAAAACTGATGAGTGGCATCTGTAGAACTGTACAACAAAGGGTTTTCTTTAAACCTGAAAAACTACCATATACCCGTTGATAATACAAAACTAATATAAATAGTTTTATATATTATACATTGGAGTATTTTCTGCAACGTTCTGAATATTGTTGCTATTCTTTAACTGTAGATTACATATTCCCAAGATGAAGGTACTCAAATATTTTTCTGCAGTTTCTGTATAATATGTTCCTCTTTACTAAGGAAGAAGCACAATACGACTTGAAGCTGGTGCTCTTTCAATAAGGTATAGACATTAGCCAAAGGAATGATAGCAAATATTTTCTGAATTACGGTATCAATTTATTCACATATATATATATATATGTTAAGCTTTTCATTTTGTTTTAAATTAGATATAAAAGAAGAAAAGCAAAAGGTTTGATGTAGCATATATATACATAAAATAGGTCTAATTTTTTTTAAAATCATATTGTTTTCCATCTTTTTGGAATTCCTTACATAACAAATCCTTATGAGGCCCCTGACCTATCATTTAAGAAGACAGTGAAAGCTAAACTGTCTCTTAGGACTTTTAATTCTTATCTTTATTGGATGGTTTGTGCTTTACTTATTTTTGTTGTGTGCAATAGCTTTTATTGTTTTAATGCATTGAGAGCTATACGGAGTTATGGTCTAACTAAAAGAATGGTGAAATAAATGAGAACTTAATGCAACAAGAAAAAAAACCTAAATAGTACTGCAATTACAGGAACAGGCTCTAAATTTGAAAGGCTTCTTCTCATATAGGATGTAGTTCCTGAGGAGGCTAACATAAAGCAGAGAAAAATAGATCAGTCAGCAATAGCAAAAGTGATCCTGGGAGAACCTGGTTATATCCCGGAAAGCTGAAGCACTTTACACTTCTGATATGGTGCAAATCTGGGACATTGTGGGGATTTATATTATGACCAACCAACAGTTAAGTCATTCATTGTATAATGTAGGGAAAATAACTTAACCTCAGTCTAAAGACAGGCATAAATCAGGCACAAGGTAGGAGGTTGTGCAAGGATCCTAATATCTGTCTAAAGACACTGCTTACTGATGCTAAACTTGGTTTGAACCTAGACAAAACACTGTGGGAGGGATTGTACAAATAAGCGTGCATAGGGAACATTTGTTGAACATTTGTTGAAAGTATGTTTCTTTACTATAGAGAAAGAGTGTCAAACCTGTGGCCCGTGGGTCAGATGTATCATGCACTGGCCATGCCCATCCCTTGCTTAGTGAAGGGGAAAAGTCGCGATATATCATGTAACGCCACCGCAACAATGCGAGTTTGACACCTCTGTTATAGAGGTAGTCCTCCAGTTTTGACCACAATGGAGCCCAAAATTTATGTTGCTAAGTAAAATATTTGTTAAGTGAGTTTGTACCATTTTATAAGTTTTTCTTGCCACAGTTGTTAAGCAAATCTGGATTGCCCATTGATTTTGCTCGGCAGGTCACAAAAGGTGATCGCATGATCTCGGGACACCACAATGATCATAAATATGAACCACTTGTCAAGCAAGCACTAAATCTTGATCATGTGACCATGGGGATGCTGCAACGATCATAAGTGTGAAAAATGGTCATAAGTCACATTTTTCAGCAATGCTGTAACTTTGAACAGTAAATGAAATGTTGCAAGTCGAGGACTACCTGTATCCTGAGCATAATATAGTGCACCTGTACTCTATCCTAAGCATATTATAGTGCAGGGTATCAAACTCCTGGAAACAGCAGACTGCCCTGCGGTGCCTCTGCCAGCAAAAACGAAGCTGGCAGAGGGCTGCAGGAGGCCATTGTGGCCAATAATGGGGCCCACGAGGGCTGTGGGTACCCCCCTCTCCCCCGCTCTGTTTTTGCTGGCAGAAGGCTGAAAACTGAGCTCAGGAGCCCATTCTCGCTGGCAGAGCATTCAGATCACTACAGGTGCCCCCGACACAAATGACCTCTAGCTGGCCATGCCCACCCTGGCCATGTCCCCCTTGCCCTCCCCTCCCCAGGTCAAACACAACCCTGATGCGGCCCTTAATTGAAATAAGAGTTTGACACCCCTGCTATAATGGATTGAGTAAAACTACACTCCTGCAATGAACTTATCTACTCTTCACCAACCCCTTTCCAAGCTATTTTCTCTGAAGCAAGCCCAATAATTGGATTATAGCCATTTTCAAGGGTTCCGCTTCGATTGAAACACATGATTTAGGTTCGAGTCGTAAATATGTCTCTGAAAAGCGCATTTCCTTGAAATAGCCGTGAGGGGAATGCAGCAGCAGCAGCAGCAGCAGCAGCAGCAGCGGCACGAACTAGCTGCGGCAGCGTTTCCCACCTCCCCTCCATTCCTTGTCGCCTCCCCTGCCCTCCGCAGCACATCCAGTAGGCCACGCAGACCTCGAGTGGGATTCAGACCCGAGCTCCTTTAAAGACCCCAGACCCTTTTCTGAAGGAAATGGCCATTTGCCCTCGGGGGTGGGTGGGTGGGAGGGGGCAGTTCCCCGGGGGTCTCGTTTGAAGCCTCCACTTCCAGAAATCCGTAGTTCAACTCCGGCAAAGTACAAGCCCGACACGGCGCTGAGGCATAAGGCGCGACGCCCCCTCAAGCTCACAAACAAGATCCTCCCCCCTCCTCGCGCGGATCCTGAGGAGACGCCAGGCGGCTCCTCACAAAAGGCGCCGCAGTTGTAACGCTCGGCCGAAGGCCCCCCCCCTCGCCTGGGAGCCGCCTTAATACCGCCCCTTCGCTCTGGGCGGGTCGGGCTGGTGGGTTAGGCCGGCGCTCGCGAGGCCGAAGGGAAGGGCTGGGAGAGCAGCCATGATGGTAGGTGCTCGGGAAGCTGTGGGCAAGGAGGGCTGCCCGGCTGGCTCGCCACTAACCTCTCTGTCGCTTTCTCCCCTCTCCCTTCCTTTCCTCTCGGGGATGCCTCGGGACACCTCCCGCTCCGCCACCGCCTTTGCTCGGGACAGGAAGGCTCGGACGACGGCCCAGATTTCCTTTCCGAGGAGGACCGAGGAGTAAGTGCTGCCTTTGCAGATTGGGGGGGAGGGGGAAGGGAGGAGGCTGTCCCCAGCTGGAAGCGGCCAGCTTCATTTAGCCGCGGGGTGGGGGGCGGATGGGTCTGCGTGTGGGGGTCCTCGCGACCCTACGGCCCTCGGGGCTGGTGGCTGGAGGAGCTGGGCAGCCTAAGGTGGTGGGGACGGGCGGCGGCGGGAGAGGGCCTTTTCCAGGGCAGCCTGGTCTGGCGGAACTAGGAACGGGCCGCGGTCGGTGCTCTGGCTCCTCTTTTGATTTGTCAAATAATCCCTGACTGCTTGTGCCAGTTCTGAGGATCTCCCCCCCCCCCCCCCTTTAAGGTTTGTAAAGTTGGGCTAAAAAATAACCACTGTTATGAATAACCATCGAGAAAGGCTGTAACTACGTCAAGAGCAACCGGAATGCTCGTTTTCTTTCGGGATAGATTAGCTGCGAGAGTGTAAATGCGTGTCTGCAAGTCCAAGAGTTAATAGCGATTTCATTGGGTTTGGGTCAGTTTCCTAAAACGAGTTCCTGTAATTTTCCAGAAATCGCAGATCACGGTTAAAAGACTTCCCATAACGTACTAAAAGCAAAAAACTGGTGGCTTAGTTCATACATTAAGAGTAAAGCATAATGTGATTTGTTTGATTTTGGTTTAGCCATATGTGTACCCCGGTTTTTGGGTTAAGCAATAGTTTAGCTATAGACCTAGGGTAGTTCTTTAATTTCCCAAAGGGCACTTCAAAATGTTAAAACAATGCATAGTGAGTTCTTTGCTTTTCCATTTTATCCTTGCAATAATCCTGCAAATGTTGTTAGATAAAAGTTATTGTTTCTCCAGGCCATTTGGGCTATTTAATTATGATTTGGGAGCTATACCTTGGTTTGATTCCACTTCTGTATTATTTCTTTGACTTAGAAAGTTGTATGAATATATTATGTTAATTGCAAGAGTTATAGTGATAGGTAGTCAAATATTTAAACTTTAAAGATAAAATTATAGAAAGAAATATCAAGAGAACTAGGCTATCAACTAGTTAAGCTGAATCTTTGCTTTAAAATAATCAACTAGGCAAAAACGGACTCTTTACAGTGATAATTCTTAATTCCCCCATTTGCTTTAAAATTATGTTTCCCAGAAATGTAGAAATTAGATATGCTAGTGGATTACACGTGATTGGCAGTAGATTAGCAGTAGTATAATTCTGAAATTAATGTTTTTTGAAGAACAAAATTGTATTTGACTAGTTTTAAAAAAAAAACCTAATTCAATATGAATTGGGACATACCTTTTACGGTATATAGGTTCCAAATAATGGAATTAAATTTAATTCTGATTGAAAAAGTGATACTGGAAATTCAAAAGTGAACACACCAATGGAATGGAAACACCCCATTGTCGTCTTAGTTATTTTCTCTAGTTCTGTTTTCTCTTAAGCTTGAAACGTTTATGGTAATACTATGCTTTGGAGAAGATTGTGGGTTCATCTCAAGTTCTCTTATTACAGAGACAACGAGTTTTTACTTGCAAAGGCAAGCAGTGATGTTTATGTGATTTCTAACCAGGGATGTAAATATTTATAAAATTTGTGGTTTAGAATATATGTTCCACTAAAATTGTGTAGTAATTGGCTCTGAAGTATAAAGGTTTTCCCAATTAGATATATTTATAATAGTAATCTATTTTCTATATGCTTGGATGAGGTTGCATTATTTTAGAGTTGTTTGAACCAATAGATGGATGATTAGGCTGCAATCCTGTGCACATGTATCTCATGGCAAGACAATCTGAATTCAGTAAAATTGTGTAATTGTACATAGGATTATACTTAACATAAATCATATTGTCTGTACAATTTTCTCAAGACTAGTTCCCGCATAACGTAACAATAGTGCCTTATCTGGTTGGGGTAAATGGCTGAATTAACTAGATACAGTGGTACCTCGGACCACGAACGCCTCTCATCACGTCCAATTCGCTTCACGACCAAAAATTTCCCAAAAAATGTGCCCCGGTTCACGAATACCGTTTCGCTGCACGAACGGAAAAGTTCGTAAAAAATGCTCCACTGCACGAACTCTGCCTCGCATCACGAACGGAAAAGTTCGTAAAAATGCCCGGATTCACGACCTCCGTTTCGCTTCACGAACCGGAGCCGCGGACATTTTAAAAACAAGGTCAGAACGGATTAACCGGATTTACATTGAACCCTATGGGAAACTGTGCCTCGCATCACAACCAAAAAACAAGGTCGGAACGGATTAATCGGATTTACATTGAACCCTATGGGAAATTGTGCCTCGCATCACAACCAAATCGGATCGCGACCAGAGTCATTTCACGAATTAAGTTCGTGATCCGAGGTACCACTGTATTTGGATTAACCCATAGGGCTGTTCTTTTTAACATAGTTTTGTGCTCAAGAGAGTTGGGGACACAATTACAGTTAATTGTCATCTTGAAAAATTTGATGGAAAATTCTGAATATATCAGAGGGCGTTTCATAAGGAAATCATGCCATGGAGGCTGGGGCTAACCTACTTCAAATTGTGTGCCCTTCAGAGCTGATGAGTAAAATTCCTACTCACTAATCATTGGCTGTAAATTCTGGAGACTGAAATCTATCATATATGAAGAATACTATATTGAAAAAGGCTGGCATGGATTATTTATCTCTAATCTTGTTGCTAGAACCATGTAACTAGAGCTCTGTGAATTAAATAGTTTTACAAATAATGATAGAAATACTTGACTGATTTACAGTACTACTATGTATTATATTTGATACCATTTTGAGAACCTGATCCCAACTCTAACTTCCTGATTTTTTTTCTATTGTCAGTAGAAAATAAGTGCAAGAGTTGAATACTATAATATTTTTTCTCTGTGGGTTATGTTTTCAAAATGGCTTTCATATTGCTATTCTAGTGTTATCGTTATAAAATATTCAATATCTGAGCAATTGATTAAATACTCTTGAAGACAGAGTGCTACTATTTAGAGTGGTGCTTCCTGTTTCTTGCCAACTGATCCTAAGCAGTGTTTCTTTTAAAAGAATGAGTACCAAGTAAACATTAGGTTACTATCACTTCTGCTGACAAACAAAAATGCCCTTGTGAAATGCTTTGTTGGAATGTTAGAAGGTCAATATTTGATACACAATGAGAATAATAGATAAAACATTGCTGCTTGATCAGAAAACTTTTTCACGTAGTGTAAAACTCTGCTTTCCCAAACTTTTTCCTTCATTACCTAAAACTGCTTAGGAGAAAGTTTTATCAAACTTCAAGGATGAGTTGTAACTTCCTTCCTTTAGCATTTGTATAACCTCGAACAGTTGCTGAACAAATAGTTGCATCCTGAGAACTATCTTTATTATAAAACAATATCATTGAATACTCCTCATGTCATTTCAATAAATTACCATTGTAATTTCAATTTTTATCTTAATATGAATACTTTGGGAGATTTTAAAATGTATTTTAGTATCTTTAAAGTAGTATTCTTTAAGTCACTTTAAATGTCTTGTGAAGGGTAATAGAATTATGTGTTGCTACTTGAAAAATAATTTTTACTCAGTTTTGGCTAATTTGGGAAACACCTGTATAAAACAATTAAGCCTGATTAATGCAGTAGCATTATTTTTGAAGGAAAAAATTCTTAATTAACCAATTTCATTGTAATTTTTACAATGACAATAAAGATTATTATTATTATTATTATTAATGTTTACTGAAAAGCTTGGACAAAATAATAGATATATCTGCATACATATGTAGTGCAAAGTTTATGTGTTGAAAAATTGCAGTGGTTTGGAACTTTTACCAGTGTAAGTTTGAATGGAAAAAAGGAAAAAGAAGCTGATGTTTTAATTCTAGAGTGTTTTTTAGTATAAGCTTAAGTTGCACTCTAATTTGGTGTCAAACAGAAGTTAATGGAAATATAGGAAATTTACATTGCTGCCAGGAGGTCAATTTTATTTAATAAAAATCTTTCCCTTGAACAATACCATGGTTCTCCAAAAAGACGACCCACCTTGAAAAGAAGCCCTATCACGGTTTTGAGTGTATGCGATCAAATTAAGCCCCACCCACAAAATTAGCCCTAATTAAGACCCATCCCGGAGTGCAGGGGGTGGGGTGAGGCACCAGAAGTAAAAAATAAGCTAGGATGGGGTGGTGGAGCTGCCCTACTTACCAGGCCTTGCACACCCTGATACCTGCCTCGCCTTCTTCAGCCGCTTCTTCTGAGGCTGCCTGCTGCCACTCACACACAATCACTCTGACTTCCATCTGCAGCTGATATCCGGAGCTCTATTATCGGCTGCAGAGGGTTTTCTGGAAGGCATCTGAAGGCAAAACACAGGTCAGGGCAGTGCGTGTGAGTGGCAGCAAGTGGCTGCGGAAGAAGTGGGCCAGTAGCAGGCTCCTGCTGGGTAGGACTGTTGGTGCCACTGCTGTGAGGTGAGTCAATAATTAGAACCCTCCAAAAAGAAGGCATAGCTGTTTTTTCGGGGGTCAAAAGAAAATAAGACCCAACTTTCTTTTTGGAGAAACAGTAGGTCAAATTTATAAAATTTATACCGTATTTTTCAGAGTATAAGACGCTCCAAGGTTTTGAAGAGGAAATTTTGTTTTAAAAATTGTTATGGGCAGAGGTAGGTAGGTAGATAGAGGGAGAGAAAGAGAGAGAAATACAGTAGGTAGGTAGGGAGAGAGAGAGTAGGCAGGTAGGTATATAATGGGATAGAGAGAGAAATTCAGTAGGTAGGTAGGGAGAGAGAGTAGGTAGGTAGATAAAGGAATAAGAGAGAGAAAGAGATAGAGAAATAGGGTAGGTAGGGGGAGAGAGAGCGCGTGTAGGTAGGTAGGCAGGTAGGTAGATAAAGGAATAGAAAGACAGAAATACAGTAGATAGGGAGAAAGGATAGGTAGGTAGATAAAGGAATAGAGAGAGAGAAATAGAGAAATACAGTAGGGAGAGAGAGAGTGAGTGTGAGTAGGTAGGTAGCTTGATGTTTCCAGGTGCATTTATCCATGTCCTGGAGAAGGAAATCACTGACTGCTGGCACAGAAACAGTTAAGGAGCAGGGGGGGAAAAAACCTTTTGCACTTTCAAACCTGTACAAAATGGGCTGGTTCTCCGTGAAAACGGAGCCGTTTTTTTTTCCAAATAAAAAGCATGAATAGCCTGGGGGTGGGGGCTTGCAGAGTGCTCCTGGGGGTGGGGGTGGGCCATAAATGAGCAAAAAAACAGCCAGTTTATCGCGAAAACGGCCCGTTTTTGTATCAAATAAATTGCATGCATGGGGGGGAGGGGGGGCAAAAAACAGCCTGATTTAGGCTAATTTCTGCCCTTCCCATCCCCCTTGAGCTCCCTGGAAGCCTCTATAAGGCTATGCAGAGCCATTTTGGTGAAGGGGGTGGAGTTCCAGGAGGCAAAAAAAAAAATGTATTCGATGTATAAGACGCACCTAGATTTTCAGCCTCTTTTTAGAGGAAAAAAGGTCTGTCTTATACTCCAAAAAATACGGTAATTAAATCAGGTGTTTTAAATTTGCAATTTAAATTCTTTTAAAATATAAGTATTACATTTGTCTTAATCATTTTAGTACTAAATGTGAATGTAGCCCTATACTTTGCTATACAATTAATCTTTGAATCTATGCTTCCTCTTGAGGGGAAGGATAGAAAGTAGTAAGAGCAGGAGCTGTTGAAAACTGGTGGCAATTAGGAGGTGATAGAATTATCCTGTGGTCATTGCAGGTTTTTGTGGAACTCACACATGTGATTCAAGACTATTTCAAACATCGTGCACTACAAATGCAGTAACTTCTGTTACTGGAGGCAACAAGTTCTTTCTGAGAATTGGTGCCAGAATCTCTAACATAAGTTAATTGGGAGATTAAAGAGTCTGTGGATACCCATGCACTGCTTCCATTTTGTTTTTAGAAAAATAATACATCTTTGTTTTGTAAGGGAGCTAACTAATTTTCTCTGTCAAAAATATGTGTTGGGAATTTATGCATTAGTGAATTATTTTATTCCAAGGTATGAATGAAGTTACAAAGGAAGAATTGAAAAATTAAAGTTAAGGGATATGTTTCCATTTGTATCTCTTTTGGTTGAACATTCTAGTACTTCTGGATGGGAAGTAACGGACTCGGGCTCAACCCGACCAAGACCGAGTGGCTGTGGTTTCCGGCTGCCCGATTCAACCAGCTTATTCCATCGCTGGCCATAGGGGGCGAACATCTTGCCCCTGTGGATGGGGCGCGCAATTTGGGTGTCCTCCTGGATGCCCGGCTGTCCATGGAAGATCAGGTGACAGCCGTGGCCAGGAGGGCGTTTTACCAGGTTCGCCTGGTTCGCCAATTGCGCCCCCTATTGGATCGGGACGCCCTTCGCACAGTCACTCATGCTCTCGTGACATCCCGACTGGACTATTGCAACTCTCTCTACATGGGGCTGCCCCTGAGGTGCACCCGGAGGCTTCAGCTAGTCCAGAATGCAGCCGCGCGGGCAATTATGGGGACCGCAAGGTCTACCCATGTAACACCGCTCCTGCGCGAGCTGCACTGGCTGCCTGTCGTCTTCCGGGTGCGCTTCAAGGTGCTAGTCATCATCTTCAAAGCGCTCCATGGCTCGGGACCTAGCTATCTGCAGGATCGGATCCTGCCTCATACGTCCTCACGGCCGATTCGCTCCCACAGAGAGGGGCTTCTCCGGGTGCCGTCCACTAGACTGTGTCAGCGGGCGACACCCAGGGGAAGGGCGCTCTCTGTGGCGGGCCCGGCCCTCTGGAACGACCTTCCCCCCGACATTAGGACAACTACGGACCTCCGCTCCTTCCGTCTTAAATTGAAAACGTACTTTTTCCGTCTGGCCGGCCTGGGATAGCCTCCTTGCCTTGGGATTTTATAGAATAGGTTTTAGTTTAATCGGGATTTTAGCACAGGGTTTATTTAATTGGTTTTTTAAATTTTGTTGTTTATTTATTGTTGTTGTTATTTATTGTTTTTATGCTACCTGTGCACCGCCCCGAGTCCCCGTGGGGAGAGGGGGCGGTATAGAAATAATAAATTATTATTATTATTATTATTATTAAAATCTCATGGCACCTAATAATATGCTGCAAATCTTTAAGAATTACAACAAACATACAATATTTAACTTACTTACAAGCATTATTATTTTAAGTATGAGTTCTGTCCTTTAAAAAGAATTCTGCCTGATATAAATGCAAATATTCTTTTAGATGTCTTAACAAAAATACTTATATTCATGTAAATAATAGTAATTTTAACATAATTAATATTTGAATTGCTTGTTACTTTGAATCTGATGTATATTAGTGCATTTCTTTTTTCAACATTTATTTGCTTATAATGGGAGAAATCTTCTATTGCTAACATGTATCAATCAGTATGCTTTCCTGATGCTAATTAGGCTGAAAAAGGTTCCTAAATTCTGCTATAGTCAGCATCAAGGAAATACTGAATCATTTCCAAATCAGCAAGTAATTTTTGAGATAATTATAAATAGTTTAGAAACATTATTAATGGAATTCAAATTTTATATCAGAGGGAATGATGGCAGTAACATAAATCCGCATATTTACAAGTAAAATTTATGCTGATTTGTGTTATTGACTGCTGTCATTCCTTCTAGTGTGTAGTGTTTTATAGTGTCTAATGTGGTTGTTTCTAAGCTAAAGTACAATCAAAATCCAATACAGTATAATAACCTTTTATATCCCTTATTAATTTATTTCTCTTTTTTAGCTTAGAGCTGTTACTGTAGATCTGCAAACTGATGCTGCTTTGCAAGTGGACATTTCAGATGCTCTTAGTGAAAGAGACAAAGTCAAATTCACTGTTCATACAAAGGTAATTCTTAACATTGCTTTTATTTATACTGTAATTGATTTTTTTAAAGGTAACTTACTATGTAAAGATTAAATGTAGCGAGATCTCATTTTAATGAAGCAGTTATGGACTAGGCCTTGGTTATATCCAGCATAGCCAAAAGTCCAGTAAATTGAGACATTCTTATATTTCAGATGATGGTATCATGCATATAATATACTCAATAACATTAGGCAAATTTTGTCATTGGTATGATATAATTTATAATATAACGTGGTTAATTTTATGTGAGGTTTGTTACCTTGAGATCTTCAAAAATGTATAAGATTTTCATGTCAATCTTGTTGCTTTCACTAGGATTTGACTAAAATTTAAAATGTCTTAATGTATGATTAGGTTGATAATACACTTTTCCTCTGTGAAAATATGTAATATATGAAGAAAGATTTACTATGCTATGGGCAGAGGAGTGAATATCAAACCTGCTCCTAGATTTCCATGTTCTTTCCCCCTAATACTTGCTTAATTATTTTTTGCTTTGAATGCCCTATTTCTGAATCTGTTTAGTTGAGGTATAATACTGTACTTTACTCTGAAGAGATATTTGTCTTGGTTTTTGTATTAACCTGAGGTAAAGCACTTACTATTTCATTCATTCTATTTTGTTTTGCAGAGTTCTTTACCAAACTTCAAACAAAATGAATTTTCAGTTGTCAGACAACATGAAGAGTTTATCTGGCTTCATGATTCCTTTGTTGAGAATGAAGATTATGCAGGCTACATTGTAAGTAGTTTTTTTCCAAAGAACTGTAAGAAGAGGATCTGACAGTAGCAAATGCTCCCGTACTTCCTGTTGAACGTTTTTGTGAAACACCACAGGATGTTTCATAAAAATATATTCTTCTGAAAATGAAACCAGATGTTTGAAAGAATTCCAGGATGCAGTTCTTACTTCAATTTCCCATTTGCTGCATCAGCATTTTTACTGCTTAACCCAGGATCTTTCCATGTCTTAATATTTTACATCTGATTTACAAGTGATAAGAACAACAAACTCTCATGCACTGAAACATCTAGTTGATTACTTTTATTGCTGCAATTAAGGGAGAAGATATTTAGAGATTCTGAAATACTGCTGTTCAAAAAAGGCATAACTGATAATTAGACTATGGACTTTTTTGAAGTGGAAGTATTCAAAAGTAAAAATATGAAATGTATTCCCTGTAATAAAATGGCAGTTGATTTGATATGAAGGAAAAGTAGCATGCTTTTTGAATGCACTATTAATAGAAGTGATTTCTAGTCTTAGAGAATTGTATTTAATTATTTAAAGAATTGAATGTTGTAACAAAATAATCTTAAAAAATAAATTGTTAATTAACAATAAGAATATTTTAACTTTTAACAGTACATTTGTACATTCTTTAATTGGAATATAAATTCAATTGTACCCATTTATTTTTACTTCTGCAGCTAAATATTTCCTTTAACAGTATTTCCTGTTGATTTAGCTGTAGTAGGCAGATTTACTTTGTCTTTCTTTTTTATCCCAAAAGAATGAATTACACTGCCGTAATTTCTGGTCAATAAGGCAAATAGTTCAGAGTGATTGATCTGAGGGTATATTGCTAAGAAAGTTTGCCTTAAGGGATATTAAAAGGCTTTACTACTTGAAAATTATTTTTCCAGAATAAAAGTACATCTGCTGTTGCAATGAGGAAGGCCAGATAACTAATAAAAGCCAAATGAGGAATATGATGCATATTCCTGAGTCTAGTACTTGATCAGTTTTTCACCACCGCACAGTGTAGTGGGAGAATAATATTACACATTTTATAGTGCTTTTTCAATGATATCACTATGAAAAAAAATATTAATTACAAATTGTTAGCTAAATTTGTAATTTTGTATATTGCCAATAAACCACTGAATGGCTATGGTTTAAATCTCAATGACTTTTTAAAAAGATACTTGAATCTAAACTTTCCAGTAATCATACTTAGTTTTTGGATGTTATTATTTAGAACTTCTTGAAAGAATTTCTGATTTAAAATGATCCATACTGATTTATAATAGATGCAACATATATTTTAAAATATGTCTTTTTCATAATATCATGAACTCCATATATTATAATTGGAATAGGAAACACATTTATCTTGAACTATTATTGAAAAATAATATTTAAATAAATATTTTTAAACAATGCTGAAGCGGATGGCATAAATAAATTGTTAATGAAGTTGAAGTAAGATTGATTTTTGTCTTAATGTAATGGACAATAAAAGGCAAGAGGTTTGTGTTAATGTTATCCAGCTTACGGTATGCTTATCCAAAGAGTTTTCACTGTATAAGATTTAAAAATAAACCTCAACTCATTTGACAGATACCACCAGCGCCACCGAGGCCTGACTTTGATGCTTCAAGAGAAAAATTGCAGAAGCTTGGTGAAGGAGAAGGATCCATGACTAAGGAAGAATTTACTAAGATGAAGCAAGAATTAGAAGCGTATGTGTATATATATATATATTTATATTTCCAACTCCAAGTCTTTCTAGAAGTGTCAGGCAGATTGGCATACTTGCCTATAATTATTTTATTTATTTTATTTTATTTTATTACATTTATATCCCGCCCTTCTCCACAGAGGACCCAGGGCGGCGCACAGGAAATTTAAAAAACATACACAATAGAAGATAGACAAATAATTTAAAATATATATTAAATAATCCCCAATCCTGTGCTAAAAACCAATTATTAAAAACCCAATTTAAAACTTTTCTAAAAGTCCCCATGGGAGGTTAGGCTAGGCCGGCTTGATGGAAAAAATATGTCTTTAAACATTTGCGGAAGAGGCGGAGGTCGGTGATGGTCCGGAGTTCAGGGGGTAGGTCGTTCCAAAGGGCAGGGCCCGCCACAGAGAAGGCTCTTCCCCTGGGTGTCGCCAGTCGGCATTGTCCGGCCGACGGCACCCTGAGAAGGCCCTCTCTGTGGGAGCGGATCGGTCTAAGGGATGTATGGGGCAGGAGACGGTCTCGCATATAACTAGGCCCCGAGCCATGGAGCGCTTTAAAGATGGTCGTCAGAACCTTGAAGCGCACCCGAAAGACCACAGGAAGCCAATGCAGCTCGCGCAGGATTGGTGTTATATGGGAGCTTCTGGTGGCTCCCGTAATTACCCGCGCGGCTGCGTTTTGGACTAGCTGTAGCTTTCGAGTGCACCTCAAGGGAAGCCCCATGTAGAGAGCATTACAGTAGTCGAGACGGGACGTCACGAGAGCTTGAGTGACTGTGCAAAGGGCAGCCCGGTCCAGTAAGGGGCGCAATTGGCGTATCAGGCGTACCTGATGAAACGCCCCCCTGGCCACGGCCGTCACATGGTCCTCCAAGGACAGCCGGGAATCCAGGAGGACACCCAAATTGCGCGCCCTCTCCACGGGGGCCAGTGTTTCGCCCCCAATGGCCAGAGTTGGAGTAATCTGGCTGAACCGGGGTGCCGGAAACCACAGCCACTCAGTCTTGGCAGGGTTGAGCTTGAGTTTGTTACCACCCATCCAGATCCGTACGGCCTCCAAACACCGTGACAGCACTTCGGCGGCATCGTTGGGATGGTCTGGGGTGGATATGTACAGCTGGGTGTCGTCAGCGTACAGATGGTACTCCACCCCAAAATCACGGATGATCTCACCCAGCGGCTTCATATATGTGTTAAACAGGAGGGGCGAGAGGACCGACCCCTGAGGAACCCCACATAAGAGGGGTCTCGAGGTCGACCTCTGCCCTCCCGTCAACACATATTGCGACCGACCAGAGAGGTAGGATGAGAACCACCGCAAAACGGTGCCTCCCAGCCCCAACCCCCCCAGTCGGTGCAATAGGATACCATGGTCGATGGTATCAAAAGCCGCCGAGAGGTCTAATAGGACTAGGATAGAGGAATACCCTCTATCCCGCGCCCTCCAGAGATCATCAACCAACGCGACCAATGCCGTCTCGGTACTGTGACCGGGTCGGAAGCCGGACTGGCGCGGGTCTAGATAATCAACTTCCTCCAGGTGTTGTGGAAACTGTTGGGCTACCACACTCTCAACAACCTTCACCAGAAAGTGAAGGTTGGAGACTGGACGATAGTTCTCTAATAAAGCTGGGTCCAGGGACGGCTTCTTGAGGAGGGGCCTCACTACCGCCTCTTTCAAGACGGCAGGCAAGGACCCCTCACTCAAAGATGCGTTGACAATGCCCTGGAGCCAGCCTCGTGTCGTCTCCCAGGATGCCAGTACAAGCCAGGAGGGACACGGGTCCAATAAACATGTGGTTGCTCTAAGTTTCCTTGACAGCCTGTCCATATCCTCGGTGGTAACAAAGTCAAACTCCTCCCAAGCAGGAACCTCAAGACTAGCCTCGGACAGTCCCACAGGACCACTGTCGATGGAGGGTAGCTCATTCCGAATCCGAGTGATTTTCTCCTGCAGATAAATCCCAAATTCCTCTGCTCGCCCTTGTAGAGGGGCTTCCCGCGGCCTCTGGTGAAGGAAGGAGCGGGTCACCCCAAACAGGGCGGCAGGGCGGTTATCTGCGGATGCAATTAGGGTGGCACAATACTCACGTTTGGCCACCCTTATCGCCACTAAGTAAGCCCTAATATATATTGCTGAATTAATATCTTGCTTGTATTAAAATAATAGAAGATTTGACTGATTGACATTCAAGAACTACCTATAATGGACTGAGAATGCAAATTACTTCTAAAAGATCTGTGTCCTATTTTGTATATAACAGGCAAAATGAAATGTATATGCATTTTTAATTTCTGTATGCCTAAAAATACATGATTATGATAGTAAGTACTTTGTTTATGAAGTTAATTTGTGGGACATCAAACCAGCTTCTACCATTTTCAGAATAAGGAAGAAAATGATATTTGGTCATTAATCTGACCATGTATCTCTTATAGGGGAGATTTGTGGAAGTCCTGAAAAGAGGAGAAATTGACAGAAATAACCTCATTCTGCTGAGTAATACCTTCTGTCAGCAAAAGGACAATAGTTGGGATATTCTGAATTTTTACTCTCAGCTGTTAGGGAATAGTGAGAATTTAGGAGAAGACAATTTTCCTTTAGTTCCCCTACAAAGAATTGGTGGACTTTCTATTAGTCTGTTTTAAATTCCTCTTTAGTTTGAATAATTTTAATTTTTTTCTTTTAATTAAATGCAATTAACTATAGCATTTTGTTTTGCAATCTATTGTTTTTCATGCAGAAACACTTACAAAATAATATTACTTTTTATATTTAGGGAATACTTGGCAATCTTCAAAAAGACAGTAGCTATGCATGAAGTCTTCTTATGCCGTGTAGCTGCTCATCCCATTTTGAGAAAAGATTTAAATTTTCATGTCTTCTTGGAATATAATCAGGATGTGAGTAATTAAATACATTACAAAAAGCATCTGTGCTTTTCCAGAAAATAATATATTCATAATATTGAGCAATTATAGAGCGCTGTATTCATTTAAGAATTAGGTGCTTTTTGTTAAATAAAATTCAATATAAAGTATAGAAATACATTCTTTTTAAAATATGTGAACATGATGGCTAAAATTAGCGTCTAAAAACCTGTCTTCACAAAGAAAGAACAGCATGATCTCTCCAGTAAACGTCTTGTCCCATTTAATAAGATTTTTCTTTGAAAAAACAATGATGCAGAGGATATGGCAGTTCTAAAAATTGTTGGCTTTGTTCCTTACAGAGATCAAACTTTGATAAGGATTACAGGAACTATTCTCTTAGGAATCAAAGAGGTTAAAATGCAGAAGATGAAGAGATATAAAACATTGACAGTTCTTCCAGTAAAGGGTAGCAAAGAGAATAGCAAAGGGAACATTATTATAAGTAGTATCCTCCCCCCCCCCCAATATTAGTATCCTCTCCCCCTCCCATTATATCCTCCCCCCCCCCCCCATTATTTAATTCATAAATAATGAATTATTTATTATTTATGTTGGTAAATAGTCATAGGGTAGTGATGGCGAACCTTTTGTGGCTCGCGTGCCAAAAGCGGAGAAAGCACAGGGGGGTCATGTGTGGGTGTGCCACACCCATAATGCCATGCGCGCACGTGACCAGCACCCCCCCCCCTTTGCTTTTGGCACTGTTTTTTCACCCTCCCCAGGCTCCAAAGGCTTTCAAGGAGCCTGGGGAGGGTGAAAACAGACTCCCAGGAGCTTCCCTGAAGCCTCCGGAGTTCAAAAAACCAGCCCAAGGGCAAACCAGAAGTTAGGAAACAGACTTCTGGTTTGCTCGTAGGGCTGACTTTAGTTCTCCAGAGTGTTCAGGAGCCCTCTGGAGGCTTCCCTGAAGCCTCCGGAGGGCGAAAAGTCTCAAAAGAAGGCCAAAATCAGCTGGCCAGCTGACAGGGCAAGCCTCGCGTGCCCTGATAAATGGCTCCACGTGCCACAGGTCATAGGGGAATGCAATTGCTTTTGTATTCTGGTACTGAGATTTTCAGAAACATCTTTTTAGCCATGGAGAAGTAAAATGTTAGTTTTCTGGCCTAGTCATCTACTGAAATAAATATCCTATTTAGTTGGATGTAGCATTAATAATAATTTTTAAATACCCAGTTTTTACTCCTAGCAAATTATATTAGAACAAACTATTGGCACTGAAAAACCTGAAATAAATGCAACAATAGAAAATTAGAAGAGATATACAAATATTGAAAAAAAAATCAGTGCTGTACTGTGGTTAATGTGATGAATTGGGGACACCCCCAATCATGTAAGTAACTCACTGATTTACTTTGAACCAGTCACTCTTTTACCAGCCCAGCCTATCCACACGTTGTGGTGGGGTAAAATGAAGGGAACTAGCCAGTTAAATTACCTTGAGATCCTGGGAAAAAATTGATGCATTAGAGATACATCTAATATATAAGAAAGTAATCACATCAAAATCCACTGTAACTGGGTAGTGAATGAAATGTTACCGTACAAAGCTGGAAATGAAAATGATACAACATTCTAGTATCTAATATCTTTAGTGAGAACTGCTTTGAGTTAATAACATCTCTGAATTGACAAAAGTAAACTTACATTATGCATTTCTCTTATTTCAGTTGAGTGTACGGGGAAAAAATAAGAAAGAGAAACTTGAAGACTTTTTTAAAAACATGGTTAAGTCTGCTGATGGTGTCATTGTTTCAGGAGTAAAGGTAATCTTTTAAAATTCATTGCATCATTTCTGAGTATTGTTAAAAGATATGAATTTAAATAATTTACAAGACGGGAATATATCTCAAGTAATTTACAGAAAACTATTGTATACAAAAAGTAACTCTTTCCAACACACCATTGGTTTTCAATCTATCTAGTGTTAAGAATTTCTGGGGGACTTTGCTTGGGACTCTTGCAGGGCAGGATCTTTTTAGCTTTCCTGAAGGTATTGACACTTGGTCTCTGTCCTTCTGGAAATAGAAATTGTAGGATGATTCTTGTGGTCTGTTTACTCCCTTGGACTGCTGCAGAGATGAGGCAAAAATATGTAGCATTTTTCCATATGAGATCATCTAATCTTGAAATGCTTGCCAAAGTAATATAATTTCAGAGTTTTCTCATTTTATACCTGTGGGCTTCTCAGTCCAACTTTGACGGGTCATTGGAAATAACTTAGAATTTAAAAGATACAGTATAGGCAATCTCACACAAGTGGTATGTTCAGTCACAAAGTATACATTAAAAGTTGTTCTCCACCATTTCCTCTAGCCTTCTATGCAAGTGGGTACATTTCCAAGCATTGTCATTCAAAAGTATTCTATTTATACCATTCAATTGGTGCATGACTCCTATAAGACAAAATGGATTCTTGCTCTCCACATTTTTAGATGTGAAACTGTGGAGGAAACATAGAAAAGGAGAAAAAATATTTTCGTATTTATCCTTTCTATACTTATGCATTACTTAGCTCGCTGGATTTTGCTGCTTTTCCCAACTTGTTCTTCAGATGAATTGAAAATTTAAAGCTGTCAATGGTTATGCTGGAGTACAAATTTGAACAACGCAATCCCATTTCATCAGAATTGTTGCATCTGGTGTTATTTATCCGAGCTTTAGAAAAAGAAATGACCTAGAAATATATCCGTGTGTTGAAATGCTAGTACAATAGAATTACTGGGGTTTTTTGAGTGTTAAAATTATGGATATGTAACTGTTGTTTTTACAATTGATTTTTGTTTATTTTAAGGCAGTTACATTTTAACTTGTTCAATTAAAATAAATTGCTTCTCTTCAAATTATTCTGCTTACTTCCGATGTGTCTTGGCACACAGGATGTAGATGATTTTTTTGAACATGAAAGAACATTCCTTGTAGAATATCACAACCGTGTCAAGGATTCTTCTCTCAAGTCTGATAAAATGACAAGATCCCACAAAAGTAAGTTGCCTGTTGATACCTAGAAAGTATTTGGAGGCCATTAGGATGAATACCATTAAGTTGTAAAATAATATTAGTTTGTAGATTCCATTTTATGGGATAAATCTGGAATTTTTGACAAGGATAAATTTTGGAAAAATAGAGACAATATGGAAGTGACAAACTGTGTTTTGTCTTTTTAATCTGTGCTTGCAGAATTTTCTGATGCAAAACAAATAATGCCTGAACTTTTGTTTATAACTTCCAAATAAGTTTTGAGATTTAAGACAAGTGTGACTTTAAAGAAGATGGTTTTCCTGGGAATATGAATCACATGGCTGCTCTCAAAATTGTGGATGTACTTTGTACACAAATATGATTAACGTAGAAAAACTAACAATATAAAATGAATTTAATGCCACATCTTTTTCTTTTTCAGATGTTGCAGATGACTACAATAGAATTGGTTCTTCATTATATACATTGGGAACCCAGGACTCCACAGACATATGCAAGTAAGTCTCTCTTAAAACATATATAACTTAAAAAATGATAGCATATAATTTTGAATGTTTTTAAATTGATGTGCATACCATGTAGCAATTTCAGCTCTTTTTCTCTCAACTTTGCACTTCTCTTTATGAAAATCCCTGCCATGGTTCTTAACAGAATGTTACCTTTACAAAGTGCTACTTCTGTACATTAAAGAATTTATGTACATATGTGATAGGTATGCACCCAAATTATGTTTTTTAAGGGTGGTAAACTATTATTTCCTTTTGAAATAATAGTGACTGCTTAAATCAATTTAGATTAAATATTCTTTGTTGCCATTGCAAATATTTGAGAGATGTCTCCAGCTAATAAGCTCTTGGCTTGTTTCTTTTTTAGGCTAGGTTTCTTTGGATCCTATTCCAAGTACACAATATGATTTAGCAACAGATTCTGTACCGTAGTCTTTCTCTGCTCTAATTGTTGTTTTGCTGTTTATACAATATTTGAGAATGCCCGATGTTCTGTGATCAGAATTATTTTTTAGTCCATCACATGTTGGGTCTTTGCTTCCTGCTTGAAGCTGATTGCATCATAGCACGGCTTTCTTCTTCCCTCTATCCCAATTTGATCTTTTTTATTTTCATAGACTAGAAAGTTTGCTTTCTCACTTTTGAGTTCTGCTGTCTTCAGTCACCACCACTGCTACTTCTAATTTATTAATTTTACATGCAGCTCAATTCCTAATGACTGAGTGGTTTACAAATTGTTAAAAACTTTAAAACAAAATAACAAAGTAAAATGGAACAAAGATGATGACAGAAATAACAAACACAGATTGTTTGTAAGGTAAACAATAGGCCTGGCCAAAGAGATAGGTCTTCAAGCTCTTCAAAACACCAGTACAGTAGGGGCTGCTCAAATCTTGAACTTCATTCCAGAATGCTATAAAAGAATATAAAGATTCCAACATTTAAGCTTTCCTTTAAAAAAAAAAAAAGATCTGTTCATCCAATTTATTGCTTTCTTTTCCAAGATAAAATTGCAGTTGTGAACTTTTAGAACTGCTTGTAATCCTGACTAAACAGGTTTCATCCAAATAGTGTGCTGTTCATGTCTGTGTTGAACAGCTTGAGGGAATATTCACTTTTTTTTAATTGGAAAAAGTATGTATGCAATAATCTTAATGTAGTAAACTGAGCCAGGTGGTCCAGTGAGATGTGAGGTTCCATTTTTTTAAAATGTTTCTTTGTTTACTTATTTAAACATTTTACATAGCCTTGTATGATTTACATGGTTATCATCTTAGAGTCTGTTCTTCAGAAAGGTTTACAGAAATGAATTCTGCCCCTCCCCCCCTCTTCCAGTAAAAGTTTTTTGAGGAGCTTCAGAAAAAGATTGTTAATGCTCATGGGGCAACAACCATAAGTCATCCGAAGATATGTCATACTTTAGGAGATTGAAAAGAACCCCAGAGCAAACAGTAAAACATCTGCAGGCCATGGTTACATTTGATGTCAGTATTCCTGATTCGATTCTAAAGAATACACTGAACATGAGTTGTGTGTGTGGTAGGATGAAAAGCACTGCTGTCTAGATGGCACATTGCTGCCTATTTGACATTTATCAAAGATGACCTGGATATTACAGCAGGCTTAGAGGGACCACGGCAGGGGTGGGTTTCTAAGGGTTCGCACGGGCTCCCGCGAGCCCTTTCGTCAAATTTACCGATCCCGAGCGATCCGTTTGGACCGGTGGACCCGGAAGTAAGTAGGTCCCCCGCGCATGTCCACGCCCCTCCCCACCACCGCCTAGCCAGCGCTCTTGGGGCTCCGGCTGCCTCCCCCTGTAACGCGCGAGCAAGCGAACGGGCGGGGGGAGCTTGGGGGGGCTCCGGCTGCCTCCCCCTGTAATGCGCGAGCGAGCAAACGGGCGGGGGGAGCTTGGGGGGGGCTCCGGCTGCCTCCCCCTGTAATGCGCGAGCAAGCGAACGGGCGTGGGGGAGCTTGGGGGGGCTCTGGCTGCCTCCCCCTGTAACGCGCGAGCAAGCGAACGGGCGTGGGGAGCTTGGGGGGGGCTCTGGCTGCCTCCCCCTGTAACGCGCGAGCAAGCGAACGGGTGGGGGTAGTGCCCAGGGCTCCAGCTGCGCAGGAGCCGTCCGGGCACCGCACGCCCAGGGAGGCGGCCGTGCGGTGCCCGGACGGCTCCAGCGCAGCCGCAGCCCCGGGCGCCCCCCCCCCGCCCGTTCGCTCGCTCGCTCGATACAGGGGGAGGCAGCCGGAGCCCCCCCAGCCGACATGCCAGGCCCTCCGCTGCCTCCGGGCGGGGGTGGGGAGAAGAGAGGAGGAGCCGCACCTGAGGAGCCAAAGAGGGACCTGGTGGAAACATGGCCGGCTGTCCTGCCTGATGTGCTCAGACGGCGGGAGCTGCCTGTCGCAGGGCTCAGGGGCAGCAGCAGCAACAGAGGGCGCCGAGCCGTGCTTTGGGACATAGGTGGGCATGCGGCGCCCAGACAGCCTCCGCGGTGCTTGGATAGCCGCGGCCTCAGGTGCTCCCCTGCCAGCGTGCCAGGCTTTCCACTGCTTGGGGGGGCGAAGGGGAGGCAGAGAGGGAGGTTGAGACTGACATACAGAGAGAGACAGAGGGGGAGGGTAGAAGAGACAAACAGAGAGAGACACAGAGAGACAGGGAGGGAGAGAGGGAATCAGAGAGAGAGAGACACACACACACACAGAATGACAGATGGGTAGAGGGAGGAGAGAGAGACAGATAAAGAGAGAGAGAGACAGAGAGATAAAAAGAAAAAGAGAGAAAGAAAAATAGAAAAAAGAAAGTGGGAGAGAGAGAGAAAGAAAGAAAGAATGAATGAATTTTGGTTGCTAAGCAGGACATCGTTAAGTGAGTTTCACCACATTTTCCAAGTTGGCCACACTCACCCAGTCACTTGGCTGGCAAGCCACTCCCACCCGGTCACATGGCCGGCAAGCCACTCCCACCCGGTCACATGGCCGGCAAGCCACTCCCACAAAGCAGGCCACACCCACAGAATATGTTCCAAAAATTTTGAAACCCACCCCTGGACCACGGTCTTCGAATTATAAAGTGCACTGGATGACATTGGCTCATATTGGATAGTTTCTGCCTATTAGTTAGAATTACCTTAAAAAAAAATTGGGGCAGTTAAATAACAGTGTATGCCATCTTGAAGATTTGGGAAAGGGTTAACTGTTATAAACATTAAGGAAGTTACTTTGATAACTATTTAAAGTTAACATGATTCAGTAGTTTCTGTGTATAGTTGATAATGTGATTCACCAGGCAATTATTAACATGGAATGATATCCATCATACATTACAAACAAAATTATGACCAGAAAACTATTTGCTATATTTACTTTTCGTTTACAGATTTTTCCTGAAAGTATCTGAATTGTTTGATAAAACAAGGGTATGTATTATGAAAGATTGCAAGATTTCAATTTGGTTAAACTACAGATTCTTAAGATTTTGGTATTTTTCTCTAGTTTGGGGTCCTGTGACATCATACTATTATTCTGTGTTACTTATGCTTCCAAAATGCCTCCTGTCCAAACCTCTAAAAACATTACTTAATTAACCTACAAAAAACCATAGACCGTAACAACAAATAAAATAAAGACCATAAACTTCTACAAAGTAGTACCTACTTTCAGTTCGATCAGAGGAACATCCATGGGATCACCACTCTCAGTATTTTAGGAAATAGCCTGTCCACTTTATCCTCACCATGCATAATGTCATACACCTCAATAATGTCTCCTTTTATTCAACTCTAGATTCTTCTAATTTAAAAAGCCCAAAATGTCACAATCTTTCTGATAGGGAAACTCCTTGCTCACCTTAGTTGCCTCCTCCGAACCTTCTTTAGCTCTACTATATACTGTTTTAAGTTGCGGTGACCAGGCATTTTAAGATGTAGACAATAGCTTTCTGTAAATGTTTGCTTTTAATAAATAAAGTAGGAGCATGTAATTGGGACACTATAAATGGAGATGGTTTGTACTACCTAAAATATTATTTCTGATTTGCTTTTCTTGTTTAGAAAGTAGAGGCCCGTGTATCTGCTGATGAGGATCTTAAACTCTCAGATCTTTTAAAATACTACCTAAGAGAATCACAAGCTGCAAAGGTAAACTGAATTTCTGTTTGGAAAAGTATCTTGTAAATTTAATGTTGTAATAGAATAACAGTCTGACAATATTCAGAAAGTAGAATTCAATGGAACTAATATTTGATGTGCTAAAATAGTGTTTAGATGCTCCCATTCACTGGTTTGTACTAAGCCACATTTGCTAAAAACTCATAACAAGGTTCTTTCAGTTTCTGTGTGTGTGAGGATGGGGAAATGAAATAAGCATAATGGAAACATAAGTATTCTTGCGCTATAGTTACTTTTTTAAAAAGATAGGATGATTGATTCAGTTGGTTACTTCAGTAGTTACTCTTTTTCTGATATAGTTCCCCATAAAGAAACGAGCTTTCATTTTTATGATAGGAAAAAATTATTTTGCTTTGTACCTATCTTAATAATAGATAAGAGTAAAAATACTATTTAGAGTAACAGTGGATCTTCCTTTAAAGTATTATTTGCAAGTTAATGCACGCTATTGGATTTTATTCCTTTTTTATTTATTACAGGACCTTCTGTACAGGAGATCAAGGTCATTGGTGGATTATGAAAATGCTAACAAGGCACTGGACAAAGCAAGAGCAAAGAATAAAGATGTACTGCAAGCTGAAAATACTCAGCAGCTTTGCTGTCATAAATTTGAAAAAATATCTGAATCAGCAAAACAAGGTACCGAAAAAGTTTTAGAAATTGTCAAATTTTACAATGCATTAATTTCCAGAAGAGTAAGCCCTATGGCACCTTAAGGCTAATAAGTTAATTATGGTATAATGTATTGTGGACTACAGTACACTCCCATCAGACTTTTCAATCTTCTGAAATACAAGAATATGCAAATAGTCCTTGACGTATGGCCATAATTGAGCCTGACAATTGTTGTAAATCAGGATGATCATAAAGTGGGTCATCACGTGACTCACCTGATTTTATGATAGTTTTTATGGTGGTCATTAAGCGAATCTGGTGATAGCAAATACAGCGGTGGTTAAGTGAACCCAATGGTTAAGCAAACTGAAAGTAAATATCAATTTCTGGCAAAAACATAAATCGTGGTCATGTAACTATAGAATACTGCAAATGCCTGTAGATGTGGGCTGGTTGCCAAGCACCAAAATGCAGTCATGTGACAGGAGGGACAGGGCAGCGGAACTTTGGAACCAGGTCTAAATAGTTTTTGGGGGAAGAGTCTGCCATGGTTTGAATCATCCGCAAGTGATCAATTTAAGTCAAGGACTGAGTATGGGTATTTATATTTTGAGGAGTGGTGAATTTCTAAGAATTCAGAGGAAACGAAATGCAGATTATATTGGCAGTGGTAAGGAGCGATAATAATGAAACATCTCTATTGCATTTGATTTACTTCTAATATTGTTTACATTTCCCCTTATTCCCAGCCCCCCCTGCCATCCAATACTTCTGTAGGTACTAGTAGCAGCATATCATGAAATGGACTGAAATCCAAAAAAGCTGATACTTTGTTAACATTTAAGATTCTGTAAGATATGGAAATTGGTTTTTTTTTTTAAATGCACTTAATACCTGAAAAATAAGTATTGTTCACTAGTCTGTATTCCTATAAGAAAATGCCTTTCTTATACATTTGTTAAATTGTCCTTGTAATCAGAAATCGTAATGCTGATTTATAGGTTTAACAAAATTAAAGCGCTTAGAATGGTAATTAAATCAATTTAGGGTCACTGAATGTTTAACCAGATTACCTGCCAGAAAAAACAGTGATGACTATGATTTAATTACCATATTTTTCGGAGTATAAGACACACCTTCCCCCTTTAAAAGAGCGTGGAAATGTTGGTGCATCTTATACACTGAATAGAGCCAATTTTTTGGCCTCCCGAAGCCCCATTTTTCACAAAAACTGGGCCTTTTTTTGCCTTCCCTCACACCCCCCCCCCCCCCCCCAGCAGCCCTCTGCAGGCTTCAGCAGGGCTGGGGCAAGGCAAAAACAGTGGCGTTTTTGCCTTGCCCCAGCCCTGCAGAGGGCTGTTGGAGGCTGAGGGAAGGCAAAAACTTTTTTTTCTTACTTATCTCTTTGAAATCTTGGTGCGTCTTCTACACTGGTGCGTCTTATAGTCCAAAAATACGGTATATAAAATCACTTGGCTAAATTTAATGCTATTAGATCTAATATTGTTGGACTTGATATAGCAGGCTTATAAAAGAGCTGCTGGATTAAACTTTGTGTTTGGATCTAAGCAGAATTCTCTTAAATGTTACATTTTTATGATTGAAATGCCAAATCTTTTCATTTCCCACAGAACTTATAGATTTTAAAACTAGAAGAGTTGCTGCATTCCGGAAGAATCTAGTAGAACTGGCGGAATTGGAACTGAAACATGCTAAGGTTATTGTTTTCTTTTTTCTTGTAATTTAGAACAGGGGTCCCCAACCTTTTTTTCACCAGGGACCGGTTTCATTTTAAAGAAAATTCTGCGGACCGGCTGAGGGGCTCAGCAATCATGTGACTGGGTGGGCGTGGCCAACTTTGAAAATGTGAAACTCACTTAACAATGATCTTGGTTAGCAACCAAACTTTTGGCCTCAACTGTGGTCATAAGTTCTTTCTTTCTCTCTTTCTCTCTCTTTCTTTCTCTTACTTTGTCTCTGTCTCTCTTTTTCTCTCTCGCTATTTCTTTCTTTCTCTCTTTCCCTTTCTCTCTATTTCTTTCTCTTTCCCTCTTTCTGTATCTTTTCCTGTCTCTTTCTTTCCTTTCTGTCTCTTTCTCTCTGTCTTTGTCTCTCCCACTTTTTTCTTTCTTTCTCTCTTTGTGTCTCTCCTTCATCCGCCCATTTCTGTCACTCTGTGTGTGTGTGTGCGCGTGTGTCTGTCTGTCTTGCATTCATTCAATCACTCCTTCTGTGTCTCTGTCTATCTTTCTCTCCCTCCCTCCCTCTGTCTCTCTATGTGTGTCTGTCGTCGTCATCGTCGTCCCGTCCCCCCGCCCCCAGCCTCCTCATCCCGCCTGCCACGCTTGGTCGCTCGTTCAGGCTCCGTGGCTGGATAGGTGCCGGGCTGGAGAGGAGGAGGAGGGAGGGGGGCAGCCCATTGGGGAGAACGGGCACGGGAGAACGCAGGAGGATGGTGGGGGCTCTTCCTCCACCCTCGTCGACGGAGGGACTCCTGGGCGCCGCCGGAGCAACCCGCCAGTTCCCTCCCCAGCCCGCAGAGCCTCCGCAGTCCCTGGAAGAAAATGAGTGGCCAGCATGCCAGCAGGGGAGGGAATCGGTGGCCGGTCCGGCGGCGTCCAGGAATCCTTCCATCGACGAGGGTGGAGGAAGAGGCACACTCCAACGGCGCGAACAGCCGCGCCTGCGTTCTCCCGCGCGCTGTGCTCAGGGGGCTGCCTCCTCCTCCCTCCTCCTCCTCTCTAGCCCTGCGGCCCGGCTCCCATCCAGCCACGGACCGGCACCGGTCCGCGGCCCGGGGGTTGGGGACCCCTGATTTAGAAGCCAAAACAATACACAATATGTCTTAATTTAAAATTTGAGATGAAAACTAAATATGTGTGATACATAGATTATAGCCTTTTTTAAGACAAAGGATGAGCGATCTCAATTTGAATTAACATTTCAGGGTTACCTCTAATATAGAATATTTATTTCTGAATCAATTTTGATAATTGAAGCAGCAAGTGTTGGAATTGATGGACGCTCTGGCATCAGTTATATTTGCATCCATAATAAGTTGCAGGTTTGTGTGCTTTTTCCATTTTCCAACTCATTAACTAGAAGTAACTTTTTTAATTAAAAAAAAGATGAGGTTGTGGCTTTCATAGCAGCAGTGAGGTACTTTGGATAAATGTTTAGTGAAAAGAAGTAAGAGATGAAGTTATGCCTCTTAGATAGCCTATTTTTTTTAGAGCAGGTTATTAGTTTATTTTTATTTTTTTTCATAAACCCCTTTTGTAAATTGGAAAATAAGTCCTTCCCTGTTCCTTCTTTATCATTTTGTCACCTTTTTTCATCTTTGTGTCGGGTGTTTTCATTCAATGATACCTGTCTTATAACCCTCAATTTCCCCCCCCCCCCAATATTTCTCTATGAACTAATATTTGTATCCCTTCTTCAACCTGTCCATATATTCTTCCATAGTTTTGTCTGCCACATATTTCATTTCTTCTTTATAATCTTCTTAAAAATACATTTTCAGGTACAGCAATAATTGTCAGATTGGTTATAAATTTCTTTCCCGGTTCTTAAAAAATATTTTAAAATGTGTCAAATGTCACATCTTTATTTCTCATTTTGAAGATTTCACTTTTCTTTTTCTTGCCTGAAACTTTAATTCCCTCTAATGGTCTATCTCTATATTCATGAAATCTCAGGTTTCATTACTGTTTCGTTTTCAACTTTCAACCGATGATCTTTCTGGTTTAATAAACTGTGCATTCCCATGGACATGTTTTGTTTACTATTTTTTTCAAAAGGACTTTAGCAAAAGTCCTAATATTCCAATTTTTTGGTCCCTTAATCCATTTAAAACTTCCCTTAAATTCTAATCCAGCATTTTTACCATCTGTTTTATATTTTTAAAGTTACTTAAGCTTCTAAATTTCAAGTTTTTAATGTTTCTTTTCTTAAAACAATCAACAAAGCTGAGGGTCAACTTTGATTGAACTAGCGTATAAGCCTAATAAGTAAAAATAACTACAATCAGACTTCCCCAGTCTGGGTATTTTTCTGCTGTGTAGGTTTTAATTATCACGATTCCTGAAAAACAATATAACAGTTGCTGAGAATTCTGGGATTCTGGCAGACACGAATCAAATAATGTGTTGAAATCATAAGAATACTCAGAAAATGATGGCAGTACATTTGTTTTTAGTCTTGTACATCTTAATCTTTATATTTTAATTTGTAAGTTAAGTTATAAGTGTTGAATTTATGTATTATTATATATTGTCATTGCTTTCAGTGCCAATTTGGGAGATTAACAGAATATTGCCATTTAAAAAATGAATATCAAATTGCTTCCACTTGCACTTTAGCTAAACATGTCAGTATTAGTAATGGGTAACAACTGCAAGAGCAGTTTATGAAAGTCCAGAACTACTAAATCCCAGTATGATTTATACAGAAACTGGATTATATAAAATACAGTCTTGTTAATTCACTAGCTGGTTCCGCCCCAAGCACCTGATGGACCCTGATAGGTTCCTGACGGAGCTTGGGCCACTCCCTGAGGCTATGGCTCACGACTCGGCTGGAGAACTGGTGGCCACATGGGACAGGGTGGCTGCTGGGGCTCTGGACCGCGTCGTGCCTTTGCGGCCTCTGATCTGGTGCCGAACCCAGTTGGCTCCTTGGTTCTCCTTGGAGCTGAGGGAGATGAAACGCCAGAAAAGATGCCTAGGGAGCAGTTGGAGGGCCAGCCGTTCCAAATCTGATCGGACACTGGTGAGGTCTTATATCAAGACCTACCTAGTGGTGATAAAAGCGGCAAAGTTTAATTGCTTTTCGGCTCTTATTGCGTCTGCAGAAAATCGCCCAGCCGCCCTGTTTAGGGTGACCCGCTCCCTCTTACATATGGAAGCGCAGGAGGACCCCTTGCAGGGTAAAGCTGAGGATATTGTACAATACCTGCAAGACAAAATCGCTCAAATTCGGGAAGGGCTGGACTCTGACTGGGTAGGGCTAGATGGGGTGATGGAGGCAGGTCTTGAGACTGTTATCTGGGAGGAGTTTGACCCTGTGACTCCTGAGGACATAGACAGGATTTTGGGTAAGCTTAGTGCTGCCACATGTTTATTGGACCCGTGTCCCTCCTGGTTGGTGCTGGCCGCCCGGGAGGTTACACGAGGCTGGCTCCAGGGTATTATCAATGCTTCTTTGAGAGAGGGTTTCTTCCCCATCGCTTTGAAAGAGGCGGTGGTGAGGCCCCTCCTCAAGAAGCCTTCCCTGGACCCGGCGCTTTTGGTAAACTATTGTCCAGTCTCCAACCTTCGCTTTGTGGCAAAGGTTGTTGAGAGTGTGGTGGCGCAACAGCTTCCCAGGTACCTGGATGAAGCTGTCTATCTTGATCCATACCAGTCGGGTTTCAGGCCTGGGTACAGCACGGAAATGGCACTGGTCGCATTGGTCGATGATCTCTGGAGGGCTCGGGACAAGGGTTGTTCCTCTGCCCTGGTCCTATTAGACCTCTCAGCGGCTTTTGATACCATCGACCATGATATCATGCTGCGGCGGTTGGAGGGGTTAGGGGTGGGGGGCACTGTACTTCGGTGGTTCTCCTTCCTCTCTGACCGTTCGCAGTTTGTGTTGACGGGGGGGCAGAGGTCGTCCTCAAGGTGCCTCACTTGTGGAGTGCCCCAGGGGTCGGTCCTCTCGCCCCTTCTGTTCAACATTTATGTGAAGCCGCTGGGCGAGATCATCCAGGGTTTTGGGGTAAAGTTTCATAAGTATGCTGAAGATACGCAGCTGTACATTTCATCCCCAGACCACCCCATTGGTGCCCTTGACGTGATG
This sequence comes from Rhabdophis nuchalis, assembly GCA_039707465.1. Lineage (NCBI taxonomy): Eukaryota > Metazoa > Chordata > Lepidosauria > Squamata > Natricidae > Rhabdophis > Rhabdophis nuchalis. The sequence goes on from CM077643.1 coordinate 78,254,553, forward strand.
TCCCAGTGCCTGGAGGCCGTGCGGATCTGGATGGGGAGGAACAGGTTCAGGCTCAACCCCTCCAAGACCGAATGGCTGTAGTTCCCGGCATCCCGTTACAGTCAGCTGGTTCCATCGCTGGCTATAGGGGGTGAGACCTTAGCCCCCACAGGAAGGGTTCGCAACTTGGGTGTCCTCCTGGATGCACGGCTGTCCTTAGAAGATCATATGACGGCTGTCGCCAGGGGGGCTTTTTATCAGGTTCGCCTGATTTACCAGTTGCGTCCCTTCCTAGATCAGGATGCCCTACGCACAGTCACTCATGCCCTTGTCTCTTCCCGTCTGGACTACTGCAATGCTCTCTACATGGAGCTCCCCTTGAAGAGCACCCGGAGGCTTCAACTGGTCCAGAATGCGGCGACACGGGTAATTATGGGGGCGACGCGATGCTCCCATGTATCACCCCTCCTGCGCGAGCTGCACTGGCTTCCGGTGGTTTTCCAGGAGTGATTCAAGGTGTTGGTTAGCATCTTTAAAGTGCTCCATGGCTTAGGACCTGGGTACCTACGAGATCGCCATTCTGCCACCGAGAGCCTCCCACCAGCCCGTACGCTCCCATAGAGAGGGACTCCTCATGGTGCCGTCGGCTAGACAATGTTGACTGGTGACACCCAGGGGGAGAGCCTTCTCTGTGGGAGCATCTGCCCTCTGGAACGAATTGCCCCCGGAATTAAGAACTATCCCTGACTTACGCAGCTGCCGCCGTGGTCTCAAAACCTTTCTCTATTAACAAGCCGGGCTGGCATAAAGTATGATTTTTAAATTTATAAATTTAAATTTCTATTACTTTAATTAGGGTTAGTTTGGGTTTTTTACACATTTCGGCCAATATTTCAATTATGTTTTTTAAAAGCTTTTTAAAATATATAACTTTTATATATGTGTTTTTATATATTTTTATATTTGTTTTTATTTTGGCTGTACACCGCCCTGAGTCCCTCGGGAGTAGGGCGGTATAAAAAACCAATAAACTCTAACTCTAAACTCTCTAAACATATAATGATGTGCATCTTTAATAATAATGAGATAGGAGGAAATCACAAATTAACAGTGACCTTTGTGTTTTTTTTCATTACTACAGGGCAATTTACAGCTGTTGCAGAGCTGTCTGGCAGTGCTTAATGGTGATACATAAACTAGAATCTGTCATCCTGTTAATAAGGGCTGCCTTCCATTGGAGTTTACGACTTTGAGTTAATATTTACAACTGGGTGGATTTGGTGACAAAGGATACACAAACACGTTCCTTTTTTCCAAAAAAAAACAAGCAAACAAAAAACACATAAGCGTATCAGAATAATTCCAAATTATATAAAGCAACAATATATTTGCTACATAGAAATATTCATGTTAATTTAATCACTGTACACTTTTATTGTCCAAGAAACCAAATGTTCTGAGTCTTTCTTTTGTGAGAGTAGCCAATAGAATTATGTTTTTGTTTAAAGCTAGTGTTAAATATTGCTGCCATTCTTATTTTACTACCTTTGTAATGTCTGAAGCTGATTTGAAACACATGGTTTCAAAATGATTAAATATTGCCACTAGGTGTTTGGATAATGTTACTGTAAAGCATTGTATTGGTTATTTCACATATTGTTATCAAGCATCTTAACTTTTTCAAATAACATTTCCTAGAAATTTTGGAGCAAACTTTATGTAATCTTTATAATACAACCTCAGAAAAAAAGCAAATGCATTAGTATATTTGCCTTAACTTGTAGACTAATCCCAATTACTGTAAAATAAACTGCGCAATCATTGAATTTTTCTAAAATCACAAGTCATTGTATCATTGTAATTGTTAAGCCTGATGATCTGATAATTGTCTCCACTTTATACTCTTTAATTATGTTTGTTTTTAAATAAATACTTGATTCCCAACTAGGATATATATATTGAGACACATGTTTAGTGCATCATATAGAATACAGGGCTGGAAAAGATAATTTGGGGTCTTAAATCCAGTCTCCTGCTCAGAGGAGGAATCCAAATTAAAGTGTTCCACACAGATAGCTTTTAGTCGCCACTTGAATATATTCCACAAAACAGCCCACCAATTGGGCCCTAATTACTGGGTAATTAATTTATCTGTCAATCTGTTTTGTTTGAGAGTATTTTTTCTAACATTCAATTAGAATTTGCCTTTCTACAAATTGCATATTCTGTATTTTATACCTTGGAATGAGAAAACACAGATCTTGACATCCTTCATTTCTTCTCTCAGTTGTTTTTTAAGGTTAAACATTTCCCAGTTCTTTCACTCTCTTCATATGGCATAATTTCTGGTCCATTGAACATGTTGTCTTCCTCTGAACCTGTTCCAATTTTTCTAATTTTTTAAAGTGTAGTGTCCAGAAGTGGACACTCTTTAAGGTAAGGTCTGATCACAATATAGAGTAGTTCATTACTACTCTATGAACCACTTTAAATCATTATTTCCCATGATTTGGAAATTTCTGTTGACACATATAAAATTGCATTACCTTCTTTGGAACTTCATCGCACTGCTGACTCACAGGAAATCCTTTATAAGAGGAATTTGCTGAGAAGTTAACTAGTAACAGAAAAGGCAGAGTTACTCAACTCCTATTTTGGTTCACTCTTCTTCAACACCATTGTTTTCCAGTAAGAAACTGACGAAGTGAATGATTGGGCTAAATATTACTAGAAACATAAAAATAGTCTTTGGGAGCTCTAAATCAGTAAGAATAGGATACTTGAAGGAACTAATGGTCTGATCAAAACTTTCATGTATCTGAGAAATTGGAATTAGCAGGGTGACTGACTTTGAAATCTACTGTGTATGTATCTTAGAATTAACTACTATGTGTTGCTAAACTCCTTGTAGTTGTCATACAAAGTTCCCCATGCTGTATGATCTTTAAAAGTACTGAGGCTTAAAGCCAAGAAAAAAATGCTCATTTCACATTGTGCACCAGAGTTATCCGTTAACTACAAGCATGGAGGATTGCAAGAGCAGGCCTACCTTGAAAAGAAGCTTGATTTTCATGGCTCCTTACACCCAGCATGTAGAAAACATAACCATGAGTTGTAGTGGCGCAGTGGTTGGAACACAGTGCTGCATGCTACTTCTGATTGCTGGCAGTTTGAGTCTCACTGACTCAAAATTGACTTAGTCTTCCACCCTTCTGAGATCAGTAAAATGAGAACCCAGATTGTTTGGGGTAATATGCTGACTATAAACCACTTAGAGAGGGCTGTAAAGCACTGAAGCGATATATATAAGTGCTATTGCTATCCAGCATCCTGCCACATCTAATTAAATAATCAGAACATGGGAAATCTGGGAGCCTACAAATCTTCAAAATGCTGAGCTTGAGAAATACTGGTATGGTGATCTCCAGATTTTAATGGGGGAGAGCATTTTCCTTCTGCAAGCGTGGAGAGTTTTCTTTCTCTTTTTTGCCCTTCCAGAGAAGGCAGATAGGGCTTTTTGAAAAATTCCCGTCGCATTAATTGGCTGCTCTCTCCTTTTCCTGATGTTTTTCCAAGATCAAATTGTCCCAAAAGTGCTTTTTCAAGAGACAACTTAAACTTTTTTTTCCTTTGAAGACGTGCAAGAAATATAATCCTTCCATTCCCCACCATCCAGTCAGATCTGAAGAAGCTTCCTGGATGAGAAGCGAAACGTCTTCAAAGAAAAGAAAAGAAAGTCTAATTGCCTCTTGAAAAACCACCTTTGGGACAACCACGACCTGGACGACTGAATCTCCATAGACACTTCCAAGAACATGGATTTTGGATTGCAAACCCGGATGAGCACCAGATAGCTGCACAGAGAGGCAGAAACGAGCGCATGAAGTTTGAAGCCGGAACTAAAGGTTTTCCGGATTTCTTTGGGGAATCAGGGATTGGTGGGACCAACCACAGGCTTAGCGGAACAGGAAGTGACGAGAAAGGCGTTTTGTGCTAGTTGGGGGAAGGAACAGATCGGGATTGTTTACTACGACGAAGAGGCCGGCATGAGTTCTCTGCGGGAAGAAGATGATCCTTATGTGGTCGAGGAGCCCAGCGATGAGGACCCAGCGCAGAGCAGGTCTTTTGGGTTTGGGAAGGCAGCCGGCAATAGCTTTGCGTTTTCTTACGCCTTTGTGGGGTTGGGATGTTACGCGATCGTCAGCCGAAGGCGAAATCAGGAAAGATCCTTTTAATTAGTTACTGTCGAGAGATCATTAGTTGTTTTTCTGAGATCAGGTGAAACTGCTGTGTATTGCAATCTGAAGCTCCCTATATTTTGCAAAAACAACAATAAAAACCCCCAATCTTGAGAACTTCACGTTTTTCTTTCCGCAGTTATATCTTAAACGGCTGTGTAAATTTTGATTTTGAGAATTGCTCTTGCTTATTTTTAACTAAGGAATCCTAACTGTCCCTAACCTGTTTTGCACATTGCTATGCTACTTTAATAGTGTATTTGAGTATTAACCCATACTGACCAGGGTGAGCAATAAAGCAGTGGGAGCAGGAAGAACTTTGGACTCCCTGTTCCTTGGCAGGGAGCATTTGAAATCTTCCTCTCTCCCTCTGTTCTTACCCGCAGACAGGTAAATGGCTGATACTTACCTGCTTCCCCCAGGTAAGTGGGGGAAGGATGGGACTGTCTGGAAAACTGTCATGGAACATTGAAAATGAAGATCATATCAACACAGAAACACCCAGTAGCATTGAAGCAGGGTTATCTTTCCCAATTTTCCCAATATAACCTCATAAATAAGTCCTGAATTTTGGACACATTCTGAAAGTTATCCCATTTGAGCTACCTTGGTTTAAAAATTGTTGCTGTATTATGCCCAGTTTTGCCCTGTTAAAGGTCATGACAATGAGAGTTTTAGTGATTTATAGATTGAAATATAATTCTATTGTGAAAGGGCAGGCATAAATTTACGTAATTGCTTTTCATAAATGTTTCTTCAAATAATTGTCTCTCTGAGGTGAGATGAAACTTTAAACTCACATTTTTTTCTTGTTAGCTGATGTTTCTAGCCAGCTGCTAATTAAAAAAGCTACTTAGAAATACCTTCTTTAAGTAATGTTAAACAAGCACTACTTGTGTGGTATTCATCTTGAAATAATGATCTCTAATATTTCATCATCTAGTTCTGAAGATGAAGTGGATGTGCTTTTATATGGCACCCCAGACCAGAAGCGTAAACTGATACGGGAGTGTCTCACAGGAGAAAGTGAATCTTCTAGTGATGATGAATTCCAAAAGGAAATGGAAGCTGAACTTAATTCCACCATGAAAAATATGGAAGGCCAGTGGAAGTCACAACTTCCAGGTAAACATTTTTCCAAAAATTTAAATATATGAATTGGCTTTCCAGGTATTTTCAACCCTGATTAGTTTTGGGAGATCAGCTCATTTCAACTAATTTCGCCTATTTGCTGTAACCATGAGGGGCTACTTAACTCTAAGAATTGAAGAATATGAAGAGACTGGATAATGGAAATGTAGTCCTGAGTCCTGTTGGGCTATAAAAATAACAACCAAAATAAATCAAAGTGCTTGTTTTTTAATTTTTGCAATTACAAAATGTGAGCAGGGCAACAGGACTCAAGATTATATTTCCATATCCGGTCTCTTCACATTTTCTATGAATAAATGTAGAGAATATTAATAAAGTTGCTAATATCCATTTCTATTTTACAATTATTTTTAATAATGCAGTTACATTTTAAATTTAAACAACAAAATCCTATTCAGACACTTTGGAGATTGAAAGATAATTTGCTGTGTGTGATATTTTTGTGTCAAGGCACTCCAAGCATTTGAGGCAGATTCCTGCCCACTTAAGATTTTAAGTCCAGAAGATATAGGGCTTCTCATATTCACTGAGAAATCAGTTTAATTTACGCAATCACAGAATCATTGTAATGAGAGGCCAGGATATTGACTTTGAATCAAATAGTTTCTCTTTTGTATAATTAACTAATAATGCAGTTGTATGCTGGGATTTACCCCTGAGTGCATTTTGTATAGGATTGCATTTTAGGTAGTTTGAACAAGCATATTCCTCCAATATAATCACTCACAGTATTGTTGGCAGGCTGATCATCTCTGGGGTTTTTTGAGAGATGTTGGAATAAAGATTAATATATCATTTGCCAAGCTATTGTTTAAAAAGGAACTATTATTAATGAATAATAGTTTCTGAGACCCATAGGCTGTTTGGACCCATGTTCGACTTGTAGGTTTTAAAGCAGAATGCTAATTACAGTTGATCTTATATGTAAAGAATATAAACACAAAAGCAATTACAGTTGCACAGAATTTCAGTGTATAACTAGGAGGATATGTACATATTTGCATATGTAGAGTGATCTCATAATTGTATGTTTTTTGTAACTTAGGTGATGCTTCTGTTGCTGGGCAGTCTGGAACTGTCTCCACTTCTAAGTATTATGATGACATTTATTTTGATTCCGATTCAGATGATGAAGATGTAGCAGGTAATTAATCAATAATTTTATATCCTGTCTAAAAGCATAAACAGTAAAATTCCTTTTACTCTCAAAATCTGAAGTGCTAGTTATATTTTGAGTGTTAATTTAAAAAAAATGAAATGAAATGAACACATATACATCCCTATGCAAATTTAGTATACAATTCTATGGATGCCATCATGGATGCGACTTATTTATTTATTAAATGTATACATTGCCCAAATGTATCCAAAATGAAACAGTGAAGGCAGATGATTTTGTGTGTATATGTGAGTAGGGCTACTAATGTGATTATCTTTCCTTAAGGAATACAGTATTATCTTTAGTCTATGAATTTGATTTGCACAAAAGTTGAATGTGTATTTCCCTTCCCCCTCCAATACACACACTTACAAGCCATAGGAAAATGGCATTGATTTTAGCCTGTGAAAGTTGATTCTAGTTTTGTCTATTTTTGACAACAATAGTAAATTAATACTGTGAATATATAGTATTAATTTATTTTATTTATTAAACACATTCATATGACTTCCCATCTTAACCAATATATTCTGGATGATGGAGATGAACATATTATAAGCCATCTAAAATCACTTTGGATGATGAGATGGGTGGTATATAAATGTGATAAATAAATAAAAACACAATGACCAGACACAAGCAAATTGAAAATCTAATTCAAGTCACTCTTAAACATTTTTCTAACAATATAAAACAAAGCACACATGTATCAAACTCATAGCCACTTAAGATGCTAAATTTGTAATTGTAGTTTCCAAGTAGTCTCAAGGAGAGCCCTATCTAGAACGCATTGTACTAATCCATACATGGGGCGCCCAGGTATTAGTACCTGAGAAAGAACTCTTAATCCAGAAAATGGTATATCAAATTTGTGCAAAGGTCCTACAGGCCACAGCTGCCACTTACTGAAGCAGGAACTGTGAGTTCAGAAGGACTCGCAAAGTGTGCATCAGCTTGGAACAGAGAGTGCAACGCCATTAAGAATCAGTGATGGAAAATCACTAGCTATGTAGCCATAACCAGTTAATCTTGACAGGACAGAGTTTGTTTCTCCTCCAACCACATCCAAAAAGTCTTGGCATCGTAACTTATTCAGTCATATATTGAAATATATAGCTGAGTCTCATTACAATATTAATGGTCCCTGACCTTTTGATGAATGACTTTGTTCAACCATTGAATAGGGTGGCAATAGCATTAAACCATATAGTAACCTACAATCAAGGGCTTTTGATTCTTTAAAATGAAGTCTGTTATAATATAGTTTTTAATCAATTTCATTGTATTTAATACAATGACAATAAAGATTATACTTAAAAAAACACATAATTGATAAAATGCTCAATAATAATCAAAAGATAGGAAAGTTGTTTGAGATTCTTTTAAATTGCAGCTAAGAAACAATGTACTTTATGTCACTATTATTATAATTATTTTTTACTGAAGTTACCTAGGTTTACAAAAATATAATACAAGGAAACTATTAGAACTGGGTGCTGTATTTGACCTGAAGTATCAATGTAAAATTTTATACATGGAGTGGGAAAGTTTGAGCTTGAGATTTGTGGCCGCTGTTTATGATTATATTTCAGTGCTTACTTGAGGGCCATCAGCAGTAAAGAACTATATACTGGGGATTTTCTGTGCCTAGCATAGAAATCAAATTGATTGCTAGAGAAAGATAGTTGCTCTTTCTTGACTAATACAAGTATGTACGTGAGATACACTGTATAAACTCTTACCCAAAAAAGTCTCATCAAATGATATCAGTTGAAGATTTGGAAGAGTGGCAGGTAGCCATGTTCGTTCTTGGCAATATATACCCACATTGTTAGATCTGGCAGGAGGGGTCCCAGTTCCACGAGGAAGTTTCATCTGTTGTGGTGTCCAAGCTCTGGAATATCAGACTCATCATTCAAATCTTGCTGGCTTTTCACAAAGCCTTGAAGCCCTGGGTTTTTTGTCCTGATAATTTTTAAGCACTTATTATGTTCTTTTTAATAAATAATGTATACCTCTTTGTGTTTTGTTCCTTTTTTGTTTTAAAATAAATAACAATATATAATTTAAAAAAGCTTAGAAAATCTGGTTTTGCTGTTGAGCCTGGGACTCTCGTACTATGGGTGACCCTGTTTCTTTGTAGTATCTGTATTGACAGTAGATGTTTGTTACGTTATTGCCTGGCTGCTGTTTATGTTGCATATAGTTTTAGCTTATTTTTGTGCATATGTTTTTAATTGATAGCTGATCAGAGTCATACAATTTAAACGAACAACAATATAAAAAACAAATGAACTTCTGCATATCAGTCCCTGGAAAATAAAGAGGTAGACTGTTGCTGTGATAGTTTTTGGCTTCTCAAGCTGCCAGACCATTGAGGTCTTACTTTAATCTGTTAGGTCAGTGGTCGGCAAACCGCGGCTCGTGAGCCATGAGCAGCTCTTTGGCCCCTCGGGTGCGGCTCTTCCTCTCTCCTTCCCCACTCCCCCCAGGCAGCGGAGGGCCCGGCATGTTGGTTGGGAGGGCTCTGGCTGCCTCCCCCTGGAGTGAGCGAACGGGCAGGGGGAATGCCCGGGGCTGTGGCTGCGCCGGAGCCGTCCGGGAGCCGCGCGCCCAGGGAGGTGGGTGCCCGGCACCCGGACGGCTCTGGCGCAGCTCCCCCCGCCCGTTCGCTCGCTCCAGGGGGAGGCAGCCAGAGCCCCCCCAACCGACATGCTGGGCCCTCCGCTGCCTCCGGGGGGGGGGGAAGGAGAGAGGAAGAGCCGCACCCGAGGGGCCAAAGAGGGGCCTGATGGAAGAGGGGCCTGATGGAAACGTGGCCTGCCCGATGTGCTTGGACGGCGGGAGCAACAGCCGCCTGCAGAGAGCGCCGAGCAGCAGTGAAGCAGCTCGCCACTTTTCCACACCCAGGAAAAGATTGGCGCGTGCACGTCCCGCGGAATTACAGCACAACTTCCCACCGCTACGAAGTCTCCGAGACTGTAATTGAGCGGAGCATGCGCGCGCCTATCTTTTCCACAGAAAAGAGAGGTGCGTGCATGTCCCACGGAATTACAGTCTTGGAGACTTTGTAGCGGTGGGAAGTTGTGCTGTAATTCCGCGGGACGTGCGTGCGCCAATCTTTTCCTGGGTGTGGAAAAGTGACGAGCTGCTTCACTGCTGCTGCTTCTGCTACCCCCGAGCCTTGCGCCCGGCAGGGACATTGGGCAGAGAAGCCGGGCGTATCTCCACCGGCTCCCTCCGACAGCCACCACGGCGCACGTTCTGGGGCCGCGCGTCCATCTCCCTCCCAGCACGCAGCCCCAGAACGTGTGCCGTGGTAGCTGTCGGAGGGAGCCGGTGGAGATGCGCCCGGCTTCCCTGCCCGATGCCCCTGCCGGGCGCAAGGCTCGGGGGTAGCAGAAGCAGCAGCAGTGAAACAGCTCGCCACTTTTCCACACCCAGGAAAAGATTGGCGCGTGCACGTCCCGCGGAATTACAGCATAACTTCCCACCGCTACGGCTCCGAGGCTGTAATTGAGCGGAGCATGCGCGCACCTCTCTTTTCCACAGAAAAGAGAGGCGTGCGCATGCTCCGCTCAATTACAGTCTCGGAGACTGCCAGAGGGAGCCGCAATGGAGACGTGACCGGCTTACCTGCCGGGCGACAGCCTTGGTGGTGCTTAAGATGCCGGTAGCCGCTGCGGGAGGAGGCGTCCGTAACCTCCGGCAAGCCAGCCCTTCTGCTGCTTCCCGGGTTGGGGGGGGAGGAGGGGGAAGAGAGGGAGTGACTGACAGACACAGAGAGAGACAGAGGGGAAGGGAGGGAAAGACACAGAGACAGACAGAGACAGAGAGAAAGAGAGGGAGGGAGAGAGGCAGAGAGAGACACAGATAGAGAATGACACAGGGAGGGATTGAATTGGAGACAGACAGGGGGAAAGAGGGAGAGACAGACATACAGAGAGAGGGAGGGAGAGAATCAGAGTGAGTGACACACACAGAGACAGGGAGAGACAGAGAGAGGGATGGAGAGACAGATAGA